>JAWRVZ010000192.1:0-600000 GCA_037043235.1 Rhodeus uyekii | reverse complement strand
TTATACTTTTGTAGCTCCTCTACTCATTATCAATCATGCCACATTAATCTCTCATGGCTCTCGCCCTCGTCCTGCTTACCACACTCCTATTATAGTATTTCAAATGTTCCTTATTTGTATGGTCTCCTACAACAGGTTTACATGCATCAAAGGTCAAAAAAACTTTAATTTTCTGATAGTATGTAATGCACATCAGCACATTTTTCAATGATCCTCAAATGACTTGTCTGATGATTCAGTCTCTCTAAACCCCTCCTCTGTGTGAGCCTACGATTGGTCTACTTCTTACAACACTTGTCGTAAAGTTAAACCCTATTACCGTCACTGATAGTACGCATTGTCAAGACAGTAACGATTGTGTCGATTTTTCCATATCACTTCAAGCATGGGTCTGATGATGAAACATTGAAAGAACTAGTTGTTCATCTCAAACCTCCATCACAAGGACGACTTGAGCAGAATGTTTATCAGTGATACACTAATCAGTTTAATAAGATGTTACAACTATGTCTTACCATCAGCACCAGCGACAAGTGTATATTCATCAACAAACCAATGTGTATATTTCTAATTTATTGCGGTGCACATGTAGGAACTGTATTAACTGTGTCAGTGACAGCACATACGTAGCTTTCCTGTAGCTTTACAACGCCAAGGTCATGGGTTCGATCCCAGGGAAAGCAAGAACTGATTCAATGTGTTTCTTGACTGCAATGTAATTCACTTTGGATACAAGCGTCTGCTAAATGCATAAATGTAAATGTAAAACATACATTAGCCAAACGCTATGAAATATGTAATATTGAAGTTTGCAGTCAAATCTTGTTCCTTCCTTTATCTTTACTCAAAGAATTTCAAGTTTAAGGGTTTGTGAGTTATATTATATAGTGACCTGTGAAAGAATTCAAATTGGTACATTTTTAGGATCTAAAAATCTGAATGCATCAGGTTGCATTGCAGTTGACTTTTCTCAGCAATTATTTTTTACAGTTTACTTCCAAGTACACATGGCAGCATGTTTCTCAAGACACTCGTCTGTCTAGTAGAATACAGAGGCTGAGGTGTGATCGCACGGTGCTATCAGGACTGATTGAGCACAATGCAGAATGTTAAAGGGCAGCTACAGGATTAGAAGCCAGGCACATGGATGCTTAATAAGTGCGTGCAGGTAGGAGAGAGCTCTCTCAGCGGGATCCAACACCTGTCTTCCGTTTACCTTCTCTAACTGGGACATTAGGAGACCGCTTAGAGTCCCACCATGCTCCAGCACCCCATCTCCCAGCCCAGAGGAGCCGGGAATACCACAAGCATATGGCCCTGATTAATGCTGATGGGCCTTGCCGTAGACTATTATCGCTCATTTGTGTCCGTTTGTCGTTTTTCATTTTGTGAGGCTTCAGCTGGGATGGGATTGGGATGTGTTGCGTAAATGGCTTGTGTGATGGCTGTTTCCATGCACATCTATTGCAGAGCATTGAAAAACTCACCCAGTTATTTTTATTTTGTCTGCTGTACTTCATCATATTATAAAACATGGTATACCTATATTTTGTAACAGTATCTTGCTCACAGTGCTGTGAGTTCGATAGTAACTTTCTTGAAACGTACTTTTGAAGGCTGTGGATTTGCTGCAAAAGCAGAACTTTGATGGTCTTTGATGACCTGTATGACAGCACTTAAAAGGGGATAAAATATTATTAAAGATAAATTAGACCCTGACCCCTAATCCATAATTATTTTATTGACTAACTTATTTTTTAATGCTGAAGCATTTAAGGCATTTCAGATTTGTTAGCTTCTATTGGTAAACAACTACAAATATAAAAAAGTGCAGTAAACGCTAAAACTATTTTTTTGAATGATTTTTTTCCAGTGGCTGACACTGGAATCCTTGCAAGTTTACTTTCAAAATTAGGTAGATACTCTATATATGGAGTCACCTTAACTGCAGCACCAAAATTAGAGAAGCTTTCTCCCTTAAAGGAGAACAGATGAACGCTTAAATTAAAGTCTGTTTTTCTCTGCTTGACTACAAACAAAAGACTTATATTCATATTCAATTTGTCTAATTAATTCTTGGTTTTTACTTGTATTATCATACGACTATTTATAAGGATTAAATTGTATTTTTTATGCTATTCAAGGCGCAAGTCATCAGATTTCTCCAAAAAATTGGAGCACTTCCAAGCGCTCGACCCAGCTCTTCTATCCCAAAAAGTCCTTCCACCATTCTTGCAGTTTTATCTGTTGATTTAAAGCTATGTCATCCTCTTACATAGTGGCCTTGGCCTTCTGTTTCATCTAAAACTCATTCTGGTACATCAGCCAGCCCTGACAAATCTGTTGAAGCCTCTTCCCACCCCCCGCCTCTTTGCTACTCACTCTGGCTGGGACTCCGGTCTTTGAAATTCCTGCCCTTGCTTCCAGCCCAGCTGACATCTTTCTCCAGACGGCATGAATTAAGATTCTACAATAAGACACTTGATGCAGCAGTCAGGGAGCGCTCCTCTCACTGGCCCGGCTCCATGGTGCACAACTAGGGCAGCAGGAATTCTAAAAATACACAATGCACGCCTGTTCATTCCAATGGCAGTTGTCTTCTCCCCCAAACCAGGCACGCAGGCGATTGACAGGATTAAGAGAGGAGAATAAAGACAAGAGAAATGAGAGGAGAACTCCAGAGCAATGGCACAGGGCTTTTTTTCTGACTTTGCATCATGCAATATGTAAGGGAGAACATGCCAAAAGAAGGGATGACTTATAAACAACGTATCATAGCAGTCATTGAGCTTGAGTGGGAAAAAAACTGATGAAACGTGTATCAGAATGTGTAAGTTCCCACAAAAATACCTTAAAGATTGATAATAATAACAAAACTTTATCAGCATATTAGAATGGTTTCTAAAGGATCATATAACACTGGATAATGGCAAAATGGGTGCTGAAATTCATAATTATATTTTAATATAATTATGAACCTTTTAAACGTATATCTTTTATTTTTATTTTTTCCCAATGTTACTCTCTTAATGTATTTTTTTATCAAATACTATAAATGTTACTTCTTTCAAAAACATTATGAAATATGGTCAGACTTTAATTTCGGGTCCAGTTCTCACTTTTAACTAACTATTAACTACTACTTGTGCCTCAATAAACTCCTAATTACTGCTTATTAGTAAGGTAGTTGTTAAGTTTAGGTATTGAGTAATATTAGGAAAGACGAATAATGTCATCGAATAAGGCATTAATATGTGCTTTATAAGTACTAATAAACATCCAATATCCTAGTAATATGCCTGTTAATAAGCAATTAGTTAAATGTGAAATTAATCGCTACCTAAAATATTTTGTTCCCCAAACTTTTGAACAGTAGTATTTATAAAATGGCAAAGATTATAGGCACTCCACTTCACAAGTAAAACACCCCTTAGCTGTGGTCAAATCATTGTAACAAATGGATGTGTGGCTTATTACAAGATGAAAGCGTGTATTTATTTGTGCATCTCAGGTTTTTTTTCTTTATCCACTTCCTTTGCAAGTATTTGCATTATTGTTAATATTTAACTTTTGTTATACACTGGATCTCAGAGTCTCAAACTGCACTCTAGACCAGGGTTTCTCAACCTTTTGCCTATTGCGACCCACTTTTTTTTGTATGACAGTCCTACGACCCACTAAGGCTAGAAATAAATAAATAAAAATAGTAAATAATAAGTAATGAAAAATAATGAAAAAATTTGTTAGACCTATACTGTGTGTGCTCATAATTAAATTCACAAAACCCTTTTTCAAAAATTAGGCAGACTATGAAACGAACTGATTTATTTATTTTCACTCACGTTCACACACGTTAATGTGACATTTGAGACTGCCGCTCTGAAACGATGATATCCAGACGCGGTGAAATTGGGGAAAGGGCCACTCGTAGTGTCGCACTCAAACTAGAAGTTGTCAGTCTATTCCTGCCTTTTGTTTTCGTTGCAGTCACCGTCGAAAATCCCGACTCGCAAAGATAGGTAGTGCTAAATGGCAGAAGAAACTTTGTTGCACGACTTGCGCGTTCGAAGCTGTCGTGAGCGACACAATACTGCTTTGCTGTCTTTTAAGTACATCGTGCATTCGCACAAAGTAATCCACAGGTTTACCGACACATGTTGGATGTTTAGTCTGAAGGTGACGTTTTGATGGCTTCATGGACTCCTTTGCTAATACCTCACCACACTCAACGCATTGTGGTTTTTCGTCCGACGTAGTAAATCCATATTTAATATACAGTGAGCCCTCGCTACTTCGCGGTTCGACCATCGCGGATTCACGACTTCGCGGACTTTTTTCATTACGTATGTATATATTATAAAAGAAATATATCGCTGATTTTCCGGAAATTTCGAAAATAGACGCGATATATGAATATTAAAATCAGCTTGCCTGGGTGGGCCTGGGCCCCCTCATTTACATGTTCGGCCCCCTCAGATTTTCAATTGTTTAAAATCGCAACTGTGAAAACGGAATTAAAAGCACATATCGCCCTCTGCACAAAACGATCGCAACGCACCCCCAAAGTCAAGATTGGCGCGCTGCGCGTTGCATCATAACTATTTCTGGCAGAGTGGTTAAGGCGCTAGACTAGAAATCCATTGGGATTTCCCAGCACAGGTTCGAATCCTGCCGACTATGTTATGCTCGCCCACCACCTCTGTCAACAATCTCGCGCAGTTTTGCCCCTCATTTTAAGATGGGCCCCTTCAAAAAAAAATCTGGCTACTCCCCTGGAACACAGTAAAACTCTCGCGACCCCCTCTGTAATGTTCCGCGACCCACTAGGGGGTCGCGGAACCCCCTGGTTGAGAAACCCCCTGGTTGAGAAACCCCCTGGTTTCTCAACCCCCTGGTTGAGAAACAGTGCTCTAGACCACAAACACCACTACCACGTCAAACTTCAGAATCATGTTGCTTCTTAAATTGATTTATCATTATATGCACTATTATGAGTTAACCAAAGATGTCTTGAGCAAAAAGATTGATGCAAATAAAAATCAAATTCCTGCCTCGTTATCCAAACACACACACACCCCCCCATACAGGGTCCCTGTTGGGTGGGACTGTGGTGACCCCTGGGGTGAAACAGGGCTCAGAGGTGAAGAAGGTTGACAGGCTGAGGTGTGATGTGACCTGGGGCTCTGTCATGTTTGTGCTTATGCAT
The DNA here is from genome assembly GCA_037043235.1 of Rhodeus uyekii. Lineage (NCBI taxonomy): Eukaryota > Metazoa > Chordata > Actinopteri > Cypriniformes > Acheilognathidae > Rhodeus > Rhodeus uyekii. The sequence goes on along the minus strand of JAWRVZ010000192.1, from coordinate 594,794 downwards.
GCGAGTGACTTTTGTGGGGTGTCTGGGGTGGTTGAATCGTCTGCTCTGTCAGGGGAGGTTGTCTTGGAATTTGGTTGAGGGTTAGATAGCATTGTGTTTGTGGGTATCTCTCTGTCTTTCTGTCCATATTTGTGTGGATGGGTGGGTCACTGTCCCCTTGGCAGTGGTAATGGCTGACAGTGCTATGTCTGTGATAGTAAACAACCCTAGATAAGCAGTGCTTCACAAGAACGCCAGCTGCAGTACACTAATCTCGTTCGAATTTCTCTCTTCTGTTCAGCTTGTTTTATCTTATCTCCAAACCATGATTTTCCATGAATGCCTTTGTAACTTTTTTTTCAACTTTGCAACCCAACTAAACAATACGATTATTTCCATAATACACATTCTGTCAGCATGTGCTAAGTGAAAACATAGCATACAGTATTAGCAAAAGAGTTTGAAGATTCTATCAACCAAACATGCCTAATTAAACTTCTTTTTTTTTTTTCTTAAGACAAATGCTCTGATTTGAACAGTAAGTTGAGAGAGAGTCTCTCAGGAACCAGGCTAATGGCATGTTGAGGTTGGTGAGGTCACTAGGCCAAGCAAACACCCCTTGGAGGGCCACCAGCGGCGTGCCCGCTCCTTCCCAACAAAAACGTCTGAAACTGTCACCGTGGTATGTCTCTAAGGTACCTAATTGCTTGCTCCTGTCTCCCTCCCCCCTTTTTCTCCTCTCACAGCACTGTTGTAACTGGGTTTCGAGTCCTGAGCCCCTGGATACTCTGGTGGACCCCATGCTCAATGACTGCCCTCGTGTTTCAGCCGGTAAGCACCCACATCTTACTCATTGGTAACTAAATCTGTATCCCAAAGGGTGTCCAATCCTTATTCTGGAGGGTCACTATCATGTAGAGTTCAGCTCAAATCCTAATTAAAAACATCTGAACCAGTTAATCAAGGTCTTCAGGATCAGCACAAACTTTCAAGTGTGTTGGGACATTGGGACATCCAGGAGCAAGATTGTGCACCCCTACTTTAAGAAGCATCCTATAGCATCAAAGGAAAAAATGGAAAACTTAAATGGTTCTCTAGTTATAATGGCACCCTGTTAATGGTAAAAAATTTGTTTTACCAATTGTAATTTACAGTGTCCTTCAATAATTCAAGAAATAATACTAAATGGTAAATAAAACCCTAGCCATTATTATTTTCCAGAGGAACTTTGTGTTATATCAGAACAATCGTAGTATCTGAGTTGACATTACTCTAGTCAAGCTCCGATTTTTAACGCAGCTGTTTGGTTCATAGTGTTTTCTTTTTTTATGGTCCACTCAGAACTTGTCTACTTATTCATTGCTTCATTAAAACAAATTACTCGACAAGTTGCATGGCATATTGTTGTAAATGATCTACTAATCAAGTGATAAAAATAGGAAATGTGGCATCTGAACATTTGAGCATTGATTTATACTATAAAAGCCACAGCCTTTCAAATATTCATGCTTTTTTTAAATTAAATATGTATATTTTAATCATACATCAATGTTTTCATATACTTTTGTTGGTCCTTCTGGCCTTGGTTTTTAGTATTTTGAGGCGTGTCCTCAATTCCAGATTACAACCATAATCTGTAATCCAGAGCAGGGAGATGATGAGTTTGACCTGACCATCACCCCTGCACTAAAAATATGAAGAGCTGCCCATCCTTTGACTCGGCTTCATGAGATGGTATACTGCCTGACAGTATTATAAAATGTAATTTGATATTTTCTCTTGTGCTTTTATAGCGAGGACAATACTGCCCTGATTTGACTGTAATCTGGATTTGGGGTGAGGGTGGGTTGGGTATTATCCGAGTGAACCATCATTGAACTATGTGCGTTTGTATTAAGTTCAAATGAGTGTGCTTTTTAACCATCTTCTACACTTTTGTTTTGGGCGTCCCTTGAGTGTTATAATTTTTGCTCTTCCCCAGATCAGCTATGGTATTGATGTTGAAGTGCACCATAAAAACATAATAACAGAATAATGATATTTTGTGATCATAAGCAAGATTTGTCTCTGACCAATTAAATGGGGCTTGCTGGTTTAATTTACTGACTGTTCCAATTACTGTAAATACAAGAAATTGGGATGAAGGGCAGTGACTATGATTTAATTAGTGGGGGTTTTTCCAGTATCAATCACAGATTTGACCCTTTTGCCTTTGCCAGTCAGGCTTTTTATTTTTTAAATAACACTAGCATTTCCAGTAGTCCAAACGCACAAAAGTATAGTGTGTGCGTGTGTGCGTGTGTGCGTGTGTGTGTGTGTGTGAAAGCAGTACTTGACATCAGCAAATGTGTTTTTCTGCAATCCCACTAAAACATTTTAGATTTACATCAATTATATAAAAAAAATATACTATACATTTATATATATATATATATATATATATATATATATACATTTATTTATATATATATATATATATATATATATATATATAAGTCAAAAGTTTGAACGCACATAGTCATTTATTAATATTTTTTTTATTTATTTATGACAAATAGTTTTCCTATTTGGAGATAATTTACATTTGGATTGATTCCCTGTGGTGTAAGTAATGTAAAGAATAGTATTAATTAATTTATGTATTTTATTCATTTATGACAAATAGTTTTCCTGTGTAGAGATCAATTACATTTGAATTGATTCCTTGTAGTGTAAGTAATGTAAAGAATAGTAGCATATGTAAAAACCAAGTGACAATACAAATATGAAGCTACACAAAATTATAAAGTGATTTTGAAGTAATTATAAAGTGTATGTTTTGTGTAAAGAAGTAAAATTAATAACGCTATCTTGTTCACCAGCCGTTCAAAGACATCACTTAGAAAGTCACCTTGTGAACACATTTTTTCTTTCTGAACCATGGGTTGTGAATGCGCTAAACTTCTTTAGCATTTCATCTTTGTTTTTTTGTTTTCTGTTAACAATTTTACTGCAAACCCACAACATCAGCATTATCTCAATGTCTGGAATCTGGTCAAACTAATTTACAGACAGTATATCTGTTTTCAACACAGTTTCCCTCTCTTCACACACTTTTTTTTTTTCAAGCTTTTAATTATTATTATTATTATTATTATTATTTAAATAAATCTAAAGCAATTTCCCTATAGGCACCACTAGCTGACATTGATTTTAGCTGGTTTAATGTGTGATTCCCACACACAGTCCTTTTTTACACTGTGTGTGGCTATGTTTTCATGATAGCTATGCGGGTCTCTCTTTCTTGCAGGTGGATGATGGCAAGACATAGATCAGCTTTTCTGTTACACTTAATCATCTATGAAGCCATGCTGGTACCAGCTTATCATCCTGGTATTTTGTATGCTCGTGTGTGTGTGTGGATATATGCATATGTGTGTTTGGAAAGGGAAGCTCTTCTGACGTCTCTGTTTTTTTGTTCCCAACGTGATAAAACTTGGATCCTCTTCCCACCCGCCTGGATTTTTCCCTTTATTTTTTGTACCCCCCCCCCCCCCCCCCCCCCCCCTCCTTTTCCTCCCTCGTTCAAAAGGAATCTTCAGTGGAAGGTCAGTGAGCCTCAGCATTGGCAGAGCTTGGGGAGACTGGCAGCATTTTATCAGTTAGCAGCACACTAAAGCCAGTCGAAATATGCAGATAAACTGGAACAAATCTCCTGAAAAGCCCCCTGGTCCGCCAGCACTGGGTGAGGGGAGTTGAGCCTTATGCCCACACTGACCCACAGTCAGACGCTCTAGGTGCTGAAGCCAATTGCCAGCAACTGAACTGAACAGTAGAGGAAGCCTAGACAAGCATTTGGATGGATTACAAACAGAAACAATGCCAATGTCAGGCTTGTGTGTGTGTGTGTGTGTGTGTGTGTGTGTGTGTGTGTGTGTGTGTGTGTGTGTGTGTGTGTGTGTGTGTGTGTGTGTGTGAGAGAGAGTGTGTGTGAGAGAGTGTGTGTGTGTGTGTGTGTGAGAGAGTGTGTGTGTGTGTCAGAGAGTGTGTGTGTGTGTGTGTGTGAGAGAGTGTGTGTGTGTGTGAGAGAGTGTGTGTGTGTGTGTGAGAGAGTGTGTGTGAGAGAGTGTGAGAGAGATCAAGCCGTCTGGCCCAATCTCAGACCTGTGATATATCATGTTTTAAACCCATGTGCAACATGATATTAGTTTAAAGGGGCGGTCATACCACGCTTCTGTGTTTCGTTCACCTTCATTCATAAGCATACAAAACAGAGAGACTGGGTATGTAAGGATATGCAAAGAATTCTTTTCTTACGTTACGTACAAAAGTTCAAGTTTGGTGAATGCTGACCTGGCAAATTCTTAGTCAAAAGATGATTGATATAAACAGCATAAAAATCTTGACTGAAGATCAAACATGGAGAAAACATCTTGCTTTGCATTTCAAAAAATTTCGAACAATTTTAAATTCAATCAAAATGAGAAAAATGGGAACTGGGATATTATATTTAGATTTGGAATTTGTTATATTTATTTTATAGTTATATATTATACAATATATTTCTTAATCAATAATCGTATAAATTTAAATTAATTGTATATAACTTAAGATAATGTTTTTTGAAATGTATCAAAAGTGACAATAAAGACATACAGTATGTTACAAAAGATTTCAATTTATAAGCGCTATTCTTAAGAACTTTTAAACAAAGAATCCTAAAAGGGTATTACGGTTTCCGCTAAAATATTAAGCAGCTGTTTTCAGCATTTAATAGTGATAAGAAATCTTTCTTGAGCAGCAAATCAGCCAATATTATTGTTTTCTGAAGTATCATGTGACCCTGAAGATGACGTAATCTTATGTAAATGTTATAATGATACTGACAATTCAGTTTTGCCTTTTTCAGCATTTTTAAATGTTAAAATATAAAACTGTAATATTTCACAGTGTTTACTGTAGTTTTGATAAAATAATTGTCTTGTCCAAAGATTTACTAATTTCATAATGCCGTTTTAGAGCTAGTAACCGAGGTTTGAGTCTAAAGTAAATAGGCCTACAGAGAGAGAGAAATATTGATATATAGATTAAGCATGTGTGAATTAAGCTATACTAGGTCTGTGTGTCTTTCTCAAGTGTTACCAATGTTGTGGTAAAAATGGAGATAGTTTGTCCTTTTTCTTTATCATATTGTTTGTTATATTCATTTGCTTAAGTCAGTTATTTTGGTCATTTTGCTGTTTGGTTATTTTTAGTTCCCGGTTTTTGTGTGTGTGTGTGTGTGTGTGTGTGTGTGTCTTAAATCTGATTGGTTGACAAATGAGCTAACAGTTTAAGTTTATATTAAACTTAAACATTTGCTTTTATTCTGCAGATATTTATCAATATATTTTGTATTATCAATTGCCCTGGAGTGCGACATCATGCCCAGTTGCTTATATTTATTTTTCGAAATCATTTTGTCAGTTTAAAGTATAGTGTGAGCACCCCTTATTTGTAAAAAAACAAACAAAAAAGCTCTCATGTCTGTTTTAATGAACCTTGAAAAATCACACACGTTAACATCTCACTCAGATCTAACAAGTGCTGTGACACCTTAGCTCCTCAAGTGTGTGGTAGTTATATCTCAGGATCCTCTGATCACTCACAGCTTCATGTCGTTCCCATTATATCCAAGTGTTTGAAACACAGGCTCTCTTTTGCCTTACCTGGGTTAAAATGAGATTACTCATTGCTTGAACTGATCATTAATTACAAAGAGAACAGTGTCCAGTATGTAAACAGTGATTAATTGTTAACAAAAGTTAGTTAATGCGTACCTGAACTGTAATTATCTGTTCTGCACTACTACAAGAATCCCAACACAGGTGGGTAATTAACCCTAATTGCATTTACAATGTGAGGATCACAAGAGCAGAGAATAACTTTGTTGAAAAAAATAAAGCCTCCTTTGATGTAGGACTAGATATTTGTCAGTTGATTTATTCACAACTCTTTTTCTCTTTTTTTTTGTCTCATTATGTCTTTTTGTCTTTTTCACCTTTCATGGTTGGAAGCGGAGTTCTTTTTAAATCGACTTTGTTTCAACTTCACGAGCAAGACCCTGAAACAAAGTAATGCAGTTTTAATGGGATTTAGCTGCATGTATTAAATGTAAAAAGCCTGATTTGAGCGTTCTATGAATTATGCTAACTTCCTCTTAGTTCTCCTCGGTTGTCCTAATAAAGATGTGTTTGATTGAAACTATCGGCATGCAGTCCTTTGGAGCATTTATGTAAGTTCACTGGTGCATATTGCTGACGTATACAATGTCACTGGTCCATGTATTTTGCTCAATGGAGAGTCACTGGCGCATGTTGCATTCAGTCTATAGACTGGCTTTATTCAGTAGTCCACAGGGCCTAGTGTCTCTGTCGTTGAATGCTTTTGACCATGTACCCCTGATGCAGCAAAATCCACTTGTTTGATCTTCCATTGTGAATGACAGACCTTCACTTGGTTGTACTTTCCCACCCTCCTTTCAAATGGATGCTGCTTCTGGTCCGGATTCCCAAGACAAATTCATGAACTTGAACTTTGTGACCTTTTTTATTCAGCACATTTTTGAGACTAAAAGTTATCCTAAAGCAACGTCGGTCCTAGAGAGACACTGTCCAGCAGAGTTTACGGTAGTTCCGACCCTAATCAAACAATCCTGAACCAGCAGATCGATGCTCTCAGGATTACTAAGTCTAAGGCAGGTGAGTTCAGGGTTGGAGCTAAACTCGATCATGTTCATGTCAGTTATAGAAATAATGCACGCTAATCAACAAATTAACAAACTAATCTTTGCAAATAATTGGCTGTCTTAAGGAGATCAGTCGACTACTCATCAAGGCAATCCTCTTGACTATTTTGATTTTCGAAAATATGCAGTTGTACTCATCCTTAGGTGGATATTGTCATTGTTTGCCATGTGGATCTGAATGTTCCTAATGTGAACATTACACCGATTTAATAATCAGTTATTTATAATTTAGCAGTTACTCATTTCGAAGCAACTTAATGTTGTGTTATTCATTTCACTTTTTCAACAAAACATGCACAAATCGGCCTTATCATCTGTTGTGAATGTGTTGCCGGAGATACAAAAAATGCAAGCTGCTCACTAAAGTCAATTTCCTCCGAGACGAGCAGCAATAAGAAATGCATGCTGTAATAAAATAATTAAAGAAATATTCCAGGTCCAATATCTACTCCATCTGTGGCATAATATTGATTACCACAAAACATAATTTTAAATATACAAAGTAGAATAAATAAAGGTTATGGTAAGGCACTTACAAAGGAAGTGAATGGGGCCTTTTTTAAGGATTTAAAAGCAGAAAGGTTATTTATTGTTATAAAGCACTATATTTCTTCTGTTAAAAAGGTGTTATTTGAAATATAAAGCTGTCTTTTTAGGATTTTCATGGCAGTAGTAAAGTTTAAATTTGAATATAACTTTACACAGAAAAGATTAGCTATTTTTTCACAGTTGTGTTACAAAATCACCTTTTGAAGCAATGAGTATTTTAATGTTCACAGATTGTAAGTCATTATATGTCTGTCGGTATAACTCAGATAATTGCTTTTTTTGAAGAAGAAGAAATGAGTTTAAACTGAAAATGAGTTTTTGTGTTGATCTGCATTATGATGGAGCCTAACTTGATTTGAATCCATAATAGTCCTTTATATATTAAAAATAAATCTATTTTAATATCCCTGCATCTTCTGCAAATTCGACCAGTAATTATTATAATTATTTAAACATAAAGATTTTAGTGCTGAATTCCGATCCCCCCCTCATTTTGCCCATTTTATGTTCATTTAAATGAATGTTCTCTGTTTGTATACATGTATAAAAATAAGAAGATCTGCTGTCATTCACTCTTCTATTTTAACATAAAACCCATGAGGAAAGTATCAAGTTGTTATCAGTATACATATTGACACTATATCACAGTGCAACGACTCCCTGTGTTTCCTTTTTCTCAATTTCATGGTCTTTTTATAAGTCCCATTGGTGAAGCAGAATGAAAGTTTGATGCCGTTTTTGTGCAGTCGACTATAATTTTTCACGGCTGCTCTCCCTTGTCGGGGATCAGAAGACATGGCCTTCATTTTCTATTCCACTTCAAAAATGTTTTTTTTTTCCTCCTATTCCTCTTTAAAGCCTAAACATCTTTGATCCGTTTGCTTCATGGGATGAGTGGCATGGCCTGACCCACTTGGCTCTTGGCTTTATGTAATGAGCCCTCCGATTAAAGAGCGTACCATGCAGGAACATTGTGCTGTATAAGGAGTTTTATGTCATCTCATCCCACACTCACTGTTTTCCTGTTTTCCTCACACCCCCGAATACGAGAGGAAAGTTGCATTGCAAAAGTTTGCACATTGCAAACAAGAGGAAAGTTGTAGTATACATTGATGTAAAACACGTGTGTAATTTGGTACAAAACTATTTATCATGATAGCGATTCCAACTGTGATATGATAAATATTTAACATTTTCATATTGCTTATAGTACTTAGATTTCAAGACTAAAATAACATAAAACAAGGGGTTTTCTCCTTCAAATGAAGTCATGTTTTGCCCATGTTCTACTGCTACTAGAATGAGTCCTGAAGAACTCTACTCAGAACTAAAGTAAAAGGGAGCTTATAGAAAAATATCACATTGCTTTCACATTATACATGAATTTAAAGGTACATAGTATATTTGTATTATTCAAAACACACCCTTTTGCATATAATGGGTTATTGTAGTTTCAGTTTCATTTATATGAATTGTGAATCTTTAGTGGGAACAGGAGATTGGAAGTGCTTGGAAGGCAGCAATTAAAGAGGATGCTGCGTCTATCTCCGTTAACACTGCTTGCTGGATAAAAGGCCTCTCTGTCTATAATAAACTTGTGCATTGCGTTAAGTACATTAAGTCCAAAGTGTCATCCCTCTGGCCTTGATATCTTCCACATCTTTACCACAGTCCAGATCAGAACTTGACAGATCCTATTAAATAACTCTGGTTTCTTTGAATCCCAATAACAGCTTTCCATGTTTTCCGCTTTTGTGAGGTAAGCGTCCACCAGATCACAGTCAGTTAGCATTGATCACTATCTTCCAACCAGTCAATACATGCAACCTTTTATGTAGTTGAAGATTACTTTATTACTTTACTTGAATCAGCATATGTCTTTGTTGTTTACATTTTGAATTTGAAGTAAAAAGCTCTTCGACTAAGCCGTGAATGGCATGTTCGCTTCCCTTTCAAGGCAGAAATCAATATGCTGTGCGTGTGACCCGTGGGAGAATGGCAGAAACATTTTGTCTCTTTGTGTGTGTGGCATAGTGTACTGTCATGAGTCTATAGGGTAGACTCATTTTATCCAGCCTATTGTGATTGAAGCCTTAGCTGTCTGAGGTAAAAAGCTTTCGCCATCCTTTAACATTTCCAGTCTTTTCTTTTACAACAGCCCTGCTCTCAGCTGTACCACAGACCATTTATTTACCGTATGTAATTATACATTTAGTTTAAAATAGGAACTAGTTGCAGAGCCACATGGGTCAAGTTGGGCATGTCGCTTTTGTATCCATTTCTCATTTTCTCTTCACTTTCACAAAATGTACAGCACGTCAATCTTACATTATTGCATTTTGTAATTTTGAAACTTGAATGAAATTATTTTTCAACTCTGTTTCCTGTCCTCACAGTTCATCTGGGCTTTATTTGTCATGCCTTAAAGTGTGGGATGAGCTGGTGCGAATAGAAAAGAGTTCAACAGGGTTCAATGAAAAATGGCACAAAGTTCTGCAACATCGACCATTTTATAATCACATTATCATCCCAGACTTGACCATGAGGCCTGCTGGGTATTGCCGCATATTTGAGGCCAACTTTTGCTCCCTACTACTCTTCCGAAGCAGTGAAGAGGCAATGTTAGCAGTGTCTATTCTATATTGGATTTGTTTTTGAGATTCTGGTATAGGTTAAGCACTACACTCAAATGTGATTTAATTTCATAGTTTCATATTTTCTTTATCTTTCTTTGCTTCTGTTTTCATATCAACGTCTTTGCTTAAACAAGTGCTCCTTAAACATATTATGAAAGAGCGTTTAAAGCATTGGTATATCAGAATTTCTAGGTGGAATTATAAAGAAAAAAAACTAAATTCTTTTCTTACTGTTTTTGTTTTTAACGATGTACAAAAACATTGATTAGTCAGTGATAAGTTGAAAAGTCAATGAGTGACCACACTTGTTTAAACATGTGTTTCCTGGTAAAACCCAAGCTTCTTAACACAATAGTGTACATCCTATTGACCACCATGCAGACCGAGGGCAGCGACAGATTAGGAGCTGAGGACATGGATCTCATTGAGCCATATGGTGAATCCTATAGCTAAAGCAGAGGATTAAAGCTAGACCCTTAACCCTGCAGATGGACAGCAATCACGTACCTACATTAGTATCAAGCTCTAGCATTTTGTTGCTAATGTATAATGTATATTTGAACAAAACCTTCCATTCAGATTCCCAATCCTAGATTCCCAATTTATTTTTATTTATTTTTTTGCAGTTAGAGTTGTTCTAGACCTCTGCCCCTTCAATGAACTTTTGGGGGTTAATCAGGGTAAGACCTAATCATCAGATGTTTTCCTATGTTTTTTTCTGCAGGATTTACTGCTGGTTACTCACAGAGCTGTGAAACACTGTAGATGAGATACTATTCAAGCTTTGGCTTCAGGGAAAGGATTAAGAGTTCATCTCTCCAACATTGAACCTGTTACATGTGAAAACAAACACTCCCATGGAAACAGGGGCGAGTAAAATGGAAGGGGAAAAAACTGCATTGGACAGCAAATTACATACTCAATACAATTTGCTGCTTTGACGTGGTGTTGCTTGGTTATTGTCTCACGGTGCACATCAGCAAATATGAATTTGCTGCAATGCATACAAACTAGCATTGCTTAGTAGCAATTTAAAGGGACCGTTCACCCACAAAAGAAAATTCTGGCAGTATTTGCTCACCCTCATATACTCATGTATGACTTTTTTCTTATGTGGTACACAAAGGAAGACATTTTAAGTAATGCACATGTCGCTGGTTTCCTTGTGATTACAAGTTTTCAAGCTTTAAAAAGAATATAGTAGCACCATGACAGTACTGCATCTCAAATATTCTGAAGCCATACGATAGTTTTGCATTAAATTTATTTATTTTTATTTGCCTTTTATTAAAAACATTTGCCTCTTAAGTTGTCACAAATGAAAAATATGGAAAACGCTATTTTATAAATGCATTTTATTGATCTTTTTGTGAGTGATTCAAATGTGCATGTTTTTGTTTTTACCTCAATTTTAACTATTCAGAATAGTATTATCTTCTGACTTGATCTTTAGCTTGATCTTCTGGTGAAATGACAGGACTTGTCCAGTTGTTTAATACATTTGGATATAACTTTACACAGAAAAGATATTTTTCACACTCAGATTGTTATAAAAGATTATGAAGCAATGAGTATTTTAATGTTCACAGATCGACCCCTTTCACTTTATATTATAAGTTTCTCACTAGAACCAGATTATTGCTCTTTTTTTGAAGAAGAAGAAAATTACTTTAAATTGAAAAATTAATTTTTAGTGTTGATTTGCATTATGCCACACATGCTTATTGATTCCATAATAGTCCTTTAAATAAACTTTATATATTAAAAATAAATCTATTTTAATATCCTTGCATTAAAAGCAGTTCACTTCTGCAAATTAGGCCAGTAATTATTATTATACATTATTATAATTTAAACAAAGATTTTAGTGCTGATTTCTGATGCACCCTAATTTTGTCAATTTTAGTTCTATTAAATTAATGTGCTCTTTCTGTTTATGTATACAAAGATGGAGATCTGTTATCATTCACTTTTCTATTTTACCAAAGAACCCATGAGGAAAGTATCAAGTTGTTATCAATATACATATTATCATAGCGTCCTTTTATAAGTCCCAAATCCTGCCCTTTTTCTTTTGTACAGTCGAATGCAAGCTCACATTTAGATCTGCCTCCACCCAATCAACAACCGGTTTATAGAGCCGTCCTTTTTTTAATAATAATAATATTATATATCTCTCGGATGTACATTTCAGTACAAAACATTTGTTATTTTGTCGCAACTTTAACTCAAGAACCATTGCAGCTGAATTTAGTGAACGAATCATTCAGGTCGGTTTTGTGAACTCCATCAACGAATTCCTTGTAAAGTAAAAAAACAATAATAATTCAAGAATCTGTCAGTGTTACCTCAGATTCATTTTTAGCATAGCCATAAGACATATTTTGCCTGAAAGCTACATTCATTGTAAACAAGCATATTCTTATTGGTATATTTTTGTCTTCCGCTTTTTTTTTTAAAGTTTGCATATAAGTATTTTGATGCATGTTTCTGTTTTCTTGTAGTTGCATCAGAGTGTCAAGTGTTTTGTTAGGTTTTTTTATTTTTATTTTAACTAATCCTGTAAAAAACTGAATACAGTATTATGTCAAAGTGAACATCTTGCCTAGCCGTCTTTGAGCTTTCCCAGCAAAAAGTTAACATTGACAAATCTGTTGATCCGCAGTGGGTTTGTTAGCACTCAGATGCACAGAAGACAGTGTGGGAGAACTCCTTATTATCAGCAGCAGTCTGCTTCTATCAGTCCATCAGCGCAAATAAATGGCTCACTGACGAGCCCCTGCCACGCCGCGCAACACAACTGTCAACATCTACTCACTCCTTTTTGACAGGGGCCCCATCTGAGGATATTAGACTTATTATTTCCATTTTTCCCCCCCTTTCTCATCCTCCTGCAACAGCTCTCCCCCTTTTGCCTCAGAAGAGATGTGCTATGAGTGTGTTTCATGCAACCAATTTATTACATTTGGAGACTAATGGGGCGCTTTGCTTTGACAGCTTTTGATAAGGGAGGGTGAGAAGTCTCTGCTTCTGCCGAGGGTTATGGGAACTGCAGGAGTCATGATAATTACTATCAAAGCAGCAGTAATGTGCATAATAAAATACTCCGTTTGAGAACACAAATCAATTAATTAGGACCTGATGTGTCATCCCATGTTATGTTGTGGTGATGTTGTTTTTAGAGTGCTTCATTTTTTTTAAAGATAATATTTAGTGCATCTAGTTACATTTCAGCACATTTTGATGCGTGCAACTGTGGCGTGCACCAGCCCCACCTCCCCCACCGTCTGTGTGATCTTTTTTTTTTTTACGAAATTTGAATTTAATGAAATGCACATTTAATATGATTGTTATAGAAAACAGTGGGTGAAAAAAATGCACAAGAATGCAATGAGAATATATTAAGAACCTACATAATTGCACATGATGATTAGAGAAGAAGCATCCTTGAACGTCCTTCAGCTCCATAATCAGCCTCAAAATTAAAATATTTATTTGTTTCCCTTTTTGCTGGAAAAATAGGATATTATTTATATAATTATGTAAACAACGCTGAACGTTCAACCACCCCCCCACCCCCCTTTTTTTTCCTTCATCGAGCTGTAGAGCGCAGCAGTGACCTTGGCTCGTCTCCCACTCTTCGGCTTGACAGATAAAAACTTTATTAAGCGTCAGCGGGACGAGACGCAAACAGCCCGTGACACCCATGTGCATTGAGTATTAGGGAAATATCGCAATTAGCGGATGATTTCCTACAGCTAAAGCGTCGAGAAGAAGGGTAATAAGCAAGGTTTGTTTGTGGCCTGGAAAGCCATAATTATAAACTGCTTTGAGAGTGCTGTGCTCATTGTGCCTCGGCGTAATGAGATAGGCTGCACTGATCCCTCCATGATGCTATTAGCTGTAATCCCAAGTCTTCTCTTCCTCCCACACCCTACAGCCCTGCAGGGCCTGCTGCCACCCCAGGTGCCTCCTCTCAGACACCGCCCTTTGGTGCGCCCTCCGACAAGCGCCGACATGGCTTGATTGTGAAGAGGCTTCAGCTGAAACATGTGAAATGCAAATGATGTCTGTTTTAGCGCTCGCTCTTTTGTGATAAAAGGGTCCAAAAGAAGGTCGAGTTAGACTCCGGCCTAGCTGGCATCAAAGTATTCGTTCACAAATACTTGAAACGGCTTTTTTATATTTTTTGCGGCTTTATATCTGTGGGCAGACGAGGCTCGCACTAACACACCTGTCAGTGTGTGATGTGTTAAAGCCTCACTGTCCTGTGAGGAGTTGGCAGGAATGCGCTCTCCCTAGCTGTCTAATCACAATGACCCCCAAATGGCCCACCTTATCACCTCTCCCTCTGAGAGGCAAACAGAGAGTGAGTGGAAAACATGGCCTTCGCTGCATGTGTTTGAGTGGGTTTAGGACTTATCTAATCAGCAGGGGGTTTGCTGTCCATCCCCTCATGCACAAGCACTCACCATCCTGCTTGAGCTCCAACACTGTATATGTGTGCCTGTTTCTGTAAACCTAAGAGTAAGCTTGGCCAGTTTTCAGAATGTGTTTGTGCACTAAACTCATTCCAAACCTGTATGACTTTGTTTCTTTAGTGGAACATAAAAGAAAATGTAAATTTTCTATGTCTGTCAATTAACTCTCATTAGAGTGTTAGTCGAGTATTAGTAGACTGGTAGGGTTAGGGTTAGAATTAGTTAACATCTACTTGCTAAGATACATTTAGCCAGTAGTCTCTAATGAGAGTTAGTTGACATAGTTGTAAAGTTACCTATTACCTAACAGAAATGTTTAAATGGTCAGGGACCATCAAAATAAAGTCAAATCCAAAATTCTTCAAAATATCTTCTTTTATTCACTATACTTAATATTAACTTGAATAAATGCTTATTATAAAATAGCTCTGTTGTTTCATTTGAGAATAGAATCCTTAATCCATCTTAGTTGGCCTTTTACTGTTCTCTTAAACACATGTGTGTAATGCACATCACAGCCAGCAATAAGGAAAACAATGGCTTTATCAAATTCTCTAGAAGAAGAGTAAGTGAGTCTGGCGCCAGCCTCTGCTTAAAACGCCCAGGAAACATTGTAATGAATTGTGCTGGGCTACTATTGGTGGGTAATTAGTATAGCTTACATTGCAGATGAGAGAGTCAAGTCTAGGTCAGGAAGAATTCTTTAAGGGTCTTAACGGGTTAAGGTTGGAGGCCAAACTCTCCCCTTTGACTTTAATCAGATTCCATACCTAGGGAGATTTGCAAAGATGCAGGAATCCACTCTGACCTTTGTCCATGAAGTGTCGTTTTTGGTCACATGTTGGTTGGGCTCCTGCTGGAATCGACAGCAGTCTTTGGGCAGGGTGGGTCCTTCCAGAGATGTTATAGCTCCAGTAGCTCCGGAACACAAATGGAATGCTACAGCTCTGAGGATCTGTTTTGTAAGCCTTCCCTCTATATGTCCATGTTCATTCAAACTCAGTCATAATGATATTTTCACTTAAAGTGTGCGAGTTTATGAACACTAAAAGTTACCCGTGAGTTATGCCTTTGTAGTCCTTTGAATCACTTTTTTTTTTGAGGATCTTAATATGTTGGATCTTAATATGTTTTTGTTTTGCTTATTTGTTTATTGCATGAAGATTATAAGCTGCATCCCAAAAAAATTCTCACCACTCCTTAAATGAGTGAATTCTGAAAATATATACTGACCATAATTATTTTTTACCTGTTTTTCATGTCATAACTTTAGATTATTTCCTTAAATATTTAAAATGTGTGAATATATATATATATATATATATATGTGTGTGTATGTGTGTGTGTTCATATGTATATATCTGTATACATGTAAATAGTGAATATACAGTCACATTTTTCCAGAAAAACAAGTATTGCTCACAGAAAAGTATTGTATTAGCACATGTTTTGCTATACACATTTATTTCCTTTGTGTGTATTGGAACAAAACAAAAAAAGGAGGGAAAAAAGCGCATTTGACATACTTTCACACAAAACTCCAAAACTGGGCTGGACTAAATTATTGGCACCCTTTCAAAATTGTGGATAAATAAGAGTTTCAAGCGTGTGATGCTCCTTTAAACTCACCTGGTGCAAGTAACAGGTATGAGCAAAATAAAAATCACACCTGAATGTAGATAAAAAGGAGAGAAGTTGACTTATTATTTGGATTGTGTCTCTATTTGTGCCACGCTAAGCATGGACAACAGAAAGAGGAGAAGAGAACTGTCTGAGGACTTAAATTACCAAAGATAACCAAAATTGTGGAAAAATATCAACAATCTCATGGTTACAAGTTCATCTCCAGAAATCTCGATGTTCCATTGTCCACAGTGCTCAACATTATCAAGACGTTTGTAAAATGTTGTCTACCATGGCACTGTAGCTAATCTCCTTGGACATGGACAAAAGAGAAAATGTATGAAAGTCAATGCAGGATAGTCCAGATGGTGGATAAGCAGCCCCACACAAGTTCCAAAGAAATTCAACCTGTGCTGCAGGCTCAGGGTGCATCAGTGTCAGTGCAAACTATCCGTCGACATTTGAATAAAATAAAACTCTATGGCAGGAGACTAAGGAGGACCCCACTGCTGACACAGAGACATTAAAAAAAGCAAGACTACGGTTTGTCAAAGTGTACTTGAGTAAGCCAAAATCCTTCTGGGAAAACATCTTGTGGACAGATAAGACCAAGATAGAGCTTTTTGGTAAAGCACATCATTCTACTGTTTACCGAAAATGGAATGAGGCCTATAAAAAAAAAGAACACAGTACCTACAATCAAATATGGTGGAGGTTCAAATATGTTTCGGGGTTGTTTTGCTGCCTCTAGCACTGGGTGCCTTATCTGTGTATAAGGCATCATGAAATCTGAGGATTACCAAAGGATTTTGGGTCGCAATGTAGGGCCCAGTGTCAGAAAGCTGGGTTTGCTTACAAGATTGTGGTTCTTCCAGCAGAACAATGACCCCAAACATACTTCAAAACACCCAGAAATGGATGGCAACAAAGTGCTGGAGAGTTCTGAAGAGTTCTGAAGTGGCCAGCAATGAGTCCAGATCTAAATCCCATTGAATACCTGTGAAGAGATCTTAAAAATTGCTGTTGGGAAAAGGTGCTCTTCCAATATGAGAGACCTGGAGCAGTTTGTAAATGAAGAGAGGTCCATTATTCCAGTTATAGGAATTGATTGATTTCAGTAATTTTTTTTCCAAAGGGTGTGCAACCAAATATTAGGTTAAAGGTGCCAATAATTTTGTCCAGCACATTTTTTGGAGTGTGAAATTGTTATGTATGTATATGTGTATATATATATATATGTATGTATATGTGTATATATATGTATGTATATGTGTATATATATATATGTATGTATATGTGTATATATATATATATATATATATATATATATATATATATATATATATATGTATGTATATGTGTGTATATATATATATATATATATATATATATATACACATATATATACACATATACATACATATATATACACATATACATACATATATATATACACATATACATACATATATATATACACATATACATATATATATATATATGTCTATAGCAAAAAATACTTTTCTGTGATCAATCTTTGATTTTCTGGAAAAATTTCAGGGGTGGTGACAATTTTGGGCATGACTGTATGTATATATATATATATATATATATAGAGAGAGAGAGAGAGATGCGTGTGTACTGTATGTATGTGTATATATATATTATATATTTGAAGCAGACAACAAAAGTGTCACATGACATGAAACAGTGTAATGGTTCTATTTTTTCTTTTGTTTTATTTTTTTTGTTCTAACCCAACGTTGTTGTGTTTTAATTCTTGATCCTCAAAACTGGATGTGTTTAAATATTTTTTTTTCTTTTTTTTTTATCCAAAATGACTAGTCAAAAATACAAGACCCTTAAATTATATAGCGTGAGACAAGCTTCTGCTTTGCTGGATTCACAAATCTGTCAGTTGCTCACATGAAATTGAGTGCTATGGCATGAGTTAGGGCCTCCCACTAGACTGCTCACATTTAATCCCAAATTAAACTCTGATCTCCTCATCCATGTAGTATTTTTGTGCACCATAACAGTGTTTCTTTGACCTCGTTCACCTCTTCCATCTTTATCCATGCCTCCATTTTTTCCTGGAAAATGATATTACAGAGTTTAGGTCATCATCTTCTTTTATGCCTTGCTACTGTTATCCTATTTTCTGTGTCATGTGGTGGTGTCAGCAGATGGTGGTCTGTGGAGGCAGTTTGACACCCAACTCACAGCTGTCTGGACGGCCTGACAGGCCTCCTTTGTTTCTCAGTCATCACTCCAGAATGGAGCCTCTCCGCCTCATTGTGTCTCTATTTAACCCCCTCTCTTTTGGAGTGTTTCTACTAAAATGTGTGTAATATATGCAGTAACATAACTGCCAAAGTTCTCCAATCACAAATAGGAGTCTCTTTTCTTTTCCCCCTTATGGTCTGTATGTTTTGTTTTGGGGGTTTTTTGCATCAAGAATTGCCATCTCTCTCTATTTCTCTCTGTAGATAACCCTCATTTTCTCCCTGTGTGTTAATGAAAATGTTAGATTTCGATAGAGAGTAAGAGAGGGGGCTCAGTACGGCCCCCTGCAGAATCCCGTGCTCTGGCTTGCTTCCATGCCCATGGTCGCTTGGCTTTACTTAGTTCCAGCTCAGTGCCTGCAGCAGGCTGAACAAGCTCAGCTTTAGATTGACCCCATGGCCCAGGGCCACTCCTACCTCATTCCTATGATTATCTTTGATATTCTTTTTCTCTCGCTCGTTTTTTATCTTCTCTTTTTGTTGCTGTTCCCTCCCCCTCCTGGAATATCTTTATAACACTTCATTACAGAATTAATTTATCAAGTGAACACTATAGAGACGGTGCGCAAAAGGGACTTGAGAACGAGACAGATAACTGTGCGTTCTCAGCTGTTTTTTAAGAAAAACATTCATATAGAAGGGTGGGGGGGGGGTTCAAAATCACTATTAAATTGAAATAGCCTCACCTATTTTCTCACCTTCAAATTGTATTTTAGATTTGTATAAGAAACTGATGAGAAATGTTCTCGTATTCTCATATTTGTGGATCACTCTTTATTCTAACATATCTGTGTGACAATTATTATCCTTAATTTGAACAATGTTAGTTTCATTTAATTGCATTACTTGTATATTGAATTACCCTTTTGGTCTAGAGCTATATCACAAATAGTTTGTATTTATTGTATTTGCATTGCTCATATTTAACTGTTTCTTTAACAAATTTCTCATTCATTATTGATTCTGAATGTGAATTCATATGCACGTATCAATATGCTGTGGGGATCAGTGCAAAGGATCATCTGTCTTGAGGCATTTCAAGAGCCCAAAGAAGTGCTTTCCTCAAATGAAACACTATACCTCTAATTGAAATCAGTTGACTTGTAAATCAGCAATAGGAAACTTCTGACCTGTATATTTATAGTCACTACTCTTAAACTACAGTTTGCAAAACAAGATGCAATATTATATAGTAATATCCATACCCTTGCAAATGTAATGTGGTAAACATGAAATCAATTATTTTTATAATTAATAATAAAATGTTTCTTCAAAAAGTGGCTAAGATAGTTTATTTTGATAACATTAATATAACTGTATCTGTGTTTACAATGGAAATAAAATGTAATGTTACTGTTACACATTATGAGACTACACTGTAATATCTCCAGGATTTACAAATGGGCGGATATAGGCTGAGACTGATGGGTTTAGAACGACAATGTATTAGCAAATATTTAAGTGGAATTGTCTCATTTCAAGAGAGCGGTGCTTGCAAGAAATAATCACACAGAAGAAATATTCCAAATGCAATATTTGACTTAATGGGGTTCTGTGACTGTTTGTTTTAAATTTATTTAAATTAGTTTGTTAAATTTAAAAAGGGTAAACATTGACCATGCAGTCAAAAAAAAAATCGTTAGGCCTAAATGTAAGATTTATGTATTTGAATTGCAAATAAAATTTCCATACATTTGGATTACAGTTTAAACATAATCAAATTAATAACATAAACATAATGTGATGCATATTTGTCAGTCATACATGCATAAAGTGGATATGAAACGAGATTGAAATAATATGAAATAAGATTTAATTTATTACTTTTATAGTTATTATATAACTAAGTTATTAAATATAAAAATATGAGCATTGTTAAAATATACCTAGCTGTGGAAAAGCAATGAATAAAATATGAGATTGAAACCAATTGGATTTATTGATAATAGATATATAAACCTTGCTTTTGATGTATTATTGTTAAATAGCTTTTTTGTAATTGTTAAAACTTGATAAAGGCAGAGGTCTGTTAATTTGTGCTTTCATATATAATGTTAAAAGGTTGTAATTACTCATTTTATCCTCAGAATTGTTATCCTCCCCCTGAAATTCACTAAATAGAGGTATTGGTATTGATACTGGTCTTGATAGTGCTTGCTATCGTATCTGGAAAGAAGTGCTCCTTTGGTGGTTGATTCACTGTGTTCAGTTTGTTTGTTGGCTCATGTGGTGAGTTTTCCTCAGGTGTGTGTGTGTGTGTGTGTGCGTGCATGAGTGCGTGCATGTGTGTGTATTTAATTGCTCAGGTTCCAGTCGTCAGACAGCTTGTTCGTGCACTGAGTGAACTGTCCCAGACATGCTGCGTGAGGTGTTTGTCTGTTGTCCACAGACAATCAATACCCTCCCATTTAAGGAAGTCTAAGGTCAGGCCTCTGCACTGATAATGTGAATTGTTTTGTTAGATAGTCAAAGGTCAGATAATAATTATTTTTTTTCAACCGCTTCCCATCTGGAATTGATCAGTTTCATCTCCTGGTGGGGACGACCATTGCCATCAGCTAACTTATCTTAACTTACTGCACGTCTTACTGTAGGCTATACCACTTTTGTTAATATAAAATCAACATTTTCTTCAAATTCATATATGTACATTGTAGTGTGTTTTCTTTTACTGTGAGCACTTTTGACAATATACAATATCCTTCACTGTATTATTTTATTTTTTATTAACAAGCATCTTTAACCATCTTTAATCTTTAACAAACCTTTTTCTTGGAAATGACAAATTAAGCATCTTTGGAAACTTGTTTGTTTGCTTGTTTTTACTGAGGCTAATTTCATAGATGGCACTTTGTGTAAATTCACACAATTAAATAGATATGCATTATTTGTAAAAATACAAAAATAAAGCTTTAATGAAAATACCAGCACAACAAACTATTCAAAACTGTTTTCTTAAATTTGGTATATGTATAAAATATTGAATGATTTTATTTCACTCTTTCATTAATTATCACAGATTAGATTAGATTAGATTCAACTTTATTGTCATTACACAAGTACAGGTACAAGGCAACAAAATGCAGTTTAGGTCTAACCAGAAGTGCAATAGCAGCAAGTGCAGGAAATATACAATAATATATATATAAAATACAACAGTAATATATATTCATGTTTTTAAGTAAAATACTTTCATGTAGATATGAATTTAAAATAAGCCGTTTGAAAAGTAAAAATAAATAAATTATGAAGGCACGGTAAAACAGTGTGACCTTCACGTACATTTTTTTTTTTTCTGTTTTCAGTAGAATTAACCTCTGGTTCTGATATAATTGAAGAAGCCCTATATGTTTTAGTATCCATATACACAGAAACAAATTGTTGTTCTTGTATATATGTGTAAGTAGGCCCTACTAAATAATGGCTCTGTTATGATTGTGATCGTGAATATTAGAGAGGTTAGGGGGTGCTGAGGTCTCATTCATGGCAGTTTCAGAGTAAGAGAGACCTGAGCTATGTTCATCATTAAAGCATTAGTGCTCCACACAGGTGTCTGTTTGTTTATCCACATAATCATTGCCAGACAGAAAACACACACAGAGGGAGAGTCTTGCTAGTGTTGTGTCTGCTGCTGTGTTACATAGACAATAACAAAAAAACATTTTAAAATATAGTTGTATTTGTTTAAAGTTGTGTTTAGTGAGGCACCTGCACTGACAGGGTTTTATATATGCTTTCATTTACTTACTAGAAAATAAATGTATTGAATAAATGAATTCATGTAATTTAAGATTTTTATCATTTAATTTTAAATATAATAAAATAATAATTGACAGCATTTCAAGTGGGAAGTAATAGGTATGCACAGTCTATTTATGTAGGTTTCTAAAGTTTATAGATTTGCATCTGTTACTCAAAGTAGTTGATATGATTTGCCTGCATAGGATGAAATTACCATTTGTAAATCTTGATGGTTGTTTTAATTGCTTCAGGCATCACTGAGATAGACATGTCTTTATGTCTGCTTTAGTTTTCATGCATACCAGCTGTTTGAAATTATGAATGCAAAACGCTATGCACATAAAGTATTTCATATATATTTATACTATCCTAAACTGGTAAGTCTTTAGGAAGGTGAGCTGCAATTATACAATTGTATAATTGCATGAAATAGTTTTTCTTCAAACAACAAAAATGAATATTAAGTAGCAAAAATTAATATAAGAAAAACCAAATGGCCTGTTCATTAAACTGTAGTGTTTGGCTTTTTATATATTTTCAAGGTGTTATATATTTTCAAGGGTTAATGAATGGCACTTTTATTGATCTTTAAGGGAAATGTTTGTATGATACAGGAATCGTTTAAGGGGTGTTGGTGGGGAACGGCAGTGCTCTCCGTTAGCTTAGACTCTCCAAGGGGCATAGAAGAATCAAAATTGCATATTGACAAAAGGGCTCGGGTGAGTGAACCCCGGCAGCTTGAAATAAACTCATGCAGCGTAGTCATTACTGCTGGCTACCGTGGTCTCCCTCAACCTTGAGCCAGTCGATAAGCTATTATAACCATGCAAATTGTGGCCAAATCAGGGACCTGACATATTGGAATTATGGTCTCCCTCAGCCACTGCCTTATACATCATTATCAGACCACTGGCAACAATATGCAATATGCTTACTGTTGTTTCCTCTGTGCTTTTTCATTAGGGGTAAAATGACCGTATTAAAATGAAAATAAATGTATTTGTAGAGCAGCCGTAGTCCTTTTGCTCGCAGAGGGCAAGACCAGGTGCCAAGTCATTTCGGTCAGGGCAGATACCTCAGTGGTTGGAATGATGTAACATGGTGTAAAAACTATGTAAACACCCCAGTGTCCGTGTCCTTGGGAATGTCAATAGGTACGCATTAGCGTACAGAGAGAGAGTCGTGGGTCAGGTTGGGCAAAGCGCCACCAATTTGACAGCGTAACCTGCTGTGTGTGAGGGTCGATAGCCTCTGGTCTTCATACATTATCAGAGCCTGGGGTCATACATTATAAATGGCGTCCGTTGGTCTAGAGGTCTTTTAGAGACTGCCAACACTGTCGTTTTGTATTCTCCAGGGGTTGTTTTCAAGAAAACGCAGAGCTCTGTTTTTCATATTGCCTCATTTCCTCAATCATACCTGCTTGGTGTACATTTAAGCGTATTAATCAAAGTTTATGGATGACTGATCATTTGTTTAGTATGACTTCCTTTCACAGTTGCCCAGCGCTTGAATGGCTGCTTTGATTTACGAAACCTTCCAGTATATTAAGTGGATTTAGAGGTGACAGCACATTGATTTGTTTCCACTGTCAGCTTGCTCTTTTGAGGCACCCAACAGAGTGCAGGGTTCAACCTGCAGCTACGTGGGCTTCGATTCTCCAGGCTCTCGGCATTTTGAAATACCCGAATTTGTTCCACCAAGGTTTCCGATCGCTCGCAGATGGGCAGCGATTAATCAGAGAGGTAACTGTGAAGTAGTTTGCAATTAGACGGCAAAGCTCTGAAGCATGCTAATTGAATCAGAAAATTACAGCGACTGCGCAGTAATTGGCCAGTTCCCATGCAGCAGGTGCCAGCCCACTCGACTGTGGAACAAGGTATTTAAGTCACATTAGCCAGAGTAAAAATATTCCTTGATATGGAACAGTTAGATTTTCTGCTCGTTTTCACCGACTATGTCACCGTTGGCGAACCAAGCCGCCTCGCGGCGCAATTACGTCAAGCACCGCCGCACAGGAAATCGACTTTCCACAATCCGCCTCCTCTCCTGGAAGAAGTGGGAGAGAGAAAAAACAGCGTGACAGGAAGTCGCAACTCATTAGCAGTGGCTGCAGCAGCGTAAGGGAGCTTGGATTTACCAGTGTGCCCCTTTTTATACCACCTGAGCTGAGAGGGAGGCTAGTTGATGCCATCTGTGTGTTGATGTGCTTTTCCTTATGTGCTAAGGGACTAAAAACAGAATTTCTTGATTTTTTTCCTGTCAGTTTACTTAACTTTTGATTGACAATTGTGAGAAATGACTAGCTTTGCTTCTGGATTCTTGAAAAATGCCTCTAGTCTCGATATGAACTCTACAACACCTAAGCCATATCTATCAGATCTACATAACGCCTCTTGCCTTCTGTGGTTTAGATACCAATACATCATTTATTACTGATACGGCTTGTGAAACTTGAATGCTCATAGGTGTTGCTTATCTTCCTGAACCTGTGTGTGCGTTGGTCAGAGGAAGAGTTCGCCACTACCAACTCTCCCACATCTTTCCAGTATTGGCAAACATGAAAAACTGAGGTGAATAAAAAATGTATCACTTGTGCACTACCAAGAACTTCCTTGGTTATGGTAAAATGACAGAGTGAGCGAGGAAGAGAAAGAGGAGGAAAATCCCTTGACGGAAATTAGCAGAACTTTAAACCCTGCTGGGTGCCAGTCCTGTTTGTGAGAAGAGCCCTGAGTTTGACTTCTGATTCTCTCTTTCTCTCGCTCGCTCATCAGTTTCCTGGCTTCCTCAGCATGCAGGGCTTGCTCTCTCCCCCCTCTTTGATATCTTCATCTGCTCTGCCAAAGCAACGGGTTGGCTGGCATGTGAACTCTCAATAAAAGTGGATTATTCTCCCTGCCTCTCACACCAAATGACTTATTTAAAACAAAACATTCGCCTCAGTACATGGAAAGGTTATTACTGATTTAATAGCATATATAGGGAAATTTCATGTAAGGGAATTTTGATTTGCTTGTTTTTATATGCTTTCTTACTGAACGTATCATGCTGTTTTTTGCAATTTTGTGTATTACCAAAAGAGGGACCGTTTTCTTTCTGCCATTGTTGAAAAATCAGGTATCCCTGCCCCAAAGTCTCGTCATTGGTTGAGCCTGATGCCAAACTAAGCCTTATTAATATGACCTCTTTGATATGAATTAATATTTTCAACAGAAAGAGTATTGAATGCAACCTACTGTTAATCAATGATACAAATACTGCAGCACTTGAAGACAAGGACTATCATGAGATCATTCAATAAGTAATGAGCTGAGAGCTTTATCTCCTGCGGTCTTGTTGGACTATCAATGTGATCAAGGAACAAAAAAAGTTGTGAAGGTCATGTCTGCTCTTTCGCCCTGAAAACCAGGACTGACCCACGGTGCATCCAAAAAGAACCTAAGACTAACATTTAGAAATGATCCAGACTAGACCCGTAGTTTTAGTATAGATTGTAAATATTGGAAGTTAGCTATATCAGGTTTTATATTTAGCTGCCATATTTTACCGTTTTCATTGTTACAACAATTAGAGTTTCGTGCTAAGTCAGCTTAGTCAATGTTAATGTTGTAAATGAGTTGGTGCTAGAGCAGGAGAATTTGCACATTTCAAAATTAACCTTGTAGCTGGAGATGCTAATATAGCAAAACATTGTGTGCTAACTTCATCCAGTCAACACTGCATTAGTGCCACCAAGTTGTCTTCAGGCTAATAAAGAATTGTTTAGCATGAAGTAAGGATATAGTGACCTGCCGTTGAGCTGTCTCCAATTAAGGGGACATTTAGGCCATGGACCATCTGATAGAGAAACCCCTTGCACTGGAAATGGAGTATATCTTACCTGCATCGCTAATGCAATTAGTCATCATGGTTGACTTGTTACATCAGGTACTGTATTCATGGAAGAGGAGATATCCTGTCCTTAAGTCACACTGTAGGGACAGCAGAGATGTGGGGTAAAGTGTCTGAGCGCAGGTCAAATTAAGCAGGATGGATGCTTTGCTCTGCATCGATAACACGTAACCCAATTAGCTTTGCTGCTCTCACATTGGTGGTAAAATTACTCAATGGAAAGTGATGCCATTGTTGGGGTCAGTGTAAAAATGTAAAAGTTTTTGTTTTGTCTTTATGTGACAGTGCTTTCCCTGAATTAAGTGTATAAACATGAAATCAAATGGATCCCATTAAGGCTGAATTAAGTCCAATTAAGGCTGAAATAAAACCCAAATTCATTAAATGGTTTAGTGATTCAATTAGATACTGTATATGTACTGCATGTTTCAGAGTGAAGCGCAGCACTATGTTCTTTTACACATGAGCTACTCGTGAAAAAGTTTTTTTTTTTCCAAGTGTCATGGCAAAATTCATATTAAAAACTGCTCTACAGTAACTCAACTCTGCATCTACTCTGAATTGGGGTTGCTTATATCCTGCATTTATGAATGAAACGGGAAGTATATATATATATATATATATATATATATATATATATATATATATATATATATATATATATATATATATTTAAAGTATAATTTATATATCTTGTATTTATTCTCATTTTAAATCACCTTCACAATTTTTTTACTATAAAATATTACACTTATTTCCCAATTCAGCAGCCCTTTTCCATCAGAACGCAAAATGAGTTGTTGTTTTTTTTTTTTTTCATTTAATTTTTTTTTACCCAGAAATATTTCAGATTACGAAAATTAAAATAATTAGAAAGGCTTTGTTTTGACAGTTTCATGAAGCATTTAGATTCTTTGTGACACTTTACACTACAGATGACCACACAGATCACAAGTGCCTTTTAACTGTCAGTGTGCTGCTGTAATCCACTGTAAACAACCAATTCCCCCTGCACAGAGCGGGTGCAAGCTGCTTAGTTTTGTGGCTAAATCTCGGCCTCAACCACGCTCATTTCCAAAAAGCCTCCAGCAGTCCGAGCGGTTGGCCAGCAGGTGCATCCATGCATCCCAGCTTTTGCCTAATTCCATCTGGACCTTGAAAACAGGCGACTCCCCGCCCTCATCTCTGGGACAGTAGTCCTGGGTCATGGGCGGTGCCAAAGGTGCGTGTGAGTGACGTGGCACACTGGCTGACCCTGGCTCTTGGCAGGGCCGCAGATTTAATGGGATTAGCTGGCTAATGCAGACTATGTTTCTGTTCCTTGCGCCTAGGCCTTTTTTAGCCCCAACTCCCGGCCTCGTGCCAACGTTCACAGGTCGAGGGCAGGACAATAGAGCAGCCAGATAGGACGGGGATGGGCTATGTTACAGCAGGTTGCCAGGAATGCTCTGGGTGGCGTTGAGCACTCAGGTATGGGCACAACGGACTGCCAAGTTCTCAGCCTATCGTGACCTGATGAATTTTGAGTCATCTGAATACGAGAGTTTCTAATTACCATAGATAAGTGGGGCCTAATTGTAAACTTACACACTCTTTGCATTGATAGTCATCCATTAGGAGTGTAATCAATGTATGGTTGTCTCCTCCCTTCACAGCGTTCAGGAACGGTTCCATGTTCCCATGTGTTGCTCAGATTGGCTTTGGTAATTGCTCAGGCAAGCATGTGGTGCAAATCTGCTCTCCGTACAGAATGGTGCAAAGCCACCGTAGACTTTAGTTGAACCCTGTCTCAACTGTCTCCTTTCCTTTCCTCAAAGCCACGGCATGGCCTTTTAACCTTTCGCCGGGTCCAAGTCCTTTGTGTAGTGCGGCACATTATATTGTACGCCGCCGATTGTTACGGATGCCGCTGTCCAGGTACATGACAACGGGTTTGAGTTTGAATGGCACAGGTGTGCTCCGGCTGATCCCAGGTCAGTGCTTGTCGGGCGTTTTTGACAGCCCCTCCACATGCACTAGTGCACAGGTGCATGCAGCAAACACCTGTGCACCTGTGGCCCGGGGACACAGACGGGCTAGATTTCCACTAGCGTAACTGAAATCAGAGGAGGTTTGTGAGGATGCAGAGGGCCTCCCTGCTGTTACCTTTTTCTCTCAGCAGGCATGTTGTGACCGCCACACACACAGAAAGCACTCTTCTTCCATGTAAATATGCACTCACTCCCTCACTTGCCCGACCACGATTATGTTACCTGGTCGTGTCATTGCACTCTTTTGTGTACACGTCGATCCACCATTTCTCCCAGACATCAAATCCTGTTTGTTCTTGTGTCCTGTCTCTTACGCTTTCTCTCTCTGGGAATGCATGCAAAGAGATTTGTCAGCATGAGAACATGCCATCAGCCAGCCAAAAACAATATTTAAACATTTAAATTAGGTTCATTGTAAGCCCGCTCGCTTTCACCGGGCTACCGCAAAGAAATACAGATGGCAAGTAGATATTAAGTGGATTTGTGTTCTCTGCGCTAATCGCTCTCTCCCCCTCTCTCTCTATTTCTGTGTCATCCTCCTCTGTCTGTTTTTACTTCCAGAAACAGCGGCATTCCAGTGGCAAGAAGCTGTACTTAGCAAATATGCTCGTCTGCATTTGAAAGGTCATGAACATTTTCAACGTTGTTCATTTTCACTGAAGTTGGCTCACGCCTTTAACTCCATGTCTCTCCGCCAACACAAAAAGATGACACGTTTATCATCCCTCTCTGTTAGTTATTCATGGATCTGTCTCTGTTCATCCTCGACAGAGAACATGATGGAGATCTCAGAAGAGTAAAGTGGACTTGTCAGTTTTATTTGCTTCTGCTGTAGTCAAGGTGTCAGGTTTTCGGACTTCATACATGACTAATTTTCAGACAGGATGAGATTTCACTGCTGAATATTTATTTTCGTGGCAATGCGAGTGGGCGTTTGTTTGAATGGGTCAGTTGTTGTAATGGGGGCATCTTTCGGCTCTATGCATACCGTGACAGTTATGATATCAAGCCTGCTGCTGTTCCTGAAGGGTTTAAGGGGCTGTCACACTTGACCTTGTTTTCTTTGCTCTCTGATTCTTAGTAGGACTGTCAGTTCAGTACAATTGTAAAATAGACTGTCGGCCGATGATAGGCTTTTCATCAGTGATTTGTACATTTTTAAAAAGTAATGATATTATATGTAACTACATATATAGACAATATTATAGTTTGTTTTTACGTGTATTATAATTATTGTTATCAAATATTGACCTTTTGGCTGGAAAAACAACATTATTGAAGTTTGGAGTAGATTTTGAACGCGTTATTAGTTGTTCAGAACTGATGTTCTGAAATATTGTATCGTTTGTCCTATTTGTTGGAAGGGCCTGAAATAATTGTGCATGTTTAAATTTTCATGTGAGCTTCCTTTTGTCTCCTTCACTTTAGAAGAGCATCCATGCACCACACGCATCCACATCGACACAAACACACACATCTCTTAGCCACATGACCACACAAAGCACTCTCTCTTGTTAAACCATCATCTTACCCCAAATCTAAAAACACTCTCTCTCCTCCATCAGCACCTCCATTAAGAAGACAGGAGAAATCAATATCTCACCATCAGGCTCAAATGTTAACAAACTTTATATTTACCATTTACCTTTGGCACACAATCCATTTATCTGTCTCTCTGCAGTTTATGATGGAGAACATCAAATACACTCTATAGATCAACAAGGTGATTAAATAGGTTCATTCAAACACACCAGTCCTTATTCACCATGAAGCTGAGTGATGTCCCGAACGCTCACCAAATTGCTGTTTACTCTAACAACCAATAGTGGAAAAAGCCATTAACTGAAGATCCCTTTTCCAGCCATTGCACCAAAACGGTCTTTTGTAAGGGTTATTCACTGAGTGCATTTATCATTTAATAAAAAAGGTAATAATCGAAGCTTATGGAATGCCTTAACCGATTCTGTGCTTAAAAATCATTGGTTTATTAATAGTTTGATTCGCCTTAACTATACAAACCCTTCAGAAAACTATCACAAATAAAGTCTCAAACTTACTGAGAAAGACCGTAGTGCCATCAACTCACATTACTCTTTGTGCCCCTGAAATAGCAATGCAGCACCACAAGAAGATATGGAGGGATTCCCTCTGGATTGCTCGCTTCTTTAAAATCACTCTGCACTCCTTGAGTCTTATGGACTCGCTCACGCTCAGGGAAGAGGAAGCGCTCACATGGGATAGAAAATACACAAGACGAGCGACAGGAGACAGATTACCAGTCTCCTCAGAGACAGCGAGCAATATATGTGCGAGCACACACAGTTTGTGAGAAGAGAGCAGTTGGAATTAATGCATGGAAAAGTGAGAAAAGAAAACAGGCAGTGATGAAGTGATGTGTGATGAAGGATGCATGAGATTGAGAAGTGTCATTGAAAACGGATCGCATAGTCGTCGTTCTACATGACGATATTGTCCCTGAGAATATAAACCGCTGATCTTTTCTTTATGAGGCATGATAAACCACTGTCAAAACCGAGCAGCTGGAGGTGCTGAGGGATTCTTACATTCCTGGTTTATTTTTGCTCCCTAAGGCGGGATATTTGACCACAAACCATTAATCTGCCCCTTGATATACACACGGCAGTGGTAATCACTCTCTCAACTCTGTGGTCAGGAATACAGAGGGAAAGTTGTACTGTATGTAGTTGTTTCTTGTGGTCATAACCTGACACCGTGGACATTTGATTGTTTGGATTTTGTTTTATAGATTTCGGAGCGTTCAAAACGCATTTAAGCACCACACGGAGCTTGTCTTTTTGGTGTGTGCGAATTTTTTGCCAATGTAGAGTTAATAGAGAAAACTTCATGGCCATAAAATTAGCCATGAAACTGTAGTTTTGGCTTATTTTATTTTTTTCTTGAGTATTTGTTGCAACCAGCACAGTGAGATTGCACCCGTCACAAAAACCTGAACAAATGGTGTTAATTAGACTTATTGAAACATGCTTTCAAAATTTGCTGAAATCAATGAATTGCAGTTAATTTTTACAGAACTGTACAGGTTTTAATCTAATTAGTTTTGCTTTCTAAGTTCATAATTGTGATTACTTGTAATTAAATACTTTTATCCTAAATTTAACATTTATACACTATTTAAAGATTGAGTTCTGAATGTATTGTATAATTGAAATACATGAATGTTAAAAAACAGACTAGGGCTGTTCTAATGGTAACAAACGTGGTGATGCACAAGAGCTTTCTTTAGTAGAAAGTTTAACTTAATTTGAAACTGGGATTTCTTTTGAACCGGTAATTTGCAATCAGGAATTTGAAAATTGTACAACCATTTTTTCCCAATAATCAGTAAATGCTATCACCATACATGCTGAAGCCTTTTCTGCTTAGTTGGCCATGAGTGCACCCACGATGCCTATTGAAGCTCTCCTGTAGTTAAGCATCTTTACTCTGGAACATATACAATCAAATTTATTGCACACGAGGAGAGCCGACTGTTCTGAAGTATCATAACGCTTTAGCACATTAAGCAGACGTGGGCAGGGAGGGTTTAAAGTTACCGAGAACTCAGAGGTCAGCAACCGAAGACACGGAGTGAAACAAGGCTTTGAAACATGCCATCAGCCCAATAACGAGAGGCGTACGGTAGTAAAACTCAAAGAGATTGGGGGTATATTTTAGACGGATTGATGGATGCGGCTGTTGTCAGCAGTGGGGAGGGAATTAACGAGGCACTTTAGCTGCGGATAGAAAAGCAGCAGTGTTTGGGGGGGGGGGCAGAATTACCCCAGTAGTTTTTGTCTAAAGAGGTGGGCATAACCAGCCATAAAACATGAAATCATATCACTTAAGCCAACGAGTACAGATAAAGCTATGTTTGAACTTGCAGGCATTAATTATACACTGTAAACAGAACGGTGGGAGACTTTTTACTTGTTTAAATTATGACAGAGAGTTAGCATCCCTCCCCCGTCTCCCTTTCTCTCTGTCTCCATTCATCTCTCTCTGCATTAATGTTCCACTTCTTCATTAACTTTTAAAGCTTGTTTTTCTTTCTGTGTAATTTATCACTTGATACTATATTAACATACCCAGAGGACCTTGTTTCTACTAAAGCATTTCTTTGAACAGAAACAGGAACGTTATGAAGGTTAAGCACTCAACGTCTTGTTCGTCATTTTCACAATGAAGAGAATATGAAGCAAGTACATAAAATTTTAGACGAAACATGTTTCTTGCCAGGGAAAAAAGTAACTGCCTCAATGCAAGGCTCTTGTGGGTGAATGCCAGAGCATTGCTATGCAGTATTATGAGTGGTTTTAGCACATTGCTCAGAGGTTGTTTATTGGCAGAAGAGCAGGAGGAGTCAAAAGATCCCATTCTAATGTTTCAATGATATTCTAGTCTCTAAATATGGAGCATTTTTAGTTGTAGAATATAACAAATTATAATTCCTTTCTTTGATTCCATCTGGTTCCTTAACAGTTTCCTTAATTCATTTAGTGAAAGGAAACAAATATTTGGAAATAAGAAATAGTTTTCAAAAAAATGTTTACTGGCAACAATCCAGTAATTGATCGTAATCATGTATTATATAAACATACTGACCAGAACATTAGCAACAATTTCATCCATTGTTAACAAAATCTGTCTGTAAGCATCAAGTTCTGCAAGATTGTTTTTAAATCTCTTATTCTCCCTAAGGTTGCATTATTTTTAATTAAAAGTAAAGTAGTTTTTACAGTAAAAACTGTAATCTTGTAAAATATTGTTACAGTTTAAACATATTTGCTTTCTATTTGAATGTATTGTATTGCTGTGATGGCAAATCTGAATTTTCAGCATCATTACTCGAGTCTTCAGTTTCACATGATCCTTCAGAAATCATTTTTTTGCTACAAATAAATGTCCTTACGGTCACTTTTGATGAATTTAATGCACCCTTGCAGATTAAAATTAAGAGTCTGCATTTTTCTCACTCACACAAAAACTATATATATATATATATATTTTTGGCTCTAAACTTTTGAACCTCTGTATTATGACCTGTGTATTATGCTCAAAAGAAGGAGAGTTAGATTAATTC
This sequence comes from Rhodeus uyekii, assembly GCA_037043235.1. Lineage (NCBI taxonomy): Eukaryota > Metazoa > Chordata > Actinopteri > Cypriniformes > Acheilognathidae > Rhodeus > Rhodeus uyekii. The sequence continues at coordinate 561,709 of JAWRVZ010000192.1, read as the reverse complement.
AGTGCTTTCTCCAACTGATTCATGAGTGTTTTTAATTTTCTGAAAAGGACCTGCTTGGAAATTGGCAGCTGGAAACACTGTATCATCAGAGGATGAATGCATGTTTGAGAAACATTAACGAAACCAAATGTCATGAAAATATGGAAACCTAAATGGTAGTACTATGTGGGATGAGTCGTTTTCCACTTCAGGGGTCAGTGTTCAATTCCTATGAACAGCATTAATTGTATTTTCTGATACACAGCCATTTGTAAAGGAATGCACACTCTCACTCTCTGACACTTACAGTCACACATCTTCTCAGACAATGTTATCGGTGACTCACATTCCATATATGTCAGAACAGATATAGCAGGGCCGCCTGTGGCAGGAGTTTACATCATCTGATCAATGTAACACACTGTGAGGTTAAAGTTTACTCTTCTTAAAGGACTCTTACCCTTCTGACAAGTGAGAATGTATTGATTATTTTATTCTATTTGCTGTTCCTCGCACTCTCTCTCACCTCTGCTGTCAATAGAGCGCCATTGAGAGAGTCAAAGTGGCTTCTGACTCTTGCTGTACTCCCACACCCACACCAAACAGGCAATCCTGAAACACTCGTCCTGCTCAGTCCTGCATCCCTAACACACTTTTGATTAATAGTGTGTCGCTACAGGGTCACGCTGCATCTTAACATCTCTGTACATCTTATTTGACACAGGCTACGTGTTGAGCGTTAGCCGCTCTGTCAGATAACGTTCTATAGATTTGGTCAAGGTGGAGTTTTTTCATTTTTTTTATTCCTGTTTGCCCCCAGCGGGGACAGATCAACCCTCATTTGAAGGTCAATGTGACCATGGAACCACTGAATGCATCCAAAGGTCCTTGTGCTTCTAATTTGCTTCTAACCCATCTAATGTTTTGTTGACGTCTGTATGAGTTCATTTACATTGAGTGTGAAAAGAGCACAGAGAGGAAAGTGGCTGCAGCCCTCTACACTCGTCTGCAGAGAGATAGAGAGATAATTATTCGCTCTCTGACTCACATGGCATGAAAAATGCATAATGCTGGGGTTTGAGACAGCTTATCAGGGAGTTAACTCTTCCCACGCTTTGTGTATGCTAAAGCGGAGATGCTTTTAGATGCCTTCTATTGTGTTTGTTTGTTTGGGTGGGTTGTTTGCGCTGAACTTTTGGCCCCCCTCATGCTGTTTGAGTAAGTTTCGATCACAACATAGATTGGAAACCAAACACTAAAACTTTTATTTTTATTTTTTATGTTTGATACTTTTTACAGCCTGTATCTACTAAATCATCACCTGGGTGTGAATGTGCTACTTTTTTCCTTTTCTGCATGTTTTGTCCAGAGTCCATTTACTTAATGCCTTGGTAGTATCATATATATATATATATATATATATATATATATATACACACACACACACACACACACATAAGGTTAAATGTAAACTACACGTTAAAAAGTATAGCTTTAAAATATTCTTTAATGTTTAGTTGTTGTAATTAATAGCTAACATTGAGAAAAATAACAATATGTATAATAGAGACATCAGTAGCAGTACTGTTATCAGTGATACTATCCTTCATTCATAGTCCTTAGTAAAATGTCATTAAACAAATATTTAAAATATACTAAATGTTGTTTCCATGTTATTTTGCTGATTCAATTTAAAATTAGTTCAACATAAGAATGTATTAAAACCTCAAATGTTAGTTGCAATTATTTGTGATTGATTATTGAAACATTTATTATTAATTAATTATATATATTTATTAATTACACACGTGTGTGTCTGCATGTGTATGTAAAAAGGTTTATTACCGGTAGCTTTAAAAAAGGTTTCTATATGTTTTATTTCTTGCTCTTTAATCTCTTATTTTTTCTTCTGTATTTCTCTTACTCATACAGTGGTGTAAAAACGTTTGTCCCCTTCCTGATTTCTTATTTTTTTGCATGTTTGTCACACTTAAATGTTTCAGATCATCAAAAATATTATAATATTAGTCAAAGATAACACAAGCAAGCACAAATAAATGCTGTTTATAAATGAAGGTTGTTATTATTAGGGTATTAAGTTATTATTATTATTATTATTATTATTATTATTATTATTATTATTATTATTATTATTATTATTATTATTATTATTATTATTAAAAACAAAATCCAAACCTACATGGCCCTGTGTGAAAAAGTGCTTGCCCACTAAACCTAATAACTAGCCACCCTCAGCAGTAAACACTGCAATCAAACTGTTTGCGGTAAATTGCAGTAAGGCTTTAAGGCGCTGTGGAGGAATTTTGGCCCACTTTTGGAGAATTGCAACAATTGCAATTTTGCAGAATTGTTGTAATTACGCTACATCGGAGGTTTTTTCTAGCATGAACTTTTTTTTTAGGTCATGCCACAGCATCTCAACAGGATTCAGGTCAGGACTTTGACCAGGCCACTCCAGAGACTTTATTTTGTTTATCTTTAAGCAACTCAGAGGTGGACTTGCTGGTGTGTTTTGAATCATTGTCCTGCCGCAGAACCCAAGTTCGGTTCAGCTTGAGGTCACGAACAGATGACCGGACATTCTCCTTCAGGATTTTTTGGTAGACAGCAGAATTCATGGTTTCATTTATCACAGCAAGTCTTCCAGGTCCTGAAGCAGTAAAACAGCCCCAGACCACACTACCACCACCATATTTTACTGTTGGTATGATGTTCTTTTTCTGAAATGCAGTGTTACTTTTACACCAGATGTAATGGGGGGGACACAAATTATTATTATTTTTTTTTTCAACATTTGTTTCCTTAAAAGTCTTGGGGATCATCAAGATGTTTTCTGGTAAAAATTAGACGAGCCTTAATGTTCTTTTTGCTCAGCATTAGTTTTCATCTTTGAACTCTGTCATGCAGGCCATTTTTGACCAGTCGGTTTCTTATGGTGGAGTCGTGAACCTTAACTGAGGCAAGTGAGCCCTGCATTCACACAGGGCCATGTGGGTTTGAATTTTGTTTCCCCTTAATAATAACAACCTTCATTTAAAAACTGCATTTTGTGTTTACTTGTGTTATCTTTAATATTTAAATTAGTTTGATGATCTGACACATTTAAGTTTGACAAATATGCCAAACTAATTAAGGAAGGGGCTTTTTCACACTACTGTATTAGCTGAGTGTTATTGTTTTCCATGGTATCTGTCCTCTATCTTTTGACAGAAGCCAGTCTCTTCTCCGTCGTTCCAGGGTCTCTTTACTGATGGACTCTGAGCTTAGGGTTAGACTGGGGTCAGAGACTGTCCGATCTACAGTATGCAGATAGCTGTTAGGTCACACACGTGCGGCCACTAATTTTGAGCACAAATAAAGTCTAAAACTGTAGTTCTAAATCCAGCTCCCAACATTATAACTAATCTTACAGCATGATAGATGGATTTTGAATCCATTAATATTTGTGCATTTAGCATTATTGTTTTATTTTAATTTTTTTGTCTGTGACCCTATCGGAACAAACATGTGACCTATTTTTGCTTCGTGACCCACCAGCTGAAAACCACTGCTCTGTTTTCAGACAAACAGAGGAAATGCATTTTAAACATCTTCTGTCTACCATTTGCTGCTTCACTGTCATAGAAGCCCCCCTGCATGGCTCCTGGTCAGACCCCTGACGCAGGAACCACGCATACAGGAGGTTGTTAGGAAGTTCCTCTCAATTTAGCATCCTTTTTGTCACTGTGGACTGACCTTAAGCTGACTGTTGTGCTTTCCTTGTTCTTTCAGTCAATGTAAACATGAATGTCCTCTTCATTTGAAGCCCTGCCACTGAGCCAAGTGTAATGACATTGTTCATGGGATTGATGTGAAAGACGTGTGTTCTGTGTGGGTGTGTTGTGAAGAAGGGGAATGTGGCGACTGTAACAACATGTTCTAGTTGTTTCCTCTTATGCGTTAGACTGCAAAATCCTCTTTGAAAACAAGAGCACATTGATTCCAGGATGGAATTTGACTTTGTTGAAATTGTCTGATGAGTAGAGGTGTCTCTGGTGGTCAAATAGGGAGTTTTTTAGTATTGGTTATTGGCTGATATGGGATATTTTGAAATGTTTAAATTTATCTGTTCTAGTCTGTATGGGATATTTTTATTTTTTACATTTTAATTACCCTTTCCATCAGGGAACACCTGTTTTAAATGTGATTTTAGAACTTAACCTATTAATTTGTTAATAAATGTTAGTTTTTTTGTGACTTTTTTAACCTTTGACTTTTTAAATTGTGTCAATCGAAATCTTAAACACTAAATTTTTTTGTGTTAAAACTATTTGAAATTGAACAGTGTGTTACCATGGAAATAGTACTTTAAAAGGTTTTGTGACGTCAACTTCAAATTTGGAAATTAACTTGATTAGACATACAGGCTAAAAGGCTTAAACCTCTGTAACTTTTTTATACTTTATTTTTCACGTCTATGCTCAAAGCGGGGAGTTTACAGTTATCATGTTCATTTAATAACAGTGTTAATGGCAATCTTTAACAAATGAATATCTATTTTTTCATACTGTACACTGTTGTGATACCTAAATATACCTGAAACATTTATAATGATGTTTTTGGTGTTTTATTTTCTATTTTGACAAAATGCAGTAAAAGTTGTCTCTCTACAGCCAACAAAGAACCTCTTTTGTAACATCAACATGTCTTTTAGACTGACTTCACACAGACCTGGTTTGCTTTCAGTCAGAATCGTTTCAGTTTGCTTTCAGTTTATGCATGAAGAAATGATTCACTTCTCATATACTGTATGAAAAAGCCCCACACTGAAATAGTTTGATGATATTGATGAAATGAGTTCAAAATTCTAGTATTCATTGGCCACACACTCACAATCACTTGCTCATATCCATGGCATCAGTACACATCATGTCTTCTTCCACACACACACACACACACTCTGTCAGGGGTCATCCCCTGCTCATGCTGAGTGTGTGTGAACCCCATTAGCACATTCCCAGATAGTGGCCAGGGTACTCTTATCTCTCTCCACCCATTAATTACACTTTGTTCCCCTAAGTGATCTATTTCTGCTCCTCCCCGCCCCCGCGGCCCACTCCAATACTATCTCCTACACCTCCACACAACGCACACATACACGCACATACACACACACACACACACCAGATAAGAGTGCTAATGTGAGGCAAGCAAGGTCAGTCTGCCTTCCTAGCTGATGTGAAGTGTGGGTCCCGTGCATTAGCCGCTAGCCTGTCTGCCACCCGCTTTGCATGGGGCCGCTCTGAAGATGCCCCCGTAATTACAGATGACAGCACAGCAAGAGGCTGATCGCCCTCCTTTGCCTCCACTCGGGCTGGAGGAGACAGCCTTCTGAAATCTCCACCTGGAAAGTATGTCATGGAGCACTCTTGCGATGCTAAACACATGTGAATGCTGTGTACTTAGTTTTGATGTGAGTAATCCAGCTTTAGATCACACTTCCAAGTCTACTGTGTCAGTGAGCAACGCCAACTGCAAACTATGCCAGCTAGTCAACGAGGGGTGCTTCACCTGTTCACTGTCTGCATAGACGTTTGAGGGTGGATTTTAAAGACTATACTGCCATACTTTAATTTGTTACTAGTCTTATACATGCTATGCAACTTGATCAAATTTGGCGTCAGTGGTGATGCATAAGGGAATTTTTGAGGGGATTTGAAATGTAAATCAGTATTTATAAAAAATTTAAAAAGAAAAAAACTATTGAAGCATGTTTGATCTGAAGTTAAACTTGTTTAGAAGGTGTGTGTGTGTGTGTGTGTGTGTGTGTGTGTGTGTGTGTGTGTATATATAAGAGAGAGAGAGAGTGCATGCATTTGTTCCAAAAGGACAAGCCTCATCAATGTTTAGTTCCTCTCAAGGTTCTCTGTTCAGCTGAATATCTTATGAAGTTTTTTTTTTTCTACGCCAAAGTTTCCATTGGCTCGCGGGGTGCATTAAGAAACGATCCATTAAACTGTTCTATAAAATATGAATTGTGAAAAGCACAACACAGCACAAACCTTGAATTGGGTTATGGTGTCCACCTTGAAATGGGAAAAAAGGGTTTTCTGAAAAGAGTTTTTCTGAACAAAAAAAAAGCTTTGAGCTTGAGCCAATGCAGTGCACATGTAATAATAGTTTGCTAAGTCGGTTTCTTCAATTATCGTCCTGCTGCGTCGTGGGCTTGACTCAATCGCTGCATTAGCCTGTGGTTTGATTTACACTCTGTTGCATCATCCCACATGCACTCATACCTTCCAACTAAACTAAGGCTTGAAATATGTCCAACACAAAAATCAATTTCGTGAATCAGTCTACAAACACACCCATTTCATAGACCTATCTCACTGTTAGCAGAAGCAAGAAGAATCCATTGTCTTCTTTAGATTACACAGTGTTGGTATGGATGTTGTGTGACTGCTGAACTCTCTTCGGCCCCTGCTGCTCCTTTAGTAAACACTCAAACACTGAGTTCTTATTTATGTATTGATCTGCCATTGATTCCCTGCACCCCTTCTCACTCTCACTCTCAGGCACTGTTATCAAGGTAGCAGCACCTGTAGGGTTCATCTGTTACTTCAGCTGATGTGAAGCTCATCAGCTCATCAGGTTTAGAGTAGAGGTCTGGTCATTGGGAAGGGAGGACATCAATGTTGGGTTACTCATCAAGTGTTAAATAGTATTATTTTGTCATCAATTAGGTCTCTTTGGTTGTATGATTTTTAATTGGACCAACTGTATCTAACTGGAATTTAAAAGTTTTAAATTAATACTTATATTTAGTAGATATACATTAAATCGATCTAAAGTAACAGTAAAGACATTTATTAAATTAAGGACATTATCAAAGTTATATATTTTTTATTTCAATTAAATGCTGTTCATTTAAACTTTCTATTTTTCAAAGAACCCTAAAAACATATTACAGTTTTCCCAAAATATTAATAAACACAACTGTCTTCTACATTAATAATAATAAGAAAAAATATTTCTGAAAGATCATATTGAAAAATTGAGATATGTTTGTTATACTTTATTTTAAGTAATTACTGAGTAATACTAATTAGCCACATGTATTAGCAATGGATTTACAGTTAGAGTTAAGATTTGTTTTAGGTTTTGTTACTTGTAATTATGTCTTATTTATGGTAATAAATAAGAAACGGTAAGTACATCCAGTAATGTGTAACTGTCACCTTAAAAAAAAAAAAGTGTTACCAAAATGGCTGCTGAAAATTCAGCTTTGCCATCACCGGAATTAATTATATTTTTACAAATAAAATATAAAACTTTACTTTAAATTGTAGCATTTTACAATATTGCTGATCAATAACTACTTTCAAAAACATATAAATCTCACCATCCCTAAACCTTTAAACGGTATAGTGTACTTTCTCTAATATTGAACCCTCCCAAGCGGCGTTTTGTTGGTCATTTGGTTTCTCTCAGGCTGGTATCTCAATGATCCAAAAATCCTCCATCTTCAACACACACTGCATATTCATTCTTGGTGTGCACCGAAATATTACTTTTCACTGGAAGTGTTACATCTGGTTTGGATACAGTAATAATAATTTGGTTTACAAGAAAAAGCACTTCCTTTTCTAAGAATTGCTATTGTTCTCATTTTGTCTGCTTTGAAGCATTTTGTCATGTTTTTGTAGCCTTATCTGAATAGAGACCAAAGACGCATCCCATTAGGCTTTAAAATGTCCTGTTTTTTTTGTTGTTGCATATACTCTGTCCATATTCTCAAATGTGCGAGAGAGCAAAGAAAAAAGAATTTGAAATGAAATTGACCATATAGTTGTGTCAAATGATGCACATGCAGTGATGTTTGATGTTATCAATAATTTCAGTGGAAATGTGCAAATGTTCACACGGTCACCATCGCAAATGTCTCCATGTACTCAATCCAACTGCATTGACGGTTTTTGAAGGACTTTTGTCTGCAGTGCCAATTTCATCAAACACTATCTAACACCTCTCTTCTCTGTATGTGCAATTTTGCAAGTGATGTGCTGTGTTATTGTACACTCTTGACACGCTGTCTTGTGCTGGTGCTAAAGCCTGTGTGAATTAACCCTCTGTGTACTTGCACAGCGCTGAAAACTCCTCATTAATCCTCAATTCATTTGCAACAGCTTATTCCACCCTCTTTCTCTCCTTTTTGTGAAATCAAGTGCTCATTCATCTGCTCCTCGTCTACTATTCATCTTTTTTATCTTTTTTAAAGGAGTTGAAGGTGATAGGTAATATATTTTTGCTTATACAGAATATTGACCATGTGTTTATTTATAGTTAAAATACACAATTGTTTACCCCCTTAAATTGAGTATACAATGAAATACAGAATTCTAAGCATCCTTATTATGTAGCATGCAATACTCGATACCCTCAATTTTGATGGCATACATCAAAGTACTATTTGTAAGTTCCGCAAACACATCAGTGCCAAAGCAGAGATCATTTAATGACTTTATCTTAACCGTAAGGCTTCGGTCACTCTTCCACAGATCACTTAATGAATATTCTAATACTGCAATGATGAGCAACTGGGGCTTAGGAGTTGTTTGCACTCCGGGTCCGTCATTCTTGTTTATTTTTCGTTTTCCCCCTCTGGATTCGGCTCTGACATCTACAGGCATTTTTATCAGCGGCTAACTTAATTATGCTACTGTGGACTTAGGCTATTTGACTTGCTAACAAATTAGCCCTCAAATTAGCCTTGCTATCTATGTTTCTGCTCAGCTGTCAGGGATACGGTTTGTCATTTCTGAATTCCTCTGTGATTCTTGATTTGCTTTATTACAGGCTATTTTATAGAGGAGCAAACAGAGAGGGTACAGTCAGGCTGGATAATGAAGCGCTAGTCTTCTTGCAAAGTGCTAGCCTGGGCTAATGATTAGCTTTAGTCAGACTGGTAAAACGGATTCAGACACCCAAGCGCCATCATTAGATTTTCTCTCCTGAAAACTCACAGAGCTGCAACACAATAAGCCACTGCCAATAGTTATGGGTGCCTTTGGTGGGTACAGTAACCTGCGGTATGATTTGACTTAGTGTCCCCCAGAGTCTCAAACACTTGCGTTAAACATCCCACACTGGCCCCTGCTCTCCGGTTATCTCGTAAAGACTCCATTCCAGCTCTATAAAACTTGGCGTCTTTATTACAGCTAAGTCAAGGCGCCCACTCTCTCAAAAAAAGAAAAGAAAACCTGCACCGCTGCAAAGGAGAAGCGGCTCAGGGACATGTGTATGTGTTCTAGAGCTCATTCTCTTGCAGTCGTTCCTCCTTTCCAAACTTGAATAATGTGAAAGTAGTGGATTGAAACTTAATTTCATAGCATTTGTCTGCCTTTCTACCTTCATTTACTCACAGTCTTTCATTTTTTACCCCTTCTCGTTTAGTTTCCAACTTTATAAGTAAATTGTAGGTTCTCTCAGCAGGCCCTGAAGCCACACGTTCACTTTCTCATTTATGGATGTGTAATGAGTTCTGCCTCTGTTTGCTCTTACAACAATAACAACTAAAGTAATTAAAAGAGGCAGAGGAGGGGGGAAACAAGGGGAACCCAACGGCAGACAGGTCCTGCGTTCGGCAATTGACAGAGAGACTTTTTGATGAAATCGTAGGTGTGCATGTGTATTTTTTTTCCCCCTTTTCTATTTGCAATTTTAAGTGCTTTTTTTCAAATGCATTAATTTAATTACATACAATGCAAACAAAACACGCTCTAGTTGGAACGGTAATATTCGCTCCTGGCGTCTAACGTGAAGTGGGATGAGCTGTTTTCTTGGAGGGCAGTGGGTTTGTGCGTTGGGGTAGTGACGGGTGGGGGTTGGCTATAGAGTATATTTAGATTTAATTAGTTGTGTCACGAATCGTAGCATCTCCATCACAGAGAGCCACGTTAACACTGCGTGCTAGAACGTTGACACCTGTTCTGGCCTCGTTTGTCCTCGAGCCGACTCTCTCAGATCGCCTCTCAGATGTTCAGGCATGCATGGCGAAACCGCCAAACCGCTAGAGCATAGAGCAAACAAATATCAGAGAGCGTTAGGACTGGAAATCTAACCCCTATGCCAACAGGGACACAGATAGCAAATAGACTCTGCAGCCTCGCACAAAGTATAGTTTCCCCCTGCTAGTGTTACCCTGACTAGTTCATTTTAGTTTGGAGTAAAAGTGTAAGAAGCACTTTCTTTGTTGAAAAAGTCAAGAATATGTTTGTGCTGATGTGCAGTGTACAAGGAAGACACACACACAACATAAAGCTACATAAGTGCAAACAATTAGAGGTTGAAATATTTTAATTACTAGAATATCAGATACTGTCATTTTTCAACAACTGTGTAATTACAACATGCAAAATGTCTCGCAATGAAATCAAATAATTTTGACAAATAAATAGAATATGCCAGTTGTGCTCAATCAATTAGGAGGCGCATTTTAATGCCACGCTACAGATGGAGACCAATTACAATCAGCACACTTTGATACTTTTTACTCTCTCCGAGTGTTACTTGCGGCGGTGCTTTGACTGCTCATTCACTCGAGCATCGTTCACTCATGAGCATTTTACCATCACACACGATTACCATTTGTAACGCTTTTGGTGAGGGGAGAAAAAGGAATTGCCGATAGCTAAAGTCTGTCTTCCTTGATTTATTGTTGACATGAATGTTGAAAGAGTGCTTGTGTTTGTGTGTGTGTGTGTGTGTGTGTATATAAAGGATCGAGAGAGATAGTGTGTGTGTGTGTGTGTGTGTGTGTGTGTGTGTGTGTGTGTGTGTGTGTGTGTGTGCGTGTGCGCGTGCGTGCGTGCGTGCGTGCGTGCGTGCGTGCGCGCGCGCGCGCGCGCGTGCGTGTGTGTGTGCTTGTGCTTGTGTGTGTGTGCTTGTGTGCTTATGCTTTACCCTCAAAGGTATCCAGCTGAATCATGTAATGGTTCATTATAAAGATTTGGATCTGCATCTGGAAGACGTCTTAACAGGGTAGTGAAATATGAAGCTTCATTATTACAAATACAGTGGTCAAATGGTCGGATGAAGTAATGCTGATCAGAGTTGCATGGTGTGAGCGCTGGTGTGTTTGTGCTCATACTGTGAGGTGCATTGTTAAAGATGAGGATATAAAAACAGTGTGTGTGTATATATATGAGCATTTTTGTAGGAATGAGTATATTGTGAGGGGTGTCATTGTCACATAGACGACAGCCTGCCTGTCTGTCTGCCTGCTGGTGAATTTTCTCTGAAAGTAGTTCAAAAGGTGCAAGCCTCTTTCTCTAATTGCACAATTACACATGTAGAATTCATAATTACGATGCTCACAGAAAGCACAGGAGTTTGTACATGTAGTTTTGTTTTATTTTCTACAGTAGCACTTTAAGAATTTGTGTGTTACTGAATTTTCGTGTGTGTTTAGGATGCTTATTTATTTGCTTAGATTCTATTTGTAAATTTGACTTTTGTCCGACACTTTTATCCAAAGCCACTTAATTGCAAATTGCATTCAAGGAACACATTGAATCAGTTCTTGCTTTCCCCCAGTTCTTGCTTTTGCTTTATTTTGTACATTTTACAACTATATATATATATACATATTTTTTTTGTAAGATGTACAAAATATTAATTTTTTAGCATAAAATATGAGCGTTTTATGTAATTAAATAAGTTAATTTAGCTTGTTACAATTTCCATGTATTATGATTGCAGCATAACATTTTTTCATTGCTGTATTAGTCTCTTTCAAAATTGTGTGTGTGTGTGTGTCTGTGTGTATAAAAAAAAGTATATATATATATTGTTGTTTTTAAAATCTAAAATATACAAAAATATTTATTTACGAAGATAGAAATAAAATAAAATTTATTTCCAAAACTTTAATAAAATGTTATCATAAGAAATATAAGCATTTCATGAAATTAAAGTTAATTTAGCTTATTGTCATAATTTCCATGTACTGTACTATAATTGCACCATAAAAGTTTTGTCATTGCTTTAATAGTATCTTGCTTGTTAATGGATTTTTAATAGTAGTGTGCTATTGTTTGTTAGACATGAAAGGAATTATAAGCCCTATCCCTCTTACTTGAAATTTTAAATAAATCCCCCAGATGAACAGAAAAGCCTGTGAAAGAAAAAGAAAAAACTAAAGGAACAAGAGACTTTTCCTACTTCTGTGCCGTAGACATTGCTCTCTTTATTGAAAGATGACATTTAATCAATGGCCACCTCTTTAAATGGCATTCATTTAATTTGTGGGCTAGCCAGGCACGGCTGTCCTCTTCCCCATTCTTTTTGTGTCTATGCGAGCGAATGACGTAACCGTGACATGCTGCGGCACACATACACTATTGATTACACTCAACACATCTTGGCAATTAAGAGATGGCAAGGTAAAGTAATAAAGGGTCATTAGTGAGGCATGCTTGTGAACCCTCATCAAAGGTGATGTCGCCGGCATGGGCGGAGCCTCCCGCAGGGTCGCCACGGGGGCTCGTCGCATTTGCATATCTGCTCAGAGACGCACTGTGGCTGACCCCGTGGCTGGGATCAGTACGAGTCTCTCTCTTCGATCAGGGGTTCACCAGAGGTTCAAGGTAACAAAAAGTGAACCCTTCGCCATTAATTGGTCCTGGGGAAAAAACAGAGAAAGAGAGACAAATAAAAAGGTTAGTTGGGAAAGGTGAGGGGGCTTGCAGTGGAGGGAAAGTAAAGGCTGTGTGCTCCAAATTGGGTATGAATTATAAATAAGAGCAGTGGAGGCAATGTCTTCTCCTCTAGAGCGGTGTTGTGCCAGGACCTACACCACTAAAGAGATTGTTTGGGCAGCAGGTATCGACTCGCTGATCGTCAGCTTGGTAAACTTGACCTGAGGCATTGGCCGAGCTAGAAAGACTCGACTGTTCTGATACACACACACACAAATGCACACACACACACACACACACACATCTCTTACCCATCTCACCACAGCTATCTTCATCAATACTACCCAGACAGGGGTCAATGTAATAAACATGGAGGTCAATATCATGGCCATCTGAGTACACTTTTGGCATGGGTCTTAAAGTTGGTCTTTAATTGGATCCCTCCGGGCAAGTTCATCCAGCAGTTGTAATGTGGAGGGAAAAGAATGAAAAATCGTGATTGAGGGGGAAAAGCACATCAGTCTGATCTTCTTTGTTCCACACAAACTGATGCAGGCGTATATCAAGGCAGTCGTGCGCTTTAAGCTACGTACATTGTAAATGGTTCAAAGTGGAATGAATCTAGACAAAATTCTATTCACCCTTTCTCACAAATAGCCCAATAAGTAAACAGACCAGATGCAACCTGTCTGAAAGTGCTGCATTATGAGGGCTCTGAAAGGTCTAATGAGGACTTAAGGTGTACATGTCACTTCACCTGGATCCAATGACCCAGACATGGGAATTCTTTAACCTGCTGCCACAGAGGGAAAACTGAGCTGTTTTGTGGATAGGTGAACTGATAGGTGTATCAAACTTAATTTTAATCTTCCATGGATAGTAGCCATTCCATCCACTGTCCTTAAGTGTGCAGTATCTTACATTTACATGTATGCATTTGGCAGATGCTTTTATCCAAAGCGACACACATTGAATCTGTTCTTACTTTCCCTTGGATCGAACCCATGACCTTGGCGTTATAAGCACCAGTGCTCTACTGACTGAGCTACAGGAAAGCTTAATAGATGGAAAACATTGTGTTGGAACACAAAGCATACAACACAAAGTCCAAAAATGTTCTTGCCAATAGACTTAGTAAACTATTTAGACTATGAAGTGCCTAGAGACCTCAGTAGGAAGTGATTCGACAAAGATTCGGACATCATTTACTCTCCATTCCAAACATGTATGACTTCCCTTTTTATGCAGAACATTAAGGAAGATATTTTGAAAAATGGCTTATTGTCCTTAAACTTTCAGAAACAAATTGCACTGTTAGGGGTACGGCAGTTTTTGGACAACTTTTTGACCCCTAAAAGGTTCATGGTAGCAAGGGTTCTACTCTAGGTACTACTAGTTACTAGGGTACTAATCTTTTTAGGAGAACAGAGTTATCCCTGAAGGGTACTGTCCTAGTGACAAGTTATACAATTTTTCCACAATTTTCTGGCAGTGTACAAAGAAGGGTTTGGAGTTAGATTTCAAAATATCTTCTTTTGTGTTAAGGAGAAGAAATACGATTCTACAAAAAGAGTAAATTATGAGAGTTTTCATGTTTGTGTGAACTTTAAAATACAAATGTGACATATTATCTTTACTATAATTATAAACACTGCAATATCTGTATGTTTTTCACATCCACCCCGATGTTCTGTGTTTTGTAGATACCGAGAAGCATGAGCTAACTTCATGGAAGAGCTTCCAGTCAATCTTCAAGTTCTTCAGCAATGCTCTTAAGGACCTCGAGGATGAGTCTACCTCCAGCCCGGTCACCACACGCAGTTCCCACCGTATAAAACACGAAGACTTATAGAGGGCTCACGGATCCCAAACCAGAGCCCAGCTTTGTCAACCTCTTAGTTGCTTTTCACCTCTGTTCTTTTTATGAAAGATATTCCTCCTTGAAGCCCTCCTCCCAGTGTATTGTATAACTCTGAGGAGTGCAGGGTCAGCCTGTATACATCAGAATAGCGTTTTGCATTACTTCTGGATGAGTGCAACTGTCAAAGCAATATGGCTTCACTGCTTGTGCCTCCTGTGGGCCGCTGTGTGGATTTGGTGGTGGCCCATCGGTGGCCAGATTAAGGCTGACAGGCGGCGCCGCACACCGCCTCTTGATGCACCTCTAATTATCCTGACATTGTCCTGAACTGAGCTAATGCCTGGGAAGCACCTGCACACACACACACACACACACACACACATCTGGCAGGTCCTAGTGCCTGCCTGCAAAGTCTTTGTATCTCTCTTTGATTTCCCACCCTTTGTTTTTTTTTTTTGACCGGGGTCTAACTTGCATTTAAAATACTGGAGCGCTTAGGAATTTTGTATATCAGATCCTAAAGGCTTATGGGTTGTTTGTTTCGTACATGTAACATTTTAACAGGAAAAAAGCAACTTGTAGACTGACACATCCATTCAATTGCCATCTGAAGGCTAGATTAAGAATGAACACAATGAAGTAAGCCATTGACAGCATGGCAGATTTAAAGAATCCTTCACTGTTTTTAAATCCCTTAAAATCTTTTGCGAGCATGAGTTTTAGGAATATCTCCCATTAATGGAGCAGATACGTCCATTTGGGAATATCTTCCTATGTGTCAGGATCAGGGAGATTTAATGTTACCTAAAGTACAAAAGCCATTCCTTAAGATATTTGCTAATGTAACCTGCCCTTTTTGCAGAGTTCATGACTATTCTGACTGTTTTAACACCTCATTGTCATCCTCTGCTTAAGCATATTTGATGTTACTGTCTCGGCTAAGACAAGAAACGTTATCTCCTGGACAATGTTCTGTTAGCGGAGGCTGAAAGATATGTTACTCTGAAAATTATTTTCTCGGTAAAAAGGCTCCTCTGGTCACATCACTTTTTAGAAACAGAATTTGTAATTGGTTATTTAAGATTACTGAAGCTAAGCAATGTAAATAGTGCTTTATGCACATTTCATATATTATTTTTTATCCAAAATAGAGATGTAACTACAAAGGAAGAAATGCAAGACCCCAGATGCTTTCATGTTTTGAAACTATTTTTACATTGAATTAAACTTTTAATATACTTGCAAATATTCATGATATGCTACTGATCAGCTGCAAGTTGCTTATACTTTCTAGTTAAAATTGCTTTACTCCTATCCCAATATTGTTGCCTTAGGAATGCAAACACAAAGTTCATTTTATTTTCATTTTCCAAGCATAGACTGACAAGCCATATGTGAATGTCACTCGCGCAAAATGCAGCCTTAAACCAAATCGAAAACCTAATTGACACATTTTAGCGATTAATATTTTAATCTACGAGATTTTACTGAAACATTTTTGTCACTCCGGAGAGTTGTGCTATTTGCTCCACAAGTGTAATTGTTTGAAAAAGTTTTTATTCTCTTTCGATGAAAACATGATCTTTAACTTTCCATAAATAAATAAAATGTTGTCTCTTGATTTGAATTGATTGCTGTTTTTGTGCCCTGGTTACTTCGTTTCTATTTCATTTGAGTGTAATAATGATCTCCATACTTGCTGTAATTAAATAAAGATCTTTATAAAAATTATGCGTAACGATCTTTGATTTTTGCTCCACTAATGAAATGCTTCATTTGTATCCATTTATTTTCATTGCACAAAACGAGCACGCAACATAACCTGCACCTTTGCGAGCTGTTTGATAGACATATCTCACCTTGCACTTAAACACCAATGCACAGGGTACTCTTATTTACAACGTAATGATCCTAAAGGCATCACTTTCAACCCAAGAAGTTGTCGGGTTAAAGTTTAACCTGACGGGGGAAAGATCCTCGGAGCCCGATAAAACCTGTTGCTCCAGCGGCTCTCCTCTCAGCTCTGTTCCCAGGGAAGGTGAGCCTGCTCGGAGAATGACTCGCTCTTCTCACGTATCAGCTGTGGAACTCTATCACGAAAGCTGATATTTGTGTCTAGATCGAGCCCAGGCCTTTACAATGAGACCAATGTTAACCAAAATAAGTGTCAGTCAAAGACAGAGAAGTATCGGATGAAGCCATGTCTATAGCACCTAGTTTTTTTTATGTTCTAACTGCTTCTTTTTTTTTTTAGACCTTAACTCGCATAATTATTGCATAAGAGAGGCTATAAATCAAAGAAAAATAAGGATGACAACAGGAGGAGAAATCTTTAGAAATTAATTCTTGTTTCAATCTTCAAAGAAATGGTATCAAAATAATGATTTCACTATTACAAGGGGTGTAACCATAAACAACTTTTCAATGTACTTTTTACAAATATGAATCTCTCATAAAAATGTCATATTTTTAGTTTTTAAACAAATATGCACAAATGGTCTTTCTTATCTCATGACAACAAAATGGCTTCTTACATGTTTTTTTATATTGACTTTGGGGAGAAAGTTTTCACGTAATAGTTTAAAAACAACATTTAAAGGGAACAGCTACACCAAATACCAAATACCCCCCCCCCCCCCCCCCCCCCCACACACACACACACACACACACGCACGCACACACAGAGGGAGAGAGAAAGTCTTGTAATTCAGAGAAAAATCACGTTCATCAAATTAGAACGGTATTCAAGTCATTTGTTGTATGAATTTATTTTTTTGAGTAGCCTAACTTGACTTGACTTAACTTAGCGGCGCGGCATTTAGCTTCTACGATACTTAACCATAACTGGGAAAAATCTTTTGAAAACTCATATTAATTTCTGAATGAACATAGAGACGCTGTGCTCACAGCAGAAGTGATAAATTCAAGCCATTTATTCAATTACAATTTCCAAAATTTCCACATTTACGGTTTCTCTTACTTTTTCTTTTTTAGTGTTGACTAATTGTTTTAACACCGTGGAAATTTGTAAAGCCTAAAGTGTGTCAACTGTTGGTGGGTTTTGTGCAAACGAATGAGCTTTGTAGAGACTATGACTAAAACTCCTATCTCACCTTATATTTGTCATACATTACACACCATGATAATGTGTTCATTTCATCCTCAACACTATTTGTCATCACACTCCCCTCCGCAAGAGTCACACTTAACAGCAAAAAACAACTTTGTATTTGAAGTCAATGACGTCCTTGATTGATATTTCAATTTTACCCGCGTTTTGTCACACGAGCTCTCATCTCCTCCCATACTCTCATGCGCCGCCAAATATGAACTATTCTCAAAGAGCCGAGCACTTGCAGAAGCTGGACTGTCACTCCTCCGGCCCCTTGTCTTCTGAGTACTTCACCAGATCGCTGTCAGATCTCTATTTGCATAATTATATGCTCAGTTCTGAAGGGAAATCTAGCCCCCAAATTTTACGGGTCAGCAAACTGCAACAATCAATGTTGAATTGTATCCCGGAGAAGAAGAAAAAAATCAAATAATACAACTCTCACAGCTCTCAGATGCTCACTCTTATTACCACTTCAGAGCCTATCTATCTATCTATCTATCTATCTATCTATCTATCTATCTATCTATCTATCTATCTATCTATCTATCTATCTATCTATCTATCTATCTATCTATCTATCTATCTATCTATCTATCTGTCTGTCTGTCTGTCTCTCATCGTTCCTTTTTGATTGATAGTTATTAGTTGATATGACACACACACCCTTTCTCACCCACCCACACGCGCACCTTGGCTCCCTGAAGTTAGGCTTTCTACTGCGTCATGAGAGTGGGAGATAGGGGTGATCACGCCACACAAAACCGGACAGCTGCTGCTGGCAGAGTCTTAGCTTTTAATGATTTCTTTCAGGTTTCTGTCCCACCTTCTGTCTTTGGATTCTGATATTTTTTTAGATAGACAAAGTGTGTGTGAAATTGAGTGGAGCACGGTGCACGGAATGGATCACACTCCTCTTTCTTAACGGGAAAAGGGAAGGCAACTTTTATTAAGTTATGTGAGGATGTCGTGATATGCATGAGCAGACAAAAACACAGAGATTCGATTTTTCCTGTGTTGCTATGCGGTGTTTTTGGAAACAGTTGCTTGAATTATTGAATTTTGAGAATAATCGTTATAGTCTCACATCGTGGGATCCCAGGTGCTTAATTTAACATGCCGACAGATCCGTTAGGAAAATAATAATAAATACAATAAAAGAAGGATATTTTCCTGGATAAATATTGCCCTACTCTTGCCTGGACAATGATAAACGGACTTTGGAATTCGGCAATATGAGTAGGCGCCCGTATAAACGGATTTCAGTGTCGGTCATACAATATAATGTTCTGAATTCAGTTTATGTGATGAAAGGGAATGGCGATAAGGCATCAAAATTATTAGCTCTGAATCAACTTTTATGTAAAGATAAATTCCCATCAAAGATAGTATGTGTCATACAGCAGGACAGCGAATGAAACAACACGGCCCATCTAAAAAAATTACAATAATAATAATAATAATAAAAACTCCCCCTCCCCCCCGTAGCGCAATGCCTGCTAATATTTCACATTTTATTCAATATATTAAACTGACGTCAGGATAATACAGTGATATTTTTGTAGACAAATTATAAATTAATGTCAGTAGTGTTAACATATAACGAAATGCGTTTGTCAAATTAATTTATTCGTTGTTGTAGTCTTATCATTATTATTATTATCATCATTATTATTTTATCGTAATTTTAAATGTAAAACAGATGTTTGACCTAATCTATAAAGGCTTTGTGTACAGAGTTAACAAGTTGACAAATAATCATAAATCAACACTATTAACAGTAGCCTAGTATAATAATAATTATATACTGTATTGGTAGCATTTCTAAACATGCACATTTTGCCCATTAAACAGTTGCTGGCTGCAGCAGGTTTGAAAACTAAGCGGACAGTTAGTTAACTGGCACACATCACTATACGTCCAGCAGTTCCACACTTGTCTAAAAACATTTTTCGACACTCAGTTCTTAATAGGGGGCTTTAAGAGCAAGGGCTAAAAGACCTGGACTTAAATCACTTGGTTAAGGTCACATAAGTAACCGGAGCGCTCGGAGCGTTACAACCTGTCATTTTACAGCTAGAGATGGAATTCCCACATAGGGTGCCAAGCGGGTCACCGTGATATCCAGCGACCCAGGGTTAGGACACGATAAAACCTGATCCTCTCTAAACAACAAGAGGCCTTTTCAATGAAACCAGACAACAGTGCCTTAAAACTCTTCTTATGCGCCACTCTCCACTTGATTCTATGTAATGTGATGTTGAAGGCCTCTTCGGTCCGGACTGAGAGTCCGTTGCGCCGGGTTTTGTCTCGTCAGAAGCTTATAGTAGCCTGGTACTCAATCAGGCATTATAGATGAGTCTCATCAAGCTTAACGGGTTCCTTGGAGGCTAAACACATTGGTGCGCGGTACTGGTTGCTCCCACCTGAATTACCGGCGCGTTATTGCACAGCGCATCCTCATTAAGAAACGCCCCATAAGATGAGGCTCTAAATTAAGTTATTGCCATCCAATGAACCCAAATTAGCTGGGCCACAGAGGTGCCCGTCTGACGGACTGCCGTTAAAAACAGCCTGACAGGCAACAAGGTAGACAGAGGAGATTGTATGAGTGTGAAGGTGTGATATATATCGCACATACAGGGGGTTATAAAATGGATGAATGGGTAATATCCATTAATTGGCTGCCGGATCGTGGCTGCACACTCACGTTTAGGCCGTTTCTAACTCTCCTAAATTTAGTGTGGTTTTCATCTCTCTCTCTCTCTCTCTCTCTCTCTCTCTCTCTCTCTCTCTCTCTCTCTCTCTCTCTCTCTCTCTCTCTCTCTCTCATTCTCTCTCTCTCTCTCATCTCCCTGACAACCGTCGCTGCTTTCATTCGACTACCTGTTCTTTTATGTTTCTGTCTGAATCAGCATCCAGGATGAAAAACGCCACCCAGATTCACCGACAGCTGATAGCATAACTTTTGAAGGGAATGATGTGTGCGTGACGAGGTCTGTTATACCTGGACGAGCTAAAATGTTCCCAGATAGTCTTTTAAGTCAGCTCGAGAACAATAGGTCTTTATTATTGTTTTAGGCGACTCCCTTAAAGCAAATCTGTCACGGAATGAGAAACTGACGAGGTTTCCAGTGTGCAAGAAAGACAAACAGCGCTTCCTTTTCGCTTTATCTTAGACGTCAAAATGTGAGACTGTGAAGGAAATTAGCATTCCAAAGAGATAAAATAAGAACTAGAGTTAAAAATAAATTCAAATGTATCATCTTTAGTGTTCTGGAGTGGACCTGAAAGTCGGGATCGTTTCAGTGTTGATTATTATTAGTAATAGTAGTAGTATTATTTACCTTGAAATGGATTTAGGTGCATGTTATAATAAAAAGTGCTTAAAAAGATGAGCTTCGTTAATCGCTAATTACAGCAACCATTTTAACAATATAAGAGAATTAGAAATACACACTGCAAGGCAAATTTATTCAGTGATAAACGTATCCTGCTATCCTGAATTTAATTCATAAAGTGCATTAATAATAGTGAGATTTTTAATTTATGCGTTGATTTGGTTTGCTGCAATATTTAGTTTAGTTTTCTTTTTTCCCTCTTAAAGTCTATTAGAGGTTTTATCGAAATAAATCAACGAAACAAATGTTTTTTTCGACATTCAAACGACCAGAGTCAAATGAAATATTGCATATGCGATGTCACAAATTGTTTATACATTTTCTTATTGTTTCGTTTTATTATTATTTTTAACGCTGATCTTCGTTTAAAAAGATCTACAAGTACCTGTGAACACTTGTAAAGCCTAACACTGATGTTTAAGAATATTTTTTAAAGAAAACGAGCACAGTTAAGAAAACCTTTTGATATTATACTTGTATGTAAATATAGCCTAGAAACTTGCTTATTTGGTCATGCGCGTTATTCGTAACGATATTCAGATCACCGTCACCTGTTATCTAAGGTGTTATCTCACCCTTTCTTCCCCGTCCATTAGCGGTCATGATCGCTCCATCACCGTGACAGAGGTGTGTATTTGCGCTTGGAGCACTGACTGTCAGTGTGGCTTGTTAAAGGTTGTAAACCAGTGGCAGTCTCCTGATAGAGGCGCTGGCATCGATTTGAAACTTGTCCTGTCTAATTTGATAAGAGCACCCAGGCACCTCTGAATAGGACCATGGACAGCGCTCTCTGTTGACCCTGAACTTGCCCCTGTCTTTTCCACAGGGGGGACGTTCACATCCAGTTGTGCAAGTGATCTAGGTGAGTGTGTGGATGCAGTAGAAGCTGAAGTTGAAACTGCAACTGCGTTTTATCACAGCTCCTTTGGCTGTGTGTGATGTGAAGAAACCCCTAAAACCCGTCATATTCTCCTCACTACCTCTTCAGGCACCTATATACACACATTCATTCACTCACTCACTCACTCACTCATGCGAACACAAACCTCAAACATAAGAACTGCACTGCGATTTAATCTGACATACGATAAGCAAGCGAATTCATACAGGAACAAAGCTGAATGGGGAGTCACGGAGAACTCTCAAGTAACGCCAAAGAGGCTGTGAGACTGTTCAGACGAGGGGGTGGTGGTGGGGGGGAGGGTGGCTTGCAAGTGGGGAGAGACTGTTTGATGGATCTCTACAGCTTTGAGACAGCTTGTTAATTAAAACCCCAAGAGATGAGCCTCTGGAGCCACCGTCCATATTAGAACATTGCTAACTATGCTGACAGCGAGCAATGCCACAAGCTCGAGAAAGGCTTTGTACCCGTTTCTCAGGCAGATTTCACTTTTATCTCATGCATATACATTTATGGTTCGAATCTCCAGTATTTACTATGGAACAAAACTAAGAATTGCTTTTGTGAATATTACGTTTTCCTACAAACAGCAGAAATTACACTACCTCTGTATTAGCCTGTCTTTGGAATAAGTTAATGAGTTTATTAGTTAGACTAGATATGGGTGTTTTAATGGGTTGGCTAAAACTCAGATATTATCTCAATAAATGTTTCTTTTTGTGTGTGTATTTATGTATTTATTGTAAATTATTAAGGATGCCAGTTTTCATGGGTTTTTGAAAAATACAATAAATTATTTGCATAACTTAAAACTGAATGTGGTCTACAATCTGTTTACTTAAGAAGTTCAAACCCAGCAACAAACAAAACCACAACATAAACACACAGGATACAGTATAATATGATTTGATTACATTTTCATAAACGCTATCATTGCCTTCTAAAGTTAGTCCGGTTATTGGGGAGGTTTGAGTGGGTCAGGAGGGACTCAACACTCAGGAAATCTGTGGTGAGATAGGCTTTCACTGGTTTTTATTATAGTTAACGGACACAGTCTATGTCACAACCATTACTGGATGAAATATATACTAACATAAATACACAAATGTAATGCAAATATAACATTTTCCCGTGCATAAAATTAACTGTGTGCTTAGTCATACATATCATATAAAATAAATTAACTGATTACTTATGCAAACAAAATATTAATATATAACATAAAGTATGTCCTAAACAGCGGCATTTACACGTGAGATAAAACAAAACAGAAAATTTAACCAGTATATTTCTTTTGCAATATTATTTTCATGTACAATAGAAAGATGGGTAAAATAATCTCTCTCTTTTCTTCTTTTTAAATAGGCTATATTGTATGTGTAAATTTTTTTTTTAAACCTGTCGGACTGGTGCTCCTCATCGTCCGCTGAGCAATCTGGCATAACATTTAAACGACATCTTTAAATGTTCTTCACGTCGTGGGCACATTCATCAACGTCAAATATGGACAATCCACTATTTAGAGAAAGTGTAAGTGCTGCAATATATCTTCTTTACACTCGGGGAAAGGCGTTTTTGTGAAAATATGAATAAATCCACTTATTTCTGTCTGTTAAAATGTAATAATATGAAATTATAGGTGCGTTTTTTGAGAAGAAAATCTACAGAGACTCACCGGGTTTAAAACACATTTTTGAACGCTATTCATTATATCATATTTTTTTAACATGGAAATTTATTGACTCTGCAGTCCATTGAAATATTGCGGAGTGAGTTGGATTCAACTTCAAATGTATTGAAATCATAGATTCATTGATCATTCAAAATGACAGCTAAAAATAATGAATCTGTGGTGCGCTTTGTACGTTTTTTTATAGTATACAGAAACAGACATTTTGACAAATGTATCATAAAACGTTTTAATAGTTCCATAAAGATTTCCATAGCCTATAGCAATTAAATTACCAAATCCCAAAGCAGCATAATTTACCATATGTGATACAACATCATAAAATAAAATAAAACGAGAAAATCCTCGAAAACAGCTTGCACATCTCTACAACTCTAATTACATCTACAAATTAGCCGCAGCCTATATCATCATAAAATATTTTTGTAATTATCATTTCACTGCACATTCAAATACATGTTTTCCGAATTCAAAGTGTGAAGGACACGACGAGAAAAAAAGCTTTAAAACTGTGTGGATGAACAATGGCAAACGGGGAAAGAATAAACTGTGGACCGTTTGTTCCTCTAACTGAGGGTCCCAGAACACAGAGCGCCATCTAGCAAATAAAGGGAGAAACAAACAGCTCTAGACAGCACCCTTTACCAGGCATGAGAACGCCAGAGAACCAACAAAGCCGCCATCCTCCGACCTCACAGG
This sequence comes from Rhodeus uyekii, assembly GCA_037043235.1. Classification (NCBI taxonomy): domain Eukaryota; kingdom Metazoa; phylum Chordata; class Actinopteri; order Cypriniformes; family Acheilognathidae; genus Rhodeus; species Rhodeus uyekii. The sequence continues at coordinate 537,368 of JAWRVZ010000192.1, read as the reverse complement.
AATCCGAATGCAGAGATACACAGAGAGAATGAAAAAACGTCATAAAACCATCCTTAGTCGAACCATTGTCCAGTTATCTTCCAGCAATAATAAAGCTAATCATTGGTTATTATGGTCACTTGGAACAGAGAAAACTGTATATTATGTTCAACTATTACCATAATAACAGCAGGCTATATGATTCCCTTTAGAATATGGTGGAGACTTTGAACCGTGCATTATATTTAAAAGTTGATCTAGGCCTGCATAAACTTACTGCTGCACTTCTGGTGAACCTGTCTGAATGAACGAAAGTACAGAGGATAATTACGCCGTAGTGGACGCTTGTATAATCTGACTCCTATGTGTTTCCAGCCTTCCCATGTTTAAGATACATTATGGGGAAGTTTCACAAAGTCAGCTACAAGGAGAAAGCATGTGTTATCCAATAGCAGCCTTTAACCTCAATCCTTCGCTTCTCTTTTGGAATGGGAACTTAAACATACTTAAACATACTGCAGGACTATATGCGAATAAATACATAAATAAACAAATAAATAATTAAATGGACATCTACATAGTTGACCATCTTATGTTCACCTGCAATGTTTTCGCAGTCCATGCTGTGCAAACGTTTTCATTACATTAAGAATCTAGTCATTCATTTTTATAAGACGTTTTATTCCCTTAGTTAATAATACTCTGGCTACACCGACAACATTTATGTAACTATTTTATCCTTACGTGTTTTCCAAACTTTTATCAATTTATAACTATCCCACTTTATACACACACACACACACACACACACACACACACGTGTGTGTGTGTGTGTGTGTGTGTGTGTGTGTGTGTGTGTGTGTGTGTGTGTGTGTGTGTGTGTGTGTGTGTGTGTGTGTGTGTGTGTGTGTGTGTGTGTGTGTGTGTGTGTGTGTGTGTGTGTGTGTGTGTGTGTGAAGAAAAAGTGATATAGGCCTATATAAAAAGGAACCTTTATCCACAATACAGAATGTTAGTGATTTCCATTATGAATTAAAGACATTGGCTTCGTCCTCCAGCTTGAAATGATTGAAAGGTCCACATGCGGACTGTTCGTATCTCGCCCAATGAGCCGTTTGACGACAGGCCTCATACAACATTTCCACATTTAGCCACGCACAATCTCGCTTGCCATTTGCTATTTGTTTAAAAAATAGTTGAGTTTTCCAGTTTTATAATCAAATATAGGATTTACACGAATTTGCGTGACAAGAGTCTCAAAATGCGCTGTTGAGCTGAAATCTAAACATAAATGGAGATGTTTTGATAGACTGTCGAATTACTTTTACATGGCTTTTTTTTTTAGATTAAGTAGATGATCATGGTACATTGAAGTTGATTTTTGTAGGTTCAACTCAACCTTGCATGTTTACGGCGGTAAAAAAAAAAACAAAAAAAAAACAACTAAAGCCAACTTGGAAGAAACCCCCTCTTAAAGAAACTAGCTTCCTCCGATTTTTCTGTTGAGAGGTACAACTGAAGACGTGATGGGGTGTATTTGAAGTATGACGAGCTTTGTGGTTGACTCCTTTTCATTGCCTGGCTACAAACACGCCTGCTCTCAAATAAGCCTCTCCAGACCCCTCCGCCTCCCGCCACCTCGCCTTGAATGGTCAGCTGACCTCAAGGTCTTCGTCCTCTCTGTCCAGTTTTGACCGAATAAGCCACCTTCCCCCAGCCCTGCTGCAACCAAATAGGATCCCTGCTATTCTTTATTGATATCATCAACGAATGCAAATGAATTTGGACGTTGGGGGGCAGGGGCTTGGATTTCAGGAATAAATACCGCACAGAGATAGCTCTACAGCGGGTAGTATATTTGGGAGTGCCTTTGGTAACGGTTCAGACCTCCTTGCATTATGTTTAAACCTAAAAAGATGAAAGAAAAGCTTGAGCAACACAGATGCGTTTTCGTTTAATAGACGGAACACCACACCACATTCAGAATAACACCAAAAAATTGCATGGATTGTTTGTAAGTGTGGATCCAGGTCATTCTGCAAGAATGGACGAACCCACCTTCTCTCTCCCTTCCTCGAATCCTCAGACCGACCCCCATCTTTAGACATACACAGACAATCACACATGAGCGCGCACACACATATTTGAGCGCACGAGAAAACTGGCTTTGTGGCTTAGCCGGTGGATGTTGAGAGATGGGCTTCTTATCCATAAAGAAGACGCTTCCAGGCCTTAAAAGAAGTATATTCACTAACAAGTAACGGCCTTTTAAATATTTGTATTCATGTAAATGTAAACAAATATTTGTTATTTAAACAATTATTTAAAATAAAATTTTAATACGGGCAATGTCAGACTTACGGTAACTACATTGGGTTCTGCTTGGAACTTATGTATTAGACAACTACAACATACAGTGAGTAGCACCCCCCCCCCCCCCCCCCCCCCCCCCCCCCCCCCCCCCCATAGTTATTTCCAAATAGGTTCTTAAAATATCCTGCTGTATGTTCTTGTTACTTTTGTAGTAAACGTTCTCCCTCATTTTACCTTTCACATTTAAAATCATAAATGAGCTATTACAGGAACGTTTGCACGTCTTGTTGGAAGTGAGGGAATGCGTATGTATTTATCAAACGCACAAATTGCGACAACTATAGGCAAGACAGGCAGCATAAAGGGGGAAAGGCGTGGGATCAGAGAGCCGTGGCAGGGACCAACACTAGAGCAAGAGAGATAATGCCTCTGTCAAGACCCGGTCTATATAACTGGGATGAAAAATATCCCTCGACAAAACGCTTCAGTCATTTATTATGAAAGAAAATAGAAGTCATGCTGAGAAATTAGGCAAATAAAAACGAAATTAGGGCAATATTAACCACAACATAATTCACCAAGCCTGTCAGGCCGCCTGCTACGAATTAGTGACCAAGACGGTTGTTTGTTGGTGTTATGTTAAAAAAAGAAGACATATTTAGATAGATAGGTGTATAGACAGATAGACAGATAGACAGGTAGATATATAGATAGATAGATAGATAGATAGATAGATAGATAGATAGATAGATAGATAGATAGATAGATAGATAGATAGATAGATAGATAGATAGATATATAGATAGATAGATAGATAGATAGATAGATAGATAGATAGATAGATAGATAGATAGATAGATAGATAGATAGATAGATAGATAGATAGATAGATAGATAGATAGATAGATAGATAGATAGATAGATATTTAAGCTACAAGACGTGCATGCTGTCGCAACTGTTTCGGAGGACAGTAATTTAAATAGATTTGTATCTTGTACTTGTTCATGAACTCTAAGGTGTGTATGGACATGTGAATAATATGCAGACTATATTATCGAATATGGATAAAGCTGTCTGCATATGAAAGTGGGTCATTGTTAATTTAGTCCCAGTATTAAACGCAACTGCAACAAAATGCTGCTGAGTAAAATTGGGAGTGTCGCTGGCTGCGGTAGCCCAGGCGCAAACCATCTGTTGTGTATTATAAAAACGGGCAGTAAATATTGCTGAAAAGCCAGGACGTTATCAGGTATGTAGTAACGACATTTTTTTACTGCCCATGTGGTAAGGATCAGAAAATGTGCTTATGAAAACATATTTGCATCACTGAATAAATGTACTAATTACATGCGCTTTGTCTTGAAGATCTCACGATAATCTGACGTCAGCGTGTTTACTGTTCTTGAAGGGAAAACTGAATGAAGATACCTGTCATCTGTTTATGTATGAAAAGCGATTTTTTTTGAACAAGCAGGTTTTTCATGTCTTCCCAATGGAGTATTGCAGATTGTAAGAAGGCATATAATCGTCTCTTAAAATCAACAAATTCACGGTTATCTCCGAGACTCTAAGTTTTACATTAATCTTGCCGAATATGGTAATCACTCAGTGTGAAACCGGTTATTAAAAATAAGACCGAAAGTGTATTTTATATTTCGCAGTTAAAACTACGTCTGGATCGCCTCGTCTCGTTTACCTCTTGTTTCACGTTTCCCTTTCAAAGCAAACTTTCCGCTCTTCAAAGCTCCCTTTTCCGGCAATGATTTATTTCTTCAGCACACAGACAAACACGGAAAGCTGGCACTTTCGAGTTTAAATGCCACGTGTTGATTGATTTGTTGTTAATGACAGTCAGAGTCATACATACACGCACGTCGAGACATCCTCTAGTCTCTTGCTTTCCCACAGAGCTCCCTCCCTCCTCCTCCTCCTCCTCCGCTCTCGCTCTCTCTCTCTCCATCTCTATCTCTATTGAGCTATTCTACCACAACGCGCGTTCACGCTCACTCTTCCACAGGCGCGCGCATCCGGGAGCCCTAACACACACACACGCGCGCGCGCGCGCGTTTAAGGGGGACGAAATGAAAACAAAATTTCTTACTTTTTTGGAAGACATCTGCGCAATTCTTCAAAATCATGCTGTCGATGTCTCCACTCTTCGCCAAGACGTGTTGATAAACTCGCTCTTCGCTGACTTGTCCTTTAATTTATGCCTTTTTTCTAGAGTTGTCCCCTGTACCCAAATGCTTTGAGTGAACCGAAGTGCAGATTGAGACATATTGAGCCCCCTTTAAGGGGGATCATTTCATGTGGGAGGTTGGACGCAAAGTTTAGACCCGTGACTAGCATTCCGGAGAGACATGCATATTTTAAAACAACAAAGAAAGATAAAGACGGAACGATGGGTGGGAGTGAAAAAAAACGTTTGGAGAAAACTCTAACTAAATGATAAAACGCTGTCATTGTTTGACAAGATTCGATCGCGGTTTTTTTTAATTGTGACTTTACTTGCGACAATTCCCGTGTGGAAAAGTTTCCAGTGTTAAGAAACTGTAAATAGATATATTTTTGCATGCGTATCCTTACTTTGCTTATATCCAGTGCCAGACTTTAGAAAGATCGATTGCTTCGTGTAAAAAGAATAATAATAAAAATAAATAAAATAAAAAGTAAACAATTTGCATTTCTTTTTTCGTGTAAAAAATCTCCCATCTAAAAACTTTGAAATTATTTTATTCACACTCAGATATCTTGAATCAAGTGATTTCATAAATGATTTGCATGCATAATTATATAATAAATATTTAAAACGTTGTGGTTTTATGTGTCGTTTTATTCAATATCCTCATCGCTTTGTCATTGACGATAAGCTAAGTGAACTTTATTATCCAATGAAAAGTATGCAGAACAGGAGATGTATGGCGTTGAGCTAGATATCTCTTTTACTTGTCAGTGGTCGGTCATGGGCATGGAATGCTAATAAGAGACCCCCCCTCCACCCTCCTTTTCTCTGTCCCTGTGCCGTCTCATTCCCTTTCCCTCTGCACGCAGAAGGGATCGATAGCTGACCCGATGGTTTGGCCAAAGCTTTATTTATCTGGCGAGGCAATGATATTATCAGCCTTGAACGTTATATACAGCAAACGTCTACCTAAATCAACACAAAGGGATCGCTTACACAGCGATCTGTGCTTTCTCGCCTCCTTATACCTCACACCAGGCCCGACCACACACACACTCTCCAAGTGGAACACACATACGACACAACTCTACGGTTCAACTAAGTCACGCACGCATGCACACACACACACACACACACACACACACACATACATGCAAGCACAGGCGTCGCCTTATGTTACGTTCACAACTGGGGATATTTTATATCCTGCTGTGTTGGATTTGATCCACGGCTTAAGCTTGCTGGGAGCTCTGTGGACGTAGAATTATGCAGTGATCATTGAGAATGTTAACAGAAATGTAGCGTCATAGCCTGCATATGGCCTCCGTGGCACAATGTAAACAGGCAATTTGTGTAATTAAAGTGCAAAATTCCCAAGAATCTCAAACAGCAATTTTCAAACAACAACTTCCCCCACATTACCTTCTACATGAATTTATCACTACTTTATGTACACACAATGTGCATATTGCTGAATAGAGTCCGGGATGACTGGATGCAAAGAAGAAGATAGATAGATAGATAGATAGATAGATAGATAGATAGATAGATAGATAGATAGATAGATAGATAGATAGATAGATAGATAGATAGATAGATAGATAGATAGATAGATAGATAGATAGATAGATAGATAGATCTTATATGAAGTATATTGCATATCCATTCCACGTGTATGTTAATTAATGAAATGAAACAACACACATTTAGCTTGGTTTAGTTATACCAGTGTAATGATCAAAGGCCCTGATCGAAATAACACTAATGTTTAACTCTGTTTTTAGCTGTCTGTTCTTCCTCTCCACATAGACATCATCAAAAACTATACATCATGTCCGAATATCCTAAATGTGTCAGATAAACACTCGTACCTCAGTTAAGCGTGACTAAGCTAACAGCAGTTACATTCCATGCCCGCAGTCACTATTTATTTTCTGAAGGAACACTGTATGTGTCTCAGTCCTTTGGTAGTCTCTTTTCGTGAGGTAAAACTGCCATGCTAACCTCCTAACCCACTTTACATCTAAGTGAAGAAATCGACTGAAACCACTGAATGACAATTATGAGAACACGTGCATTTAAAATGTACGCAGTAGGAAACAAGTAGCGAAAGTTAAATTCCGATTGTCGTGCATTAGGACACAACATAAGCCGACATGCATCTCATACAGAGACTAGAATAGCCTCTTGTTGCATATGATTCATGTTCTTTTATGGATCATTTTTTGCTTTGTTAATTAGGAACACATGGCACGGAATCAGTCCTTAGCAACTATTGCTTTATATAGCCTCAAGTCCAACAAATGTAAATCTCAATAGAATGTGTTCCTCTCATTCTGCTATTTCCCGTGAAATAGAGGGAAAAATCTACAGGGATTTTGATCTCATTACTGCTGAACATGAAAGTGTTTGAAATTTAAACTCGATGCGATGGTCAACACTTTAGTCAAGAATTATGTAAGAAAACAAGGGCACACTTGCCTTTGTTGTCATATTTGGGTAATGTTAGGCCTACTAACTTTGATTTAGAAATTGACTGTATCGGCACACATTTAAGAATAGTCATATTGTGAAAAATATCTGGTTTCCAGCAACAAAGTCTCTCTACGTGTCCTCCATACAATACCCTCGTGTATTGCATCTTTCCCCCCAATAGCCTAACCTGACCATAGTTAATCTAGAGAAAACTATGACAATTAAAAAGTATATGGTCTCGCTTGCGTGTGACATTTTGTTGTTGATGCAAATTGTTTTTACAGCGTAAATGTATATGATAGGTAAGGCGATGCAAAAATAAAACTGAGACATATGATCGTTAACTTCATCACTAAGAAGCAAACTATAGTACCGAATGTGGTTTCTTGCAGCCGCTTTGAATGCTGAAACACAAATAGCTTTTAAAGGCGCTATAAGCTATCAGATTATTTAAATGAACCATATGTCAACGCCAGAATTACCTGGAAGGTTTACTGAAAAATAGTCTGAATCACGAATAATTAGGGCACAGCCAAACCCGTATAATATTTCTGTGGCAGGTCAATATCTCTTTAAAACTGATAACGAACTCGAATGCAAACAGTCAAATTTTCAGTGACATTGGGGTCAGCGAAAGTTCTTATCGTTTTACTTATAAAAACACGCCTCCTTTCCACTGTAAGCATCATGTATTTACTTTCAATCGCGCATGTATGAGTATCAAGTGATTTCCTTTCATGGTACTAAACCAATCATATGAGTCTGCACATGAATCTCTCTCTATCTCGGTACAATATATCATATTTAGTGCTCTTATCGACCGGCTTACATGCGGCATTATACATATCTTAGATTGATCACACATATAACTGCTGCTGCGTTCCTAGTGAAAACATCTGTCCTAACACAGATCCGTTCGCGATCACCTCAAAGGAATAATAGTCTGCGAGTTTAGGTGGATTTGTTCTTCTTTTCTCTCCACTTCGTTTCTCAAAACTGTAGTGATAGAAGAAGAAACCCTCGTTGCCTTATTAGACGGACGGTATTTCTGTATGTCTTCCCTTTGACTCTGAGAAAGCCTTTCAGTTCAGCCTGGGAAAAATATTAAACATTAATGCGCTGAAACAGATAGATCTTTGAACCAGTCTGTAGCAACGTCACAGAAATCTTATTCTGCGCACGATGCTGACTCCATATAATAATTATATAAAACACACGTGCTCCCAAAAACGCGCACAGAAAATAAATATGCCACCCATATGCATGTATTTGTAACATATGTGGAATTCTACAGGGGTTTTGAAGTATTTAAAAACTCTTCTTGATCAGGACGTGATTTTATGATTCAACACACAGGTTTTGTTTTCTGTTGGTCTTTCTTGCCAAACATAAATATATATATCCATATAAATGCACACCACAAATATACCTTGCATCATGAATAGCATAAAGAACATTGAATTTGCTGAGAGCGAGACAAGTGTTGCCTATTTCCTTTTTAATAGTATAGTCACCATCACACAACTTCACGCGACCCTTCTGCACAGTCATATTATGGATTGAGCAAAAATGAAAGGCAACATCCAATAAAAAAGAAATAGCGGAAATATCAAGACGAAACAAACAAAATGTATTTGAAAATGATATATTAAAAGTGCTTTTGACTTTTCATGTCTTTTATCTCTGACTGATGATTGACTCAACACACACACTCGCACACACATACGACCAAGAAAAAGTTTCACCGGTGTCCTCTCCTTTAAAATGTCCATGAGGTCAGATTTGCCGAAGTTGCATGTCCATAGCATCAAGTGGGGGGAAGGCTCAACCATCAGTGAAATTGTCATTGCGATTAGACTGTGTCTTATTTGTCTAATGTTTTTCTTTATTTTTAAATTCTCACTTCAATTTTAATTCTTGGAGAACATATCTTCAACAACATATATCGCACTCATTATAAGAAGCAAAAGGTTATATCAAAAATCATTAGTATAGAATCACAGAAAAAAACTGGTTTAGAACCAGAAAAAATACAAAACAGAGATACATAGACACAGGACATTTCTTATAATTGCTTGGAAATTTCTTTCCCGCTAAGTCTTGCTCATTTACTGCGCATATGATGTTCTTCATTTTATTTGTACGTATTTTGTTCTTTACAAAAGAAAAAAAAAAAGAAAAAGAAAAGAACTGAAAATAAAGACTAGTATTTTACAAAATGGAGACTGTTCTTGATGACGGCGATGGATTTGCACGGGAGTACGTCCAGTTCTTTAATCTTTGTACATTACATATTCCATTTCGGTCCCAGAAGACAAAAAAAGAGTGTCTTCCTAAGTGGTCAGAAATTAGGTCCTATATATATAGTCTTCTTGAAAGGGCTTGCAGAATTTTGGTCCTTTAGTCTTTTTGTTTCACTCGCTCATTCGGATCATTGAATGGACATGTAGGGCCAGTTGAAGCTGCTCCCGGATAATAACATATCCCTGATGAGGGTTTCAATGGGAGTTTTACCTACCAAGCGAACGAAGAACAGCTGTTCAATTACTGACGAAGAGACAGTGCGGAGAGAAGGCAGTCGCAGTAAAAGCTTGCCAAAGCGACTGGGCTGGTTCGGGTACTGGCTCCTCACGTACTCCTCCAGGGCGCACTGAGACTTCTCTTGCAGGCTCTCGATGTGTGCAGCATCTGACAGGCCGCAAGCATCTGAGCAGACAAAACACAGCACAGAAAAAGCACAGGTTATCATTCAGCATCAGCATTACGTGTTGTTGACAAAGTGAGATGAACAAACACGAGCCCAACATCATGCATCACGCAGCGTATGAGGCTGCCTGTAATATAAATAAACAGTAGGACTGTGCAATCCCTCAAGAGTAACAGAACGTATTCCCTGCGTTGTAGGGGACATACCACATGCGCGCTCACAAATCAGACTAAACAAAGACTTCGCAAGGACGAGGAGGATGGAGAAGGCGCTCGTGCCTGTGTCACATAGCCTATGGAAATATCCAGATACATATTTGACAGAGAATTTGGCATGGTAATAACCGAATTATAACCTAATTGCTTTCCAGATGCTACCGAGTCCTTTCTCACCCGATTCCCTGCACTGCCTCTGCTGTGAGTTTGAACGAGGAGGCAAGGCCGCTGAAAGCAATCACGTTTATTACCGTGGACTTGCTTGAGGACACAGTCGTCTGAATTTCAGAAAAGGACACGTATTTGACAAAAAAAAAGCTGCTCTAGGTCAACATGTACACGTCAATTAATGACATTACTTCAAACATAGTTGCAAATAGCCTAACGCACGAACGCCAGTGCAGTAAACACACAGCTAGTTCTACCAAACGTCCTTTCTCTTGAACACCATCGCCAGGCCAAAACGTATTTTTCCAGCATTCTAATATGGCGGCTGTGTTAAAAATATTCAAAATAAGAGTTTGCGCTTCGTTCAATTTAAGGCTGTAAGTGCAAGGGCGCTATGTGCAACATGCCTCTGCGACTGATCCTAATTGGACTGGACTAGAACACACTGCGGTCAAATACAATAACCTTCTGAACTTCTGAACTGTGCTAAGTCCTTGCTAAAATCTCTCAGTAATGTGACCTCATGGGCCACTTTCCGCTGTAGACAGCATGTGCAGAAAGCACAGCTATAAAAAAACAGAGACAATTCAGAAAAATACAATGTAATTTGTTTCGTATGTGTAAGGCAGTTTTTGTTAATAATTTACGTAACGATTTACACTTAACTAGAAAGAACTCGAGAAGATACAAAACCGATAGGCGCATGACGAATTATCAGTCCTTTACGTGAAACATGTGACTATATGTTCAAAACTTTGTGCAGCATTTCGGCCTGGCAACAAATCAGAATATGTAGTTATTATTGAGAGATATTGGTTTAAAGTCTTACGAATTAGGAAAACTTGATTTACCGAAGTGTTTAGGAGTTGTTCTGACTCGTTACACAGTCCAGACCCAAAATATCTGAGTGCTTTGTAAGCAATTCATTGTTAAGAATGGCAAAGAAGGCTCTGTGTGAGTCTGACGTCATTTAGAAACAAATAGCCTATAACGTTACATTTCGGTGACAAAGATTAGATGTTCAAACTGTAAACCAATGTTTTTACTTTTTTTGCATGCTGTACATATGCTAATCATCACTAACGCATATTTCAGAAAATTAAGGCAATACACAAAGTGTAAACCGAACCGTGGCCTACTTAAACTAACTTGAACGCCTCATCTTATTTTCACCTTAGGGGAAAGAGAGTATAAATTTTATGGTTACACTACAGAACATAATCAGTAAGCTAGTCTCGTTTTAGACACGTTTTGTGAATATATAGTCACAAAACATATATTAACAAAACGTGTCTAAAACGAGACTAGCTTTCTGATTATGTTCTGTAGTGTATATATATATATATATATATATATATATATATATATATATATATATATAGGCTATATACAGCGCGTGTGTTAAGTCTGCGCCTTTGCTCAATAATCAGTAGTTTAAAGAGGTAAAAGTAGTTGTGCTTAATTGTATTTTTGTCAAAACGTAGCCTTTATAAATCTTACTGATATAAGTTTTGATTTTTACACACACACGTATATATATATATATATATATATATATATATATATATATATATACATTTCATTTAAATAATAGCCCTACGAAGATCAAATCGCCGTAATTCAGACGCACGTAATAATATCAAAGACAGTCCGCTTAAACCTAAATAATGTTATATTTAGGCCTGTTATCGTCTGTTGCGCAGAAACATTAATATATTATAAACATCAATGACGATGCTAGAAGTGTGAAGGTAATGTTTTGGTAAAATTGTTATGGCTTTTTTTTTTTTTTTTTTTACTTAACTTTGGCAAATTAAACCGTCATTAAATTCACAGACGAAAATTTCTCCGAATTCATAGCCTACTAAATATCATTTTTGAATATCACCCTAGCTTACAAGCAATGATTACTAATAGAGGCCTCGCCAGTCACCTTTTCTCAACAGAGAGGGCCCCAGATGTATATATATGTGTATGTAGTACACTGTGACACTTTGTACAACTGTGAACAGTGCTTGAGTAGGTTTAGGAAAGATATTCTGAACGAGATCACCAAATATTGGTCAAAATATTTTTCAAACACATAGATTTACTGTGCAATGCATTCAAGCTCATAAATTGAATATTGCTAAATAGTCTATAAATATAATATTAGCAGTTTACTACAATAATGGGCTATAGGAGATTTTGTATTACATTCAATATTTGTGAATGCCTTTTAAACACATTTGAAATACACCTACCACTTTATTAATTGTGCGCTAAACAGATTTTATACTACAAGACCAGCTTGAGGCCCACTAATGAGGTCTAGCTTCGATGCCGAAGCTTATCCAACCCGTATTGCGTTGCCCCCTTATGTCTGTAAGTAGGCCTTGTCTCACACACTCACCTGATGTGAAGAGCACTATTGCCTTAATGCAGCTGTATTCTGCAGAATCGACGTGCAGTGCTTTGAGCTTCTCGACCTGTTCCTGGAAGATACGAATGTGATCCATGAAGGCCACGACGCGGTCCGCAGACATAGGCGAGGCGTGCAGGCCGGCAGCGGCAAGCAGTGGGGCCACATGTAGGGGCATGGAGCACTGAGCCGCGTTTAGCACAAATAACTCGCTCCACGTCAGTCTGAGTAGGGACACCTGGTCGGTGATCTGCAGATCGGGAAAGAAAGGGATGTTCCTCGCCCATTCCACAGCGCTGAAGAGCAGACGAGCCGCAAGCTCACAGATGTTCTCGATCCCCATAATATTATTGGGCTGCATGCACTGACTGCCATAGCGAGACGTAGGATAAGGCTCGGCCCGAAGTAGTAACGAGATGTATCCGGAGAGATAGCAATGACCATTCAGAGGATCTCCGTTCGTTAGCGCGTACTGGCCCGGGTTCGGTTGTGTTGGAGGCATTCTTCCTCGCTGAACCGCTGACAAAAAGAAAGAAAGGGAGAGGAAATGTACATCCAGAACTGAGAAACATCATTGATGAGGAAGCTTCACTTCGAGTGCATAAGTAGTCTGGACTGCTGTTTAACATCTACGAAATTATAACTAAATTACAAACTATTTACAGCACCGCGTTTCGAAAAACAAAATACTTTCACATGCTCCTCATCGTTTATTAGGTTGGTATGTTTACCTTTGTTTATAGACTTCAAAATCTAATATGTATACATACAAACACTCTCTGGCTCTCTTTTTTTTTGTCTTCACACTCGTAGGCTACACATTACACTTTTAATGTGTTTTTGTTTGATTTGCATGTTGTAAACATCGTGAACGATGACTATTTGGCAAATCTCGACTATTCAGTAGAAATAGTTCAATTCCAGCAGCCTCTTTCTCGTTGCAAATGCTACACCAATACTTTGACACGAATGACTGTAATGTACATAGATTTGTTTATAGTAGCCCTTATAAGTTTACAGACAATTTAATGATTAAGATACTAACTCTGAAACAGAAAATATGTTATCCATAATCGAGCACGAATACTTTGTTTTTATTATTGATAGCAAGCAAAATTGCACATGCATTAACTTACGTGCAAATAATTCTTATTTTAAGAAAATTGAGAGGTTATTAACAGCAGTTTCGTTGTACTCAGTTATTAAGAGAAGACTTGGCCATTGTTCGCACACAGCTTAGGCTGTGAGGGGACAGACAGGCCTCTAAACGTTTACTCAAGGCTACGGCGTAAAAACAGATACACATCTTATTTTCAAAGATAAAACTAGTCACTTATTTCATGTAGATCTACAATATGGGGTTAGTGCTTGCAGTAGGGTTTTCGGCAGTCTTGTGCAGTCTTTCAGCACACGCGCGTACACACACACACACACACACACACAATCCATCCTTATCGTTCTCTCTTTTACACACATACAGTGGTCATGGGTGACTTTAATTTCTCATGTAATTGGCTGTGTTGAAATGGGTGCGTATGACGGTTGTCTATCTATGTGAACAATATTACTTGCATGCTGATCTTGCCTATGCGAGCGGATTTACTACTGCTTGTACGCGCCCTCTGACACCCTTTAGTAAGCAATCAAAGCAAATGTATTTTGCGTTTGTATGTGTATAGCGCGACCTTTAACTGGCTCTGAACAATAAAACTGTGTGTAGTAATGGTGTGCTGCGTTCAGAAAAATATATTCACCTTCCCGCCGCATGCCCACTTTTAAACACTTCTTCAGCCGACAATATTGGCACTGATTACGATGGTGCTGGTCAATAGGACAGTTCCTGTTGGCACGACATGTATATGTTAAGTTCCTTCGGACACTCCTCTTGAAGAAACTTTTGCATCCTTCGCAGGTGAATTGACCATAGTGCTTGCCGCTCGATTTGTCCCCGCAAACAACACATTCTATATGCTGCTGACTCTGTCCAGAATTCTGGCTGCCCTTGTCGCCAGCCGTCCCTGGTGTGGACGGGGGTCCTGGCTGACTGGGTGTCTGCGGAGTGTGTGGTGCCGCTGACGCCGCCTGCTGTTGCTCCCTCGCCGGCTGAGCTGCTGGATTGGGGCCGCTCGGAGGTCCTCCGGCCACGTCTTCCTGCGGATCTCGCCAGACGCTAACTACCATTGCCATATCTCGGGCCCGAAAAGTGCTTTCAAGCGAACTGGTCGCTCGGATATCGGAGCAGGGAAAAGGGAAGTCTTGGACGAACGGCAGCGCGAATTCAAATCGGAGCACTCAATCTCATAGGGAAAAAAGTAGAAGCAGAAAAGGATCAATACATTCAAAATACCGCAGTCGATAGAAAGGCACCCGATCAGGATATGCAATTGTCGGGAGGCCAGTTCCAAGGTAAATTGCAGTCAGCCATTCGGGAACCCAATCGTGTATAGAGAAAGCGATCCCAGACGTAATAAAAAAGCAGCTTTCTTAAAAAATACCGCAATAAAAATTCTTCACGTTGAAGCAAAAATAATAGCTGTCTGGTGGACCGGAGATCCAAAGTGCTGTGCAAAATAAAATCCCCTCTTTTTTCTTCCTTGCTCCTCTCTCCGTCTTCGCGGTTGAAGAGGAGGAAACACTGAAGAACGGATTTCTCTATCTATGTTCATGAATAAAGCTCATCTGGTCCGGCGAAAGAAAAAAAAAAACAACGTCGCCCGAGTGCCTATGTAGTTTCACCTCTCCAGTAGGAACAGAGCAAGGATAAAAAAGGAAAAAAAAAACAACTAATGGAATATGTAAGAAGCAGAGACTCAAAAAAGAATGCGTTTTAGCGGGAGTACCAGCGGAGCAATGTTTCCGAAACGGAGATCTGCGCGAATGTCTGTATATAGTGAACTTTGACACTACTATTGAAACTGACACGTTTCTATGGAGATCGCTGCGCCTTATATGGTGCTCGTGTCAAGGAGCCAAGAGAGGGGCTGCTGGCAACTGATAATCAAAGGCGACTGACTGGTCAGAACCCTGCATCGGGGGGGAGAGAGAAAATGGGAGGCTAAGGTTAGCCAAGCCTCCTTCACTCCATTGGTTAGAGTCCTCGCTCCTCGCTACCTACGACTGAGGGCTCTGACAAGCACAATTTACATTGCGCTCGCCCCTGCGCTGCTATTTACTTTGAAACCCGATTAGAATGGACCGTCTATTGTCACAAAAAGAGGAAGAAACCCCAGAAAGAAGCGGCGAAAAACGGGATGAAAGCAATGAGCGAACTATACGCGCACGTGAAATATAAACAAATGCGCGTGAGGCAAAGGGACTGGTGCGAACCTCACAAAGTTGAAAGTGTTTTGTTCAAAGCTGTAGTCTTAATGACAAAAAATACCCATTACAACGTCCAAATTTAAACTAGAAAGGTCCCATTCATATTCCACGTAATTTGACGGAACAATACCGGTTGAAAATTGCGTATAAATGTACAAACCACATTTCACGCGTCAATAACATACCTAGTGCGTCTCAGTAAGACGATTAAATAAATAAATAAATAAATAAAAACAAATGTACTGGGATGCGCGATGACTACCACTAGTTTGACTAGAAAGATATCAGTATAACGGAATGCTTTACCAGTGATGGGAAACAGAGCAGACAACCAGGGCACAATCAGACTGTTAGGATATTTGAAAGTATAACAATCTATCGTTCAGAGTGTTTTAACGGATTATTAACGAGGGAAGTTTTTGCAAGGCTGTAATGCGCAGGGAAACCGGCTTTTTGTGCATGAATGCCGAAGGCTGCGCTGTACAGGCTTATAATGTCTGGATCGGGCTGCCATCTAGCGTACAGTAGACAATTACAGCGACATAAAAATGAGTAATTTACTGTCATTTTAAGCATGTTCCTAAATGTAGCCCAGAGACGAATTTACGCTGTGGGATAAATATAGTCGTGTTTTTTATTTTATTGGTGTATTTATAAGACACATGATTTCAAAGTCATACTTTGATCACGATCTAGTGCAACTTGATTAACATTGAGAATGTTTAATACAGCTATGCATGTACTCAGAAATTATTTGTTTTTGTTTTGTTTTTGGTCTCTTGCCAGTTGACATAACCGAGATGTTTAACAGAAAATTAAACATATAAGCCACTTAGTAACTTTTGCCACGGCAAACTCTTTCACCAGAACTTTGTTATTTATGAACTCTGCATCAAAAGTCCAAAACGGTGCGAAAGAAGTTAAGAGGAGGCAAACACCGACATCCGTCCGTTTGCGAAACCCTTCCAAATAGGTAGCCTATTTTCAGCTCGACCGCGGAGCTTTTCTCCGTCTCTCCTCACACCGATCCGCAGAAACACACGCTGCTGTCCTCTGTTCTTTGCAAAGGTGAAACGAATAGGATTAAAAGGAACAAAGAGAAACTTCTTTAAGTGTACCATCAAGGTTTTACTCCACAGACAGGGAAGAGAGCGAGAAGGGAGAGAGGGAGAGGGACAGCGAATGGGAACACAAGGCACGCATGAAAACAGAATTGAAGAAATGGTAAAGTGGACACTTGGACATTCAAAGTGCGAGCGCCCAGCGACTGGTGGGTATCCTACTTTGGGATCGGCGGTTTCTCAGTTTGGTCCATATTTGAAAGGCAAGTACTTTTATCACTTTATGCAATCCCAGTATTAGTTGAAATTCATGTAGATATCTCGCAATGTATGTAAACTTGTATCAGATTAAAACATCAAACACATATCAAATTAAGAGCGCGAGAGTGTCAGGTGAAAGCAGTGCGGATCCAGACCACGGGAGATCGGTGTACAGAATTCTATCGATCACTTGCACTAGCCTACTTAATCTTAAAAAAAAAAAAAAAACAACTCTAACGTTGTAGTGATGCTGAACATGACTGAACGTTTGACTTTAAGAAACGCCTTTTCACCTGTGTTATTCGTCTTGTATGATCTCGTAATGGGAAGATCGATAGCACTCTGTTTGTCTAAGTGATAATGTCTACGGATTAAAAGGACGATTATACGACAGACATGTTCAGAATAGAGTTGAGTTGACGCATGTACATAAACATTTAAACAGTTTTGAGAGGAAGCAAAACATTATAATGCAAAAAAGTATAAAGGAAATATATAAAAGTAGCCTATATGTCTACCTCATAGGATTTTTCTCTCATGACGCAGAATAAGACAGACAGCACATTTCACTATATATGAGTCTTATTTTTGGGGATCATATAAAAACTTTTTTTTAAACTTTTTTTTTTTGCGTTAGGCCTTGTACTCATCAAAAAGCTTTTTTGAGTCATTAGTTGTATTGAATGTTTTATTGATAGAAAGTCAAATAAAGTTAAAAACAATACTAAAAAGTTAGCAGCAATGACAACATTAATTTTGTCTTAACATAAAATAATACAATAAAATTAGCTAATCATAATCATATGACTGAAATTAATAATGATAGTAGAAGAGATGCGTCTTTATGCTATGTTCTGCTGTGATGATGATGATGATGATGATAATATTATTGATAGTAATAATAATAATTAATCGTTTCACCTCATGCAATTTGTAATATGGTGTAATATTCCTTAATGACCGTGCAGCCTCTTTTAAAATAGCAATACACAACATACACCATTTAGTCTAATGCATGCACCCCAAGAGCTGCTAGAGTAATAAAATCCCACGAATGGCGGACCTCCTACTAAGTGAGCACGAACGTAAATACACTCGGGTTAGATGCTATAAACTCTATGGACAGAGTAGGGATCAAATATTTTACTTTCTTTATTTTATCAGACACCTATGTTGTTACTTTTCTAAAGTTCCAATGAAAACAAACTAAATTGTACATTTTTTTCTTTATCTGCATTTACATTTTTTACAGTAAACATCTGAACCTAAAACATTAACCACACTAAAGAGTTAGGTTTTTAGTTTATACCTCTCCGTCTGTGGCCATATACACTAAAGCTTCACAATTGCTTACATATCACAATGACTGGATAATTTATACCAAAGTCAAGATTGATACAAGGCCCGTCATGAACAATTTTAAAATGTATGCAATCAATACTTTTGTAGCTAAATTTGTATAATATGTAAGTTTAAATATATAGACATATATACTAATAGCAATAAATACTTGATAGGAATATAAACTCATACAGAGTAAAACAAGTAATCAACAAAGCAATATATCAAAACTTAAAAAAGTAGAGGATCACTAGCTTGCAAGTAACACGTTTAGTTAAATATGCAGATAATTTAAATGTGATAAACAAGCACTTGCTTATGGTATGGTTTTAAAGATAAAGGTTATGAGTGCTGTACTGAAGACAAAAAAAGATAGTCAAGAGAGACATCTTGTTGTGGTTGGGTATATTTTGCTCTCTGTAATAATCTCACCGTTATTAAACACGATGCGCGCCTCTCTAATGCGATGGTGGGTTTTGTCACTTTGAGTACTGGGGAGTTGAAAGGGAAGAGGAGGGGGCTTTTGTTCAATTTGATCCCTAACTATTTGGGGGCTCAGATTGGTGTGAAAGGGACGAGAAGGTCACTTGAAATCGCCTTTTATCCACTGCCATTTTCTCTATGGATCAGCAACTTTCAATGGACATCATCTAATCGCTCTTAATGGAAAGCGTAGTGGGAAGAGTTGTGAAAATATCTTACAATACGCCACTTAAAATGACTGCATGGGCTAGTCCAAAGACGTACCATTAATGTTTTGCACAAAATCACTACACTATTCCCCCCACCCAGTTGCGTCGCTTCATTATTTGGGTATATCGGGATGTTCAGATATTTGAAGATTTTGCTGAATATCGCCTATAGTAGGCGTCATAAACAGTCACTTTACATCTCGGGTCAGATGATCAACTGTAGTTGTGTAGTTTTAAAAGAAAAAAAAAGAAAAGAACAATAACATTAACCCCCAGATTATAAAAAAAAGTTTCTTTAACCTCTCTTATTTACAATGCACAGAAGGCGAATCATCTATTGCCAGTTGTTGGCCTGTGATTACGGTGGCAGTAACGGGGGATGCAAAAAAAAAAGGTAGTTTTTTTTTGTTGTTGAGTGGCCCACAAAACTAAATACATTGTCAAATTCCGAATTAATTATAAAATAACACTGACTGTAATTGTCCACAGTGGGGGAAAATGATCTTTCTAGTTACCTTGTGGTAGGAGTATAGTTAGAAAGACTGTCAGTTTATGCTGGAGGTAATGGCTTTATTGCTCACAAACTATCATCTATTTAGAGCTGATGTGCTAATTGCCTTGGATGGCCTCATAGACCAAGATTATAAATCCGTTAGCAGTTAAAACAAGCCCAGACCCACAATAATTAGGCTAAGTTACGCTTCTGACATTCCCTCAAAAAGCATTAAAACCACAACAATGATGATAAAGTACACGTATCATATGTTGTCAGAAACTCCTTAGGGAGATAGATCCATTTTCAGACAGTAGGCCCTGTAGACACAGGCAGGAACTTAACAGCAGAGACCACATTAATAAAAGTCTTAAAATAATGTATGTCTATGTGTTACTTGATTTGTTTCAGCAAACACATGGGGATTTTTTTAAATATAAAGATAGCCTATAAGGGCTGGGTTGGCAGAAGAAAGGGAAGCAGAGGTAAAACGTCAGGGGTATGTACATAGTTGGCTTCATAATCTCCAAGGCACGTTTTATCAAAAGTATGGATATATAAATAGAATGTAATAGCGTTCTTTTAAGGAGAGTCTCGTAGGCATAGGCTGCCATTCAAGATTATTTGTGTAAATTTAAACTTATCGTTCTCATTTTTTTGAGTTCATCAGAGGCAAGGGGACATTTAATAAACAGCATTAATGCCTTTCGATACATTTCAAATTCATTGCACAATCTACATCCGAGAATGAGAGTGTAAAATCGCATTAAAAGGGCACTAAACGGTGTGCATGTCACGTGATAGGCCTGGATTTACATGCAGATTACATGCTATAACTTTAAGCTGGTCTACTTTGATAAACTTAAATAAATGACGAGAGCTATATTTTGTTATTAAAATAGGCTATTGATGTCAGAAGACAAGTGCTCCTGAAATATATTTTTAAAATAAACATAATAAATTAATCGATCGTTTAAAATTTCCATCAACATCTACAGTATGATACTAAAATTTTAACTTACCAAAACCATCATACTTTATTTGACCAAGTTCTGAAATAGTCAATAACTTTCAATACCTAATAAAGATGACGCGTAATATCCACTTTAGGCAGTTTGACACTTTTCATTTTGGAAAGACCAACTCTTCGACATATTGGGGAAAGTCGAGGCGTGAGTTAAGCACGTTTGCGCCTGACTGCTCCTGGAAACAATGCACTAATGCGAAGTGTCTACGCTTGTTTGTAAAAGAACAAACGGAGGTTAGTTACTTACGATAAGTGCGTAGTCCGGCCTGCAACCCGCCCAGTCGTGTATAGCGATGTGTATGTGATTGAAGATAGTCCTATAACCTGCTGCAACGTAAAAAAACAATAAATAACAAATAATTTTTCTAAAATATATATATATCCAGATCTATTAGTATCGTTTTATACGCTGCTAATGCAAGGTGTTTGGGAGTACAGTTAAGTTAGTTCTGTAAGAATTCAGCTCAAAATGTACCCTCACACAATTTATAACCATACAGAAATTGCTAAGAAACCAAATGTACACCTTCTTATTATCTACATAAACCCTCTGTCATCGCGTTTTACAACGAACATCCGAGCATGAGCAAAGCCTAAATAAAGCACAACACTAAACACGAGTGGAAGCATTCTTAGCAGAGCAGAGCAAAGATAAGCGACTGTATTTTAGGGGGAAGAGCTTTTTTTTTTGTCTGAGGTAGAGAGCCACCTCGCATATTTATAATGGTCTGTTTAAACCGACCCGCAGCAGGAATTTAATTGGAATTTCGTCTGTCTTTGACACATCCACGCTGGAAGACAGAATAGATTAATTGCTTTAAAAAGGATGATAATGTACACGTGCAAGAGGAAGACACCTAATGTCTGACTTTTACAACATAGTTTTTACTTTACATTTTATTCAAACTAAATGCTTTATCGTTTAAGATATAACTATGAAGCTGTAGGTATCCCACGCATACACACGCACGCGCGCATACACACACCCCTCATGTATTTTGAGTACTCAGAGGTTTAGATGTGAGAAAAAGATAATAAGCAATATATAGCTCAAACATGCATGTTTAGTCATTCCACATAATTTTGTCCCCCAAAACTAGGTACAGCTATTATTACATCAACATTAACTACGGACAAAAAGTTTGTAAAAAAAAATAACTACTTGCTTTATGTATTGATCATTTCCTGGATTGAGTACATCTCCAAATGTCCCCAAACTATAGATAAGTAGTAAACACTGACCCTAAAGTAAACCTTAATATACAAGAAAGTAATCCTCCTTATACCTTCGTACGTACAGCTTGAAGTATCAACATGTAGATATATTTTACAGTATAATTTCCAAATAAAGAAAATAGCTTCCACCCTGCTTCTCCTTATAAAGTAAAAGCAACAGTTCTATGGAGCAATGCTGAGTCATATAATTGAAATTGAGTTTGTGAGTAATTTTCACTTTGCTGAATAGTTAGTCACATTAGGGTTTTAAGGCGAATACTAGCAGGTTGTTTGAGGCTAAGTAGAGCTCCAACAGGAAGGTAAAATGATGACTCACTGGGTTCAGAAAAGTGTCCAGAATAGTATAGTCAGGAGACTTTCAGAGTGAATGATGTGGTGTGCCTTTATTTAAGAGCAAAGTTGCTTAAATAGCTAATAAAAGCACCTGATGACCTGTGAGAAAACAGAATCATGAGGCGGGGAAAGGATGATCAAAATCAGACAGAGCTTCACTGGATCTGTCCTTGAATATGCACCAACACATACAATATTTTTTTTACAGTTGTTGTTTACAGGAGCTTAGCGCACATATATTATTTAAAGTACATTTCAAGAAAAACAACAACAAAGTAAACAGAATATATGTGTGTACAGATGTATACGTATTTTAACATTAAGGTTCTTTTCCAGGTTATTAGCTATTTTGACTCATACTCATAGTACTGTCAGTGTCATTATCCTGTGGATCTTTCAATATTATTTGAATATACATTATTCAATTAATTTATTAGTTTTACATCTGCCAATTTATCTGTATGGTTTGAGGAATACATTGTACATTCTCCAATCTAAGTACATTGGTGATCTTCCCGAAAATGTCTGTCAAGAGCAACTTTGGTTCCTTACAAATATTTTTTTGGTCACTAATGACCAATACTGTCTCATACACAATAATCTATCCTGTGCGAGATTGGTCTGAGCACAGGTGAGCTAAACCTAAGTGTGAACAAACTTATGTATCACAACATATCCATAATAGCTTCCTTACCACAATCTGCATAATAAAAGGAAACAAAAGAACAGAAGTCACTTACATTTTCTCCCTTGAGTCATCAGGCTGTATTCATAGAACTGCTGAAGATGTATTTTGCTTTGTCAGGATTCATAACTTAGAATGAACTACAGAACTAATTATATAGGGTGTGGTGTAGTGTATCTATGTAAACAATGCATATCATACTGGTAATCTGTTTAGTCTTACTTCTGGTAGTTCTCAGTCATATGCTCAACAATGGTAATACCGCTCAGTCACAGATCCATCTCAGACCTCTCAAATAAAAAGGTACAAGGCTATCAGTGGGGCAGTACCATAAGGTACAAAAGCCAAAAGGTCTTTATACCTTATTTACCCCTAAATAGTATATATTAGTGCATCAAATATACATATTTGTACCTTAAGTGTACATACTACTACCTAAAGTGTACATATTTGTAACTTTTAGTTGTTGTACCTTAGGTTACTGCCCTAGTGACAGCTTTTGTCTTTACTGTCACCAAGCAAAGTTTCCTCATAATTTCTGTCATCTTTTTTTTTTTTTTTTTGATAAATAAATGTGAGGTTTTGAACCATTCTGCTGTAAATGTCAATAGGGAATAGGGAGGCCAAGGCAGTTTGGTCATCAAAGAACAATTTGTCCCTTTATTTTCCTTTGCCTCTCTTTTTGTACCTCTTCATCAGAATACCTCAATAAGCTTAGCAATAGATAATCACAGTGACAATGAGGAATTCACTTGTTGTCTGTGCATCTACGAAATTTCCTAGAAATTGATACATAAAGGCAATATAATCTGTTTGGGTCTCACTCTGCTTTTCTTTGAAGAAAGTGGTCTGTGAACTTTCAGCAAAACAGGACAGTTGTACATCTGAATATCATTATCTTATTTTTTGTGTGTGTATTTCTTTTTCAGATTCTCAAAGATGGACAACTATGAGAAATGAAGAGGCTTTAGGTGGAAAAACACATGATCATGGTTTGATTATGCTTAAAGACACCCACACCCATAGAGTGTAAAAACAGCACCTGCATCTCTGTTTACATGTCACACTCTTGCAGTGTCCCTCTATCAGTGCTATCTGTCAGCAAAGGAAAGGAATGCAGCCATGATTCCTTAACACACATTTCTTAGAGCAATCTCTTAACATCATAAAACACGTGACAAATATAGTCAGAGCTCTTATTTAAAAATCTTAGCGAAAAAGCATGTTTTCAAAAGTGATAGAGGACCGATTACAGACAGCTGTGGCACTCCAAATGTGCCTCTCCACCCCATGGTTAGGACAGCAGTTAGTGAGGGACTTCCTGCATGGAAAGCTGTGTATGTTTTCCTTCAGTGAATTGAACATCCTGCAGATCTTAAATTCCAGTCAGCAGTAAACTCCCTGACCTCTGAGCACAAAATTAGGCTCATCATATAAGCAAGAGACAAAAGGGAAAGGAGGGACTGCAAAACAAAACAGAAAGATAGAGATTAAAGAACGACGACAAAGGAAGAATGAGAGATAATGCAAATGTACACATTTTCTGTGCAAGTTTTCTTAATTATTCATTGTATGAAAAAGATTACAGAAAAGGAAAGTAGTTTACAGGATTAATTATAAGCAGTTACATTTTTAATAGCAGGCTTTTTAAAAATGAGTCACAGTTAAAGTTTTAGTAAAATATAAAGAATTTCCATTTCTCTCTGACATGACCTTTTTTAAAAAGTGTCATCAGGTCGATCTAGTCAAAATAATTTTTTTCACTAATTCATTTATGCTACCACATGAAACAAATTTGTTAGGTTACAAACATTACATATATATATATAAATAGATCTAGTCATTATATTGTAATGCTCGTAAACATCCACACACTTTTTCCATATATGTGCGATTCATTAGTTTATTATGACACATGCATGTGATATTAGGGATCATCTCATACTGTATTATTTGATTCTTTGTCTGAAAACACAATGTTTTCAGCCATGAAAGTGTCAGATTTCATCTTTTATTACATGTACAGGGTTGTCAGTTACAAAATATGCGATGAACCCTATCTGTCAAAGTGTTTATTGAGCTATTATCAATTGACTAATGAAACAAGCTACTCACCAGTCAACATATGTTCCTAATATACAGAATTTGTTTGATTTTAAGCAATGTGTTTTCTGTTTTTATATGACTATGGAGGTTAGCAACAAAGCATTCTCTGTGGTTCTTAAACAATATTATTTTACAATTGTATGTTTTTTGGCAATAGGAGCAGTGGTGAAGTTGTCGTGTGGAGAAGAGAGGCATTCCAACCCCCCCCCCCCCCCCCCCCCCCCCCCCCCCCCCCCCCCATGTGGTCTTTTTTTAATAAACATGGAAATAAAATATATAACTTGTGTCTCCTTATACCACAATCACAACATATATCTATTGACTATATATTAAGTGGTTTTGACCTCCTTCCTCTTGTCCTGAATATTCCCATATTGCTAGACATCTATAAGAAAAAGCTTAAAGGTAAGTGGCATCCCCTCTTTAGCTGGCTCCTTAAGTAGGTTCACCAATCATTCATACAAATGAATTCATAGAATTCATACTATAAATGTAAATACTAAATTCAGAACAGTAATCCTCAATGTATTTTTTTATGTGCAAAGTGGAGAATCTATATGATTTGACCAGTGTTGAAGTTTGACATTTCTGAATGCCTCAATAAATTATTTTGCATATATGCATATTAACATATTTTCTTCTGTTTCTCATCTCCTGTGTTTCTCTTTGTCTGAAATTACATGCTTTATCTGGAGTATTATTCTGTACTGCTCTCAATGGACAGAGATGTTTCCCTGAGCAGATCACATGACCAAATCACAAAGTTGTTCTCTTATTGGTCCGTTACTCCACAATGCCACATATGCACATATCCCAATATATTTTTTCTTTACTTTGTGTGTGTGTGTGTGTGCGTATGTGTGTCAATTTAGCGATTGGAGGCTGGAACATGAGGTTATATATATGATGTCAGACTTTACATGTAGTTGTAATAGTATTTTTTTCTCTCATCATTTTCCATATTTTGTTGATGATGACACTGCTCTACTTCAGGAAGCAGGTCTCCAAGGAAATTCACTCCTGCATTACAGTGCCTGATCACTGGAACAATGTGAGTGAATGTTTAGCTTTCTGAACAATGAAGCACCACATGATGTGGTGGGTGGAAAATAAATCTCATTGCCCCTCTGTCGCATTATTTCTCTACTTTTTAGCTCTCCTCCATGTACTATATCTGTCAGTGCCTTCTTTACAGGCATTTAGGTGGTGTCGCCAATAATCAAGAAACAGTAAACACCACAGACAGTCGTCTATGACGCGACCTTGGAGCATGTCCCGTGCAATGACCATTATAAAATGCTACGTCTTTCATCTCTTTCCTTTTAGACATTGGGCTGCAGGATTGCAGCTGTGTGGCGGGTGCCACCAGACTGTTCATGTCTTGCCTTGTGTGTATATGTGTGCCTGTGTGTGCGAGCGATCCCTTGGGGCTCTCTCCCTCAGCCCTGGCTCCCTGATTCGGTGTGTAAAAGCACCCCTGAATGATGGATTACTGTGTCAGTGCGGCCTGCGAAGGATTAATTTGTTTCATTGATTTCTCTTTAGGCAGAATGCCAGCGTTTGCTGCTTCCCACCTCCTTCCCGGAGACTCCCAGCCATAATAGACGGTAATGGCCTAAGACAAATCAACCCGTTTCTTGTAAAAATAGCAGCAAATAACCCCTGACTTTGCCTCACGAGCGTAAACCAGAGAGAAGCTCGATTCTGACTGCCACATTCACAGCGGGCATTAACCCCAGGAGAAAGCTTGCGCTCCACTTGAACAAAGCCATAAGTCTTGAATACTTACATCCCCCACTCACAGCTCAGAATGGATTGGTAATGACCGACTGTCTGGCTGTGCAGGTTATGTGTGCTTTGACTCGGCCGATCACAGGAATAAGTGACCTCCGAGATGTTTACAGCACCATCCTACCAAGCAACAGATTCTGTGCATTAGTTGAACATATAAATATCATATTTAAGCACCACAGTGAGAACCCTAACAAACATGGCCTATAAACACTCACCCCTGACTGTGTTTGCTAGCTTGGGGGCTGTCGTTGTGATGTTGCAAGCCTGGGCAGAGGATGAGAGAGTGTGTGGATCTCTGGCCAGGACCCTCTATGTGGATTCTAAAGGGCCTGGAACACATTATACGCACACACACACACACACACACACACACGGTCATATGAGCATAAGTGTTGTAATTCACTGATGTTACGTCACACCACCTAAAATGGCCTGTGTTTGAATATTTTCAAATGAAGATGCATTGCTTTGTTGAATTCATGCATTTAGCTGATACTTTTATCCAAAGCAACTTACATGGCCTTCAAGGTACAGATTTACCTTCCCATTTTGGGAACTAAACCCATGACCTTAACTTTGTGAGCTATAGAAAAGCCTGTAATATTACAGACTAGTTTCTTGAGATAAAGAAACTCTCTTTTTTCTCTTTCTCTTGATATTGAACAAACATGTGTATATACATATATATATATATATATATATATATATATATATATATATATATAAACCTGTGACAAATGATATTGCAAGCAGTGTAGTTCAGTTATTATGTGCGTTTTCACCAATTCAAGTCTTAAATGACCAGTTCGACACCTTGCATATTTTCAATTATACCAGGGTTGATTTAATGAACATTTGATATGAATACATTCATGCAATCCCATTTGTCCATTTAAAAAAAGAAAAAAAACTCTTTCAGGTTTGAGGTATCCATCTTCGTTGTTATGAGCAGAATGGTGTACTGTCCTTCCACTGAAGGCACTGCAGTGTAAACACTCAACAGACCTTTTTTCCCACAGAACAAATCAATCCTAATGCCCTTTCAGCTCTGTCTAGAAACAAAGTCCTTCAACACTGATGCTGTGGGTGGAATTAGGTAATCTCAGCTATGATACTAACTCATTGCTAGCCTCTTCCCAGGCTCCTTGCTGTCAAGAGCTGTGTTCCTCTCAGAAAAACAACAGTTCTCAGGGGTCCTTACATCCTTAAGTGGCTCCAGAAAAGGTTAGTTGTCAGGTAATTGTCCAGCTGCGGTTGGGCTTATCTTAATCACAGTGCTTCAGCATAAGCCAGGGTCTGTGTTATGAAGAGGGCTAACGGTGCTGAAAGGGAGGGTGGCTAGCAGAGGGATTTTGTTGTTCTTTTTCTATTTTTTTGCCTGCCTGGTGTGCCGAGATAGCCAGAGCAAAGTATAGAAAGTTAGTGTCAAGCTACAACACATAATGTGGACAAAGTGTTGGACGACTGTTGATATACACAACAATATTTCATACAGAAGAAAAACAAAAAGAACAAATTAAATGGAAACGCAGCAACACCTTTGAGCCGTTTAGAACCAAACAAGCAAGTCAAGTCGCAATCCATTTGTCATGGTTTGTTATGTATATCTGTAAAGTGCAGAAACTTGAAGGTTTGTGAAGTCTTTGATGTTGCCATTGAGCCACTGTTTAACAGGACTGGTTGGAGGAAAACTGTATTTAGTATAGCACTATTCAGGGTCTTTTGGTAAACAAAATAACAACAAATAAGAAGGCCTCTTGCATGGGTCAGCAAATGCAAGCAAACATCAATTAACTCAGTACTTCGAGGACAAAATATACAAAAAGATCACAAATCTCTGATCATAGAAACGTTAAAACTGTAAACTAGGTTTATTCAACCTTTGCAGCCATTTATTCTGATGTAGTTTGCAGTGGTGGCACATAGTGTGCTGTCATTTTGCTCCACTGACATCAAAGGTCAAATTCAAACTATAAAATATTTGCCGGGGGTCCATCAATAACACTGACATGCCGACCCATACAGTACAAAGCTAGAGGCAGAATGAACTGTCTTAACAAAAGCATCTGGTGCACATGTTGACCCAGAGGCCAAAAGGTTAGCAGCCAGACTCCTTTACCCATCCCCACTATGCTTTCATATGTTCATTTGATGGTCGCTGTGGCAATTATAAAGGTATACTTCAGCCAGGTCTAATGGACTAGGGCCAAAGAGCAAAGCCTTTACAGTGGGGACCCAAGTCAAAGGTTAGCATGGACACAAGACTGATTATGGAGCATTCAATGAAATTGAAAGATGCGGGAAGCACACATGCTGAACTGCTCATAATTGTGCATATCTTATGTATGAACATGTCTTATGGAAAACACATTCATGATAATTTTAGCCATCATGCAGTCGATGCTGTTTTTGTTGTCTTGCCACAGGCTTTTAATGACTATTCACGAGTTCACACTTACGAATGATTCAGGAGCAATAAATGTTAAGCATATTTGGCGTGCTGTCCGAGGAGAGGGCTCCGAGCTCGGTATTTAGC
The DNA here is from genome assembly GCA_037043235.1 of Rhodeus uyekii. Classification (NCBI taxonomy): domain Eukaryota; kingdom Metazoa; phylum Chordata; class Actinopteri; order Cypriniformes; family Acheilognathidae; genus Rhodeus; species Rhodeus uyekii. The sequence goes on along the minus strand of JAWRVZ010000192.1, from coordinate 508,041 downwards.
CCGAACCTGGAGCACTCCCCCCGTATCCTGACTTTGATAGGAACAATTAAGTGTGAGGAGTTGGGGTGGTGGAGGGATGCCGAAAAAAGTCAAAGAGCTGTAGGTGAGTCAAACCTGTCTATATATACATGCTTCCTCTCCTGCTGATAGGATGAGGTGTAATTGATGATGACGTGTTGATTGTGTGAATCATTTGAACGTGCTCCTCCCGAACTTTGTTGATAAAACATCATTTAATGGTTACATGAATGTGAATACATATGAATGGCCAAGGTCATGAGGGTCACAGTCTGCATTCAGAGTGTATGACCAGTGCCACATGTAAAGGTTAAAATAGAATTGCTTGTGCCAAGTTTATGAAGAGCCCCATTTATGCAGGCCAGCAGGAGTGATTTATGACCGGAGATAAGAGGAAGGATGGGTGGAAAACTCTTTCTTTTTCAAATGCAATCAGCTTCTGTAAATACGCAGCTTACTTATATACATCACGCTGTCACAGGGAATCGCTGTTCCTTTGCTTAGATGAAATAATAGCTTTTGTCTGGGTACCAAAAACTGTGCTTTTGAAGAATGGTTGTTTTATCATTTTGTATGTGTTTGTGTTTGTGTGTGTGTATGAAGTTCACTTTCTAAGTTCCCTAATATATAGCCTATGCAACTGCGTCATTCCAAGTATACCATACCACAACATATTTAAAAATAATCATTCATTTTATTATCCGTGTAATCCATTGTAACAGCAGTACTATGTAAGCAGAAGGCATAGTTAAAAGGGTGGATAGTCTCCTAAAGTAGACTCTGTTCATTCAATTGGTCATATAAAAGGAAAACTGTATTTTTCTTGGCATCTGATTCAGAAGCAACTGCATGTCTCATCATTTCTATCTGACCCTATACCTAGTTAAAGTTATTGCATACTTGGCCTGGTTTAATTAGGTTTAAAATAATTCATTTTGATAGAAAGATACTGAATTTTTGGCATTCCAGAGTGTGTCCAAAAGGTACATTTGATCTGCTATCAGAACAGCCACATTTTCACAGTTAAACCGGGATGCTTTGTCACTGAATACCACGGCCAAGAACATTTGTGGGTCTTTGGCCCTTAAATCTGAAAACCACTCAGTGGTATGATCCTTGTGAAACTGCACCCCAGTGGCTCAGGGTCTGGCTGAAATGGAAAAAAAGAAGAAAAAAAGATGTGCTTTGAATTCTTTGCCAAAGCGGAAACACGGTCTAGTGCTGCTCATTTTAACGAGTCGTAAGAACTATTTTTGTTCTCTCATATAGCAATAAATTTGGTCTTTCCTTTTTATGTAAGCGTAATGTTTTTCTAGGTGTGGATCAAAGGGCGATAATTCAGAAAACCATACGCATCAATACATTTTAGTTCATGCCTCTCAATGTCATACACAAATCCTGTTCAATTTTTACTATATGTTGCACTTGGACTTCAGCAACCAAATTCAGTGGTGAAAGAATGAAAATAAATGAAGCACTGTGGGAAAAGTTAAACAAAAAAGTTAATACAACAAACCAAAATATTGGTTTGATGACTGACATTTGAAATAGAGCATAGGATGTAATTTAAGTCTAAGAACACTCTCTTTTCACACACCCCTCTCGGTGACTGTTATTAATGCTATTTCCTCTTGTCACATTATATCATACGGGACATTTAAAGAACGCCATCTTCTGTAAGAGCCCTGCATTCTGCCAGTAATCATCATCATCAACAAATCATCAAGTCATCATCACTGTCCTCCTTAATGTTATAAAGTGCTGTTCATCTCTATTATAGTTCATTGAAACATCTTTTTTGTGTCTGCAGCATTTAATATCAGCATATGGTTTGAAATACGGCTAAAGGATTTGCGTGAATTTTGTGAATGAGCATGTGTGATGGTTTGTCTCTTATTGGGACGGATCAAGTACTCTTTAAAGACTTCCCACCTGGCTGTTTGTGTATTCAGGGAACATAGCTTTGCATTAAAATATGATTTTATCAATACTGTGATCAATAGTGTCAGCCTGCCATTGTGTAATTATTCTAGTCTTCTATATCAATAAAGCTGTAATAAAGCTGTCGTGCTTGATCTCTTGGTCGTGAACATGCTGTAAACAGTAAAACAACTTTTTAAAAGTGTTGGGAGAGAATGGCAGACTTTTATCTTATTATTTTCTTCTGTCATTAAAGAGAATCCTAACATCATTCAAGGGTATGGCCAACAATGCACAGGCAATAAACCCCCACACATTGGATTTTGTAAATTAATGGAAGAGAGCATCAATTCATCAATTTAATGGCATCAAAGTGATCATTGATAAGAAACCAAGCGATATCTTAAGCGATATCACACAAGCAATGTTCAGACAAACACCATGACTGCAAGTGTGACATTGTTTTTTACGAAATTTCAATGAGCAGGAAGTTTATAGTGAGGTACTTAGATTTTTTCACACAATATTGGCAGTTAGTTAGTATATTTTGCTTCGTAAAAGAAAAAAGTTTAGAGGGTTTTTTTCTCTTAGAAAAACAAGCTTCTATTCTTTACTGAATGAATTAGTAATATCGAACGAATTGGTTGAGTGAACGAAGACTCGTCATTTGTTTTCGTCCACGAATGAATCAATAATTCTGAACGAATCATTGAGTGAATGATTCACTAATATGTGCAGCCACCTGTTGCCTCCTGGTGATGTAAAGATGTAACTCATACCGATAATAACTGAACAATCAACACGACTATTTAAATCTTTTCTCTTTTTTGAGTCTTTAGTCCCGAGAACAGAACCTTCGCAATATGGCACAACAACAGAAGAAAGACATTCATGCAGATTTGGAACAACTTGAGGGCAAGTGATTAATGACATAATTTTAATTTTTGGGTAAACAGAATATACATTTAAAGTGACAGGAGCCTAATATGGCCTATCTGCTGTGTCTGTGTCATTAAAATTAATTAATGAACAAAATAAAAAAAATTCACTCACTGATCTTGACTGAGTAACCTTTGTAACTTTAACACAGATTCATTTATATTTCATTTATAAAGACAAGATTATGCCAAGATTATGTACAGAAATTGATTATTCAAATTCTGTATCTGAATTACTGCTCTATCTTAAAAACGTATTACTTACTAGTCACTTGTTTTCAATAATGTTTTAAATTTATATTTATATTTCTGCTGTGGTATACAAGTTGGAATCGAAAATTCACTGGGACAATTGATAATTTTTTTGGGTTTCAACTCGGGGACAGTTTCTGTTTCATAGTTGTCCTGTCAAAATAAAATAAGAGACTATGTTGTTGTGTATTGGGAGTGTTGGAATGCTGCTTAGCCAATCAAATTAGAGGACTGAAAATAATTATTTAATTATAACAATGATGCCATTTCTGCAAATGGGTGGTTGTATGGATTGATAACGTTTATGGTCCTGTTTATCACAATGATGTCACTACAAATCTTTCTACAAAATTCACTCTCAAACACATACCATAACACATTGCAGTGGCAGGAGTGTCAGAACCAATGAGCCAGTATATATCAGTGGATTGTGTTTCACAGTCTAGCTCTCCTGGGACAAAGTGGGCTCAGCCAATAACACTTAAGACCCCTGTACAGAAAAACGCAAGATCTTTTATTGCCACTCATCATTCATGTAATATCTGGCAGCATTTGTGATTACAGAACAAGTGATTGACTAACTAGACACTCGGGCAGTGAGTTACGACCAGACTTACCTTCTAGTTCGACATGGGACATCTGCGTCAACAATAACTCTTCCTTCCCACTTCAACAGTAAATCACAGAAAATGCCAAAGACGGAACAGTTAAATAATAACCTCAGATTTATTGTAAATCTGTCAAAAAATTAGCATTATGGTGAGGCCACTTCACGATGGAGAGAAAGAGGATGGAGAGATGATCGATGGGAAAGTAGAGGAGAGTATTGATATAGTGCAAGAGAGAGAGAATCTGAGAGCACGGGTGGGTTGTTCAACCACTTGTACTGGAATCAATGAACTCAGACGAAATGGACAGAGTCAGAACTTCCATCCATGGACCTTATCAGGACTAATATGTGACTTCAATTAAAGTGTCAACATCTCGTAAAGAGATATGGTATCTTACAATGATACCAAAAACATTTGATAAGGTTTTGGCTTTAGATTTTATGCATTGATCAGACATTTAGCGAAAGTAACAAACTAACATTTTCATCGGTGTGTGTGCTCCCTACTTCATGCTCTGGCAGTTAACATATGAAAATACTGTATTACCACTCACAGAATATCAATTGTTGTCATTCTCATAATTCTGTCATCATTACGATCTTTTATGCAGACACTATTACCCCAAGCAACTTACAGTGCATTCACATGTATTGGCAGACTATATTTTGCAAGTATGTGTGCTTATGAATGCAATCAAACTCATAGAGATGGCTGTTCAAAAGAGATTTAGCATCCATTTAAAACTGTCAATGTAGTGATCTAACTGTGACTGATTCAAACTACTTAAAAGTGAGTTTGAAACTGTTCCATTAAGGTTTTGACTGACGCACAAAGGACAAGTTCATAAAAGTTTGTTTGTGAATATAACAAATGATTGTGGAAATTAAACATAACACCAAAGTCTAACATACAGTTATGACATAGGTAACTAAGAGAGTAGTACCAAAGAGTAGAGAGTAGTACCAAAAATGTGTTCTAAGAATTTTTTTTGCTAACAGTCTCATTAAGTTTATATATAATTTGTTTTCTTTTCTTTTTTATGTTTTCTGAAAAGTTTCATAGTTTTATATTCTTGGTTTTGAAAAGGTAAAGGGATCATTCCATTTAATTATTTTATTTATTATTTCACTTTATTATTTAGAGATATTGTTGGAATGTTTCAAGAATGTTGTTGTGCTAATGTTTTGAGAATATTATTTAAAATCCTTTGCCAGAACGTTCCCTGTTAGTTGTGATGCCCTCTAACTTGATGCTAGGGATGTGGGTGGATCAAGCCAAACAAACCGTACAAATCAAACCAATAGAAAAGATTAAAAGACAACAAGGATCTCTCTTTATATCTGTATTGTTGTGCAAATCATTTCACAGTAGTCTATTTGACAAAAACATTTTTAACAAATATTTATTAAAGCACAGACCCTGGAGCGATTTTTCAAATACGGATTTTCAAATTTTTTGCCAAGAAACATGGCAAAGCTGCAGCTGCAAACAATTTTTGCGTTTCTGTTCCAATGTAGAAAATAAGGAGGTGGTCAAAAGTAATATACTGCAAGTATATAAATACATAAAATGTTTTTTTTTTTTTTTTTTTTTACTTGAATGGATCTTTTAAGCTCCCTTCTTTCAAAGTTATATATTACCCTCAATTATATGTGGAGGTCCTGGCAGAGAAATTCACTGAGGGTGGTTTTTAGATGTCTGCGAGACAGAATTGGACCAGTTGATTTGGACACATCTCTTTATTCTGAGCCAGAGGAATACACTGCCTGTTTCACGTAGCTCTAGGCAAGTTTACATGAGAGTCTTGGACACTGAGCCAAGATGGAGGTTGTTCTGAACAGTTTTGAGAGGATTTGCCGTGTATCGACTGGGACAGGGCTTTTATGATCAGGGTGATCAACTGATCAACTTCGACTGTTCTGGAATACCGTAATGTGAAATACAGTTAAAAGATGGAAACACACCACAACATAACCATAAGTATCTCCCGACGCACACAACAATACATAACATGTGCTTTCTCTCTTATATTGCTCACCTGTCCATTTCCATCTCTTGTCTCCTCCCGAAGGCACAGAGGAGAGTCTACCCCTACATCTGCATATCGTATACACACAGGAGACACGTCGTTCGACTCTGGGTCTACATTCTGCATCCAGTGTAGACAGCTGCTTGACTGCTCGCTTCTTCCATTGGTTCCCCCTGGGACCTCCTCTCCTGCCATGCCTCTCTCGGAAGGTGATTGATGAGAAGCCATTTCCGTACTTCTCCCTCGCAGACAGCACCCGGCTCTTCTCCACTGATGTACCATGTGAAGACTTCTCTCAGAGGGATGGGTTTCTCTTTAAGCCATCAAATGAAGCATCCATGCGCTGGAAGTTTTGCCGGCCCGGCTGTGGTGCAATGCAGCTGTAGTGGATCAGACCAAAGCCAGTGACAATGGTGTGGGTGAGTGAAGACTGGTCTAGCCAACCTATGTGAGGATGGGAAAGAAGAAAGGGGCGGAAAAGGTGTGTGCTATAAGCATTAGGCTGTCTCCAATGCTCCACAAGACAAGGTTTGTCTAGTTTGGATGCATAGTGGTCACGCAGAATGAGAGCCAGATATGTAGGCAATGACTCAGGGAAACTCATTGGAAAGAAAATGTACAAATGGAATCTCTTTAATGTCAATTTTTTTCTCAGCTATGAACATAGCCTACTGCCTGTCAGATGTTTCTCATGAGAAAGTCCCTACCAATTTCCTGTGTTTCCTCTTTCAAAGAGATTTGAAAAACGTATTTACCAACATGTCAGTCTGCAAGATATGATGCAAAAACCTCATTCTGAGAAGAGTTAAGTTAAAAAAAATCTTCTTTTGTGCTCCACAGAGGAAGAAAAAAAGTCATACAGGTTTGGAACAATGTGAGAATGAGTAAATTATTTTTGGGTGAACTATCCCTTTAAGAATGAGAATTTAAAGAGTTTGTGAGCTATGAAAGAGCAAAGTCTGAGCAATAGCATTTCCCTCTGGTGATTAGATGAATACACTGCTAAACTCTCAAAATGTAAAAAAACAAAAACAAACAAACAAAAAAACATGGAATAAACGAATAAAAAACATTTAGAAACCACAACATGAAGACAAACAAAGACAGTGCAACACAGAGCAGCACAGCACTAAAATATAATAAATGAAGTCTCTCAAAGTAGTTTACGCACTACATCAAATGTGATGTAACAGATATTACCATGGCAGGATTTCCCTTGCTCATAACATCAGTTTCTCTGCACTAATAATAGAATTCAATATAGTGCTTTGTTTTAGCACATGCTAAGAAGCCAACAAGGGCTTCGATATTAAACTACTAGAATTTTGTGTATATAAAAATCCAAAGACATCAAGAGTGATACAATATACTTCACTTGTTTTCTTTTTATTAACTCCCCTTTTTTGTCCTGACATGGCACAGTGGGCCATGCCCATCTAAGGCTTTGAATGCAATTGATGTGAGCTCAGCATTTGATGCGATGCCCCTGCACTGAGTAAAAGAACAGTCTGTGTGATGCTGCACAACAACATTTGACCCCATTTAAAAACTTGATACCAATTAAGTAGGATTTCACCCATAAATAATTTATTCAGGCTCTCTCTCTCTCTCTCTCTCTCTTTCTCTCTTTCTCTCTCTCTCACTGCAGTCTCACAGTGGAAAGAGACTGGCTAATGAAGCACTCACTTGGGTGAAAGTGGAGCAGACAGGCTGAATATGGCCCATTTTTATCAGCTTCTCTAAGTGATTCATTTCTAAACATAATATTTATATTGTGGCAAATTATTCAATATACTTTGGCTCATCATCTTCTAACCGATTGGTTTGGCTCACAATTACTGCAGGACCAATGAACAAAGTGAGAAAGAAAGACAGTGAGAGAGACGGTGTGAGACATGTTTTCAAGACATCTTGATGTTTAGGTCTCACTTGAAAGGAAAAACCAGATCAAGGATGTCACCATACCTGACTTTCAGTGGTCACTACATTTAAATATTTTTTTATTCGATTTAATTTGTTATCAAATTCAATAATGCTGGAAAAAATAGTATTGGAAACAATTTTCATTAAATTATAAACAATTTCAATATATCTGATCATTACAAAGAAACAGCAGGTAATATATTGAATTAAACATGAAACGTTGAAGAAAAAAAACGTTCGTGATAGACAATTTTCGTGAAAATTGTACTTCAATAATAATTGTAAAAATGTAAATGTGTGTGTATAAATAGCATATTAAACTGTAATTTTTTTGTTTGTTTTTTGTTACTTTAAACATTCCTGTTTAATATTCCTGTTTATATAACACGTTTATATAAGACATTTGTGCATTAGGGTGAAAATAGCTTTTCAAATTACCCCAAGTTTTATTTATCAAATAAACAGTCAGAAATAAAGAAATTAATAGCACTGAGTGGTTTTCTCTCACGCTTCTTTATAAAAAAAAAATTCATAGGCAGATCTATTTTATTTATTTAATAAACCAGATATCCTGATATCCATAGTTTAATAATAAAAAGAAATGCCTGGTTGACTGAGTGAAAGAAGCATGAATTTAAGTAGGGATACAGAATGGGTTCAGAAGCTGGTGATGTTATTAATTAGAGTGGATGTTTTGTAGGACTGAAGAGAAAGATAACTTGTGTTGAGTCTTAAGCCAGAGCATATGTGCTTGTGTTAATGTGTGTATGTGTGTTTGTCTCAGTTACATACTTGGTTGCTGTTTTCTTTTGCTTGAGCAAAAGTGGGGGATAGTAGCTGTCTTCTTTGAAGCAAGCTCCAGTTTCTGTGAAATCAGATTCTCTATTCCCCATGCTCCTCTCTGCAATGCCAGTGAAAACACATACAGAACCCCCCCCAACACACACACACACCCACCATCTATAAGGCTTGGCTTCTACAAACACTGTAGAGCATGTCTGTCTACAGCTTATGTCTTTTTGTTCCTTTTTCTTTCGTATAACTTCTTGAGACACTTCTCATTATGTCATGCCATGATTACAAATTTGTTCACTACATAATACAATAGTGGCATTTTTATAAACTACTCTATATGTGATAATCAAATTCATTATGAACAACGTGAATAGACTTCATTGTATTTGAACCAAAGTGTGCAATTTCTAGCATCATTGCTTTACTTTTTATGAATTGCAATACCCTCTTGTTTGCTATTGGTCAGACAAACCGATAGTCTGCTGCTTTTGGCAGGTTGGGATGTTCAAACAAACAGAGCACTGCTATGAAAGCACAACGTTTACACATTTGGGGGAGTCAATCTACTCGCGTCACTGCATTTAAAAAAAGAAGAACAATGTAAAATATCTCACACTTCAATTCTAAAGGTTATTTCAGTTCTGTCTTCTGGGCCTCTCCTTAATTCTTTGTGATATAGATTCAATAAGGTGCTGGAAACATTCCTCAGAGATTTTGGTTCATATTGACATAGCGTCACATAGTTGCTGCAGATTTGTCAGCTGCACATCCATGATGCAAATCTCCTGTTCCACCACAGACAATTTGAGTATAGTAAACTCATTGTCATGTTCAAGAAACCAGTTTGAGATGATTTGAAAGAGGTCATCAGAATATGTGTTCAACATAGTCATAAAGGGATGGACGTGGTGAGCAACAGTACTAGGTAGGTTGTGGCATTTAAACGATACACAGTTGGTACTAAGGAGCCAAGGAAACATCCCTCACACCATTACACCACCGGCAGCAGCCTGAACCATTGATACAAAGCAGGATGGATCCGTGTTTTCATGTTGTTTACGCCAAATTCTGACCCTAACCTCTGGATATCAGAGCAGAAATCAAAATTCATTAGACCAGGCAACGTATTCTAATCTTCTACTGAGTGAGCCTGTGTGAATTGTAGCTTCAGATTCCTGCTCTTGGCCAACAGGCATTTGCATTAATGAGCAGTTGAACAAGTCTACCTAAAAAAAGTGCATACTTTTATATATATATATATATATATATATATATATATATGTATGTTAAGGTTTGAACTGACATGAGGGTTAGCAAATGATGACAGAATGTACATTTTAGGGTAAACTCATTTTAAGTTTTGAAATTGTAACTGCAAATACAACAATTCTCCTTAAATTTCTCAGAACCAGGGGTTTAATGTAGTCCTCACCCCACACTTGACCTGCTTTATGCAGATATACAGTAATCCCTCCCCATTTTGCCCACTTTTCCACCCTCCCTCTCCTCTAGCACGAGGTAGGGCAGGGTGGAGGGCATGCCAAGCTGGGCGACACTTTTAAGCAAAGATTAAAGCTCTTCCTTTTTAATCAGTCATTTGGCAATGCTAAGCCTTTCCTATCCTGCCACTGCTGTAGATCAATTTTTAATGCAACTGTGCACTGTGCAGCCGTTTGACAGGCAAGAAAGGCACTATTTACAAAGGGTCTATTTACAAATATGTGAGCGCAGAAATTCTTTGCGGGCCACAATTGATCACTCTTAAGGAATTTTAAATGAATCTTCTGTCATACACTGCGACCTCTAAGAGTCTCAATGTGCAAGTATGTGGCAGCTGTGTAATGTCATCGTACATGTCTGAGTGTGTATAAATAAATATACATATATTTTTCTGTTTGCTTTATTGTTTATTTTTAAAGTGTGCAATAGTTACATAGAGGCACAATCTGGAAAACACCTGATGTCTGTGTTGTGCAGGATTATTTACTTCTTCTTAACAGCTCTTAAAAAAAGTATGTTTGCCCTGTAATGATAAATTAATGAAGTATTGCCATATTTTAAGTTTTTTTTTCTTATCTTAATCTGGAATGCTGAACATTTTTATTCAAAACTAGGCTAAAGATGAGTTTTTTGATTCAGTGCTGTAACTTGTCCATACAGCTCATAAGATTCATAAGGTGCAAGGATTTTGGTTAAAACATAACATAACTATTCGCACCTTTACATTTTTATAGGCTTGCATCAAATTTAGCTCAAAATTACCTCAATCAGCTTCCACTCTGTCATTCAGCACCCGGCACTGCATTGATCTCCACAAAATTGACCTGGTTTCCTTCAGATCAATGCTCCATTACATGCCATCATTCTGAGGTGAGTCACAGCGGTGAAGAGTTCAGCTTGTTGTTGTTTAACCTCTGTCCTCTTTGTGCAAGCTGTCTGAGAAAGATGCTAAATTACAAAGGAAACAACAAGGCCAGAAAAAATGACTGTATTTAAGCTTACATATCAACCAAACGGGGATGCATGAAACAGACTCCTTAAATAACCACTGTAATTTACTCACATTGTGGATGATTAACAAGGCAACAAAATACTTCCCACCCCTTGGCTAAAACACATAAAAGGTTATGTAGATGGGATAATGGAATCATTGGAACATGCTTTTGAAATAAAAAGTGGTATGTTGTTTGAAAAGAAACAATCTTGACCTCAAAAATGTAACATTAACATCAAAAGTATAATATCAAAGTAAGGCTGAAGTAAAGTTCAGTCCAACAGCACTTTTGAAAGGATAAATGTTTATTTATTCAATGAATCTACAAGTGCAAAGTCATAAATATGTTGCTTATCAAAATATTTATGGTAACACTTTATTTTAGGGTCCAATTCTCACTATTAACTAGTTTCTTATTAGTTTGTATATTACTGGGATAGTGGCAGTTTTTTCGTACTTGTAAAGCACATATTAATGTCTTACTCTGGATGACATTATTCGCCATTCCCAATCCTACCCAATACCTAAACTTAACAACTACCTTACTTTTTAACTACCTTATCTTAAAATTAAAGTTAAGGGTCAGTAAACTTTTTATTAATTTATTACATATATTTTGCTCACCAAGGCTACAGTTGTTTAACCAAAACACATAAAAAAAACATATTTTAACATATGTTTAAATGTAATTTATTCCTGTTTTGGCAAAGGTGCATTTTCAGAAGGACTCTTAAGTGTCACATGATCCTTCAGAATTCAATGATGCTGATTTGGCGCCCAAAAAGCATTTCTTATTATTATTCTCCATGTTTAAAATAGTGCATCTTAATAAATTTGTTAAAAATAACACGTTTTTTTCAGGGTTATATAATGAACAAAAAGTTCTAAAGAACAGCATTTTTTTGTAAGCAAAATATATAGTAAGTAAATAATACTGAATAACATATCACAAAGTAAATATACATTTTTGAGAAATTTGATTTAGCTGTTTCTTCATTGGGTGTCAATTTCTCTCATTCTACCTGTTTCTCAGTGGAAAATCAGTTAACCAAGCATGGTTTTGACAGTGCTCGAGGCTTTTAGTTAGGCCACACAACAAAGCTTTCAGTGCGAGTCTGCCTGTGTGTGTGTGTGCGCGGGCATCAGCCACCTCTCACCTCTCTCCTGACATTAGTAATAAAAATGAACACAGCCCAAACTGCTTTCAGTCAACTCCGTAGATGTGTGCGTTGGTGCTGTCACCAATTTGTAGCGAGTTTTGGCCAGGCGAGGTGACGGAATAGCTCCTTGATAAACAGAGAAGCGGCGCTTCGATTTTCCATCCAGAGGCATTTGGAAACACATGGGTCTCTGAGCCAGTGAGCAGGGCGGAAGAGGCTGGTGCTTACCAACAGAGTAATGCCTGCACAAAACATTACTGACCACCATTACTACAACTCCCTAGTCTGAAGAAACAGAAAGAAAGAGAGAAACAAGGGAGAGCTTGACATAAAGGCAAGACATTCTTTCTAATTACACAGAGACACTCATAACAGCAAACACAATACCAAAAAGCTCAAAATATATTTGTATGTAAGTCATAAAATATTAAAATGTTTGTTTTGTGATTTGTAAAAAAAAAAAAAAAATACTATGCTATTGTTCAAAAGAGGTAAAACAGACTTTAATAAATATAGTTTAATAAAGCTCAGGCACTTTAACTTGATTAATAATAGCTTAATTACTTAAAAAGATGGACATTAACTAGATGGAAAAAAAGTTGCCATACATAGTTACCATACATTATGGTGTCAACTTGAAAGTAATTTTCTTTCTTGACTCTCCTTAGAACTATTCATAATATTACACCAATTTGTATAACTTTTTCAAATGGAATTCATCAAATACATCGCTAATACATAGCCTAATGTTTGTACCATTGTTTTACTGCTAGAAACGGTGGCCTTATAGAGAACATTTGACTTGCATGTTTAATAGATTTCACTAAAACACTAAAATGATATAAAGTGACTCTATGAAAAAGTCTATGAAATTATTGTCAATTTTACCAGGAAAAGGTTTTATTTGAAACATTTTGATTAGAGTAAGGACAAAACAACAACAACAATAATAATCAGTATTTAATGTTAATGCATAACAATTTGTGGGTTGAAAACTTCCAATGAAATCAAAGTATTGAAAATATTTTAAAGTAATCCTTAGGCTGATTAAAGGTAGGCTTGGACATTTGGTTGGACACTTTATGTTGATTGTTCCCTAAACATGTTTGGTTGACTGTAAGTAAAGGGTTAGAATTAGTAAACTTAGTTGCAAAGATACTTCTAGTCAGTAGAATGTCTGTTGGAGGGCCATCACAATATAGCGTTAGCAGATATTAAGCAGGCGATCTACTAATACCTCTAATGAAATTTAGCGTACATAGTCATAGGTGCAAAGTTATTTATAGTAAACAGAATATTTAAAGGGCACCATCAAAATAAGAGTTACCAATAATAGAAGTGGCCTAAATATTAAAACATGTACATATATCTTCTGTGGAACTCACAGGACCATTTGGGGCGATACAATGTCCTACCTGCCTGTCAACAAATGTATTTATGTAGCTCCGCACACCCTGCTTAAGCAGACTTCACTCACCACCGTAACGTTCTACCCGGAGCTGTTCAAGTTTTTATGTAAACAAAATCAATGGCAAAATGACTCTGCAGCAGTCAGCTGATACAATCAGAGGTCTATAAGTTGTTTATGTTCGTGTTATTGTAATGTTATGTACTATGAGACATGAGGTAATTTACTACGTCTCTCGTGCCGCTTTACAGACTCTGCTCTGTCTGTGCATGTATTTTGGAAGAGTTATAGCTTTGGAGAGCTCAGGGATCTTATGCTTTCAAAGCTAGTTCCTCCGAAATTGCCTATGCTACCTATAATTGATTGCCATAATGTGAAAAAATTAACTAATATAATAAAAAGTAGGTAATGATTTCCATCTTTAATGACCTAGACGACTAAATTACTCGTGATCAAGCAGATGATGCAGCACACACGCAACTCTCAGTCCTACATTCCACACACACTCAGCAAACACAACTAAAGAGTAATGTGCGGCGTCACGCCTCTCAGCCACTATCAGCACTTTAAAGACCTCCAACTGCACAGGGGTGTCAAAACTAGAGGTGGGGTGCTGAACTCTCCCTCTTTTTGATGAGAGTTAAGGAGATCAGGTTGCCAAGTCTGTAGTTTTAAAGCCCTCTTTTCCCTCTGCACTCATCAGCCGGAAAAACAACTCTCTCGGCTAAGCACCAGTGATCAAACGCCACAGTCTCCCGATGCGTGCCATCAGGACAGTTAGGCTAATAGGATTGGGAGCCCCCAGGTGAGTTGAGGGTGCTCTTTGAGAGCTACCGATTAGCCAACAGTTAATGTGTACGCTGACATATAGAGACCTAGGGAGGAAATCTGAATTTGTAAGCCAGACAGGCAACTTTTCCCATTTAACTGTTATTTTAGAGAAGCATCAAACTAAGGTTGCCAGGGCGTCGAGTAGGGTTACTAAGGTGTACTGAGTGGTTGTCAGCATGTTGGAATGTAGTTGCTTTTAAACCAGTGAATTAAACCGGTGAATTAATTAAACCAGTTTATTAAAGTATTGTTACTACGTAATAAAGTTTTCATAAAAAAGATTATTCATTATATAGGACCGCATCACCCTGAAAAGAAAAATAGGAGTGAAAGATTATGAAAAAATAAGAGCTTCTCAATCTACATTTACTGAAATAACCCCAGCAGTCTTTGTGAGGACACAGCTTGGTTTAAAGGTGTGTTTTATGAGGTTTAGTCCAAGAGATGCATTAAGAGCTTACCCAAAGTACTACCTCTCATTACATAAGCGGGGTCTAACAGTGGCAGGCCTGACCTCAGTTCCTGTTTGGGCCAAAACAACAGGATTGACTGCAGCCAAGCAGCTTCAAAGAGAGAGTAGGTCTTGAATAAGACTCACAGTAGACTGGCAGAATCAATGTAGAGACTGATGTTTTGCTGAAAGATATATAAAATGGTTGACCCACATTTAATCATTTAAGTGTTCACATTTCACCTCTCTCACCTTCTCAAATGACCTATTCCAGAATGCAAATGGCTTAAAACAATGTCCTTTTTTTGTAAACAGAATAGTATAAACATGTTAAAGAGTGAGAAAAATGTAAGTATTTTGATAAAGGATTTGTCAGCAGGAAAGAACACACACACACACACACACACACACACACACACACACACACACACACACACACACACACACACACACACACACACACACACACACACACACACACACACACACACACACACACACACACACACACACACACACACAAGCCAGCCACAATGAAAGTGAGGCAAATTTAATGCATGACAAGGCTCAATAGTTAGATACACAGTAATTACATTGTGTGCTCTGCACGGTGACTGAGTTTTCCTTAGTCAGTGACAGCCTGGCTCAGCGTTAATTGTTTTCAAATTGTTTTGGGAATGATATATGGCTAATAACTTGTGTATGACAGAGAGTGTGTGTTACTGTGTATGAAACCCACCTGTGCCTCCAGTGATAACTGCAGCATGACAAGTTTCACAGGCCACAGCACACACAAGTCCTCTCCCTGTAGCGGAACCCATACGCTGTAGGAATGTGGACCATCTCCAAAGCCTCTTCTACAAAACAATAATTGTTCTAGAAATGTATGCATTCATACAGTTGTTCTCAAAGGTTCAAGAGTCTGTGACAACTATTTTCCTGGAAAGCTTGAATAAGACAGGGACCTGGCATTTCTTTGAGAATCTCTCTCTTTTTTCTCTCACACATCCACAAAGCAGATGGGAAAAGATTTGGGTATGCTCAGGAAAACTCAGCATAGCTCATTAAGAATGTTTCCCAGATGACAGAACTGGAGAGAGGGTCTTTGTTTAAAGATCTATAGTTTTTTTTCTCTTTTAATCTAGAATTATAGCAATTGGACAATCACAAGGTGTATTATGATATTTCAGTTATTATTCACATTTGTTAATTTTTTCTGTTGTGTATTATTTATCATTCTTTTCACTTCTAATCCATATAATCCAACTAAATATCCTAGTTACTATTTTGTTATTACTGCAACCACTGTCAAATAATTATATATATTATGATATAATATACTGCATATAAATATTATTTTATTGAATAAATATATAGACAAGAAAGATAAATAAATAAATACAAATGAGATTTTTTTTCCCAGGATTTCAGACAAAATATCACTACTATTTTAAAGGGCCCGGCAGTTGGTGTTTGGTTTTAAATACGAAAATGTTTAATAGTCTATGACAGCTCTTCAAACCCTAATAAATGGTGTGCAGCTTTTCATTTCGTAAACAACCATGTAGGAAGAGACTCATGGTCATATTACAGGATGACAATGTCAAGATTCATTAGGCTCAAATTGTAAAACAAGGTCTTGACCAAACATTACAAACATTGTTTGTCCAATATCTTGTTTCTTCTCCTGTGATCCAGAATGGCAGAAGCTGAAAAGTTAGTTTGAGCTCTACTGTACACATGCTGAATTTCCTTTATTCTTATTACTTACATTTTGGTGTGAAAGAGCATTTACATTTGCCCAAAAATAAAACAGTTTTTGTTATAAGAACAATCAAACAAACAAGTCCAGCCCAGATAAGAGAAAAAGTAACGCAAAAGTAAAGTAACACATTATTTTTCCTAAAAAGCAAGTAATGCAATTACTTTTTAATTGAGTAACGCAATATATTAATTCATTACTTTTCAAAGAAACGTTCCCCAACACTGATCACAACATTTATTTCCATCAAGAGGTACATCAGTTGTTGATCGAGATCTTGTATTGATTCTATTGTATAAAGGGATGCCAGAAGCCGGTAGCGGCAGCTTACATGTCCTCAGTATGCGCTGTAAAACGGTCGAGTGTGTTGAAATTCCTAGTTAGTTTAAAAGTTGAGGCAATTCCACTCTTAAAAAAATAAGTAATGGCGAGAGAACAACAATTTAGATGTGCGTTGTTTGTTTTGGAGTGGAGCATGGAGTGGAGCATGCATGGTCAGCGTCCGAGGGCACTGGCTGCGTACACTTCAAGCAATTACCACTGCCTACACTCTGCTCCCGCCTGATAGTCTTAGGAGGCCATCCAGGCTCTCGGTCTTCAAGGTTTGGCTCCCGCTGCTGCCAAGTTTGTCCTAGGGATCGCAAATGGACCTGTCAGAAAGGTTAGAGACGGACTTGGTCTTATATCTGCCCCTCACCTGGTCCGATATCCTCTCCCGAGGTTCGGAAGCATGTGCTGCGGTCACTTCCACCCATACCAATATCAGTTTCTTCTACTCAGTTTTTTTCTTTATCACAAACAAATTCTGGAGAAAACATCTGAGGCCAGCCTCGAGAGGTTGGTTCCCCAAGTAGAATTTCTGGAAGCGCAAATACATCTACTGAATATTTTTCATTGGATCTGTGCTTTGAAAACTGGTGCACCAGATCCTTCTCTGGTTCCAAGGAAACCGCTCTCACTCAGGGCAGCTTACATCCCTGGGACCCAAAACATAGGAGCATCCTGTTGAGGCAGGTGCAGAAGCCCGGGGAATAGAGACTTCTTGGTGCTGTAGTCGTCAGCTGGACCCAGTAACCTGTCAGGTTGGCACCATGTTGGAGTTCCTGGAGGAGCGATTCACTGCAGGGTTATCCCCCTCTACCCTAAAGGTCTATATGGTTAAAATTGCAGCTTATCATATACTTTTGGGTGGCATGTCGTTAGAAAGAGAACCTGTAGTTAAACATTTCCTCCATGGTACCTTGAGGCTGAGGCCCACAGTACGAAATAAGGTTCCGGCCTGGGATCAATCCCTGGTGATCCAGGGTCTATCCAAGGCTCCCATTGAACCAATAGAGAAGTTTGCAGTCAAGTTTATAACTTTAAAAGCTTGTTCCTCCTCATCATTTCAGCTCTGAGAGATTTGGTTGCACCTACTAACATGGCATACCCCATTGTCCTGCAGGCTTTCTGTCCTCCCTTCCCTACCATGACCAGGAGCAAAATAATCTGCTGTGTCCATTACGGGGACTGGACGCTCATGTCCACAGAGCTGAGGCCTTGTGGCGTAAGTCAGATCAACTGTTTGTTCGCTTCATCAGCAAATAAAGGGAGAATAAGCAAGTGGATAGTTGGCCGGATTGTTCTCCCCTATGGTGGTCCAGGCTCTCCGGTAGGTGTGTTCCTTTCAGATGTTTGTGATGCGGCAGGCTTGTCCTCCTCGCATATCTTCGCTTGGTTCTACCAATTAGACCTTAACACCGCTCCAGGAATCTGAGTGTTATTGAAGTGCTGTACATTTCACTCACCAGTGTGCATTGTCATTCCCATTGTGTTTTTTTTACGCAGCACAGGTTCCCTTGAACGAGAACATCTTAGTTACAAATGTAACCTTGGAACAAGCCACTGCGTCATCTTTCCACACCTCCTATGTGCCCACCGGCATCTTACTTCAGACGCTATTTAAGCTGCCGCTTCTGGCATGCCTTAATAGCCTCTTGGTTTATAACGTGATCATTCCTCAATGCGCATTCACACTTCAATTTGATTTCATTGTACTTCACAATGCATTGACGCAAAGCGTTCCCCTTGCGTTTTTCAACGCAGCATCCTGTTCCCTCTTCAGGGAACCAAGGTTACATTTGTGACTGAGATGTTTTCATAAACACTTGTCTTCATAAAAAATTCTTTAAACATAGCCTATGATAAGTTCCTCTCTAATGTTTTATTTTTAGGTAACTATGACTAAACAAAAATAAAAAAACAATTAGCAGATACATGTAGATGACCTTATTTATTTATATTTAATATATTTGTTTGTGAAAAATCAACCTTCAATACTGTTACACATAATAATTTTGTGTTGTATTAGATTAGATTAGATTCAACTTTATTGTCACTACACAAGTACAGGTACAAGGCAACGTGCCCACTAAACCTGCTAGTATACCTGCTAAACACTCACCTCAGCACCTTTTACAGCTAGCTGACACTAAAGACCACATTCTTGCTTTCAGGTTCACAGTTCACAATGCTTTCTCTGAGCGTGCACAACAGTAACCTGCTTAAGTAATAGCAACGGGGCTGTACCGTCAACACTCCTTTAGAATGAAAGAGTGACAGCCAACCGTCTGAAATGTAATCCATACCAGATTACACCCTCACTCAGATCTCTTTATTGATGCTTTCCTGTGGAATTAGCCGGAGACACACTGAACTCTGATTAAAACCGTTTACCCGGAACTGTCAATTACAGTGTCAAAGTAGACCTAATGTAGACCAGACATCCCTCATAGCGGAGACATCTCTGCTTTCAGAGCAAGCCAGGAAAGCAACATGCTCCAGTCAAAGCTCTTATTAGACCCCTGTCTTGCAGGGGTCCGCCTGTTTAAGTGTGCTACTAATAAATGTATATTTATTGCCTTTGCATTGAGGTATGGTTAAATTATAGCACAATAAACCTGGCATCAGCTTCTGAAAAGCTCTTTTCAGCGATGATGTTAAACACTGTATCATAAGCAATTTTCCAAAGTGGATTAGAGATTTCTTATGCAGGTTTTATTGCACATTATGATAACTTAACCACATCTAAATGTTCAACATAAAGGAGAAATATATGAGCTTTTATATGCAGTATTTTATGTTTTAAGAAGCAATTTTACAAACCTGCAAAGAGGTAGGAGTTGCAGTGTAGATGCATTGGAGTCAATAATGTTCATGAGGTTGATTTTAATTATCATGAGATAACGGAGTGGACCCTTCAGTGCTGAGGCCACATCAATGCATAGTTGCTGTCCCTAAATGCACTTTCATGCAAAATGATTTCACATGGCAGATATGACAGACTTTGATTAATGCGTAAAGCCTCATAACCAGGATTGAGATCTGCCTGGTAAATAATGACAAAGGCTAAATTAAAGTTGTGTGGTCTGGTGAAGTCACTCTAGTTGCACATACTCCAGTTGCTTCTTAAGGTAAATTGAGAACGTAAAGACCATCTCACAAAAGAATGACAACAAAAAAAAATTTCTCCAGAAAAAGCAGGAATCTGGTTGAAATATATATTTTATTGTAATAACATATTCTGACACCATGTTGCACTGTTCAATAGCAATGTTTAAATCCCCTATAGGTATACATATACAATATATCAAAAGCAATATGCTATACGAAAATAGAAATAATTACTTTAAAACTTGTGACAACTTCCAAGTCCAAGTCTCTACCATAGGGATATCAATAAAACAAAAACTTCTATAATCCCATGTTTTTTATCAGAGAAACTATCAGAGAAAAAGGGGCAGGGATTATGTTTCTTTTTTAATTCCCTTTTGAGCAGCCAACATGGAAAGGTCAAATCAATGTAGTAATAAGTATACGTCATAAGCAATCTATAAGGATCCTTGTTTTAAATAATAATGTTCTATAGATCACCTAAACATTACTGCAGTACAATGAAAAGATATGATGTTCACAGAATTGAAATGTGCAAATTCAATATGTGAGTGTGTTTGAGGTAATGAAGTACTGACATTTTGTACAGAACACAAACACACACACACACACACACACACACACACACACACACACACACACACACACACACACACACACACACACACACACACACACACACACACACACACACACACACACACACACACACACACACACACACACACACACACACACACACACACACACACACACACAACCCTGGTCCCCACTACGTAAATGATTTCAGGTTTTACTATCCTTGTGGGGTCCTTACTATCCTTTAGTCCCCAAAATGTAATATAAACGTGCACACAAAAAGAAACACAAAATTCTGTGTTCTATTTTGGTTGCTTTTATTTAATTTAATATATTTAAATGTTTCAATGATTAATTAAAAAATATATTACATTCAACAGTTTTAATATAAGACAGAAGAACTTTACAAACCTGTAAAAATTAAGCACAAAATGTCTAGCATAAATGTATACAAACTCATTAACACCTGGATGTGGTAAATGAATAACGCCCATAGACTACATCAAAATTACAAAGACAATAATAAAAAAAAAAACGTGTCCAATCATTGATTACAAAACTGAAATGATTTCTTCTCTTATCTAAAAACCTATGACATAGCAAATAATCAACAGAAAATAATCAATAACATAGATAGATATAACAACAGATACACAGAACATATGGATGGACAGACAGATAGGTGTACAGAAAGTCACTGACACAGTGTGAAATTGCCCTCATCGTAGCTTGTAAGCCAGACATATGCACAGCTGCTGTTGCATGTCAAAGCAATAATTCTTCCTCATCTTACGATTGATTTCTGCATGGAGCTGATAAATGCCTTTTGCAAAAAGCATCATATTTCAGGAAGGCTCAAAACTCCACCCTGTTTATGGTGAGCATAACTACCCCTCTCCATCTCCTCTGAACATAAAGATGCATTTCTATTGATTGGCCTGCAGGGACCAGACGGGTAGAGCTATGCAGGTTTGACAATAATCACAAACAGCCCTCTGACCAGGAGGCCCTGATAAAGTCCCTCTCTTCCCTGCCTCTCTCTCTCTCTCTTTTTCAGTGCAATATGCCAAATTTGAATTAGTTCAGACAGGCCTGTTCATTATAGAAGGGACGCGAAGGGAAAATCTATGCCTATACAATCCTTAGAAAGCAGTTTAAAATATGCACTGTGCTTGCAAATTGCAATGTATGACACACGGCCCTGGCCGGCTGCCTGGCTCCTACTTAAAGAATTGTCATTTGGGGGAAAATAAATTTTGCTAACAAGACAAAGTCAATGTTTCCCTGTTTTACTACAATCAAAGTAGCGTGGCTGACAACACCATGTCTCATCATCCCCATACCTGCAGACAGTATAAATAATGTGCATACATCATAAATCTGTATGAAAGGAGGAGCTCCATTAGCTCCGGAAAGGATTCCACCTCTCCGGGAGCAAGCAGATACATTCGGAGTAATTTGTCAATGAGAGCTTAGGAAAATCCCATTGTTAAAAGCATTTTGCAAAGAGATATAGATGCGGTTTAAAAATTGATATTTATCCAAATGGATATTTAAGCTGTATTTCAAAACAATTGTGTGGCAAGCAACACTATTTTCTAATTCTATCATCTCTAATGTAAAATAATGAGAAACATGAATTCAGTTATAATTGTATTACTTATATATATATACACACACACAGAGTAGAGTTCACTTATCTCAACTCACGGTTAACTCGCCAATCAGCGTTTTTGTTATACGTATGTCACGTTTCACATAAGGGAGGACTCAGGGATGCAGGGAAAGAATTTATTTATAACAAACATGAATCAAAAACTCACAAAAGAAAAGAACCCACAAGGGAGAAAACATAATCCAAACCAGAAAACTGAACAAACGAATAACACAACCAACCAGATGGACCAGTAGGGACCGACCGACCGACCGAGCGACCGACCGGCCGACCGACCGACCGACCGACCGACCGATTATAATTATATATATATAATTACTACTATTGCCAGTTTCACTATTGCTAAAAAGAGGCCATTCTCTCTATTATTATAACAGTGTGTGTGTGTGTGTGTGTGTTGGTTTTTGTGGTTTATAAGGACATTTCATATGAATACACGCAACACTATGAGGACATTTTGAATTATGAGGACAGGGTCGGTGTCCTCATAATTCAGACAATGTAAACGTGTTTCTGAGCATTGGGAGAGCTGGAAAACAAAATTTCTGCTCAAGTCCTTATAGTACACAAAAACCTGATTTTGTGTAAAATCTGTGTATGAGACAGTGCCCCTGTAGCCGGGTCCCGGTAATGCACCATCTCATGCATATGCACACATGTGTCTGAATCGCAGCTTTTGATTGGCTGATCGCCTGATGTCCTCATAATTACGGTTTTTGTCAAACCAGTGTAAAGGGGAAAAAATGACATTGCTTGCAAAATAACAACAAAAACATTAAAAAGGCTTAAGTAATTAAATAAAACAAAAAGGAATAATGATAATATCACCCATATTTTGATGACCCTGTCCTCCGACCTGAGATGCACGTGCTCTGTTGCTGAGACTGACTGCGCATGCGCAGAAATCACCGACATGAAGAGCGATCAGGTAAGAATAATGATAAATAAACCGTTTTATGTGTAATTAAGTCAAGTTTTCTGTTTATATAGTTTGTAGTTCGAATTGTGAAATTAAATAGCACTAGACTACATGTATATTACATTTCCTCATAACAACGCGTGAGGAATTAATTTATTATTAATTAATTTGTTCATTTACAATGTAAATAATGTAATATCTGTATGATGCTACTCACTACAAGTCAGACAAATAAAGCTAATAGCTGGTAGTGCGCTTATTTTGGGTAATGGCTGATTACGTCATTGTTTAATTGAGATAATTACTTTTAATGCTGTTTTTAGTTGGTAATGTTGATGTAAGTGTATGTAAGTCCGTATAAAACAGTCACAGTGTGCTTGAGAAAGAGAGAAAAAAATCTCTATATTGTTTTACAGTTTCACTTCCTAGCATGTAAATTAAAATAATCAGTAATGTTCCAAATATTTTAACCCTCTATAACAAATAAATGTGTAAAGCATTTGATTAGGCCAGTGATCTGTAAAAGTGATTTAAAACATTAATCTACGCTGGGATTTGCAGGGGATGATGACAGCAACAAGATCCCAGAGGACCAAACTAAATCCAAAAGATGAAGATGGATTTGAAGTAAAATACATAAATTCATTTAAAGGTGAGTAACATACAGCTGTGTTTAAGTATTTTTTTTAATGTTTTCCCTGGCTAATCTGTTCACAGTTGGACAATTCCTATTGTAACTCATATAAATTGCATTGTATACTGTAACCTATTTATACAGTGAGGAAAATAAGTATTTGAACACCCTGCTATTTTGCAAGTTCTCCCTCTTAGAAATCATGAAGGGTTCTGAAATTGTCATCGTAGGTGCATGTCCACTGTGAGACATAATCTAAAAAGAAAAATCCAGAAATCACAATGTATTATTTTTTTTAAACTATTTACTTGTATGATACAGCTGCAAATAAGTATTTGAACATCTGAGAAAATCTATGTTAATATTTGGTACAGTAGCCTTTGTTTGCAATTACAGAGGTCAAAAGTTTCCTGTAGTTTTTCACCAGGTCTGCACACACTGCAGGAGGGATTTTGGCCCACTCCTGCACAAAGATCTTCTCTAGATCAGTCAGGTTTCTGGCCTGTCGCTGAGAAACACAGAGTTTGAGCTCCATCCAAAGATTCTCTATTGGGTTTAGGTCTGGAGACTGGCTAGGCCACGGCAGAACCGTGATATGCTTCTTACAGAGCCACTCCTGGGTTATCCTGGCTGTGTGCTTCAGGTCATTGTCATGTTGGAAGACTCAGACTTGACCCATCTTCAATGCTCTAACTGAGGGAAGGAGGTTGTTCCCCAATACATGGCCATGGTCATCCTCTCCTTAATACAATGCAGTCGCCCTGTCCCATGTGCAGAAAAACACCCCAAAGCATGATGCAACCACCCCCATGCTTCACAGTAGGGATGTGTTCTTGGGATGGTACTCATCATTCTTCTTCCTCCAAACACGTTTAGTGGAATTATGACCAAAAAGTTATATTTTGGTCTCATCTGACCACATGACTTTCTCCCATGACTATTCTGGATCATCCAAATGGTCATTGGCAAACTTAAGACGGGCCTGGACATGTGCTGGTTTAAGCAGAGGAACCTTCCGTGCCATGCATGAGTTCAAACCATGACGTCTTGGTGTATTACCAACAGTAACCTTGGAAACGGTGGTCCCAGCTCTTTTCAGGTCATTGACCAGCTCCTGCTCCTCTGGGTTGATTTTTCACCTTTCTTAGGATCATTGAGACCCCACGAGGTGAAATTTTGCATGGAGCCCCAGTTCGAGGGTGATTGACAGTCATGTTTAGCTTCTTCCATTTTCTAATGATTGCTCCAACAGTGGATCTTTTTTCACCAAGCTGCTTGGCAATTTCCCCGTAGCCCTTTCCAGCCATGTGGCGGTGTACAATTTTTTCTCAAGTGTCTTTGGAAAGCTCTTTGGTCTTGGCCATGTTAGTAGTTGGATTCTTACTGATTGTATGGGATGGACAGGTGTCTTTATGCAGCTAAAGACCTCAAACAGGTGCATCTAATATAGGATAATACATGGAGTGGAGGTGGACAATTTAAAGGCAAACTAACAGTTTAGGGTTAATGAGTTTTATGGATTTTTTTATAGATTATGTCTCTCACAGTGGACATGCACCTACAATGACAATTTCAAAACCCTTCATGATTTGTGGGAGAACTTGCAAAATATCAGGGTGTTCAAATACTTATTTTCCTCACTGTACTTATCTAATCACACATTTTAATGTTGAGTATGTGATCTTTGTGGAGAAATTAAAGTACTTCATTTTGAATCCAATTTGACACAAAACAGTGCAATGGTTTGGTCAGCTGTGCAGAAAGAGATCCTCAGCTGAGACTTGATGAGAATACTCAACAGCTCATTTATTTACCGTTACATTTTTCCAAGATGATGCAGAATCTTTTTTTATGTATATAAAGAAATGTAAAGTTGTGTTTTGCGTATGTTTAAAAAAATGAATGTTCAATAAGTAAACTCCTTTCTCTCTCCCGCAAGATCTCAAATACTGATCAACAGTTGACGCTTCATGAGAGCATTAAACAGGTAATGTATTTACCTTTGGAAAATTTTGGCATAGGCCTGAGCATTTATTTCTAATATGTTGTTTAATTGACAAATTTTTTAATCCAATCAGACTTAAAATACTACAATACTACAGACTTTTAGTTGTGTGGCTGACATTCAGTACTAATCTAATACAGTACTAGATTTTTCTTTAATAGCATTTAAAGAATTAAGAAATCTTTTACAGATATAAGAAAAATAATAAAAAGTGCAGAAGAATGTGAGAATAAAAGGAAAAAAAGGAGAAAGAAATTGATAGGCAAATTCAGTGTAGATAGCACAGATCGGCAATAGATCATATGTACTGCTGTATGAGAAACATGAGAGCCCATTACAGAACATATTAGAAATAAACGCTCATGCCAAATTTTTCCAAAGCTAAATAAATGACCTGTTTAATGCTCTCAAAAAGTGTCAGAGAGAGAGAAAGAAGCTTACTTATTGAACAGTAATTTTACTTTTATGTAAAATACAATATATGCAGCTCATGGAGATTCTGCATCATCTTGACAAAACGTAACAGGTAAATTAATGACCTGTTGATCATTATCATCAAGTCTCAGCTGAGGGCCAGTCTTGGTTGAAATCTTAAGGGGATAGATATTATAAATAAATACTTTTGCATAACGGGTGTTGACTATTGTATTTAAGTATCACTGAACTTCTGCCCATCCCCCACAATATGACACCAGGAGTAATTATGAGGACATCTTACACAACCCATGACTCCATCTGACTGCTGTATAAGATTAACACTGAACTTCTGCCCATCCCCCACAATATGACACCAGGAGTAATTATGAGGACATTTTACACAACCCATGACTCCATCTGACTGCTGTATTAGATTAACACTGAACGCCTGCCCATTCCCCACAATATGACACCAGGAGTAATTATGAGGACATCTTACACAACCCATGACTCCATCTGACTGCTGTATAAGATTAACACTGAACTTCTGCCCATCCCCCAGAATATGACACCAGGAGTAATTATGAGGACATTTTACACAACCCATGACTCCATCTGACTGCTGAATAAGATTAACACTGAACTTCTGCCCATCCCCCACAATATGACACCAGGAGTAATTATGAGGACATCTTACACAACCCATGACTCCATCTTAATCACAATAAACAACCTTAGGTTTATTATATCTTCTGTCTAGTTTGCTCCTGCTTTTGGCATAAACCTGCTATGATAAACACGTTTCCTGAAACTACAGTTAGATCTACCTGAAAAACATGAAGTACTCTTTATTTATTTTATCTTTATTCTATTGTTTTTACTACTTCTGCTTATGTTTAAATATGTAATATTTTATGTATTTTTGCACTACAAAATTAAACGTATTTAAACTAGAATCCATGGCTATGTTCTACATTAAATTTTATGATTTTAACAAAACCTTAGATACTTATTATCATTACCAAGATAATCAACCTCATTTCCAAAACCTATATATCATTACCAAAACAGTTCTATAAATGTTAATTTAATTAAAAGAAAAATTGTAGTTTACTTTTCAACACTTGTACAGACTCTACACATTATGTTCCTTCAGATTTGTCACATAATTAAAAAAATGGTCAGGTTTCATTTAAATATTCTAAAAAAATAGGTTGTAAATTGTGGAAGGTGTTGTGGTGATGCGAAAAAGCATTCAAAATAAAAATCCTGTTAATTTAAAAATAAACATTTCAGAATTTCAAATTACTGTGCATGATTCTTAATAATCCAATTTTAAAAATGTTAAAATGTATTAGCTTTTCTAACAACATTGATGTTTTCAGACTGTTGCAGTAATGAGAATTTTTAGGACTTGTTTTGGAAATTATGTTCAAAAATGTCTTAAACTGTAAGTGAATGTTTTTAAAATAATGTGCACAAATAATTTAGACTTTGGTTCAAATGTCTGAAATAATTTTTTGTTAATTCAAGCATTTTTTAAATTTTCATGTTTGACATTTTTAAAACCATGTTTTCATGAGAATCACCCATATATATATTTATTACACACACACTGTAAGTCAATGGCTACTGTCAAATGTTTGGATACTTATATTATTCAGAATATCATCTTTTGTGTTGAACAGATGCAAGAGAATCATACAGGTTTGGAACAACATAACGGTGAGGAAATTTGACAATTTTCATTTTTGGGTGAACTATCCCTTTTGTTTGTTTTCAGCTATTTTTATTACAATTTGTTTATGAAATGTTTTTAAAATGTTTGAGAAAAATGTATGTGTAACTTGATTTATGTAATTGTAATATTAATAACTACATTAATAAACTTTGCACTTTGTTCTCTGTTATATGTTCTCATGTCTATTAAATGCTCATATGTGCATATCAGAACACAAATAGTAGGTCCTATAAAATACAGTTGCATATTTACATAATCATACACAATTTTTAACAATATCATCTTTTTAATTGGTTGTGTCTGTGTGAGTATGATCCCACAGGTGACTCTAATCATATGTCCTCATAAATCAGGTGTGTCCTTATAATACACAATGTATGCAGTTGTGTATGTGTTTACCGTGTCCCTCTAATACACGTTAGTGACACTTGTGTGTATTGTATAGCAACTGTCCTCATAATCAGGTGTGTCCTTATAATACACAATGTATTCAGTTGTGTATGTGTGTACCGTGTCCTCTTAATTCATTTGTGTCCCTCTAATACACGTTTGTGACACTTGTGTGTATTGTACAGCAACTGTCCTCATAATTCCAGTTAGTCCTTATAATATAGTTTTGTGTCATGGGCGGAGCTTATGCGTCTAATTATTAGAGTCCTCGTTAGTAGGTAAATTGTCAGGTTGTCATATTATAGGTTGTGTTGTGTGTATAGCAATTCTGAAGTGAGATCTGTGATGTGGGGCTCAAAAGAAAATTTTTGATAGTTGTCTCATCTCTGTAGAGCAAGCGGAAAGGGGTGTCCCCGTAAACCACCAACAGACTGGTTTGGGGCTCAGTGTCCTTGTAAACCACAAAAACCCGTATATGTGTGTGTGTGTGTGTGTGTGTGTGTATATTTGCTGGTACGTGTGCCCCGAGTCTAGTTTAAAAGAAAAGGGATTTCACGTGTGATTGAGAAAAGTGCGCAGATATGGCAAACTTACCAACTGCACCTTCACTAAGGCTTGGGCACTGCGCCTTCAAGATATCCATGTTCTGAGCCTCGTCATGGCTCAGTCATGGCAGTTAGCAGTTCGGCATCAAGGTGTCGTTCTCGCTCACTGGAAGGTGCGGGGGAAGGCTAATCTTACATGGTCCGCGCTCGAGAGCGTCGACTGTGTAGGTTGCCATTCCTGTCTGACAGTTTTCGAGGAGACTGTTCAGACTCGCGGTTTAGGTCCTGCTGCAGCTGAGGCTCAGCGGCGATCCCTATCGCGGGGACTTCTCAAGTTCCGGAAGCACGCCCTGTGCGGTTTCTTCCGATTTGAATAACAACAACCCAGCTCTGAGGAGTTGGGTGTTGTATTTACTTTGTGCCATCAGTATGTTTATAACTCCTGTGGTACAGTGGATATTGTGTTTGCCTGTCATGCTGGAGACCGGGGTTCGAGACCCGGTTTCAACGCACTTTTTCCAGCACCGAGGTAAATGGGTGAGGGGCATGCACGATCAGCGCTCGAGGGTACTGATTGTGCAGATTGTTTTGCAAATGAATTTGCGAACGCTCCGATCCCGCCTGGCGGTTTTCGAGGAAACCGCCCAGGCTAGCGTTCCTCGTGGTTCCGGTCCCGCTGTGGCTGAGGCCCAGCGGCGGCTGCGATCATGGGGGTCGCAGATGGACTTGTCAGAGGGGTCAGAGATGGGCTTGGCCTTTTCTCCACCCTTACCTGGCAGGTCTGGCCTCGTTCAGGAACCGGAAGCACGCCCTGTGGCGATTTCTTCCGACCCTGACAAGGTGATACTGCAGCTATCCAGCTCCGAGGAACTGGACGTTGTTAGTATCGGGCATGGCGATCCCGCCTGGTGTCTTTTGAGGAAGTCGCTCAGGCTCGCGGTCCCCGTGGTTCTGGTCCAGCTGTTGCTGAGGCTCAGTGGCTGTCTCGACCATGAGGATCGCAATTGGATTTGTCAGTCTAAGGGGATACTGCAGCTATCCAGTTCTGAGGAACTGGATGTTGTAAGTGTCACATTGATGAGGATCTTCCTCACCAGCGATTGGGGCATGCGTAGCCGGTGCGTGAGCGCACTGTGCTCGCTGTCGCTCCACTCTCACCTGGCAGTCTCCTAGGGGACTGCCTGGGCAAGCACCCTTTAACAATTAACTGCGTGCCTGGTGTCCCGAGGGAACCAGGTCATGCACGTTTTAGGAATGGCCAGTCACTCACTGAGCAGCTGAGGCTGCTGGGCGTCAAGGCAGAGTTTCCAGTGCTATGCACTCAGTCACCTGTACTTGTGTTCCCTTCACTAGTGGCTCTGAACCGTTCCCATGGGTTTGTTGGACACTGTGCTGCGTTGGTATCCCGAGGGAGCCAGGCACTCAGGTCCGAGGCGGGATTCTCTAGTCGCCACCCATACTTCTGGTGGCGCTTGGGAGGTCGCCCCCTCTGAGGAGGGTCTTAGAGCACTCACTCCAGGTTTCCCCTGCAAGCAGGGCCCTGGAGCGGATGTTCGAGAAATACCAGAGGCAGCCTCGAGAGGCTGGTTACCTTATTGGAGTACGGTTTTGTCCCAATGGGTCCTGCAGTAATATCCAGGGTGCCTGCCCGAGTGGTAGCCCCCGAGCAGGCTCTGGTTATGGAACAGAAGTGAACGCTCAGCTGGAGTTCCCAGCCAGAGTTTACGGGCTTCGGTCTGGTTCTTCTGTTCAGTCTAGCTTTTACCCTGCACCTTCAAGGTTTCTGATTTCATCAGATTTCATCAATGTTTGGTTGATTCTGGTAGCAGTTTGGCATCGAGATGTCGTTCTTGCTCACTGGAAGGAGCTGGGGCTCAGACTGTACGCAAGAAGGTGTTGTATCCTCATTTGGGAGCCACCTTCCGAAGCGTTGTTGGGATTCTGTGTTGTTGCCAGCACGGCTTTCACCCGTGCTCATCGACATCATCCCACCAGCAGTCAATAGCAAAAGCTAGACCAATCACTCACTGAGCAGTCGAGACTGCTGGGCATCATGGTAACAGCTTCCAGTGCGGTGCACTCGGTCGTCTGTACATGTGGCCCCTTCAGTGGTGGTTCAGAACCAGAAGGTTTTCCCAGAGGAAACCGCTTCCACACTATCAAGGTCACGAGGCAATGCCTACGCACCTCAGGTATGTGGGAGCAATTCTGGTTCTCGTCCCATAAAAGGCCCACACTGAGAGCACTCTGTCACTGCGTATGCCGTCGACAGATACTTGTCTCATGGGTTTTGGGCGGTCCTGAGGGATCGCTCAGTATAAGGTCTGTTGGACTTTTCTCCCAGACATTAGGGACGTCATGCTGTTGTTCAGCTTCACTAGCTTCCCTAGCTCCACGATTCTGGGCTGTGTCTCATCAACGATCTGTTGATCCTTTTCTCAGTCACGGCAGGTAGCAGTCTGGCATCAAGATTCTCTTCCTCGTGCGCATTGCTACTGTTTTGCCCACAGTCCAGAATATCAAGCTAGGCCAGCTAGTCACTGTACAGACACTTCCAGAGAGTGTTGGGTCTCATGGCGGCAGCGTCCAGTGTTATCCCACTCGGCCTGCTCCACATGAGACCCCTGCAGTGGTGGCTGAAGACCAGAGGGTTTTCCCCGAGGGGCAACCCCTTCCGTCTGATTAAGGTTTCAAGGCGCTGCCTTCGAGCCTTGCATCCGTGGAAGCAGAACTGGTTTATTTCCCAGAAGCTCGCACTGGGAGCTATCTGTCACCGCGTCATGCTGTCGACAGATGCGTCCCGCGCGGGCTGGGGGGCGGTCCTGAGGGACTGCTCGGCCAGGGGTCTATGGGACGGGCACCACCTCTCCTGGCATATCAATGCCTTGGAGATGATGGCTGTCTGGATGGCGCTACGGGCGTTTCTCCCCGACCTCAGAGGCCGTCATGTAGTAGTCCGAACCGACAATACGTCAGTGGTCTCCTACATAAATCACCAGGGAGGTCTCCGGTCTCGTCGACTTTCCAAGTTGGCGATCAGGATCCTCCTCTGGGCCCAGAGGGAACTGCTCTCTCTTCGAGCGATATATATCCCGGGGGCCCAGAACCTGGGGGCAGACTTCCTGTCGAGACAGGGGCCGAGGCCCGGGGAATGGTGACTCCACACTCAGGTGGTGGAGCAGATTTGAGAGAGATTCGGCCAGGCTCAAGTGGATCTGTTTGCGTCTCGAGAGATGACTCACTGCCCACTCTGGTTCTCCCTTTA
The DNA here is from genome assembly GCA_037043235.1 of Rhodeus uyekii. Classification (NCBI taxonomy): domain Eukaryota; kingdom Metazoa; phylum Chordata; class Actinopteri; order Cypriniformes; family Acheilognathidae; genus Rhodeus; species Rhodeus uyekii. Next base: position 475,847 of record JAWRVZ010000192.1, on the reverse strand, counting down.
TCTTCCAGCGCCTCTCGGCCTGGACGCCATGAGGCAAGGGTGGCCAAAACTACCCCTTATGCCTTTCCCCCCGTAGCTCTGCTCCCAGGGGTTCTGGAGAAGGTTCGCCGGGAGAAGGTCCGTCTCACTCTAGTTGCCCCGCGCTGGCCGGGCAGGGTGTGGTTTTCGGACCTGGTGTCCCTCCTAGACGGCACTCCGTGGGAGATTCCGGTCAGGAGGGACCTCCTGTCCAAGGCTCAGGGGAGGATTTTCCATCCTCACCCAGAACTGTGGAAACTGTGGGTCTGGCCCCTGAGGGGGCCCAGCTCATAGAGTCTGGTCTCTCAGCCGAGGTTGTAGAGACCATTCTCCACTCCAGAGCCCCGTCCACGAGGAAACTGTATGCTCGGAAGTGGAAGATTTTCACTTCTTGGTGTTGCGAAAAGCAGCTGAACCCAGTTACCTGCCAGGTTGGCACCGTGCTGGAGTTCCTGCAAGAAAGGTTCGCAGCAGCGCTGTCCCCCTCCACACTAAAGGTTTACGTGGCTGCCATAGCTGCTTACCACGTACCTTTGAGTGGTGCCTCTTTGGGCAGGGACCCCCTCATAGTTTGTTTCCTACGTGGCACTCAGAGGCTGAGGCCTGTAGTACGTTCAAGGGTGCCTCCTTGGGACCTGTCCCTGGTGCTCCAGGCCTTGTCCCAGGCTCCCTTTGAACCGCTGGACGAGATTTCAGATAAGCACCTTACTCTTAAAACTCTCTTTCTTTTCGCCATTTCTTCCCTCAAGAGGATTGGTGACATGCAGGCCCTCTCTGTGGCCCCTTCATGTTTAGAGTTTTCGCCCGGCTTGGCTAAAGTTTTCCTCTATCCCAGGCCGGGTTATGTACCTAAAGTGCTTTCTAGTCCTATGGGCCACATAGTACTACAGGCTCTCTGTCCTCCTCCATTTACGGATCATGACCAGGAGTTAAAGAACAAGGTTTGTCCAGTGCGAACACTGGACGCCTACGTCCACAGAACTGCCACGTGGCGTAGGTCAGACCAAATCTTTGTCTGTTTTGGGGCCCCCAGAGGCTCCCCTGCTTCTAAGCCTACTATGAGCAGATGGATTTCAGAGTCTATTTCTTAGCTTATGAGCTGGCAGGACAGCAGTGTCCACTGTCTGTCCGAGCTCATTCTACTCGGAGCATGGCTGCCTCGAAAACCTTTTTCGCAGGGGCTTCCCTCGCAGACATTTGTGATGCGGCTGGCTGGTCCTCACCGCATACCTTTATTAGGTTCTACCAGTTAGGCCTAAACCCCGCCTTGGGATCATTGGCGTTATCGTAGTGAGCTACGTTTCGCTTGGCATACCCCGTACGCTGAGGCGGCGTGGGTATTCCTCGTTCCCAATCGCGTCTCGACGCAGTGCGAGTTCCCTTGACAGGGAACGTCTCAGGTTACGTACGTAACCATAGTTCCCTAAGAGGGAACGAGACACTGCGTCTTGCAGCCTCAGCTCCTAGGCATGCCGGCCTGTTCAGACACTGTTCAAGCTAACCCGCTTCCGGGTCGTGACGTGCCTTTATACTCCTTGGTCATGACGTAATGACGTCATCTCGGCGACGTACACGCCCGCACGTTGGTTTTATTGTGCTTCAAGAGACATATACACTGAAGGGTTCCCAATCGCGTCTCGACGCAGTGTCTCGTTCCCTCTTAGGGAACTATGGTTACGTACGTAACCTGAGACGTTTTGCCATTCCTGATTTCTTATTTTTTTGTGTGTCACACTTAAATGTTTCAGATCATCAAACTAATTTAAATATTAGTCAAAGATAACACAAGTAAAAACAAAATGCAGTTTTTAAATGAAGGTTGTTATTATTAAAGGAAAACAAAATCCAAACCTACATGACCCTGTGTGAAAAAGTGCTGATATATTAGCTGATATATTTGTTTCAAATCAAGTTAAGCTCAAACAACAGCATTTGTGGCTGTTGATTACTACATTTTTTTCTTCCAGTTATCTTGTATATTTTACTTAAAAAGGCAAAGAACAAGGTTACAATAAATGATTAAACAATCCATAAACACGCACATTCCAGCATAGCCACAAAACATAAACAATATGCATGTTAACCTGATTTTAGAGCAATGCTAGTGTTTATCTTTTCAGTGTAAAGCTAGAGAATCCTTCCCATTAGTTGTTGTTTTCACATACAATTGCAGAGATGTGATAGTTGAAAGGTGATTGGTGCTTGAAGGGGTTAACTCATCCTTATTTCCTGTTTTAGATGGTGCAGTGACCCCAAGAGTCAAATCCTCAGCACAACGGAGATGTAACTCTCAACTCCAGCATAATTTGAATTCTTTCTCACCTCACTCATGTGATACTGAGCGGGGCTCATTCTTTGTGCTCTCCTCCTCTCTCTGGAACAATGAGATTTTTATCTTTAATGCTATTACGCGCCTGTAATAGGTTTAAAGCTTGTCTGGTTTACATTGGCAAGGGAGAGCGAGAGTTTATTGGGTGTAGGACCTTTGCTTTTCCACTCTTTTGAGTTGAAGCTGATATAAACTACTCTTTAACCCTGGCGAGAATGAGATGGCTGCGTTGAAAACGTTCAGCAGCTTCTTAGTGATGGCGGTGTTATCTCGAAAGAAAAGAAAAGCACTGTTTCACTCTCTTCCTTTTTTTGTGCTGTTGACGGGTGTTGTGTAGGGTTGGCTCAGTGGGAATGATTACTGTGGGGGTCTTAATCAGGAGGCGCTGGCTTCCCGGACCCTAGGGGCCCCACGCTACTACATTTCCTGTCAGGACATACTGAGAAACAATCAATCATTTCAGGATCCTCTGACAACTGGAGGAGGTACCTCTGCTCCACGGGAGGAAGAGCGAGGGAGAGAAAGGACGGTGAGTTTGAGGACGAACAGTGTATAGGCTATGAATATGAGATGACTCTTGTTAGAAGTCCAAGTTTAAAAAGGACACAAGCAAGCAAGGCCACGTCGACCTGGGTTACAATTTACGTCAATTTATGCCTGTAATTGGACTCCATCACCTCGACCCTTTATTCATTTTATCTGCCAACCTAAGACAGCGTCATTTTGTCACGTTTTAAAAGCACCCCACATTTAAAGTCAGAGCAATGCGGCTCGGAAATGGTAGCTGTGGTTACAAACAAATCTCATAAATGCTTGCATGGTTACCTTAAAGGCAGAGAAATTGTGTTGCTTTTTGAGGGAAAAGGCATTGAAAGTCAAATATGATAAGCCAAGGTACTTTCCGCATTGGATGATGCTTCTTATCAAACAGAACAGAGGCCACATGAGAAAGCTGCCTGCCCATGTCCCTCCCGCTATCCTTAGCGCACTACAAGAGCAAATCCCAACCATCACCAGGAGGATTTCCTCTGGCGTTGATTTGCAGCAGAAGAGTTAAAGTAGGCAAACAGCCGATCCCATAAATGTGATTTATATTATTTAAAAAGTTGTGCGTTCTTGGCACACTATGAAGGATATTAAGTCCTCAAAGGGAGGGAAAGGGCCCATACCTCATCTGAAAAACCTTTTAATCTTTGATAGGAGAATGTTAAAGGAGTTAGCTTGTGTAGGTGTGTCTATGGACGTGTTTTTCAGTGCGTTCATTTGGGGGTATTGCTGTGGTTCATTCTTATTTTTGCCATGATTTCTTGGCAATGCTTAAACTGGACACATCTACACATCTTGCCCCATCCCCTAAGTACAGACACTTCCACCACTCGAGAAAAAAAAGTACAAAAATAAACAGATTGTTCTCAGGATTCAGTCAAGGTATCAAATGTGTTAAGCCAGAAATAGGATGGAAGATCCAAAGCAAGAGATGTATCTATGACAAAAGAAGTGTGAGTATCATACATCAAACATTTATTACCCCCCCTGGATTCTCTGATTGCACATGACTGCAAACAAGGCAATGCTAAAAATCTCAAGAAAGATGAGAGCTATCCACCTCTCTATGAAGATCATCAATCATCAGCTGTAAGCTCTCATTTTATTAGTTCAAGTAAAGCTGCACTCTTCCATTTTATGGATATTATGAAAGCTAAAATGGACAGTGCTGGGAAGGCTTTGTGAACGAATGGGACGAGTTTACTCACGATTATTGACCAAGGGATGTGCGAATGAGACTTAAAAGTTGCAAATAAAGTTTGAATGCTGATTAATCTGCCTTAAACTTTGATTTTCTTTACCCAAAGATTTACTTTTATATATAAATATAATAATTAATAGGACAATATATAAATTTTATTCATATTGTTCTGCATATTGTCGGAGTACATTCTATTTTATGCATTCTGTAGAACATTTTGATCCTACAAAATAATATTAATAACATATAGCTTAAAAATATCCAAATATATCTAGCCTGTGATTGTTATTATTATTTTTTTTGTGGCATTGCATGATACTATACTCTATCCACAATTATTCGCATTGTGACCATCTCATTAATCATTCTTTTTTTTAAATGTTCACTTAAATGGTCACTGGAGAGGGCTTGTGTTACCATGTTTAGTTGTGCGGTGAGCTTGTTAGGCACAACTTTAGCGTTTAAGCTAACAAAAAGGGCTCGAGTGGATTCAGACCAGCCGTGGAATGTCATAGGGTTCACATTTCACATGCAGATGTGCGACCTCTGTAACCTTTAGAGGGAAGGTGCGTTTTAACCCCTGAGAGGAAGACGGCCAAGAAGGGCAGGGGGCACTTTAAGGGGCTTGACCAGGGACAACAACCATCCTAAATTTTCCAGAAGAGGTGTTTTATGTCAATCCTTGTTTTGTATTTGGTAAGTGAGTTGTCAAAGGGGGCCCAATACTGCGTGCATCACATTATCAAATATTCTGAACACACATGCTGCCATTGTATTATGACATCTCCCAGCAGCAGGCAGACATATATATATATATATATATATATATATATATATATATATATATATTGGATCCTATGGCACCACCCATCATGCTTTCCACAGCACAGGCTTTTGCGAGGAAGTGGAATTATTGGGTGGGGGGTGGGGGATGGGGGGGGGGGGGGGGGGAGTACAAAGCAAATCATTTATCAGACGTGCACCCGGCTTTAGTTCTGTCATAACATACAGATGAAGGCCATAAAACCTGGTGAAAAATATAACACTGTACATTGGACCTCAGCAAGTTATTATTTCCCTATCCATGGACAATAAAACAAAACCAAAACAGATAGAGCAGCAGATGAAACAGATTTTTTAATTCATACCCCTCCTGCTGACAGCAGTTCAGAAGGATGACCTTGTGAGAGTGTGTGCTAGAAATAAGAGAAGACTCACAGTCGGAACTGCAGAGTCACCTGGCATAGGAGACATGACATGTGAGGTAACTGATGTAACATACAGACTGTGACAAAAGGCTGCATTTATTTAATAAAAAATACAGTAAATGTATTACTGTAATAGTAGTTTAATTTTCAATGTCAATATTCTAGCCTTCAGAGTCACATTATCATTTAGAACCATTCTAAATGTGCTGAACATATGATGATTTGCTGCTCAAGAAACATTACTATCAGTGTTGAAAGGTTGAAAGCAATATGCACAGTTGTGCTGTATTTTTTGAGAACACTGTGATACATTTTTTTCAGGATTCTTTGATGAAAAGAAAGTTCAGAAGAGCTTTTATTTAAACAATAAATAATCTGTAACATTATAAATGTCTTTACTGTAGGTACACACACAAAGGATTATTTGGAACGCCATACTAATACTGTGTTTGACCTCCTTTCCTTCAGAACTGCCTTAATTCTAGGTGGCATTGATTCATCAAAGTGCTGAAAGTATTCTTTAGAAATGTTGGCCCATATTGATAGGATAGCATCTTGCAGTTGATGGAGATTTGTGGGATGCACATCCAGGGCACGAAGCTCCAATTCCACCACATCCCAAAGATGCTATATTGGGTTGAGATCTGAGGACTGTAGGGGCAATTTTAGTACAGTGAACTCATTGTCATGTTCAAGAAACCAATTTGAAATGATTCGAGCTTTGTGACATTGTCCATTATCCTGCTGGAAGCAGCCATCAGAAGACGGTTACATTGTTGTCATAAAGGGATGGAAATGGTCAGAAACAATGCTCAGGTAGGACGTGGTGTTTAAATGATGCCAAATTGGCACTAAGGGGCATAAAGTGTGCTAAGAATACATCCCCACACCATTACACCACCGCCAACCTGCACTGTGGTAACAAGGCATGATGGATCCATGTTCTTATTCTGTTTACGCCAAATTCTGAATGCTTCAACAGAAATCGAGACTCATCAGACCAGGCAACATTTTTCCAGTCTTCAACTGTCCAATTTTGGTGAGCTTGTGCAAATTGTAGCCTCTTTTTCCTATTTGTAGTGGAGATGAGTGGTACCCGGTGGGGTCTTCTGCTCTGCTCAGAAGACCCCACCGGTTGCTGTTGTAACCCTTCCACCTCAAGGTTGTGCGTGTTGTGGCTTCACAAATGCTTTGCTGCATACCTTGGTTGCAACGAGTGGTTATTTCAGTCAAAGTTGCTCTTCTATCAGCTTGAATCAGTCGGCCCATTCTCCTCTGACCTCTAGCATCAACAAGGCATTTTCGCCCACAGGACTGCTGCATACTGGATGTTTTTCCCTTTTCACACCATTATTATTAAACCCTAGAAATGGTTGTGTGTGTGAAAATCCCAGTAACTGAGCAGATTGTGAAATACTGATAGGCATGAGCCTTGCTATATACTTTTGATATTGGTGTGAAAATCAACAACGAGATTTTAGTCATACTGTCAATGTATAGTCTTGACTAAATTATAAAACGTATTTTCTCAGTAACAAACTCATGCAAGATTTATTAAAAAATGACCTAAATTGTTTATAGAGAGAAAGAAATTTACAAGTCGAAAACCTGCTAGCATCTGACCCCAGTTCTCCAGGGAAATGAATGTATTTTTACTGACCAAACTCTCCACAGGTAAGAAAGAGAGAGAATATAACACCCTGTAACCATGGCAACAAACAAGGAGTATATGTCAGGCCAGCATCACTAAATTACCCATTAAAGCCAGCAGGAAGAGGAACAGAGCAGTGGGCAGGTCACTGCAGGCTAATGCACAGATAAGATGGCAAACATGCACACACAGGCTGCAAGACGAAACGCTTTTAATAAAGATGTCCTTCCAAACCTTATTCTTATGAATGCCACCATAACGTGTTTATAGGACTTCCCCCACAGAGGACCACATGCATTCCTGCCAGATCAACAGCAGAGAGAGTGGAAGAGGGGATCAGGAAGGAGAGAAGATTGAGCAAATGAGTCAGTGAGACAGACAAAAGCGAGGGGGCTTCTAATAGTTCACTCAGTTCATGCTATTAGCTGCCTCTTTTATTCCCCCTGACACAGGAAGGTTTGAATGAATGAATGAAATACAGAAATATATAAATAAATGCTGAGCACAAGTGCTAACTATACAGACAGTGCATTTGCATTGGATATAATTAGCAGGCTGAGGAGTGTAGCATGTCCTTGGGGAGCTTCTGTGATAACTGCTTGCTCTTGTATAAGGTTTTCATTTAGGAGTGTCAGAGGAAGCTAGCACATCTTCATTTCAGCTCTCAAACAGCCTTAATTCAGCTTGGACTGCCGTAACCAGCCTTTCCTTTTATAGGCAAAAAAGAAAAAGAAAAAAAGAGGGAGGGGTGGGGGGGGGGATGCGGTGAGAGATACCGAGTGGACAGAGAGTGGCCTGTAATGAATGTGGTTATTAAATTGTTTCAGCTGTAAAAAGAGGGGCCCTATTCTTGCACTATTATAAAGAGATCCATTTATCCCCACTGATCGGCCCCGTCTCCACTCTTCCCCTTTCACTTTGATCAGCAAGCGCATTGCTGTGATGTGTCCCATTCAATAGCGAATCTGGGGCAATTTTAATGCTTTTTTACCTCACCACTGCTCTATTTCCGCTCTCTCTCACTTCGTTTAAAAATAGCTGTTAATTATAAGTGGAGTTTAAATGTCTTCTGTGACCCAGAAATGCAGGTTGGGAGGAGAGGGTGAAGGAAAAGATTGCATTTCCAAGCGTTTACAGTTGTCGGACAGTCATATCTGTGCATGAATTGAACAAGAGACGTCAAGAAAGGGGTAGCAGACAGATTATACAGAGTTTAGCTGTGCAGAAATGTTTTGCCTGAAACCAAATTGAGAAGAATTGGAAGATGGCAGGGAGGATGTGTTTTTATCAGTGGTGGTACCTGTGGAGAGGGCTGCGCTGGGACCTGAAGACACCACCTAGAGGGAGTCTGATAAATAAGAAATCAGCCTGAGGAAGCGAATAAAGATGTAAGAAGATGTCAAGTTTCTCCCTTCCCAGTCTAACCACTCACCTAAGGGATCACACGTACGCACATACACAAAAAACTTTCATGCTTTGCCTTAATACCTTGATATGGTGGGATTTTCACAATGCAACATGAGAGGATAGTCAGGTGCATATCACGACACACTGCCGAGTGGGTATACGCATCCCCCCTCAATGCGTATGTTCCATTGTCATTGCCATTATCCTCTGCCCTCCAGGTAAGAAGACTACACAATTCCCTATGAGCTCTAATGAAACAGAACCTCCACACTTCAATTCAAAGCTGGGGGCAATGCAGAGGACTTTTTAGGGAAACATCGTTGCTCAGCTAGAATTTGATTAGCAGCATGAAACCATAGTCACTGTCAGCCTCGCCACAATGCAGAGGTCAATGGGACACGCTTAAATTCTGCCGGCTGTTGAATAAAAGACATGTCGACCGCAGAGGGGCCATGCCATAAATTGTAGTGAAGTTGCTAAGAGTTACTGCAGCGTGTCTTATTCAAGTGAGGGTCAATGTAACTTGTATGTAGGGATAGGGAGCGAGATACAGTAATACCTTGAGATACGAGTGTCCTCAACGAGCAAGCCTTAGAGCAAATGTTTTGCATTGAGTTACGAGTAAATATTTGAGATATGAGCAGCTTACAGAGTCTGACTAGGTGGTCGAGCCCTCGGAGCAGCCCATGCCTCACTCCTTCACTTCACAAATTCGTTGACTAAAATAAAATTGTTGGCGTGAGCAAAAACAGCAGTCGAGAGAAGATCGAGTACATACATGTTCAGATTGTTTGCACGCGTGTGTATTACGTGCAGATGAGATTTCATGCTTAAATGAGCTTGCGGGCTCACGTTTTTTTCGCGTGGAGATCTTTTATCCACTCGCGGATGTAATTTACGCTTGTGCAAACATCAGTTTTGCGCTTGTTTCTTTTTGCCATGGATTTTCCCGCCATCGTTGACTTCCGTATGCATCTCCCGCGAGTATTATGTATTGTGTTTGCGTTATCTACATAATCTAGTTATCCCTCCCTCCTCATCCTCCACACAAAAAAACCCCCACAAGATTTTATATTTCAAATGACGTTTTAATCTTACATTTAACCCTATTTGATGTGTACGATCACACTGGTGTGATCAGAACGTTCAGTGCGCGTTGGCTGGTGCTGATCCAGAGACGGATGCGCTCAGAGCTTGTATATCAACTATTCAGTGTTTTCAAACACGTATCTTTATTGTAGGTTTCAGACGTATAAAAATACAAGTACTCGCAAATTAATTAATTCATTGTTTGAAAAAAACACATTGATATCTATAAAAGCGAATATATCAACGAAATACCAATCAATTCAATGATAAATTGACTAGTTGTTTTATTCATATCAGATACACATTGGATAGGTAACTATAAAGTTTACTCTATTCTTCTCCCACTTCACCGGCCACTTACTGTCATGTATTTCGGGGGAAGTGACTGAATTTACGTGTTGCAAATAAGACAGATTAGTTTCTCTGAACTTCTGCGCAAACTAACACAGTGGTAACCGCCTATACGCCTATATATTAAAACCACATTTGATTTTATATCACAGGAATCCTAATATGCTATAATTTTGTGCTTGTGTGTGTGTCTCTATCGCAATTAAATCTTTTTTAGGAACAGATACATTTATTTTTCTGTTATTTTTTATGGGAAAAAGGAATTGAGATGCGAGCAACTCGAGTTATGAGCTCCGTCCTGGAACAGATTATGCTTGCATCTCAAGGTATTACTGTATATCCTTGTGCTCTTATAGCTGATCTTCAAGGCATTGGAATTAGTTACACAGGGAAGAGATTGATTAACTTTATTTCAGTGGTCCACGTTAAACAGTTTACTATCTATTAGAAACTTTGCAATTACATGTCAACAATCAGTCATTAGTGAATTAGAAGACTCTAGTAGACTGTTAGTTGACTGATGCGTTAGGGTTTGTTTAATATAATAAGTTGATGTAGTTGTGAAGTTACATATTGTCTGTAGAATATGTGTTGGGGGAACCATCAACATAAAGTGTTAGCAGATATTAGGCAGACTGTTTACTAACAATTGATAGTTGACATGCAATTGTAAAGGTACTTTTTTGTTAGTAGAATGTCTAAGATGGACCATCAAAACAAATTGTTGCCATCTACAAACACATGGTATAGTGATGATGATGATGACTTATGATGACTAGCTCCACGCTTCCCCCCTCTGGCCACCGGAGGGAGCTCTCACACATACACTGACACACACTACAGTTCCCATGATGCTGTTCAATGGCGTGATTGTCGCACCAGCTGCGAACCATTACACAAACTATAAAAGACTGTCAAATGCACTGTGATTGCGAAGTCTTGTTTTGCTGATAGTGAACTTTATTGAGCGTGTATACCTGTGTCTGACAAGACGTTACCGATCCTGTGTTTGATTATTACTGCCTGTCCTGATCTCTGCCTGGTATTACACTTGTGCTTGTTCTCTGCTGGTCCTGACTAGTGGTGGGCAGAGCGAGGCTTCATGAATCACTGAAACAGTTGAATCAAATGTGCCGTATTGTTTCGAGGCTTCGAAACTCTATACCGACACCTGTCTCCATGGTGACACCTAGTGGTCAATTGCACATTATCTGAAACAACTTTGACAACATGCCATTTAAAAAAATTAACTTGTGTTTTTGTTAATGTGGTGAGTTTTTAACATCCTCACTACATTTCTATAATATATAATAATAACAACTAGGTTGTTTTGGTCATGAAAAATGAAAATTAGAGATTTTTATTCAGAAACATCAATTGCTCTGGTGTGGTAGGGCTTAGTCTACTTCTCATTTTACAGATCATTTCTCCAGCCAAATACATACAATACATGACGTACATGAATCGTATTAGCCTAGAATGTCAGTATATCGATCTGTCACTGTCTCTAGTTTATCAGTAAATACTGTATATTTAATTTCAATGTAGCATAAATCTAAATCGCACTATAAATGTCACTATATCGTAAACGTTATATCAAAATCGTTCTCTGACAAAAACACAGGAGATGAAGGTGCATTAACTGCTCTTTTAAGCTTTGTGGGAGTTGAGATAGATGTGCGATTTGTTCCCGCTCCTTGTCAATCAAACGCAGACTCTGCAAGCACCGCCTATCGAAACACTTGTGAAACACGCAGAAGCTTCGTTTAGCCATAGTCACGTGACATTGGTGTTTTGAATCACAATTTCGGTTCAGTGTTTCGAAACATCTGCGCTTCGGGATCTCGACACTGTGTTGAAACGTTAGTTTCGCGGCAGCCATCCCTAGTCCTGACTTCCCCGCCTGTACAACGACTCTTGATTCTGTCTGCTTACCTTTTTGACCCTTGCCTGGATTATTGTTTTTGTATGCTCTCTGCCTGTCCTGACCATCTGCCTGTACGACCATTCTTATTAAAGACACATATTTGGATTTCTGCCTGTGAGTACCATCCATTAGAATGATGATCATATTACATAAACAAACTGATCAAACTCAGACGGTAGACTAAGCTATTGAACACAGTCTCGGAAGAATCATCCAAGTTGATAGACATTGAAGTCCAGCTCTTTATTTTCATTGGTTGCCAGGTCAGTACATGTGATACAACATACCTACACAACCAATCAATAAAATATGCATTTACAAATTGCATTGAAAGATTATTTAATGGACAATCCCTCAAATGATAAAACACTATTCAGTATGACTTGTGTTAGCCTACTCCAGACCTGAATAAAGCATTTTTTTTTTATGTTTTTTTTTTAATCTGTGCTTTGACTAAAAACAGAAAAAAGGCTATTGTCTCACATTTTGACAAGTAGGTAGGAAAACAACACCCATGAATTACTGGGCATGCTGTTTAAAAAGTAATCAGAGTACGATACAATTTTCAGCGATAAACCTACACTGTTCTGTTAATAACCCTCTGCTGATCATACCATCCATGGGTATACAAAAATGGAGAAGTACCAAGTGTAGTTTTCACAAAAGCTCTGGAGCTGTAAAAATCTTTTTTTTTCTCATTATTGTGGTGAAATTTTATAATTGGGTCTAATAAAAGATAGAATTTGGCTACAACCTCCCTACTAGTCCAAAAAACACAGATTTTGTGATAACATTATGTAAATATCTGCTGCAACTTCAGGAAAGCTAGAGATGAAAAGATTGTTTTTATAATTCCCAGCTTTATATTAACTTATACACCATTGGAGGAAAGTTCTCACATGTTTTATGGAGAGGAGACGAGGAGAACAGGATGAACTGAAACTTTACTTTTCATTTCAAACTTAAATGAAATACTTTAAATATAAACAAATGGACACACTTGTTGAAAAGCGTGGAGAACATGTGTAAACATTTCCAACAACTAACAAAGACAAGAGAACACATAAGGGTTTTTACACACAGGATAATGGGGAATAGGTGACGAGACTTTGACGAGACGAGTGATTGACACGACAGGTGAAAGGGAAGCACTTGGAAGGAAACAGGAAGGTGGTGGAGACATGCCAGGACTATGACAACATGTCAGATGCATAAATTAAAATTTCTTTTTTTATAAATGATTTCCCCTTAAGCCAGAATATTGTCTTAAAATCTTTCAATCTCTAGATTGAGTTTAGATTATAAACTCAATAATCGAGCTCAAACTAGTGCAGATGTCAATTCAATAAAGACATTTTTCCCTTTTCTTGAGCTTATATGGAAAATACATTTTTTGCTGAAAATATCTTATGCATTTTTATGTGGGTGGAAAACAGGCAAAATCCATTTTTAGAGTAAGAGACTGTCCTTGCAACTTTCTTTCTGTGATGCTAATGAGTTTTGAGCTAATGAGCAATCATAAGTACCGAGACCTGTGCTGTGATTCTCGAAAAGAGAATGAATATAGGCAAAATTTGAGCCAACACTAAAAACATAAACATTTAACTGTAACATTTTGCTTTAAGATACATTTCTTTCTCATTAAGATACAACCAAACCCCCTTTGAAACTTCCTGTGGATTCGTGTAGGGCAGAATAAGGTTAAAATGTTGACCCTCTTAAGCAAAGGAGCATGTAAAAAACTTGCTAATTATGTGTTCAGCTCTTTGGAGGCCCAAAACAGAGCTGATTGTGAGTAATACTTTACAGTGCAGAGCACACATCAGTTTGCCTGAAGCAAGAACAGAGTGTGAAGGCACTGCGGTCAAGCCCCTTTTCTCCCCGATATCAATCTAATGAGATAACGAACACATGCAAATGAGCCAGTTCTCTAATCTTCTTAACGAGCACTGATACTCATCAGCTATCTGAGACAAACATCAAACACCCTGACAACACCAGCAAGCGAGAGAGAGAGACAGAGAGACGGGAATCTATGATAACAGTGGACGAACACACACAAACACAAACACGTGCATGCTTATGTACACTTAGCCACTGTGAACACAAACTCACAAAAGCAAACATTCATCTACTCATAAAAGAGCGGGTACAGACTCATCATGGAATGTAAAGCTATGTAGTACAAAGTGTGCATCTGTAGGTTCTGAAGAAATCAAACGAGTGTTTAAGAGACTTTGAGAGGCAAATGGACTGAGAGAGGCAAAAGAGTACCCAAAGTTCAGAGGCTAATGTTTCATCAGGGTAAACAGTAATTGAAGAGGAGCAGTGTTGTGGTGCTGTGTTTAATGACAAATGGCTTGTGTCCACCATATGACACTGAAGCCCTTCCCCCGTCAAGCCACCGAAACCACTAAACAATCCCCCTCCCCACCAAATCCTCCCCGCCCGATGGCCTCTTCTGAGTATTATTAACCCTAAAGAATGTGGAGCATTCCAAATGGTTAAAAAGCCAACCGCTGGTCAACAGTAAAATACAGGCCCTGAAACAACACAGCTGCCCTGTGCCCGTCTTACTGAGGGCCTCCTGGCTCCGCTAAATACATAAATCTAATTATGTATGTTTTTTTTTCCATCTTACTACTCTCTCTTCATGCATCACTATCTCACTAATTCTTCTTTTATATCAGTTTTACATCCATATCCTTACATGTTATATGGTAGAAAGACAGACAAACTGATAAGTTGCTTACTTGCGCGTGCACACACACACATACTCGGTTTCCATTTTTTTTATGGGGAAATTCCATAAACGTAATTATTTTTAAACTGTACAAATTGTAAATTGTATCCCCTCAATATACGCTTAAACACAATCCTCACAGTTAAATGGATATGAACTTCGTAAAATGATTTTTTTTGTATTCAAGTTCATTATTAGACAATCAATATAATGCAGCTAAAGATAAAGTATGACAACCATAAATAATTAGTATATCATTGTTCAAAATATCAGCTTCATATTGTCTACTTCATATCTACTCATACTACTAATTCAATTTATACCGTATATGCTGTTGCAGTTCCACTAAATACAACATAATAAAATACTAATATAGTGCATTGTGGTCAATCCTCTTTTTTCTCCCCAAATATAATATAATATAATAAAATATAAAGAGGCATCATACTTCAATGATTGACTGCTGATGCCATGCGACTGCTGTATGACATCTAGTTCACATACTATGTACAGTATGTAAATGTTAATTTGTTTAGTAATGTATACCCTTTTCATTCCTTTCAGTTCTGCCTTTTGCCACATCAGAACGAAGAATCATAAAATGTCATTTGGCACTATATAACATATTGCGAAGATTGGAAGCAAGTCGGGGGGGGGGTTCAGGTCTTTGCCTCAGGTGATCTTTAAGAACATTGTCTCTGTGTAGTGTCTACAGGGCCAGTCATCCACAAAACTGATCTGCGGTATAACATCAGTGCCTGTGTGACCTTTCATCATTCTCTTCCCCCCTCCCTTCTTTGGGACCTGAGACCCTTCTTTGACATTTAACGCTAAGCCACCTATTACAGCCAGTACACACTTCTTAGCACCAGGGGTTCAAACACCAATACAAAATTCCCCTATCCATATCTAATAATTACTGAAGAGTATGTTTACAAGGCATTGTTCATATCAAGAGGCCACGTGTCATGGACATCCAATATTCCCATCCCTTTGACAACCTCTGCTCATTTTGGGTGGTAAATAACAGAATCCTAAAGTGCAATGCTCCACTAGTTACTAGTTGACTACAGATCACACTCAATTAATAACAAACAGAATTTCAGGATGTGCACCAAATAAAATTGTATTAACACAGATATCAGCAGTTAAAAACTTAAATGATAAATTAGCTAGACATCTTTTCTTGGTACATAAAACACTTGAAAGTAATCATGACACAAATAGTGTTGTGTATTAATATTTATTGGCTAGGAAATTTGTTGCTAATTCTTGTTTTGTGTGTTATAATTAGCTGCTCTCTAATTCACACAGTATTTACTGTAGTGTGATTGTATTAGTAACATATTACGTAACAGTCACTGAAACAGTTATGAAACTTCTATCCCCTCGTACATTGCCATTTTTATCTATCTGTTTGAGTGCCTCTGTCGTAATTTGTATACCAGTATTATAGTCGTAAGAAAGTTAAAACCACATGGCAGTATGTAAACACACACACACACAAACTCACACCACACGCACGTTAACTCAGAGGTGAGCATGTATTCCTGGCAACACTGTGCCTTTGACTCAGCATGGCTTTACATCAAACCACACATACAACAAAATGGGGAAAAGAACAGTGTCAAATTCCCTCTCTCTCTTTCTATTTTAAGAAGGAGCTTGGACTAGCTTGGACCATTCCCAGAGGAGCAAGAAAAATGCTGGGATTCAGAATCCAGCTTTGTTTTTCACACGGAAAGTGTGGGAGAGAGAAAGAGAGGGAGCGAAAGAGAGTAAAGGGTAGAATGATATTTCTAGTGTCAGAGTACATGATCCAAGTAAAAGAGTGTGAATAACAGATACAAATATTGTGTGATTTAAAAAAATTCCCCTGGAAAAGCTCCCAGGATGAATAGAGTAGTGGAATATATACCAGTAAGGCCTCTGGGAGCGAGTCCAAGACAGATATTTAGAGTAGTGGATGAGGAGGAAAACAGCTGATGTTAGGAGAGAGAACGATGACCAAACCTATAAAGGTGAGTGGAGATGTTGCTGTCACAAAGGATTTAAATCCACAGCAATGGGATTACTGGGATTTTCATGGTCCTCAGGAAAAAACCCATATGTAAATGATTGTATGAGTGGTTGTGAGTATGTAACCGGTGCTTGTATTGTACAAATGGACTGTCCTTGTCCATCACACATCCAGTTAAACTCGAGTAACTCAGGTGTTGGGTCAAACCTGTGACATGCCATAGAAAATTTAAATTCCCTTTCAAGGGAACTTGCGCTGTGTCGAACGCTAGGGAATGCCTTGACGATAGTCTCATGAAGTACTTATGTACACGATCGAATGATTGATTGACCGAGTGTGGGTGATGGTCACAGTTTGGTGATGTTACAAACCAGGGTGCTAAATATGCGCCGGAAACTGTAGACATAGTCTAAACTGAGACTGTAGTCTCCAGCAAGAACTGTGTGTGAGAGTGTGTGTTATTGTCGTGCTGGTGTATTGAGTTCCTTTCATTGTAAAATCCCTACTTGGTTAAAAAAGAACAGGGCTCTCCAATATAATGGCATAACAGATGTTTGCCCAGTGCACGTCTCCCTGCCCTCATTACACCTCGGGTGGAGACACTTTAGGAGGTTTGTTTAGGAGTGGAGGTCTTATCTCAGCCTTTACCCAGCAGATCCAGTGCTGTCTGCTTGGCTTCGGAAGCGTGCCTGAGGGCGGTTACTTCTGACCAAGCACAGGCACCGGCTGTTGATGCTGAGAGTGAGGATTCACCACCCTCCTCTCCAGCGTACGAGGAGCCACTCGAGGTAGTGATTCGCGCCGTCGCCAAGCTCAACATCGATTGGCCGGCAGAACCAAAGTGCGTTTGTCCTAAGAAAAGCAAATTAGACGAACACTATCTGCCAGCGGGAACCCATCCACCACGTCAGGACTTGCCTTTCTTCCCGGATCTCCACACTGAGGTGTCGAAATCTCGGAGAAGGCCAGTCTCCCACAGGGTTTATACATCGCAAAATAATATGTATGTGGCTCTAGTGGGTGCGCATGACTTCGGTTATGGCGCAATGCTGAGAGTGGAGGAATCCCTTGCGAATCACCTCTCCCCACAACCAGTGTAGACGTTAAAAGCCCAGATGCTGCCTACAAAACCAATGAGAGTCACTTCCACTCTCATGGGGAGGGCTTACTCTGCCTCCAGCCAAGCTGCAGTATGTCTGCACACCACTGCCCTGCTGCAAGCATATCAGATCAGTTATTGGGGGACCTCAATGACGATTGAGGCATTGGCCCGAAGACCGTAGCGGAGCTTTGCCGAGCCACAGACCTCTCTCTCATTGCCAATAGGGAGATGGCTGCATCAGTCGGAGCCTCCATGGCAGCTCTGGTGACCATGGAGAGGCATCTGTGGCTCAATTTAACATCTTTAAAAGACAAAGAAAAGATCTTCTTCCTGAACGACCTTCTTTTAATTCCTGGGCTTTTCGGCGCTGCTGTAAAATCGGTTGTCAAGAAGTTGGGAGTCAGCTAAGCAGCAGGTGGGGTTCAGTGTGCTACTGATTCATCACTCTCAAACGGGGGACAAGTTCCGACATACAGATCCCCATCTCCTCTGAGAGTCTGTGCTCACTCTACTAGGAGCGTGGCTGCCTCTAAGGCCCTTCTATTAGGGGTTTCCCTGTCTGATGAGTGTGATACAGCAGGCTGGTCCTCCACGCACATTCCTGATGTTCTATCAGCTCGACCTCAACCCTGCTCTGGGAACATGGGTCTTCTCGTAGTAAGCTACAAGACACATGTTGGCCTTCGTCACTGAGGTAGCATTGGTATATCATTCCCCTAGCATTCGATGCATCACAAGTTCCCCTGAAAGGGAACCTCTCAGGTTACATCTGTAGCCATAGTTCCCTGAAAAGGGAATGAGATGCTGTGTCTTTGGCCTCAGCTCCTCATGCCTTCCGGGGTTGCTACAGACACTCCTCTATCCTGCCATCTCCAGTTTCCGCCGCATATTTATGACCCTGGATTGTGAAGTCACCGACTTGCGACCGTCACTCACACTCAGCTGATCGATCGTTCGATCATTTACATAAGTGCTTCACAAGGCTATTGTCAAGGTATATATGTAACTATGGTTACATACATAACCTGAGACGTTTTTTAAATGGTTCTATTTTAGAAACATTTAATCAAATTAGGAGTTCACAAGAGAAAACCAAACAAAAACAAAAACAAAATCACAATTTACATATTTGTGCTTGGTTTGTGCTTGCAAATGTAGTGTTGGTGTATGTTCAAACTATGTGTGTGTCTGTGTATGTAATTATGTGTATGTAAGAGAAAGCGATATATGTCTTTTTGGTTTGTGTATATTGTTTTGATAACAGTGCAATAACTAACATACTTGATAAATGCCATGGTGTTTGTTCAAACTCTCTGCTTCCTCATGGGATGTGTGTGTCAAATGGAGGTTTTGGTTTCACGCACCTCATAAGGTCAGAAGTGCAGCATTAAACAAGGTCACTAGTCTGTTCTCAACCAGCGTTTGTAACTCTGTTTCCATTCACACACATGTAAACACATGACACATAATCTCATATGCATTTGGAAGAAAGAAAGAACTGTTTTTGGTCTTAGTCTTCACTGAATTGAATTGATCAGACTAGTCAATGAATTAACATTAGACTCACTGAAAGTTATTGTGATTTCCATTGTTTTTCAATTTCAGATATAGGTTATGTATCACTATCATTACTGATTGATTGTGCACATTAATTGTCATTAAAGATACATATTTGCATTTTTTTTCTTTTGTAATAAAAAGCAAAAAATCATATAAATATGTGATAGGAATGTATTGAATCAAAAAAGAACAGTGCCAAATGCAGATCTTCATAAAGTCCAAAACATTTTGTGATCCATCATTCAAATCAAATTGCATTTGTAGTGCAACAGTGAAGGACCGCCTACTTACCTCAAGCACTGCAATAAATCAAGGCATTTAAAGCTTTAAAAAAATCTAATCAAAACATACAGACAGACAGACAGACAGACAGAAGATTTTTATTTGACAAATCACTGTGGATAATGATAAATTAAATGTATTACTAAATTGAAACATTACTACAAGTGGTTGACTAAAATAACTATAACCGAAATTAACAGAGCAACATTATGCCAACATTTCTGTGCTGTTTTATTTATTTCTATTTTTTTTATTTTTATGCTTTATTGATATGGACAAGTCTATTGATAGATGCAGTCATGAAAGAGAGGGTGAAAGAAAGAGTATGTTCACATAAAGAGCAAGGAAAACACTGATGAACACATTAAAACGTCTTTACATACTAAAACGGATGTAACCTTACTGTAAGGGGGAATGAGATGCTGTGTCAAAAGCTAGGCGTGTGAAGCACTGTGAAATCGATCGAATGATTGTCGCGGGTAGGTGATATCATGATCAAGGATTCAAGATGGCAGTGCGTTCAGACACAGCGGCTACTCCGGGTCCTAAAGACAGTGTGTTTGTGTCTTTTAATGTTGTCTGTTCGTCTCCAAACAATGTCAACTTACTGCCAACTCACAAGGACATCGCTCTAAAACAAATGTATGATCGCTAAAGCCTTTTGGACATCTGCAACGCATTCAAACTCCAACTCTCGCCGGCGGCCACTGAGAAGCTACGATGCCTTTGTTTACTGCTGGAGCCGGACCTTGAGACCGCGGCCTCCCCTACTGACGCTACCCGCACAAGGAGACGTCGCAAGCGGTGTGAGAGAGGACAGAAGCGCGGTAAGCATGGAGGTATACGAGCTGGGCTAAGAGCCAACAAGACCGGCTCTTCCAACACTTATGCTCTCAAACGTTCACTCTCTGGAAAACAAGCTGGACGTAATTAGACTCAACCGGTTTACACAGTATGAGGCAAGGAATTGTTGTGTGTTTGTTCTCACTGAAACATGGCTAAACAACAACATTCCGGTAGTATCAAAACACTGTAAACCGCTGGTGGAGTACATGGTTGTGAAGTGTCGGCCGTTCTGCCGCGGGAGTTCACGGCCATTGTTATTGTCGTGGTTTACATCCCTCTGTGTGGAAAGGCTAAGGACGCACTTCGTGAACTGTACAGTGCCATCAGTGATCAACAAACAAATAACCCTGACGGCTTTGTTTATCATAGCTGGTGACTTCAACCATGCAAACCTAAAGACAGTCTTGCCAAAGTTTTACCAACATGTGAGCTTTGCAACAAAGGAAAACAACACACTGGACTGCATTTACACAACAGTGAAGAACGCACACAAGGCTGAACCCCACCCCCACCTCGGGTACTCAGATCACATCTCCATTATGTTAACTCTAGCATACAGACCACGTCTGAAACTCATCACAATTTGGCCACAGGAGGCTACACCAACTCTACAGGACTGCTTTCAGTGCACAGACTGGAACATGTTTAAAGAGGCGGCCACCTACAACAACCACACAGACCTGCAGGAGTACACTGAAACTTTGACGCCCACATCACAAAGTGCATTGATGATGTGACAGTAACCAAGACCATCACCACACACGCAAACCAGAAGCTGTGGATGACAGCAGAGGTTCGTGGGCTGCTAAAGACCAGAGATGTAGCATTCAGATCAGGAGATAAAGCAGCCCTCAAAACAGCAAGAGCCAACCTGTCCTGTGGCACCAAAAATGCAAAACGGTCATATGCCCAAAAAAATCAACAACCACTTACAGACAGCAGGGACACACGGAGCCTGTGGCAAGCCATTCAGACCATCACTGACTACAAGCCCCCGCCACAGGCCTGTGATGATGACACATCCCTCCCAAATGCACTCAACCACTTTTATTCACGGTTTGAAATGCAGAATGACACACCTGCACAAAAACTGCCCACACCTCCCAATGACCAGGCACTCTGTCATTCTCCAGCCGATGTAAGGAAGACCCTATCTAGGATTAACCCACACAAGGCTGCAGGTCCTGACAACATACCTGGCCGTGTACTGAGAGACTGTGTTGCACAGCTGACAGATGTCCTAACAGATATCTTCAACACATCACTGAGCCAGGCAGTCGTCCCCACATGTTTCAAATCAACAAAAATAATAATAGTACCGAAGAAATCACCTGTGTCCTGTCTAAATGACTACCGTCCCCTAGCACTGATCCCAATTATAATGAAGTGCTTTGAGAGACTAGTCATGCACAATATCAAAACCGGACTCCCAAACACACTCGATCCACTCCAGTTTGCATAACGTCCAAACCACTCTACGGATGAAGCAATTTCCCCCACCCTCCACCTGGCTCTTACCCACCTAGAAAACAAAGACTCCTATGTTAGAATGCTGTTCATTGACTTCAGCTCAGCATTCAACACAATAATCCCACAACAGCTCATCAACAAACTAAACCTGCTGGGCCTCAAGAGTTCCCTCTGTAATTGGATCCTGGACTTTCTAACCGGAAGTCTGTGTCGGCCACAACACCCCGAGCACTACCACACTGAGCACAGGTGCTCCACAGGGCTGTGTGCTCAGCCAGCTGCTCTTCACGCTGCTGACCCACGACTGCACTGCCAAGTTCAGCAACAATGATGAAACGCACTATAGAGAGGAAGGGGCACAGCTGGCTGTATGGTGTGGCTCTAACCACCTGTCCCTCAACGTGGAGAAGACAATGGAGGTTGTGATGGACTTCAGGAGAAACTCTGTTGATCACCCCCCACTGACCATCGACAGCTCAACTGTAATGAGAGTCAGCAACACTAAATTCCTGGGAGTCCACATCACAGAGGATCTCAACTGGACCACCAACACCACGTCTCTCTCCAAGAGGGCACAACAGTGCCTACACTTTCTCTGCCGGCTGAAAAGAGCAAGTCTCCCTCCGCTTATCCTCACCACCAATTTTTCTACAGGGGCACCACTGAGAGCGTGCTGACCAGCTGCATCACTGCCTGAAGTGATCCCTTCTCTGTCTGAACTGTAGTGCAGCGGACCGCAAGACCTTACAGTGGACAGTGAACACAGCTGAAAGAATCATCGGTGCCCCTCTCCCCTCTCCCCTCCATCCTGGACATCTTCCTTACACGATGCTCCAGCAAAACCATCATCATCGTGAAGGACCCAATCCATCCCTCCCACAGTCTCTTCCAGCTCCTTCCATTAGGAAGATGGTTCAGGAGCATCAGAGCCCGCTTCGCCAGACTGCTCAACAGCTTCTTCCCCCAGGCTGTGAGAGCCATGAACTCAATTTATTTTACTTTCTTTTTATTTTAGTCTGTATAGGTTAACTTTATATATATATATATATATATATATATATATATATATATATATATATATATATATATATATATATATATATATATATTTATATTTATAGTCAAATGTGTCAGTAGCTTAGTCATGTATAGGTTTATAGTGTCTTACGTCACGGTTGTGTGTCTGTACTTATGTAGCACCGTGGTCCTGCGAGGCACGACATTTCGTTCCACTGTATGTACCCACATGTAGCAGAATGACAATAAAGCTCAACTTGAACTTGTACTTGAAGGATCATAAAAGGGTGCCAGAAACCGGAAGCAGCAGCTCAGAGAGTGTTTGAAGCAAGCCGAGAGACACAAGGAGCTGAGGCAAATGACGCAGTGTCTCATTCCCCCTTAGAGAACTAAGGTTACATACATTTCCGCGAGAAGATCCCTTTCATGAGAACTTGAGCTGTGTCGAAACGCTAGAGGAACAATACACCAATACCTCTTCAATGACGCCATGCCGCCGGTGTGTCAGAGCTCACTGCGAGAGCACCCTTGTCCCCGGAGAAGAGTAGAGGTAAATATGGTAGAACCTCTGGAATGTGTGCAGGGAGGCCTGCCACAATACAAACATATTGTGAGAAAGCCATAGAGGCAGCCACACTACCAGTGGGGTGGGCATGGACCCTCAAGGAGGAGACTCAGCTATCTATTTGCTCAAAGTAGTTTAGATTTAAATTTGTCCATATCATTACTGAATGATTAAAAAGACGCGATCAAACTGGGCTGCGGACCCCATCCACTCGGAACAAAGAAGATACAGCTGTACAGCTGGACCCTTTGCTGAGAGGGGGGTGCATGTCCTATAGCCCCTTGACTTAAAAGAGTATACTTCTTGTTCCATTACCATAGCCTGCTCGGGGCCACCCACGATAGGTGGGACCCCGCTGGATAAAATACGCATATGGTATTGTGCACGCTTATAACATGCTTGGTATAACACGGTTACATGGCCAGAAAATCCACTGAGAGAACCAGCCTCTCAAGGCTGTCCTCTGGTACTTAAAGAGCTACCACTACAGTTTCTTGGGGAACACCTGGTTTGAATCCTCGGAGGCCTGAAGGTGACATAGGAAATATCTAGGATTTTTCTTTTTTGAAACCTCTCTGTAGCTGCCTGAAGCCATTTTCTTGGAGCGGCCAATAGAAGAGGTCAGCTCCCTAGCAGCCGGGAGATAGAGAGCCTTGCCCTCTTCAAGGTCGCGAGCAACTTCCCTTGAAAAGCTTATTGTGGAATGGTAGGCTGTAAGCATACTGCTGCCAGGCTAGAGCAGAATATGGATTGGTGGGCAGCGCCGGGATGGACTAGCACAGGAAATGCGCATGATTGAAATTTTCATTTATTAGGTCCAACACCTCTGAGCTGGATCGTTGCAGCGCCGGTGCCTTTGCCTGGTTGGAAGTAACTGCCCTAGAGCAGAAGTAACCGCCTCCAGATCCAGACATTGGCACTCATTGGGGCTCAAACCACACTGAAACATCTAAATGTCTTGACATCATGCAAACCCTGGGAAAAATATTGCAGCTGAGCCTCGGCAACAGCGGGATCCAAGCCCTGAGAACGCAAACCTGGGTGGCAAAAAAGCTTTAGAAACAGCTAAGTTTCCCCCCCCCCCCCTTTAGAGCAGAGTGACGCAGTGTCATATCCAAACAAGTCTAAACATAAGAGGTGTGTAATCCTGCACACTCTAGTGAGTGCAGGCGAAGCACACACTCTTAAACTTGTTGGTTCACCATTAATATAAAAGGTGTGAAGCCCCTTGTCTTTTTAAACTAGCTAGGGAAAGATAAACTTTCGTGTCGCACACACAAATCAACCAGCTTTACACAAGCATAATCAACACAGAGCTTTGCAAAATAAACTCAAAGCTGCCGCTTCTAGTTTCCGGCGCCCTTTTATGATCCTGGAACATTACGTCGCCGACCCGTGACAATCAAACCACAATCGTTCGATTGATTTCACAATGCTTTACAAGACTACATGCCAAGGCATTCCCCTAGCATTTCGACGCTGTTTGAGTTTCCATGAAAGGGAACAGACAGTCACACACTGCCAATAACTCCAGACATCTCTCTTATGTAAATCTTCCACCTAGCAAGGCCAATGCAGCAAACTGACAGTTGTCAATTATACTCTACATAATGCATTACTGTGAAAGCAAGTGTCTGTGTCAAAGTTTGTATGCTCCCTCATGTACGTTTTATCCCTTTCTCTGGTCCCTCTCTGCCACTGTATAACCCCAAATCCCCTCCACAATTCTTCCAAATCTCCTATTCCCTCTTCCATCCAATAGCATCTTAATTAGGACTCTCCCAGAGCAGGAAGTGTCTGGCTTAGGAAGAGAATTAAACTAGGCTAGGCTGCAGTACAGGTGACTTTTTTCCTAAACCCACCTTACAGTGCAAACATTGACTTCGGCTTCACACTTCTATTTCCAGTTCTCGAAACACAGCCCAGACGCACAATCAGGCCTTTCACTAAGCTCTTCACTATTCACTGCTGGCTTTAATTATCTGGATGCCGGTTGTCCTTCAAAGCTAATCATGAGTTGCATTTCTTTATACAAAATAAAACTTCACATGACTGATAATGACACAAAAATAATGTCAACTAAGTGTCATTAGTGTACTAGTAGATTGTCTGCTTAATATCTGCTAACTCTTTATTGTGATGGTCTTCCAACAGACTTTCTGATTAGAAATAACTTTAAAACTACATGTCAGCTTATTAAAAAACGAGCTCTAGCAGTGTACTAATACTCGACAAACACTTTAACGAGAGTTAGTAGATATGTAGGCATTACTTATAGTTAACAGAATGTGAAAAATGGACCACCAAAATAAAGTGAAACCTATAAATTATGTAAAATGTATAAATAAATCAAGAATTATTTAATTAAATAAGTAATGTAAAATGATTAAGAAATATTTAGAATTCTACAAAATTTCTACCTAATATTGTGACAATGATCATACTGATTGAATACAAATTAAGTAAAAAAAAAAATATTCTATTGTTATCATAGTTATGTTCTCTTTGCTCTTCTTCAGTTCTGTTTTAGATGGCTTTTTTATGGTTACCTATTTTTATGGTGTTGTCTCGTTTAGTTCACAGTGTATTTATACTTCCTGTTTGTTTTTTTTATCTTTTGTCCATTTTTTGTCCCTCTTTAGTATGATTTTCATGTATGTGCTCCTGAGATTCTTCTCAATATTTCTGTTTGTCGATTAAATACTATGTATAATGAATTTCTAACTCATTAGGATCATTACAACTATTCTATTCTTTTCTTAATAATGAGAGCATTTGTCGACCATGATGTTTGGATGCCTTAATTAATCTGTTGTATGGTGTGTCGACTTCAAAAAGAAAAAAATAGACATCAAGAAGGGTTTGAAGTCTATAAAGGAAGCACACAGGGTTGTAGCAGAGATACACACCCAGCTGATTCTGGTGATCTTACGGACCCAGTAGGGGGTGGCTTTGTAAGAGTGGGCGAAGGGCTGGCTGTTGTCTTACCACTTTAATAGTCACTTGAGGGGGTGAAAAGGGACTGACTGGGTCAGCCTCCCCTGGGCATTGGAGCAGGGGCTAAGAAAGCTGAAGTGGATTGTCACACTATAGGCTACAAAATGTTGAAGTGGGATTTATCAGATGACAGTGTTGGACAGGATTGACAGATGCAATGCTGACATAACACAATGCCATATGTGAAAGTGTTTACAGTAGATTGTAAGAGAGATATATGGATTATATATATATATTATATATATATATATATCCATTATAAATGAGTCAAACAAAAATAATTTGTTTCTAATTTAGAGATTATTATTATGCCATAATGAATATTATTGGCAAAGTTCCAAGACTGTCCATGGCTGTTTTGTATGACCACCATCTAAGGGACAAGGCTTGGCTTACAGATGGGAAAACTATCCAGTAAGAACAGGATTTTTAAACACCAGTAATTATGTCAGGAGGAGCACACTTGCTACCTAATGTTAGCAGGAGTCAGCAGAGAGGGTGGTCTGTCTGTATGTGGGTGTGAAAGTGATGTGTGAGCATTGGAGACAGGATTGATGGTATATGTGCCAGTGAGCATTTTCATCCAAATGCGTGTTTGATTTCTATGTATGTTGCTCCATTATTGAACACAACGTGAGTACTGACGTCTCTAAATAGGTGGAGCTCTATTTCTGTCATTTCATTGTAAATATTATGAAGTGCATAATTTTCCTTAGAATCTCAATATAATCAAATTTAGAATTCTTTAGAAAGACTTTCACTACTTTAACACTATTATTTACTGCGTTTAAATAAAGAAAAAATATTTTTTTAAATAATTTGTATAATTATGTATAATTTGACATTAACTGCATGTCTGTCCTTAAATAAGTGCTCATAATGTTTAACATACCAAACTTATACTGCAAATACTTCAATATTTTGAGGAATATTATTAGCCAGGTGAATGATATCTAATATTCTACTTTAAAATAATAAAGTAGAATACACCACCAGTAATCAAACAATGTTCCGACAGTAATATACATTTTCTGTGTATTATAAAAAGTAAGACAAGCTCTTAATCTGGATGGACTAACAGTCCTTATGTGGCCCTGTCCCTGCGACAGATGGTGTCTCACCAGGGCTGATGAGGACACTGCAACAGAAGTCCAACCAATAGTGCTGATGTCACAGTCTTGTCATGTTGTTCACATCCGGGTCCCTTCTATGTATCTTCCATGTCCTTCACGCACCTGTCCGTGTCTAATCACTTACCTTGTTAGGTTTCATCAGCTGTTTCCCATCCTGTCTTGTTATATAAACCCTCTCGTATCCCCATGTCATTGTCGATCGTTGACGTTACCGTATGTTGTCTCTCCGTGTGTGGATGCTGTTCCCCTTCCATGTTTCTCCTTGTTCGCACTATGAGTGCTAGTTTTGGTTCTATTTAAAGTCTTTCAGCAGTTTTCCGTTTGTAAATAAAGTGAAGTTGAAATTATCCCACTGCTTCCTCGTTCAATTCTCTGCATCACACACCAGCATCACAGTTGTAACAGTTGAAATCCAAGTACACTTCACCATACCTACCCAAACTCACCAAAAAAATAGGCAATACTGTTCTTAGTTTTCGCTGCCTTCAAAAAAAATAAAACCATATCATAAAGGGTGTAAATACTTGCCTTGAAAAAAATTGTATTATAAAATGTAACAGTGTAATAAGAAATTACAGCTGTAATTGAATGTAGGTATTTTAAAAAATATAAGTACAATGTAAAAACACATAAGTACACATTAAATAAATGCATTTAATTTACTTTTTAGCACATAGTAGTTAAATACAGATTTATACCCTTAAACAGCATTTTACATCGAGATGTCCTGCCCTCTTCCGGAGCTACATCTAGAGTCCTGTGCTGTAGAGTGTTGAACCTGTCTAAGTGTACAGCTATGAGCTCATAATGGGGGCCTCTCTTGTATGCCTCATTTACCACCCTCCTCCCTCCATTTAGCCACTCTTTCATTTATCTCTCCCATTCTGACTCTGACTACCTCTCTCCATCCTGTGAGGAAAGGGACAACAAAAAGCAACAAGTGTTATGTTTTGTCTGTTAACCATGACATCTGCCTGCTCTGACAAAACTCTATTTATTTTTTAAGAAGGAAAAACTGATAGTTGATGATGAAGTGTGTTGTCAACGTTCCCCAATAGAGGTTATAAAGAAAAGAAAGAAAAGACAAGACAGGAACAGAAAAGAAAATAATTGAAAAAAAAACCTTACAACAAGCTTTCAATTTGCTAAAATGGTTAGACTTGATCTTAGGTGTCTTAAACTACTATGTACTTAATTTAACAATAATAATAATAATAATAATAATAATAAAGTGGCCTAAAATGTACTTATTCCTTTTTATGTTGTTTTGTAAAACTGTTTTGCTGCTACTCAGGTGGGATACGGGTAAGGTTAGGGACAGGTGGTATAAGTTTCAGGGTGGGTTAAGGTGTAAGGGAAGGGAACAGTGTAATTATGTAATAACATAAATTATGTTAGTTAGTCATAACATAAATTAATTACAGATGTAATTGCATGCAGGGTTTTTTAAATACAGTAATACCTCGGTTTACGAGTTTAATTCGTTCCAAGAGCGAGCTCGTAAACCAAAATGCTCGTACACCAAAACAAATGTCCCCATAAGAATGCACTAAAAATCAATTAATTCGTTCCACATGACCACAAATGCCCATTTTAAATATTTGTTTGGTTTTACCCTATTAATTGCAGTTAAAATTGTAACCATTAAGATATCATATAAATACTAATTAATAATTGACAATTAAACTCAAAAATACTTGACAATTTACTGTAATGCACGTCAGGTTTGAGCAGCCTGCTTGGAGGAGAGAGAGGAGGGAGGAGAGGGGAGCGGGGAAAGCAAGGATGAAAGCAAATGAGTGAATTTATTATAATAGTGCAGAAAACAAACGAGTGATAATCCAGAGTTAAAGTCGTGGAACATGGGAGCCGCGAAAGAACGAATTCACGGGAGCCGCGAACGAACGAATTTGCGGGAGCCGCGAAAGAACGAATTCGCGGGAGCCGCGAACGAACGAATTCACGGGAGCCGCGAACGAACGAATTCGCGGGTGAACTAGGGGAGCGCGGGGCACAAAGTAACGCGGGGTAAATAGTAACAGCGATTTTTTTAGATAGTTGCGGGGCATAAATGGGGCTTTTCATCACACTGCTTGCCCATGTCTTCTGGCCATTTTTCAAGAAATTTCATAGAAGTTTGGATGAGAACCACAGGAAAAACTCTTTTGGCAGCATGTAAATATTTTTTGTTATAGTAGTTGTTTTTCGATTTTCAAAGAATGTGTGAAAGATTGTTAGTCTAATCTTATATTGTTATGATTACCATCTTCTTGGCTAAAAGATGGTACCATTTTGAAAGACGTGAAAAACACATATTGGCTGCTATCCAGTCCTGAAGTAAACAAGACAGCGCGGGGTTAGTTGTAACACTAAGCCTCATTGAACAAGTTGCATCAATAATCATATATTTTGCATTGTATTACCTATTAAAACGTTTTTCATGTCATTACATTGTTCAAAACACAACAAATGTAAAAAATAAAGGAAAAAAGTTATGCTTATGATCATCAAGACACAACTTTTTTAAACAAATAAAAATACGTGAATGAACTTGCATTGGATAACATGGTGTTACAACTAACCCGCTGTCTGTTAAAACGAGCCCCGCTCACGGGGTAAGAAGTCACATTTTACTCCTTGCGCTTTTGCCGATACTGCAGAGAAACGGCAGGTCCGACGAACATGAAAACAGTGCTCATTTGTAGGAGAGGCTTATATGTTGTTTGTATAAAAATATGGTTTGTCTAACCCTATTACTTTGTTTATTATTTGGCTAAAACCGTGTATATTTCACTACGTGAACAATAGTGATCACAATTAATTATTGTTTAGAATATGAGGTAAAAACTTCTGTAAATCACTTATAAAAATATCACTGTGGTGAATGATAGAGCCAATGAATGAGTTAAGGGGTTATAAAAGGGATTGGAACCTCCTGACTGTGTTATGAGAGGCTGTCATTAGGATATTTCATGTAAAAATGCGCACAAGGATGCAGAGCGTTAGGACTTTTTCCACACAGAACTGCGCATGGGTGAGGGAATTTTTTTCTCGTACACCGATACAATGCTCGTACTCCGATTCGACCCTCCTTGCTCGTACACCGATTTTCTCGTATACCAAGTCGCTCGTAAACCGAGGTATTACTGTATAAGAGTAAAATTTTATCAAATAAGTGCATTGTATCAAACTATTAATTTAACATAGTTTAAACGTAGTAGTTAAAAAATGAGAAATTAATGAACACAGAAATTAATTACACGTTATTGTATGCAAGTATTTTTAAATATACAAGTACGATTTAAAAACATGTATGTACAGAATAAGTGCTTTGTGTCAAACTATTAAAATAACATTTCACATAATTATTTATAACATTAATATAACACTATTTAAACATAGTAGTTAAAGGCATATAATACGAAGTGAGGTCTTTAAGATTTCATAACAGCATTAGTTAACTTCTAAAGCACTTAAACATTTAGTAATGTATTATTTTACACATATTAGTTAATGGACCTAAACTAACATGAACTGACAATGAACATATTTCATTGTTGGTCACATTAAGAACTAACAAAAATGAAAAAATAGTGTAACAAATGTATTTCTCATAGTAAGTTAATATTTCTTAATGCATTAACTAATGGGACCTTATTGTAAAAGTGTTAACCATAAATAAATAAATATATATATAGACACAAATTTTGACAGAAGTTTTGATAATTTATTACATTCACTTGTAATTTATGATAAGCACTAACGTGTAAATAGTTATGCAACTGTGGTGGAAGCCAAAGTGATCTTGAGAGAGTGAGAAGGATAAAGAGTAGTGGAGAGGGAAAGAGAGAGGAAAAACAAACGAAATCATTAGCCCCCCCACCCCCCTTTTTGCAAAGTGTGAAAGTCACAATAAACCTATCAGTTCCAATAACAGAGCAGCATGAGGAGAAGAATAACAGAGGAGGAGGAGGAGGGCATGGCCACTGAGTGAATGACGTAACCACACATTCACTTTAAAATCTGACCTGCACACTAGGCTGCTTACCAAAGCTTTTGGTTTTCTCTTAAAATGACTTTGAAATTACATTCAAATTACATTTGAACACTGTTTTCAAGTGTTCAAATGTAAAAGTACTAAAAGTACTACTAGTCTACTACTACTAATACTACTAGTCTCAATAGTGATATATAGTTGCTCAGCTGCTTTCAAATTACAAAATTGTTCCATCTCTTATTTAAGTAGCATTGGGAAATTTCTTTTTGTGAATCAGTTTGTTCAAATAGTTAATTTTAAGTAAAATGTAGTCAATGTGCCTATGCAACATTTTAAGTTCCCTTTGTTAAATTAGAGGAATAGTTCACCCGTAAATTAAAATGCTGTCATCATTTGGAAAGTCAACAGCAGGAGGATGAACTAACTACAAGCAAATTTATACTAAGCATGCAATATATATAATAAAGTATACATGCATAATGGTAACGTGTTAACGTATATATAGTTTCTTTTTAAAGGGTACTTATTCTGCACCGAATGAGACCCTTCCATACCTCCTTCTTCAGTCACTTAGAAACTGCCACTGCTTTGTTTGGCATACCTTTTGTAGTTTCCTAGTTCATGAAGATGATCATGACCTCTTTCATGACATAGTTAATGACCTCTGATGTCCCTTCACACTATCAGCTTCTTTTTAATTTCTAAAGTGTTTTTAGTTATATAAGTTGTATTTAGTATAAAAATCGCCGCATTTATTTAAATTGGCTGTGGATCGGGGGGGGGGGGGGGGGCATTTATATATGGCAGAGTATGCACCAGCTAAGACCAACAATAATCATAGGCTGATACTCCCATGATACCCCACTGTCATCATAGTCACCTGTCTCGTCATCAATCACCTTGTTAGTCTCATCAGCTGTCTCGTTTGTGTCTTCAGCTGTGTCTCACCTGATCATCTCCAGTGTATATATTCCTTGTGTATTTCCACAGTCTTTGTCCGATCTTGTCCGTGTTAAGTTTGTGTTGGTAACGTCATCTGTTTGTCTGTAGTCATCATTAAAAGACTACTTAAGTTTATTCCCTTGATCTTTGTTCATCCCTCCACACACCAACCCATGACAGGATGTTATTCCCTATTACAATTGTTCCTCTCATTCTTTCTCTCTCTATTTAAGTATGTAGTATAATAACTAATGACCAAAGAAAACATATTTATTTCATTTCAAAACTCTTGCCTAAAGTCATCACTTTTTGCATATGTAACACACACACCGTCACTTAGACACATTATTAAAGTGGGCCTCTCAAGCTTGTTGCTTATGCAGTGCACAATTTTCCCAAACATTCACACTTGACAACAGATCCTTGGCTTTATCCTACAGCTCTTTAGAGAAAAATGGAGGCAGAGGGGGGGTCATCTAAAAAAAAAGGGGGGGGGGGATTACAGGGGAATAGCCCAAAGCATCGCTTAGAGAGGTCACACAGTGGAGTACAGCACATTTCTATCTCTCAAAGTGGAATACATGTCATACTCAGTGTTAGAAGCCAATTCGGCTAACAATCTTCCTTGGCATCTTACCAGGAGGAAATCTGTTGGTCACATCCAGCATTAACTCAGGCTATATAATTTGCAGTGCTGATGAAAGTGCATAAAGGAGCCTTTCGTAAATAAAATAAAAGCAGGCTCAGCGGTGGGAGGAGAACAGAAAGAGGCCCCCAGAGAGAAGAGTGTTTGTGAAAGAGTGCTCCATTAACTTTCAACACCCTGGCTGTCTGGTGCCCTCCACAGAGGTGTCTGGTCGCTCTCACTCCCTGTATTCCTGTTTCTTTCTCTTTTGTCTCTCTTTAGCCTTGCAGAAATTGTCGGTAGCCGCCTGACGGTTTACTGACCTGAAAAGGGGACCGAAGAAGGGACAGGAAGGTGAGAGACACACTTACAGTCTCTGACACTCTTACACCCATTATAGTGTGTGTGTGTGTGTGTGTGTGTGTGTGTGTGTGTACGTGTGTGTAAAAACCAGCTCGTTCTCCAATCAAGAAGATTTTCCATTTTGCACCATTGGCTCCAACAAGGGACATGGTCAAAGCCATGGCTATTATGGATCTAGACACAGAAAAACTAGCAGTCTTGTAATGAACTGCTAATGTAGAACACAGAGGAGTCTTTCTAGACATAATATTGGTCCTCATATTGTTCGGAGCATTTGGGCACCTCTTTCTCTGTTGAAACAAGACAACGTCGTGAACAAGTTCATACTCTCTATCCTGCATCTAAGAGTAATTGCTTACTCCAGTTTGTTTGAGTTTTACACTCAAGAGCTATGGCGTAAACATTTGTGTTCGCACAAGTACAGGCACTTATAAATATTGATGTCTCAAAACTTATGCAAAAGACACTTGACTGCCTTTCATGGTGCTGAGTGTACTACATTAGATAATATCTGCCACCAGCCGACAAGAAAACCTGCATATTTGCTTTTACTGTCTTCTTGATGAAGTGCATTTTGTACAAAAGTCTTTCAATTAGGAAATTCAAGACTCAATCATTCTGCTTCATTTATCTGGCAGATTAAATAAAAACCCCCCGAAAAAATCTAATACAATGACGCCTTCACTGACTCCAGATTTAGCTCACAGGCCACGGGTCAAATTGTGGCATATACTTTAATAAATCAAATGAGATCAACATTTCAGCGACATACAAGATTTCTCATAAGACCTTACAGAGATACATCCTTTGGATGACATGTGCACACTGCTTGGCTTTCAGCAAACGTTTTGTGTTAAGAATCATATGAATATTTCATATATCTGTAAGATTCATGCCTGGAGGTTATTTCGCTCATTATTTATTCACTCTTTTCTGCATGAGTGTCGAAAGATCAGACATATTCATAAGGATGCCAGCAAAAAAAAAAAAAAAGAGAAAAAAGAAATGATATGAAAAGAAAAGAAAAAGAAATATGCTCAACACCCTCGTCTGGATGATGTCATTTAAGGATCAATGCCAAAAGTCAAAATTTGTCAAAAGAGAAAATGATTTGCTTTGCCAGGATGCTTATTTAACATTTAGGGGATTTTGTTTATGTGGATTACACTGTGTGTCACACTGAAAATCATGAGCTTATGGGTAAAATCATGAGCACTAACAGTGAAATGGTGACACCAGGTCTTGAAGGGTTTCAAGTGATCTGCCTTTTAATGAGGGGAGAAGCTTAAAAAAATCACTGAAATGTCACTAAATAAACAATAAACATTGTAGAAACCTATTGGCTTAAACTATATTTGTTAAATTAGAAGAAAGAATGTACCATGGCATGCATCATATTCAATATAATGACTGTAATTGTTTGTAATGAGAATTGCAACTTTTTTAAGGGTTTATACAAAACCTATCAATGTTTCATCTACAGCACTGAAGAAACATTCCAAAGCCCTTTGCATTATTCAGTCCAACTTTGGCTGTGCTGTGGGGAATTCTTGGACTGATGGTTAGCTGATTGGCTAATTTGGGTGGTGGACAGCACACCTGCCATGCTAGAGCTTTTGTAAATAAGCTTTATTCCCTTCTCTACCAGCTAGCTCTGGCTTATTTCAGCCTCCCATCACCGGCGTGGAGAGAAAAGCAAGAGGACTCATATCATCGAAGGGCCAAAGGTGAGGCGTCGAGAGAGAGCGAAGGGAATGAAATCTCCTGGCCCATTTTAGCAGCCATTCAGAGCGCATTACTGCTGGAGAAGGGAAACTTATAAAGGATCCTGGCGCTTGAACACATTTCTGTGTGTTTATGGGTGAGGGAGAGGAGAGCTGTGAGGAGGATTTGTAATAGATTCCAAATTACGGTTTCATGTGTCTCTCCTTTTCTCTGTTTCTCTTCCTATGGCACAGCAACTCCATATAGATTTGAATGATATTACCGTTTATATGCATATTTATGTTCCTGCTTTTTCTTATTGATGTTTTTGACACTAATATTAACCTTACCAGCATTTTTGGCATCAACATTCAGCAATTACTTGTGTAGATTTACAGTAACAGATTTTTTTTAGTTAAGAAAGCTTTAAACTGCTTTTGCATGATATTTGTTTATACAATATTCCTAATATTTTCACTCTTGATTAATTACATTCTGTTTGATGTAATTTTACAGTAATCTACAGTAAGTTTCTAAGCTTGATTAAAAGTTAAATAACAATGAAATGATACACAAGAATATACAGGCCAAAAATATCCACTCAATTAAAATATCCACTCAACTAAATCTAAAGGACATTTTAAAATGGAACAAAAAGTGTCAATCAATCAAAAAAAAAAAAATAAAAAAAAATTCAAGGTTACTGATGACACAATTTAAAAAGGTGTCTTTACTTTCAATCCTATAACATACATGTGTGCGCTATATTTTTATTGACACAGATAGTGTTAATGAATCACTATCAATTACAGTCTACTTCTCACAGGCTATGATTAGCCTCTTCACCTCTCTTAAATCCAAGCGGTCAATGGATATGATATAAATCTATTTTTAATTAGGTCACTATGTTAGCTTTTGCTGAAAGATTATGTGTAATATATACTGTGATTGGTTTATTTCGGGAGATGGTATGGTGAGAAACATCGCTGTATGTTTGGCTGAGTTTCAATGAGTTTCCCTGCACGAACAACAGTTGAAGAAAAGTTCACAGGAAGTATTATACAGTAAAAATAGGACAGTGTCTATCACCTGAAGTTATCTATGAGATAAAAGCTCCATGTAATATTCATTCAATTTATGCACAATCTGCATTTAACAGCTAACGGCTTTAAACACGAACTTTTATCTGCATTAACTTTTTATTCAACAATGTTTGGATGACTTAATGGAGAACAATAGCATGTCAATTGCTATTTCAGAACTGACACCAGATCAGCTGAGTTGACAGTATGTGGACATTTAGTTTGTGCGGAGTCGACACCAGACCTGGTTCCTCCAGGGCAAAGAACATGAGGGGTAGGAGATATAAGATATGGCAGGTAGGACACAGCCTGGGGAAAAGACTGATACACAGCTGGGGCTACCGATCCAAAGCCATGTGACATGATGGAGATGAAGCCTCTTCACTCACATTCTTCCAGATGGTGGTCAACCTTGTTCAAAGTTACAAGCAGAAATGTCAGACATGCTCCGGATTTCACTGAAAAGTTAACTTCCACTGCTGAACAGAACACATACTAAACATCCACTTGGAAGAAAATGTATTTTTACACTGGATGAGATAAAAATACTTATAATAATATAAGTATTATTACAATAGCAAAAATAATTTTGATAATAATCATTAAAAAAAAATCCCCAATATTATTATTAAGAATATGACATGAAGACTTATTTCTCTAGGGCATGGTTATACATCTTGTGAATGTGCTTTATTTTTACCAGTTTGACTTAGTGGTCATATTAATTATAATAATATTTAATATTCAATTAATTGTACTTGTATAGCACTTTTCACAATGCATATGGTACACTTAAGGAAGTTCACTCAGAGATGAGTGTGTCAAAGTAATGTCCATGTGGAAGTAATGCACTTCTATAACATATTACAGTATATGATATGCACTTAGTAAATGTAATGTATTCAGCTAAGCACAAAAAATACACAACAAACATGTTGGTCAGCAATAACTATTTGTGTTCATAATGATTGCAATATATGGAAAACTAACAAAAATGTCAATACTGTACAAAGTTGCCGTTATTTGAAATCTTCAGAATTGTTAGTGTTGACTGAAATCATTGCAGAGGCTGAATCCAAACTGAAGCTGATGTAATCTATAGTTACTATATAGGCTGGGAATCCTGAGGTAGAAACAGGGAAGCAAAAGGAGCAAAATTAGCATTTAACATTCTCTACAAATATTTTTGGTGTTTTCTATATGATATTCCGCATACTACTGTTATACGATATTCTGCATACTACTGTATATCCTAGTATTAAAGAGCATCTTGTAAGGGTTGCACAGACACTTAAACATTCTTTGGTTCCCTTCATTTTCTCAGGTTTGGTTCTGTCCCTATTTTGAAGTATGTAACCATGTTTTAATCAACATCATGTGCAAATGAAATGTCATGGCCTTTAATGCGGGAGCACTGAAGGAAATGTCGATTAAAATGTCAAGTGGTTTGTGGGCAATATGGGCAGGGGCGAGCGAATGCCATCTGTACAGTAATGCACAGAAGCCAATGGGCAAACTCAATCTTACATGCGAGTCAGGCGCCCTTAAGAACTGAAATTAGTAAGTGAAGCAAAGAAACACATGCACATATACTGTAGTAAGCACAAAATGTATAATAACATGCATACAAAAATACACTAAATCTGAAATAAATTATAAAGTGCAGATTGGGTGATATTATTATAATTCACTTGGGATTTAAACATTTCTGCAAATGTTTTAGTGAAGCAGTCCTCATTTACTGTCATTCAGTGGAATAGAGCAGGCAATATATTCTTCAAAATCTTTGCTGTTGTGTTGCGCAGACGTTATATAGGTTTGGAATGATATGAGGGCTGTCTATAGTGGATTTAAATGTAGCGAAAATTACAGGCGGTCTACTAAATTCAGTAGTTAAGCTATATATTCATTATAATAATTATATGACATATGACAGCATCAGCTTGTTTAACTGAGTTTAATGAAAACGTGGTCTACTGGCAGGACAATTTTAATGCATTTCATTGTTCTTGATATATTTATTAGCTTTATGTAATAGAATATTATGGAGTAACATTATCTTCACAAATTATAAAGACAATTAGACATTTAAGTGGTTTTACTTTACATTTGACCTCATCCTTTTTTCCTCTCTGTTTTGACAAACAAGGCTTAAACTGGTCCCATATTAAAATGCATGTTTGAGCTGTTTTGATAATATTTATATAAACTTTGTAAAATTATATTTAAAATAAGCTAAACAAATATTGTCAAAGAAAAACCTTTGTTTGCATTGATTTTTGTAGTATTTATTTCTCTGTTTTATGGTTTTGTAAGAAATCCCCATTAGGTTATATGGCACTAGATGTTGGCACATATGATGCAGTGTATGATATGAGTGATGAGCAGTTGTGGCCCACATCAATGTTTTATTAGGGGTGCCAAGGATTCCCTAGCTATGACCCTGTGAGGATAAGTAAGTGATTGTAGTTTTTTTGTTCTTTTTTTTTCTCCATGAACTATTCTTGTAAACATGAAAAGTGAGTGATTGTGCTCACAAGCAGGATGTCTATATTGCCTCACTTCAGTGATTATGTCTAGTTTTCTACACATCTGTATCTTGATGTCTTGGGCTCAGTTTTAAATGAATATACTGGACAATCAGCAAAAATTATCTACCTCACACCAGTCAGGCATGTGATTTAGT
The DNA here is from genome assembly GCA_037043235.1 of Rhodeus uyekii. NCBI lineage: Eukaryota > Metazoa > Chordata > Actinopteri > Cypriniformes > Acheilognathidae > Rhodeus > Rhodeus uyekii. The sequence goes on along the minus strand of JAWRVZ010000192.1, from coordinate 436,986 downwards.
CTTTTTTTCTCCTTTGCTATCTTGTTCATACACAGACAAACTTGCTATAAACACACTCACATACACACATGAAATATTTTGAGCAAAGAGGCTGCCATCAGCTCCTGTACCTTAATATCTTACCTTTCACTCCAGCCTCATTTACATCCCACTATTATCCCTCTCTGACCTGTGTGAGCATCTGCCATACTAAAACTGCCTGTCTGATCTTATTTTATTACTGTACTAATTAGAGTTGATAACTCTGTCTCTGTTAAGTAGAAAATGTATTATGACAGAGGTCATCAATGAGACATTGACTCACTTTGGTCACATACAGCCTGTCGGTAGGTTTTTGTGTGTGTGTGTGTGTGTGTGTGTAATTTTAATGCATCATTGGCATCACAGTCTGTATTAGTCTAGACTAGACTTCGGATTACTATCATCTCTTCCTGTGTCCTTTGCATTGGTATATTATCTGCTTATTATGAAGTTCTGATAAAGGAAATTGATTTATATCATGTTGTATGCAATTTGTCAGGAGCCCTAGGTTATTAAGGAGTCACATGAATGCATTTAAACCTGACTGTGGATTCTCTGGGGTTTCAATGACACACACAAGTGGATGGATAAAACTGGGAACAGAGGCACAGTGTCTTCAACGTAGACTTGTTTCTGTTTTTTACTGATCAAAAGTGATCAAATATCAACTACCTATTACAATATCTAAACCTTTATTTGTACTTATTTTTATGCATGTATGTACGCATGTATGTCTTAAAGTTTACTGCATATAGCTTATATTTTACAATTAATTATATAATATATAATAATATAATTATATATAATTGTGAAACTATAGCTATATGCAGTAAACAGTAAGACAGACAGACATGCATAAATAGAGTAAAAGGATTTAGATATTGAAATGGGGAGTTGATGTTTGATCACATATTATTAGAAGTAAAAACAAAAACAAAAAGTCTGCAACTTCTCTTTTATCCATCACTTGAGATTTAGTCCCTGATTCAATGTAAGTCTATATAGTTTTTGACAGGTTAAAATAGAAAGTCCGGTAATGTATACAATTATTAATTGTGTAATAGATGGGGTCGCAAAAGTAATAGTGATGTTCACCAAATTACCATTAATTATAAGTTAAAGGATTATGCATTCAGGTCAGCACTGTTTGTTCGAGTTAGCATACTGACACTATGGCTGCTATCCAAATAAAGCATACTGGGGCTGAATTCAGCCATGCAAACATGCCAGACATCATAATTATATTCAAAACAAGCATCTTCAACCTGTCCAGACATAAATAATATAACTCTCTCATGTATTTCTCCCTCCTGTCAGGCATGAATACATATCTGCATTTTCCCTGTTTACTCTAACCCTGATGTTATAGATTTCAGTTACATTAGGAGTTGATTCACAAAGATTTCACGAGTGGTTGAATTTGTTTGGCTGAGCTCACAGTCTGTGGCCACCTTGTTCTCTCTCTCTCTCTCTCTCTCTCTCTATCTCATACACACGTACGCACACACACACGCACGCACGCATGCGCACACACACAGACACACAGACAGACACACACACACAGACACACACACACACACACACACACACACACACACACACACACACACACACACACACACACACACACACACACACACACACACACACACACACACACACACACACACACACACACACACACACACACACACACACACACACACACACACACACACACACACACACACACACACACACACACACACACACACACACACACTAATGGCAATATTACTTCGAGTGGGCCAACCCAAAACCTTGCAGGGGTTTTCTGTCCTCAGCAAAACAAGACAAGCAGATTCTAGAAAGACTGAAAAAGAAAAAGACAAAAAGTGAAGAAAGAAGAGAAAACCAAGCAGTATACATTGAGTTCTACTCTATTTTCAGCCCTCCTGTCAAAATGAATTTCACATCTTAATATAGAGAAAGTGCTTACTATCTGAAATATGAAAAGAGGATGGGTGGATTGAGGGAGGGAGGGAGGGATAGATAATGATGAGGCAATGAGAACTCAATTAGAAGCCTCAAGCTGACAGCACTGCTGCTGCCCCGCAGGTAGAGAAAGAAAGAGAAAGAGAGAGAGAGAGGTTGCCTGCTCAAATGATTGTGCCTGCAGGGCTTGACTGGAGCTGTGCCCTCTTGACTGGGTGCATGCTCAGTTATTCCTTGAATACCCCTCTCTCTCTTTCTCTCTCTGTCCCTCATGTTTTCACACCTTTTCTCTCTCATTTGCTCTCATTCGAAAACAATATCCGGTTGATGTCATTAACAGGTTGTGCACTGAACTAGTTTTAATGTCACTGTCCACAACCACACATCAATAAACACTGGCAACATGCCTGCTCATGTCTCCATATATTTTATCTGCTTTACATCTACAAAGAAAAAAACAAAAACAAAACAAAGCTTTCATATCCTGAAGGATTTCTGTAAAAGCCTTAAGCTTGATGAAACAATTAAATAAAACAAAGTCTGTGTACTTAGATTTCCATAGCAAATGAAAACAGCAGCAGGGAAAATGTTGAAATGTTCAAAAGTCGTTTGTTCTTTTGTATTTATTTGTGAAATTATGCCAGAATTAGTCTTTGATGAATTCCAGTGGTAGCTCTTTTTTATTATAAAGAATTACTTTATGAAAGCTATAGGCAGTGAGAAAAAAAAATGTCTCTTGTTTTATGGTATACAGAGATGATAACCTAAATATTAAATTGAAATCAGCATGATCAGATAAATCATTCCATGTTATTTCAATCCAAATTGGTAATATTCAACAGTGCATCTAAAACCTCTTCATAACCTGCTTTCGAACACTATTCTGTACAGAACACAGGTTTAAATACTGTATCTGACTGTACCACTTAGTTTTCCATCTTTGCATGAATAATGAATATGCCCGTCCATATCCCTGCATCTCTATTATCCTTATATTACACTGATGCAAAGCTCAGGAAACTTTTCAGAGAGGCAAAGTTTGGCATATATGCTTGCGTTCTCTTCCACCAAGCCCTGTGGGGAGACGCAGAACGGTGCGGGAAAGTGCTGGGTACTCGGCTGATAAGACAATGGGGTAAAAGAAAAGGCCCAGAGCTACACTACTGTGAGCGTCTGTACAGCACTTTCCATGGCACAACACTGACTCATCACTAGCTCCTTGTGTGAACATGCGAAGGGCCCCAGGGAGCCTTTCGATCGGGCTGGAGATTCTAGCACTGCACGGTTACAGATCTGCTGCTGGGAGTCAAAAAGCCCTCACTGTGGGGATGGAGCAGGCATTTCCAACACAGGAACTGAAGAGTCCTGCTCAGGCAGCCTGGGCTTGATGTGCTTTTGATGTCTTAATCAGTTCCTATATTAGGCTCAGGGCTTGTTTGGCAGAGTAGATCAGTGAGGGAGGTTAATGTAACCCTGGTGGCATCGTCACCAGGACTAAGAGAAAAGGCTGACCAACAAGATTATGAACATGTAAGCTGAAAGTGTGAACTGAAAAGAGTGTATAAACTCTTGCTGTTGTGTTGTTTTCTCACTATATAAAACAACAACATTAACAGCCCCCCACAAGTCTCCATTAGGACCGAAGTTGATAATGAACAACATATTTGACTGTTGTATTCGTATAGGTTCTACAGCTCCTCACAATAAAGCTGCCATTTGAATCATTTACTGAAAAAGTCATAAATCATAAATGTAGTTGTTCATCAAGAATCACAGACACCCGTCGCTTTTCCCCAGGCTATGCAGCATCAAAACTACCCAGGAAGTCCACTAGCACAGCACAAGGGAAAGGAGTCTTCCATACAAAGCCTCCTGGCGGGTTTAGTCATCTGCACTTCATGGTTCACAGCTTCCATAGTAAGACAGAAGCTATTAATATGTCAAAACATTCAGAACTTCTAACCACACTCCTTACCATGGGCAGACTCTCACAAAGACTAAGAGGATGATGAAGTTACATAAATCATTTTGAAATTGAAAAAAAGTTGATCTTGATCCAGTGTCATCTATTGGCAATTATGATTTGAAAAATGATGGTAGATGAGGGAAATTAACAAAATTGAAAATCCAAGGCTGAGAACATTCTTTACCATTTGTTTGGATATGGACATTTTTATTATTTACTACTATTAATAGTACTAATAGCATTGGCAGATCAAAAAGCATAACTAAAGCAGTGAAAGCTGATAATTGGTAATTACCAGCTAAAACACTGGAAGATTTAATAGGCGATAGATAGGTGAGATTAGGTACTAAGTGAGATTTTTCAAATAATGAAAATGAGTCACTACAAACATTTCATAAGGACTTATGTAGAACAAGGTATACTTTAAATTGCTCCAGCTAATAAACACATCTATATAGAGATATCACCAAGATGGGAAGCTTATACAGTATGGCAAGGCAAACATATACCCCCTTCCTCCCTCCAAACCAAAAAAAAAAAAAGATCTTTGGCCACTGAATTTCACTCCCTCGTCATATCATGGCCAATTTGCTGCTCTCCATATTTATCTCTTCCGAATGGATATTTTTAATTGTTATGGCTGCCGGCAACGAGGCAATTTGCTAATCTGAGCTACAGTTAGCATAAACCACTCTGTAACATGGTCCAGCATTACAGTTTTGTAGTTGGATTGGAGATCGGATTTACAGTATTCTGAATTCTTCACAATAAAACTATAAGATCTTTGTTGCATGGCAACTCATATTTGGCAATATTGGGCAAAGTAACAAATTAAATCAAATATTTTGTTTCTCTACCATTGAGGATAGTAGAATGTTTTAATGTTTTTGAAAAAAGTCTCTTATTCTCACCAAGGCTGTATATTTGAACACATTTGTACACTTTGAATGGTAATAGTAAATGTGGTGAAAATTTGAAAAGTAAAATGTCTAAATTCTGGATTTTTGGTGTTACCTTCCCCCACATTAACTTCAAAATGAGAGTTTTTTTTTTACAAACCAGCACTGTTTTATTTTAATTTGCCAAGGTTAGCAGGGCTTTGAATACCTCACTCATTGCCATGCTACAGCCAATAAGTGGAAACAAATAGCTTGCTTTCTTAACCTTGTTTAGGTTTCTCTGGCAAATACAAAAGAATCTTTATATGTTGCTCGGTGACCTCTGACCGCAGTTGGTACGAGAGACATCTGCGGTAAACCTGATCTTATTTCCAGCCTCAGGACATTTTTCTTTATCAACCTTCGACACAAACCAAACTTCACAATGCACATAGTTCACTCCATCACCTGAAACTTGATAAGAAATCACGAGTCATGAAAACCTGCCTACAGGCGAAGAGTTATCCATCCATCTTACTGACAGATGTCACTCCCAGAGATCTTCGATCAACTGTCAGGATGCAGCATCGAACAAAACTCAAGGAGACATTTTGTTCTTGTGTCCACACAAACAGATTAGGAGTAGAAAACAATGAGTAGATAAAAAGAACGGAAAAACCATGAACAACCAAAAACAAAAAATGTTTTGACAAACCAACATAATCTTGTCAGCTTGATACCTGTCAGGTTGACAATGTATAACGATATGTAGAAGAATAGCGGGAGACTTGGATTTAGGGACTAGTATGTTTTTCCTGTTATGGACACAGGTGGCAAAGCAAGAAGGAAAGAGTGAAAGCTATCACTCAAGTTTGAAAACAGAGCAGTTGACCCCTGCCTGCTTCTAGTTGCAATGGCATAAGCAGTGCCCATATCTAAACAAAGAGGCCTGGAGCTAAACTCACATGAAAGAAGGAATTCTCTCCAGAGATGGGGGAGGGGTACTTTGCTCCCCTGTGACAACTGATATATATATATATATATATATATATATAGATAGATAGATAGATAGATAGATAGATAGATAGATAGATAGATAGATAGATAGGTAGGTAGGTAGGTAGATAGATAGATAGATAGATAGATAGATAGATAGATAGATAGATAGATAGATAGATAGATAGATAGATAGATAGATAGATAGATAGATAGATAGATAGATAGATAGATAGATAGATAGATAGATAGATAGATAGGTAGTTGTCCCTAACATCATCTATAAAGCAAAGGAATATATTTTGACCCAGGTTTAACAATATTTGCTAGCAGAGGTTACTACTTACAAGGTAGATTTGGTCTGTTTTAAATAAACGTAAAATAAATAAAACATAAATAAATGTATTTAAAAATACAGTAAAGCCTGGTAAAATGCTTAATTTTAATAAATTATTAAAGCTAAGAAACTGCTATTCAAGAGGTTTGGATCTTTGTACATTTATTTCAGATTTCATTCTTTATATTTATACTTTAGCTCTCACTATCTGTCAAGGTGAAGAAATCTGTGTGGATCCAGAATGGATTCCAAAAAGAAAATCTTACTGACATATTTTTTTAACAAGCTTTCTATTTCAGATAAATGCAGTTCATTTGAAATTTTTATTAATTAAATAACCCTAAAGAAATGTATACAACTGTTTTCAACATTGAATTGATTAAATTATTATTGAATATTAATATTAATATTATTGATTCAATATTATTATTGAATAATAATAATAAATATAGGCTTGGTGAGCAGAAGAAACTTTCAAAACTTCAACCTTAATCCTCAAAAAAACCCGTAATGATCTAAAACTTTTGAACGGTAGTGTATATTATTCTACATATGTGTTAAGATGGGGAACTCACAAAGGGTCCACTGCTGATTCTCTTTTATTCAAAACGTGAAAAAAAACACTTTAACTATAAACAGAAACACTCAGGAAACTAGGAGAGGACACATACATATACACACACACACACACACACACACACATTTTCCCTGTTTGCTCTAACCCTGATGCTATGGATTTCAGTTACAAAAGGAGTTGATTCACAAAGATTTAAGTTTAATTTGTTTGGCTGAGCTCGCAGTATGTGGCCACCTTGTTTTCCCATGCACAGTTAACAACCAACAAAGACAAGGGAAATGCAAGAGCGTTATATACACAAGGGAATAACAAACACCTGGGAAGACTAACGATGTAAGTTATGACAAGACAGGTGCAAGGAGGGCACGAGAGGATACACAGAAGGTACCCGGAAGTGAAACAACACATGTCAGATTAAACAGGAAGTGACAAATGACACGACACACAGGAAGTGACAATTGACCTCACTGACAGGAAGTGTAACTATGACCTTACAGACAGGAAGTGACAAAAGCACACAACAGACAGAAAGTGCACAATTGATTCACCGGACAGGACTAAAGGTAACAATATGATGTGATTGAGTTTGGTGCCAATTATTATATTTGGGCCACCGGCAAACAGCTGTTGTACAAGCTTGCTGGACTGTTCACACGGTGGGTTTCCCTATGTCCTGGAACATGCTGAAACACACTTCATTGCTGACCACCATAAAGTCGTAACTCATTCACACATGGCCACAAAGTGCACACCCAAACACACACATACCCCCAAACACCTGACCTGGAAAACATAGGACAGCTAACCCAAGGTGACCTAAGGAAACGCTGGGGTAGGCCCAATTAATTGGACTTTTTGCTCAGGCCCCGTCTCCCACAATTGCCCAAATCCGCTGGACACATGATTAATGTGTACACTGGTGAAGAGAAAATATTTTTAACCCCATTAAAGTCAACCAAGGGTAAACCGGGTGTATGCTTATTCTGGCACTATTTCAAACTACCCTATTAGCTGGACTGCAAGTGTGTATGTGTGTGTTGTAATTTGTGAGTGTATCTGAATGGGTATGACTGTGTGTGTTAGTGTGGAGTGAGGGATATAGGGTATCTTGGATAAACAGTCTATGTGTGGACATTATTTTTTAAAATCCTGCTTACTGGAGGCTTAAAGGCAACACTGAACAGCATTAAAGCAAAGTGGTATTACTGCCATTGTGCAGAAGGTTCAAAAGTTCACATCCAGGTCTTGCTCACTGAACCCTGGTGGCCAATGAAAATAGTGCCATCTAGATTAGTCCAATGACCTTCTTTTTTGCAAAACATTCATGGCTGGGTGCTGTGCTTTGAACGCTTTGAACAGCGGGATTAATCTGCTGAAGTTTGACCCACACCACGACGGTCTTACTGCAACACTGTGTGCTGACCTAGCTACTCAAGTCAGAGAGAGCTGTGACACTTATCAGCATACACTCTCACTGACAAACATGTGAACATGTAAAACATTAATAATCTTTAAATGTACATTCCCAACATGAAAAGCATTGGACAACTGTCTAGAGTTAATCACTGAATCCATTTTTTTTTTAAATGCACTGAAATTCTAGTGCTTTTGCTTTTGAATGTTTTTGTCTTGCCCTTAGTAACTAATATAATTAATCAAATTTAAAGAATTGTATTTGAGTTAAATCAGTTTTCTGATTTTGCTTGTATTTAAAATCCTCCAACCAGATCACAGAGCTATATTTGAAAACAACTTAGGGCGAGAGCTCATGTTTGCAGGGACCCTACATCTGAAAACCCAAAATGTCATGGGAAACAGATATTAGATCAAAAATCGGATCCACAAACAATGGAATGAGTCAAAAAAAGTGTAAATGGCACAGGGACTTTCATTTTTCATATAAAGAAATGACACTGCAATGACATTTTATTAAAACAATTATTGGATAAAAGTTGGCATAACCAACTAAAAAAACCTCTTTCGTGTAGTTATTTACATATCTGCTCATTGCTCTAAACAAAACTATGTTGATGATGTTTAATACCACTTCAAGGACTCTTGTCAAATGTCCTGTTTGTGCACATTTTCAGTCAACAAATATTCCAGGCTGATGTTGTGAAATTGAATGGGGCAAGTACATTTTTTTTTAAATTATTTTTAGAGCAGGGCAGGTGAATGCCACACATGATTATAATCAAAACAATTGACTACAGTTAATCCATGCATCCAAATATGTTTATATACTGTGCCAAAATAGAATGCACAGAAAGCAATTATTTCACGGATGAGCTACTACTTGGATCAAGATTTTGAAGTAGGGATCCGGTGGACCGTTTACAACCTCAAATTCTATGATCAATAAGTCATGACAACATTTATTTTTACATTAACTAAAAAAAAAGCTTTAAAAAAAGTTGTCAGTTTAAAAAGTTTATTTTTTAATCTTTTAAGTTAAATTTACTTATATACTCAAGTTGATTGAACTTAAAAATGTAAGGTTGATACTTACACCAATTCCTTCAGTTTGACAGAAAAGGCTTAGGTCCATTCCCAGACTAAACTGCATGTTGTAGCAATTTTAAACAAAAGCAACTTTCACTGACATATCTTAAATGTCCTAATTGAAATAATTAAACTAACTATTAACTATGACTTTTGCCTCAAACTCATAATTACTGCTCATTAACAGTAATATAGTTGTTAAATTTAGGTATTGGGTAGAAATGGGGTAGTATTGGGAATGTAGAATAATGTCATCCAGAATACGGCATTAAGATGTGCTATGTGAGTATTAATAAACACAATGTCCTAGTAATATGCATGGTAATAAGTAATTGGACTCTAAACTAAAGCGTTACCCATGTGTTTAATTAACTAACAAAAAAATTGTCTCAGGTTACATATGTAACCATTGTTCCCTGAAGATGAATGCTTTGGGGAATACCTAGATTACAGACTCCTGAAGCATTATGTAAACGATCAAACAATCGATCAACCAAGTGTGAGTGACGGTAGCAAGTCGGTAACCAGGGTCATAAATATGTGCTGGAAACCAGTGACAGCAGCTTAGAGGAGTGTCTGAAGTAAGTCCAGAAGGCGCGAGGAGCTGAGGCTAAAGACGCAGCGTCTCGTTCCCTCTTTCAAGGGAACTCGCATCGAACGTTTTGGGGAACGATATATCAACGCCATTCTCGTGTCTCGTAGCTCTCCACGAGAGGACCCGATTTCCCGTAGCGAATTTGAGGTCAAGCTGATAAAACCTCAAGAATATGTGCAGGGAGGACCAGCCTGCCGCATCACAAACATCAGACAGGAAAACCCCTGATAGAAGACCCTTTGAGGTAGCCACGCTCCTAGTAGAATGGGCATGGACCCTCAGTGGAGATGGGGTTCCAGCCAACTCATAAGTTGATAATCTCGACTATCCATCTGCTTAAAGTGTGCTTGGATTCTGGGGCCCCCTTAGGGGTCCCAAAGCAAACAAACAGCTTGTCTGATTTATGCTAAGGGGTAGACCTTGTGGACATAAATGTCCAGTACTTGCATTGGACAGACCTTGTTTTTAAATTCCCGATCCTGGTCACCAAAAGGGACCTTGAGCAGAAGACCTGCAGCACAATAGACCAAGCCATATGAGTGGGTACCTTAGGTATATAGTTTGGCCTGGGATGGAGAAAGGCTTTTGCCCTCCCAGGCGCAAACTCCAGAAAAGAGGGAGCTACAGAAAGAGCATGTAGGTCCCCAATTCTCTGTAGCAATGTAATAGCTGGTAGAAAAAGCATCTTTAACCCTTTCGCACGTAAGTTCTAAATATTTTCTCAGACCCCACAGCGTGAGTTTTTTTAGACGACCAGTTATTTTAGAATGTTTACCTTATTGTTCCCATGGCGACGCGTCATGCTTGTCACGTTGACACACGGCAGCCTCAGAAGCGCTTTATGACATGTGCATCGCATTTATTTAGTGTATGTCTTATTTATTCAAAATATTCACACACTTGTTGGCTATGTTATCAACTACCTGATATTTAGATTCTCAAATATGTGGAAATGAATGTGTTTTGTCATTTAAAAACTTTTATAATGATCTTTATTAACTGATCTATGATGCGCGATGGGCGCCGCCATGTTTGTTTGCGCTGCAGTTCGGAGAATCTGATCGGCCTGATTTATAACGCAAATTCAGTCGCTTCTCCCGAAAAACGGGACAGTAAGTGACCAGAGAAGTGAGAGAAGAATAAAGTGAACTTTATAGTTACCTATGCAATGTGTATCTGATTTATCTGATCAATTTATAAATGAACGATTGCTATTTCTGCTTTTATGGACGTCAGTGTGTATTTTTCAAACTAGAGATGTATACTAGATACTAGAGATGTATTGTTTTGTGAGTACTTATGAGTATTTAAATGGCTGAAACCGAAAATAAACCGTATGTGGTTGAAAACACTGAGTAGTTGTGATATATGACAAGCTTTAAGCGCGCCCGTCTCTGAATCGGCGCCAGATGATGCGCAAAAACACGTTTGAATTTAGCAGTTGATGACGTGAAGCACGAACGTTCTAATCACACCGGTGTGATCGTACCCTCCAGGGCACAGCCAAGACTGATCACACCGGTGTGATCGTACGCGCGAAAGGGTTAAAGAGAGGAACTTAAGAGGAACCTTTTCCAGGGGTTCAAAAGGTGTCTGGGACAAACCATGGAGGACCAGGGATAGGTCCCAGGTGGGAACCTTGGTCTGTACTGCAGGCCTCAGCCTAATAGTAGCATGGAGGAAGCTTGTGACTAGTGTGTGACTAAGCGTGTGACTCCCTGCCAATAGTCATGTCACACAGAGATATGTGGTAAGCAGCCATGGCAGCCACGTAAACCTTCAGGTAGGAAGGGGACAGTTCTGCAGCGAATCTTTCCTGCAGGAACTCCAACACTTTGCCAATCTGGTAACTGGGTTCATCTGCTTCTTGCTACACCATGAAGTGAAGAGTCTCCACTTCAGGACGTACAGCTTCCTCATCAACAACCTCAGTTGAGAGACAGGAATCTATGAGCTAGGTCCCCTCAGAGGCCAAGCCCACAGTTTCCACAGTTCTGGGCAGGGGTGACATCAAGCAAGCTGCCTGGGACAGAAGGTCCTCCCTGACTGGAATCTCCCAGGGGACTCCATCCAAGAGGAACATTAGATCCGCAAACCACACTCTGCCTGGCCAACATGGAGCAATAAGTGTGAGATGAACCTTCAAACTCTCTCCAGAACTCCCAAGAGTAGAGCTATCGGGGGAAAGGCGTACAGACGTAGCCCTGGCCATGTCTGCACCATGGCATTCAGCCCGAGCGGGGCTGGATGAGGAAGAGAAAACCAAAGAGGACAATGAGTCGTTTGTGAGTTCCTGAAGTCGTTCCTGACTTTTTAAAAGAGCTAGGGGAGTTTAGAAAGACCAGACAATGAACACACACACTCTCACATAATGCTTGGTGAACCGTCACCAGTTTCCAGTGTATATTTATGATCCTGGTTTGTGACGTCACCAACTTGCTACCGTCCATGTCAGGGTTTTGCAGAGAGAGGACCCAAACGCAGAATGAAGTGATGGGGTTTTATTGACACGACTGAAGACAAGCCACAATAGGGGTAGTGAGGTATGAAAGTTCAACAGGCAGGGCAGGGTTGATGACAAATACAGGCAAGCGATGATGACCACTGAGACCAGTCCAGAATAACAGCAGACTGAGGAGTTTGGAAGAGGCAGCACCAACAGAGAGACCAAGCAGGAGCTCGCCAGGCCACAAACTTCTAGGAGATCTCAGACTAGGCTCCAGACTAGTTGCCAGGTAGATGAGACAGTGGTCAGGAACTCTCAGGGCAGGAACAGACACAACTCACAACAGACAAGACAAAAATGCAAGACAAGAGAGAGTGATTAAATGAAACAGAGCAACAAAACAAGATGAGCGCAATAATGAAACAGAAGATAGAACTAGAGAATTAAACTATGACTATGATAACAGGACAACTTTGCAAGGAGAAGATTAGTAGAAGTTAACTTAAAACTCAAAAGAGAAAACAAAACTGGGAAATCAAAAGGGCAAGAACTAACTAGAACAAGACTTGAAAGAACATCAAAATACTATAAGGAATATACTAGAAAAAAGAGCTGGAACTATTCACAACTAGAATAAGCGACTTAGCTACCGTACAGATTCTAGAACAAACGTTAGGGTTAGTCACAAAACGAACCAGCAAGGACATGAGGGAAAGGAGGACAATATAAAGGGAGCAGAGCACATGAGGGACAGGTGAACACACTCAGCAAACGAGGACTAGACAAGGGGGCGTGGTAACTGGAAATGAGGAGGTGGGACAAGAGGACCACATGGCAAACATGAACAAAGACAAAGCCATGTGCTCAAAAACAGCACAAACAGGCAAACATTAAACAAAGACAAGACAGACAAGATAGTCTGGGCAGGATCCTGACAGTCCATCAATAATAGTGCTTTACGAGACAGTTGTCCAGGTATTCCTCAAAGGTATTCAACACAGTTCCCTTGAAAAGGGACTATACCTTCTCCGGAATACACACAATTATTATTGCGCTTCAATTAAGACAATATATAGCATTTTAGTATTCTATGACCCATCCTCGGCTAATGCTCTACTCTTGACCATAAAGGTAACTTCCAAAACTCCAGCATTACACATCACTAAATAGTAGCAGATCTTGTTAACACTTTATTTTGAGACTTATTTTAGACATTCTACTATATTCTAATTATAAGTAAGTTTAACAAACTCTTATTACAGTATTAGTAGTATATCTGCATAGTATCTGCTAACATTTAATTTTAACATAACATTTCATTTTGATTATTCAGTTGACTATAAGTATCTCTGCAACTACATGTCAACTTATTCTACTAATCCCAACCCTAACATAACAGTCTGCCAGAGTCTACTAACACTCCAATGAACGTTAACTGACATTTACTTGCACTTGCTAAGTAACTTAGTAGTAGACCATTGAAATAAAGTGTAACCTAGATCTCTCCCTATATTAATATGCATAAACACATTTTCTAACTCTTTATTACAACATTTATTGTTTTATATGCTGAAGCAAAGCATGTTGAGAACAATAACTCTGCTGTAGCGGTATCAGTGTGGGTTCTACTTAATACAATTAGCTGAGATAAAATAGCTTTTTTTCTATTAAGTGAAGTGAGCTTTCATTCATTTTTGTATGAGATTAACTTGTTTGTTTAGTAAACTTCATTTGTTTTACAGAGGAACCTGTATTTCTAAGGAACACATTTCAAAGTTTTTCATATGGTACAAAATCAATTACAAATTTTTCTCATTCAATTACAAAGCAAGCAAAGGCCAAGCAAAGCGAAAGAATGACTCTTAAGTGCTTTACTCACAACTTTCTTAAAAAGGAGATACAAGAGAGGAAACAGTGTCTTTTGAAGTCAAATGTATTAGTCCAAGTTTCTCACCCAACTGAATTGTCAGTTTTTTAAAGAAGCAACTCCAACTTTTAAAAGCCTCATGCTTTCTATGAGTGGCATATTTTTGAAAAAGTTTAAAGTCTCTTACTGGGGTTTTCTTATGCTGCATTTGGGCATATTTGTGTGCATTTTCAAAAACTCTTCCCTTCACTACTTGTGATTGTGTTCATCATCTTAATTGGTTAGATGGCACTGTTTTGTGCAACAGTGCTTACAATGTTACATTTGGAAGAGTCAAAGCTCTCATTTACATTCCTAACACAATCAAAGTACAAGATGAGGTAATGAGAGAGGAAGAAAGCAAAACAGAATGAGGGAGGGAGCTAGAGAAGGAAATGACTGAACTTTCTATAGCGCTTTGTAATTGTCACCATAACACGTGTGGTAATTTGTTTGGCTTCCTTTGTAAGCGGAGAGGGTTGCTCACTCATGCTTTGGATTTGTGTTGGATGCAGAAAGCAGAACATGCATAAATAAGGTGCCTCAGCAACTTCACTTATGAGCTAAACTAATGTCATTCCATAGAAAGTAGGAAACAGTTCTCAAAGATCCTTAGCTACAACCACACTCACCCAGACATATTTCTGATTGGACATTTTGGCTTTTGAAAAGCAGCCCTCATTCAACACCATTCCAAGGTTGTCAGTGCAGAGATGTAGATGTAGGTTCTATATGAATGATGTCTCAATGTTGAGGCAATACAACATCTCCTATTGCACTATTAAGATTATTAAGAAGTCAATTTCGAAAAACGTTCAAGAATTAGAATTTGAAAGAATTGATTTAAAAGTAAATTCAGCTATATGTTTGAAATGTCATCTACTGTCCATTTAGAATAAATAGAACATGCTAAAATTTAAAAAGTAAACAGACCAAATTCTCAATGCAGACTCAACATTTAATTAATACAAACAATACAATGAATCAAAACAATTTAATTTAGCTAAATCAAAACAATTTAATAAAGCTAAATAAAAGTTGAAACAATTTTGTTCATAAATTCTATGAAGTATTCATATTATACTTGTGATTTTGGGTCCATCATACAAAATAAATCCTTTAAAGTTTGCCATAAAAATGTATTTCTCATGTCACATTAAAACTTGGGCAGACCAACATATTTGTCTTGCAGTCATGGAAGTGCTATAATACTGACTAATACTAATTTTGGAAATAATTAAAAGAGGACCTCTGATATATGCATACTAAAATTCAGTTTTATAAACAAAGGTTGGGAGGAGCACGTTCTAATGATTTTCTAAGGAGGAGTCCTATGAATATGTAGCCGACTCACATTCGTTTCAAAAGTTTATTTGCATCCCTCCACCACCCGATCTCCTCACAATTGCCTGGTTACCATCCTAACCACAGACACGGGGGAGTATTCTAGGTTCAAACCACATTCCAAGCCCAGACAGCATTGTTCCCTACCTGTAAATCTAACCCTTACATAAACTTGTTGACATTTAAAGCATTTTTTTTTATTATTATTTGGACAATGTATGACCTTTAAAATAATTAGAATATTTAAGTAGATTTTATAAATGTGGCATAGGAAAAATAATAATTCCTTATGCACATCTTGAGACAAGAAGAATTAGGTTACAAATGTAACCACGGTTCCCTAAGAGCTGAGAGGGGAACAAGATGGTGCGTAGCATAACAACACTTTGGGGAATGGCCTTCAATGTGACTGTGTCTGTGGCACATGTGCAACAGTCCAATTCTAATTGGCGCAACGTCATCCTGTGACCCGTGCTCTCGAAATTCAGAAGCTATAAGAGGAGCTGTCACCAAAGCTATTAAAGCCTTTTGACTGACTGAAGCATGCTGGACGTATAGCAAAGGGATGCAGCACCTCGTTGGCTAGTGTTGTTGTTGTTGTTGTTGTTGTAGTTGTTTGTTTTTTAAATACTGAACTGAGGGGTATTTCAGAAAGCAGTTTATGTGTATACCCAGGTATGTTTAAGGGTAAGTTTTCGGATAACTTCTAATAATTTCTCTCTGAACATAACCTGCTGTTTGAGTGTTATCACACCTTTCAAGCACCGTTGAAGCAAATTTACAAAACATAAAGAGTAAACATGTTAAAGTTAAAATTTTACGGCTATGTTATCTTTGTAAGAACAAAATGTTAATTAGTTAAATAAATATTTTTCTTGATTGTAGAATTAGCATTTAAACTAATTATATAGTTCCTATTCACAGTGATTAAAAGATTTTTAAAGAAAAAGACTGTCAAATGATCTACAAAATTAGTACAATTATAAGAAAACCACCAAATGCTGTTTTATTAACAAAGTTCGGGAGGAGGATGTTCAAAGGATTAACGAAATCAACTCATCAGCATGAGAGGAAGCATGTATATATAGATATGTTCGACTCACCTACACCTCTTGACAGTTTACGGCATCCCTCCACCACCCCGGCTCCTCACACTTAATTGTTCCTATCAAAGTCAGGATACTGGGGGAGTGCTCCAGGTTTGGGCTAGATGCCGAGCTCGGAGCCCTCTCCTCAGACAGCACGCCAAATACGCATACCATTTACTACTTCTGAATCATTTGTAAGTGTGATCTTGTGAAATAGGTGGCGATATTCACCAAGTATGTAAATTGGCATTAAAAAAAGAAAAGAAAATGTAGTATGGTGCAATTCTTCTTAATTAGCGTTGTTATGGTGACTCGTCGATTTGTTGCTCTGTTAAGAATGTCTTGTGTGTTAACCCTGAACATACTCTAGTTTGGATGAAATTACTCCCGATTGCATATTTGGAATCGAGTAAGGAAGGTTTGGGTTAATCAACCAAGTTTCATCATGGGAATCATTTTCTGGTCCCAAGAATGTAGAAAAAAACCTGACATAAAAAACGGATGGATTAAAGTACAGGCCTCAAATACACAGACAGTTTTCGTACATGCAGGATTATTTTCAGTCAGTAAGTGTGTTCAGTTACATCATATAACTAACCATGAGGATTACAGAACATACATAGACACAAAGGGCTAACAAGGCAGATTGGTTAGAACAGGGTCAGAGGTAGAAGTTTGCAATAGCAAGTTTGAATGTCCTAATGGATAGAGTGGTCATACAAATACCTTGCAAGTGGGCATGTGTGCTGGCTTCATTGTTTCCAATTAATATCTAGTTGTATTTTAACATCATTGTACAGAAATGGAGAAACTTAAGTTATTTGTAAGGTGTTATGACCACAAATGCCAATCATTTACAATTGAATAGCAATTTCTTTCTTTTTTGGTGAAATCCAGTTGTTTCAATAGGAATCCATACAACTGGGAATTTTGCGTCAGGGCTGAGTTCAATTTGCTCTTTTTCATGCAAAATTCCAGATTGAACGTATTCCCTTTAAAATGACTGGATTTTAACCATGAAATACAAAGAGCCAATGTACATGTGAACACCATAAGAAGGCCAGATTGCTTGATGTTTACAAAAGTATGTTTTCGAAGAAACTTTATTTTCCTCGCAAAACTCAAAGAAATTAAAATTAAAACAAAACTGATATGCCAGTTTGGCTAAAACTAAAAATATCTCATGCTGTTATGATGAAATATATATTTTTTATCTATAAGATGTTTGTCCCCCAAGAGAAAGGGTGCACAGAAATTAAAGGAGAATGAGAGCCATCAATGCTTGCACCAGCTGCATCCCAGTCATGGCATGATGGGAGAAGTCGCTCACCCGGCACGAGGCAACCCTTGGGGGCAGACTAGACACGTCCGTCAAGAAATACCCTCCACCCCTCCTCAACTCCTCCCCGAGATGCACCTGGAGCATCTCCCAAAATCCCCACCAGCCCCATCCATCCATCTTCCATACAGCCCGAGAGCTAACCCAGATGTGAGCCTCACGGGGCGGATCAGGGCCCGGGAACGTGTGCACTCTGTTGTGACTAGTACCAGATGTGCTCCATTGACCCAAAACACCCAGCCAGTAGACATGCCACATAGGCATCACACAGACCCACCACACAATCAGCGACACACCTGTTTCCATTCACACTCTGGCCTGGGAGCCCTGCACGGCCGTCAGCGCTCACCACATGTCTCTTTTCTCTTTCTTTCTCTGTTTTGTGCCCCCTCCCTCTCTCTTTATTTTTTCTATCTGTCAAACTCATCTCCAAAGTGTTTACTCTTGGGGCTAATAAGAAACTCGAACAGATTTATTCATTAGAACACGGCGGCTAATGACATGAAAAGAAATAATAATTTAATTTTCCATCCAAACACTGAGAGTCAATTTCAGGACGTGGAAACAAGATACGGGATAGAAGAGGCCTGTTTGATTTGAGGGCTTGTTTCATGTTACTGATTCTAAATTAGCGTAAGTAAATACACCTGCATGACCCCGGAGCCCCACAGAGGTCAAAGTCATTCAAACATTTAAAGAATGGTAATTAAATTACCCTTGGTGCTGAATAACTTTAATTTGGTAGCATCGCAAATTGTTTCCAGCCTTTTTCCCCATAAGTGGCTCCTTCAGCCTCCTGGTTTAATATTTTATAAGCTTAGACTTGTAGCTACAAACAAGTGCTCATTTTCAGAACCATAAGTAATCAAAGACAATTCACCTCAACTGAACGTGCTCCGAGTGGCAGTGTGGTTTACTTTGTGAAAGAGTAAAACAGGAGGGGGGCATTCAATGCATTTCAGGGCGATTACGCTCAAACATGAAATTGTACTAAACAAAAAATGGAATACAAGATGAATAAGTGCTTCAGGCCAATCGAACCACTGAACTTTAAATCATGATTTAAAGACTGAAATAAAATTGTCTCCCTGTGATATTAAAATAAGACCGGGGACTTTGGGGTCCTATTTCAGTGGCTTGCGGTCAAGCTCTGGGCCCAGGTGGGCTTGCTTATGAGTCCTCTTCAGGTCCTAGCAAAGTGCTGCCACTGGAGCACAATAACTCTTAATTCTGAGGCCTGGCTGAGATCCAGCAGGTCTACTACCTGAGTCTGTTTGAAGAATGACGTTTGGCCGGGTATTTAGCCATGCTGTTTGAGCGCTAATGCCCGGAGCACAGAACATGGCAGCATGGCAAAGCAATTCAGTCCTTCTCTGTGATAAAATTATTCACTTCACCAGCTGATATGATTAGTGATAGCATTACCCATAACCTCTTTGACCTGCACAATGAACACGCTATTTCTAAATGTCCCATTGATTCCCTTACAAAGTTCACAAAGATAAACTACACAACAGTTTACTGTGAGATGCCTGCTAACGCTCATGAAAATAGGATCATAGACTTAATTCCCCCCTAAAATCTGTACAGTATGACTTGAAGAAAATTCACTCAAAGCAGCCAAATAAACAGATCTGTCAATCTAAAATGGACAACCGTCCTCTTATAATCACTGTCAACATACATACACTGACACACAAACTGTGCCGCAGCATAATATGGTCATCAGTTTTTTTTCTCTCTTCATATTTCAGAGGGCATGAAGGCTGAGGGGTGTTGCTCTGGCTTTGATTTTGCTCTGTGCTGGAACATTTTTTTATGTTGCATTAAAAATTAATAACGATTAACCCAGTTGAATTTCTGCACAGGCTGAGTTCAAAGAGCTGTGAGCCCAGAGCAGGCTCACTCGGTTAAACTCCATCTGGGGTTATTACACTGCTGCACAGTACACACTCTTGTTCTCTTCCTACAAACTGTGCTGAAAACATGTGGCATGGTAAAAATGTGAAAATTTGCAAGCCCTATTCTTTCAGATACATCCTATTTTGCACTTTCCCTTCTCTCTCTATCTCTCTCTCACTCTCTATTCACCTGATTTTGACCTCATGATCAACTGCGTTCTGTAACATGGCATGTTCAGCCCGAAACTGGACACCTCAGAGATCAAAAGCAATCTCCACTGAGCTGCAATTACCCAGATCTAAAACCACTCCAAGTCCTTTCTCTTTTCCCCTTTATTTCTTTCTCTATCCTCCCTAAGCTGACCCCCCTCAGAACGTGTGTCTTCAACACATTTGGCCCCAACAAAAAATGGCTTTGTTTACATGGAGTGACTGCGAAGAGTTTGAAAGCAGCCAAACACTGTCAGAAGACATGCATGCTCTGCAGAGCTCCGAGTACTTGCGTGTGTGGGTGTGTTAACATATGATCCCATGACCCATTCACTGCGATTTCACCACTAAAGGCATGTTAAGTCCTGAGAACAGGGCTCTGTGTGTGAGAATGTTTATGCATCATGGAAGATGTTTTTGAATATCAAAGACATACATGATGAATAGTCAGCAAAGTAAAGTTTAAGTATATTTTTTAATTTGTACAATGAAAGAAAAGAGAGAAATACAAATACCCTCTGAGAATATTCTTGCTACTTGGGATCAACAGTTCTTTAGGGACCTTGTTTTCTTGGCCTGGTATGACTTGATGGACTTACATCATCTGCATACAATGTAGCTTGTGTTTTAGAGTCCCATTATGGTTTGACATCGACTTTCATGTTTCTGCGTTGTTTGTTGTTCTGGAATCAGGCAAAATGAAAACACATGAGGTGAGGAGCGATTTATTTGTATTCCGGCAGTTCACTGCGTCTGACAATGCCTGTGATTTCTGCCAAACCATACCACAACACTCATAATCAGCCGTCATCTCTTCCTTATTTCATATCCCCTTCCTGACCCCTATGCAGGAACTCACTTCATAGAACTCTCATTGTCTTCAGGCAAAGATCATCCACATCCCAGGAGCGTCAGCCTTCGGTCAATGGCAGAAGAACCATGAGGCTAATATTCAGCCTAAAGTTAGGGGAGGGCCTTGGGCAGACAGGAGGTTGGGGGTTGGTTCGGTTCCTGGCATCTTTCCCCACTCCTAGACTATGTGACTGCTACATGGCAGAAAGGAGAGGTCACGTTGTCTGGGCTCGGTCTACAGTGATGCATGCGCACAAATATGGCCTCACTGTTAGCCATTATGTACCTATTAGTGCTGATTAACTCCTGATAGCTCCAGAGTCTGTGGGTTATCCTCAGCTTGCCGTTAGTGAGGGGCTTTGTTTAACCTCAGTGGAACATATCTACTGACCATGTGAATAACAGGCCATTGACATTGAATTCCTGCAATATAGGCATATGTCTAAGCAACCAAACAATATCTCAAGTTAATGCAGATTAAGAATACAATGTAAACATTAGTCTACTTCCCATGGAATCATATTTTCTGAAAGCCATAACTCCAGTCTTCAGTGTCACATGATCCTTCAGAAATTGTTTTAAAATAATGTTCCCTTTCAAGGACACTTGCGCTGCGTTGATTGAAGCTGTAAAAATGCTCTGCATGATTTTGTCACGAAGCACATATGAAATCGAATCAATGGTGTGTAGAAAAGTCAAAGACGGGTGAATTCACAAACCAGGAAACTATGAAAAAATAGTCAGTAAGCACTGAATGTAAAACGTTTGTCTTATTTAGAGTTGTCTCTCTACTATCTGAGAAAAGAAAACTTGTAACTGAAGTTGTAACTTGCGCTGTCACCAGATTAAACATTCACTGGCCAGAAGAGAAGTTGGGCACTCGTCCCAAATGTAAATTGAACAAATTTTTTCTCTGTGCCCTTAAGGTCTCTGCCACCTTGGCTCAGCGATCTTCAGCAAGCCAGTATCTCAGTGTCCGCCCGGAAACATAGCAGCATTGGGATTCTTGTCCCCCTCTGAGGAGGTGTCAGCGTTCTGTCACTTCAGTTTGGGTTTCTAGTGTGGTGGCTGACAGAGCTCTGACACTGCCCCTTTATTGTGTCTTGTGATTGTAAGACCCGCCCACCTTGTTCCCTCATTCCCCTTAATTTATCCCAGCTGTCTCTACTCGTTACCTTCCTCATGTGTTCCCTATTTAATCCTGATGTGTTTGCTGTCCTGTGTGGTGTTGTTGTCTGGATTGTCTGTTTATGGCTCTCCCCGGGATAGTTCGATCCCCGTGTTCTTCTGGTATTCCTTTGAGTATGGATTATGTGTTACCTGTTAGTTTAGTTTAGTGTTCTGTTTTCCCCATCGTGGGTAGTTTTCTTTAGTGCATTATGTTTCTTTTTGTTATAATAAATATATCTTCACTTGCACTTGAGTCCTCCCTTCATGTTCCGTGACAGGAGGGCCCTAAAGTTACCAGTTTGGTCATTCCCTGCCAGTGTGTCGCTTCAGGGCATCGGAGTGGTGGCTTGCAAAACACCAGAGGTCAGTCTCAAGAGACTAGTTCCCTTGGTAGAATTTGTGTCTGCGTGGAAGCTACAGTCAAATATATCTTGTAGTGATGGCGAAATGAAGCTTTGTGAAGCACCGAGGCTTTCGCCTCAACTGTATCGTAAAAAGGTTCATTACTCGAAGCTTTTCAACACGGCGCACACTAACGACATCTTGTGGTCAAAGTTTGAAGAGCAGCTTGTGCCAGAGGACCTATTCATTTTTTTGGACTGTATCATGTTACATTCACTTTGAGAAATCCATAAAAGCAATAAAAAAGTTTTTTTTTGTTTGTTAATTTGATAGGCTACTTGCAACATGTGAACAAATTAGCCTATTAATGAATTTATGAAACAAAATAATAAATGGGACAAATTAATGTGTATAGAATCTGTTTTTATGAATCTACTTTGATCAACACATGCAGCCTTATTTACATACACTTTAGCCTTAGTCCTAAACCTATGAATTCATAGGCAAGGCTCATGTAGGCATATACAATCAAAATACAAGAAAATAATTGTGGAATGGTGAAGTGCTTGTGAACTGGGGAGTTTTTATTTTGTGGGAAATTGAAGAAATCAAAGATTTTTATTAATGAACAGAACTTGATCAACAGTACGGGGGCTAAGTCTATTTCTTTTTTTATTCTCTATTTCCCCTGCCTTTGAAAATATTCTCTCACATGGGACTGAGGAGGCAGGAGTGAATAAACATTCCAGGGCAAGATGATGAAGATGTGGAAAGACAAATTATTAGTAAAGTACATAAAAGTATTCGTGTAAATATTTATTCATATTACTATTAGCCTAATTCTTATAATTATTTATTATTTTACAATATAATTCTTGATATTAATAATAATAACAACAACAACAACAACAACAACAACGAGCTTACTTTATTTGTTACAACCTTGGCTGGTTCCATGCTCAAAATTCAAAAAGAGCTTATCCTCTGTTTCGTGTCAGTTCACTACCGTTTTACCGAAGTGCATGACACTCAAAACCTGCGCAAGAGGTTCGCGCTACATTTGAACCAGATTACGAAGCAGTCACGTGGTTGAGGGAGAAAACGAAGCTTCGGACGTCACCGATCACGTGGTTATGGCAAAACGAATCACGCTCCGATACAGTGCTTCACTGTGAGATGTTTCGTTTTTTGCTTCGAAGCTTCGAAGCCTCGGTGTCAAACGTCACATCACTAATATCTTGTTGGGTCCTGCACATAGACGAAAAGGTTTATACTACTCAGTTAGGGTCTTCATGGGTCTACCCATGAATCGCCCAGATTCACGGGTATCCTGCCCACAGTGGAGGCCCCCTAGTAGGCTTTGGTCATGGAACAGGAGTTAAAAACTCAGAATGTGACCCTCTCCCAGAAAGAGAGACAAGTTTCTACAGCCTGTATTTTATTGTTTCAAAGAAGGATGGGTGTTGTGTCCCATTCTGAACCTGCATCATCTGAATCAGTCGGTCATGAAGCTCAAGTTCAAAATGTTAACCTTGAGACAGATTGTATACACTGATCAGATCTGAGGATTGGTTTGTTATGATAGATCTTAAGGGTGCATATTTCCATGTTTCGATCCTTCCATAACAGGAAGTTACTGAGGTTAACTTTCGGCGGCGAGGCATTCCAATATCTGATTCCTGCATTTATCACTGAATTTATCACTTTTCAGAAGCTAGCTTAAATTGTTTTATAATTTCCTGGTGCGTGAAGTCACCTACCTCTGACATCATTATACCATATGCTTTATTTCACACATGCTTCATGATGCAATCATGCAGAGCATTCCCACATTGCAAATTGACCCAGCATCTTGTTCCCTCTGAAGGAAACCAAGGTTACAATTGTAACCAAGGAGATTTGGTGGTCAAGAAAATGGCAAAATATTTTATGACATTATAAATTTGGGTGGGGCTGTGTAAGATTGTTTGGTATGCATGTGTTGTAAGTTTGGAATATTTATGTTGTCTGATATTTTAGAATATGTGCAATTTATCTTAAGTGAATGTGTGGAAGTTTCTCGTGTGTGTTATATTTGTATGGTGTTAAATTGTTAGAATTTGGAAATTAATAAAACGTTAATCACTAAAACACTCTTGATGAATTTAGTATGTCATTGCTAAATATGTGGTGGGCAAAATTTTACAAATAAAAAGTGAAGCACTGTTATTAAACACAAAAGAGTGTTTTATATTATTCAGCTGTTTTGAAATGTAAGGATATGATAAGGTCTTAAACTGGAATTTAATAGATTATTTTCAAAACCATATAGATCCCACTGATTGCCCCTTCCTATTCTCTTAAAAAAAGAAGCAAACTTTCGAGGTCAAAAAGGCAACCAAAGAAAGTCAACCATAGCTTTTACATTACATATTCATTTTGTCTTTACACCCTCCTCCATTTTGCATTTTGCTGTATTATAAAAAAACAACAACAACTAGCCTTTCTCTCCATCAACACTCCCCTAGAATCCTCACACATCTGGCATGGTAAATATTTTAAATTTACAGTTATACTTAATTCACACACATTTGTCCACGATATCTCTGTTTGAGGTACCAAGTGATTTGCCCAGATCCTTTCTTCCCTGGCTAGTTTACCAAAGTGAGGGACATCAAGTAAGAAGTGTAACAGAAACCTAACATGAGATACTGGCAGTGGGGACAGGTGACCGTGGTCCAGCCTGCCAGAGGTAAGTACACCTCATAAAGGGTAAGAAGAAGTGTTGCAGGCCCCCTGTGGCTGGGGCTGTAATGAGTCTTGGTGCTGTTATGTTAAAAAGAATCCCTGTGGCTGGCTTTGCTGCTTGCTGATAAGAGGAGCAGAAGGTACATGTCTTGGGATGAGGGTAAAACTTAGCATACATTCTCCTTGAGAGGAAAAGGGCTTTCACACTCATGTCCAAATAATGTATAAACTTGTTGTTTTGAACTTTGAGAGGTTGTTGCCTTTTAGTTTGTACCACATATAAATTATCACTATAGAATTCCAGACTGGAAATTGAACATAACTGAAAATTACCAACTTAATCACCAGGCACAATGGCATATAAAATGATTAACAAAGAAGAAAATTGAATGAAATATTCAAATAAACTCTAACAGTTTCCCTGAGAATAGGGAATGAGATGCTGCATCTCCTAGAGGTCCCAGAGGTAATCCCTCTGTTGTTATTGGTGTTTTAAGCATGAGTCTAAATACAACAAATGAACTTGACATTAGGTTAGGCAGCAGCCTATTATGTCATCACTGGTGCTACCATTAGTATAAAAGGGCACCTGTGCAATATGTCTACTGGATTTTTGCCGATTTACTGGATGTGATGCCATGGAACTATGCCACCTGCCATGGAAAAGCATGCACTTCCTCCCTAACTGAAGAATGGGAAAGGGAAGCGACATCTCGTTCCCTATTCTCAGTAAAACGTAGTGACATGTGTAACTTGAGACATTCCCTTTTTTTCCCAAATTTATCAAATTTATCATCTGCGAGCCACACACCCTCACTTTCCTCCTGGTTTTAGCAACAGCAATCCTGAACCATGAGGTACATTCGCTGTCCCACTCCTTGCTGGTTTACACTAGCACCTGCTCAACAGCCTGGACTAGCATTCGCCGCTCGTCAGCCTGTGTCAGCGCCCGTTACAAACTAGTCGTTGCATGTCTGGCAACCCCAACGTCCACCCCTCGCCGGTTTGCACCAGTGCCCGCTGCACGACAGCCTAGACCAGCACCTTCCACTTGTCGGCCTGCCAGCACCTGCGCCTTCTACTACTGCTCTCCAGCCGGCGCCAGCGAGAGAACCCAAGCTCCCTTGACTGAGCTCCCTGAACCCGAACATTTTTTGTTTGTTATTTAAAGTGTTTGTTTCAGCTGGTTATTCCTCCTGCATCACACCCAATAACAAACACAGATTTAAATAGGAAACAGGTAC
Source organism: Rhodeus uyekii (assembly GCA_037043235.1). Taxonomy (NCBI): domain Eukaryota; kingdom Metazoa; phylum Chordata; class Actinopteri; order Cypriniformes; family Acheilognathidae; genus Rhodeus; species Rhodeus uyekii. The sequence continues at coordinate 410,571 of JAWRVZ010000192.1, read as the reverse complement.
TCTAAATTGTACTCAGGTACTCTATATATATATATATATATTTTTTTTTTTACCAAATAATTTCAGCTTTGGAGATCATTACAGATTTCTTTCAAAAATATTAGAAAACTCTTACTATCTCTCAACATTTAAAATTGTAATATGTTTATACAACCTGTGGTGTATTTAAGTCATTGTGTGCATGAAAATGTATATGTTATATAATAATTCATTACATTTATAAAGCGCTTTATCATAGATACTAAAAGCGCTTACATGAAAGGAGGGAATGGGGGATATGTGTTTCATCACTGGGCAACCCTCCTTTATAGCATATACTAGCATTAAAGTATAGCTTGGCACATTTACAAAATGAAACGCGTTTCTTACAACAACAAAAAACATGGCATTTATGGATTTTGAACCCAAGCCATGGGGTGCTTGAGGGATTAGGAACAGACAGGCCAAATCTTGTTGATTTCTATGGTTTGGGTCAAGAGGGCTATGAATCGGAGCTGGTGTGTAAGGTGAACACATAGCCCTCTGGCTGGATTAGACAGAAGGGGCAAGGACAATGTGTTGACCCCTAATCCCTGTGCTGGACCGCAGGTGTCTAGACAATCAAAGAGAGAGAGAGGTGGAGATGAAGGAAAGAAGTATAGGGTTTTAAAGGAAAGATGTGCTTTCCCCTCAGAGATCCATATATACAAAAACATTTGTATTATATTTGAAGGTTGATTTTGGTTTGAAGTGGAGCGTCATCTGTGGCTGCTCCGGTGGAACCATCAGACAGACAGACCTTGCCTCATCCCTGCCCTCATCTGACGGTCTGATTCCCTCTTTTGGAAAAAGAAGCACGCATTTTTCCTACAGCATTTTTCAGGGGTTATCTGTGTCTGTGGGATATATGCAGGAAAATACAGTCTATCTTTCCCTAGCTGGTTTAAAAAGACAAGGCACTTCCACACCTTTTATATTACTGGCGAAACAACTAATTTTAGAGCTTGTGCTTCTCCTGCCCTCACTAATGCGCACAGACTGCATACCTCTTATGTCAGCCTTGTTTGGAGCAGAGGTCAGTGGTCATGGTCGTGGTCAGTGCTTGAGGGCACCGGCTGCACACTGTGTCGCTCTGCTCCAAAAAAAAAAAACAAAAAAAACGGACAAAAAATGCCTAAAGGCAGTTTCTAAGACCTTTTCGCCACCCAGATTTGCGTTCTCAGGGCGTGAATCCTGCTGTTGCCGAGGCTCAGCAGTTATCTTTGTTCCAGAGTTCGCAAACTGAATAAAAAATATAAAAACATTTTGATCTGGAAGCGGGGTTTGAGATGGGCTGTCAGCCCTTACCTGACAGATCTGTTCCAATGCCTGGATCTGTAGGTATGCTCTAGGGCAGTATCTTCTGACCAGGCAGGGGCCACAGATGCTGCAACGATCCAGCCCTGAGGAGTTGCCCACCAGCGCTGCCCACCAACCTATGTGGGTCACTTTAGTCTGGTGGGAAGAGCAGACTAAGCCACTAAGCAGACTTAGAGCATGAGAATCTGAGAGACCTCAAGAGGCTGGTTCCCTCAATGGACTTTCTGGTCATGTGGTTACGCTCCAGATGTCCCCTAACGGATGCTGCACACAATACCCTATGGGCATTGTTTTCCAGCAGGGTCCCTCCCATCGTGGGGGGCCCCAAGCAGGCTCTGGTCATGGAACAAGAAGGATACTCTACTGAGGCAAGGGGACATGTACCAGTTCAGAGGGCTGTACAGTCATCTCTTCTTTGTTCCAAGTGGATTGGGTTCACGGCCCAGTGAGATCTGTGTCTTTTTCAATTTCACAGAAATGCAAGATCGTGTCTAAAACCTGGTCTGTGGACTGGTTTTGTCACATTCAAACTGAAGATGCTCATTCTCACATCTCCATCCACGAAGCTCTGCAAGTTCACCTCTGGGGGGAAGGCGTACCTGATTCGGAGGCTTCATATTTGGCCTAGCTCTGTCACCCCACATTTTCACTCTTTGCTGTCTAAAAACAACTCTTGACGACTGGCCATCACCCCAGTTTCCAGGCTAGTGGTTCAACATCGAGATGTCATTCTTGCTCTCTTGAAGTGTTGGAGTTGAGGCTGAATTTGTGTGTCTCCACCGGATCAGTATCGATGCCACCCTTTCAGCTGTTAAGAGGTTATAATGGGCCAGGCACCTACTTTTAGCACTCTCAGAGCCCTGGGTCACAAGGCAGTGACTCCAGGTGCTGGTAAGTCACTCAGGTTGCTGTACCTGGACTACAGGGGGGTGTTCTCAGAAGAGTAACCCCAGTTTTGTACTATCAAGGCCACGAGGCATGTGTATGCACCTTCTATAGTGTAGGGACCCTTGTTCTAGGACCCGTATCGGAGCTTCGTGTCATGATGGATGTGTCCTTTATGGGTGGAGAGTGATCCTGAGGGGTCACACTGCCCAAGCAGTGTCGTTTCCCGCTACCCTTCCCTTAAAACCAGGGAGTCGGGCCGACGCTCTCAGGCTCAGGCTCAGGGCTAGATCTGAGGACCGTCTCCTCTGCTAAGAAGGCTAGGAGCAGAGGAAGTGTGTCCGACCTCACATTGACGATCCTCCTCAACTGCCACCTCCGAGCCGGCTTGCTTTGGGGGGGTCGCCTCCTCCTGGAGTTTCTAGTATGTTCTGCTCTCTTAGTGTCTCTGGGCCCGTAAGTGATGCTCATTGTCGATGCGTATGTTATCGACGGATGCACCCTTACAGTTTGTGAGTGGTCCTGAGGGGTCACTCCCTCATAACAAAGCCTTAAGAGGCTGTTTCTCCTTGGAGAATCTCTGGTTGCGCATCTACACCTACCAGAGGTTCCCCAATGGGTTCTGCAAGGCAGATCTAGGGGCCATAAACTTGTTGTCCATAATCCGGCAACACAGCAGTGGTCACCTATCATTTGGGAGTATGTGTCCTGTCGAGCCATGGGCCGAGGCCCAGGGACAATTTGGGAACTCCCCTCAGTTTTCTGCAGTATCCCCCTCTTTCTTCCAGACCCTCATTTGGGCTGGATTTTACATTATAGATGTAGCTAAGGCTACATCCGTACCTTTCCCTGATCACCCTGCTCCTGGGAGTTCTGAAAAGAGTGCGCATCTCTGTCCTTGGCCTCCGAGGGGGCCTAGCGCATAGTTTCTGGTCTCTCAACCGAGGTGGCTGAGACCACTCTCCTCTCCAGAGCCACCCGAGAGGTTTACGTGGCTGCCCTGCTTACCACGTACCTCCGGGTGACTCGTTCTCAGTACTTGTTTCCTCGTGGCTTGAGGCTTCTGCCCCCTCGAGTGGGCCCCGGCATCTAAACTACTTTCAGCAGATAGATAGCTGAGGCTATCTCTCTGGCTTAGGAGTTGGCCAAAATTCCTTCTCCGTGAGGGTCCGGCTCACTCCACTAGGAGCATGGCTGCCTTTATAGCTTTCTCAAAGGGGTGTGCTGCGGTGGGCTGGTCCTTCCCGCACACATTCCAGAGGTTCTACCAGCTTGACCTCAACTCCTTTCCAGGGACGAGGGTGCTCTTGTGGTGAGCTTCGACATACCTGCGGCTGGCATCACTGAGGTGGTGTTGGCATATCTTTCCCCTAAAGTTTCAATGCAGCTCAAGTTCCCATGAAAAGGAACGTCTCGGATTTCAGTTTGTACTCTTAGTTCCCTGAAGGGAATAATGCTGCATTATTTTTCTCAGCTCCTTGCGCCTCCGGGCTTGCTTCAGGCACTCTCTGAGCTGCCGCTTCTGGTTTCCGGCGCCCTTTTATGATCCTGGATCATGATGTCACTGACCTGTGATGATCATTCCGCAAGCATGCGATCGATTTCACAGTGCTTCACCCTTAGGGAACTAAGTTTACATATATATCCTGAGACCTTTCTTAACCAGACATGACACAACAAGAAATTTTGTTTCTGATTTTGTCAATAGGCCATAACATAACAATATCAATATCAAACCACAGCCAAGAAAAGTTTCACAAACAAGTTTTAAGCTAGTCCAAGACTAAAATGCATATTTTAGCGGTCTTAACTGAAAGTAACTTCATGTTTTAAAATATTTCAGTGACACTTTTTTTTTCTCACGGTGTATAGCAATACTGTTTTTTTTTTTTCAAAGGCATGTTTATAAAAGCTACGTAAATGTACTAATTGAACTAAGGACTAACCCTGGATTAATCTAAACCCAGTCTGTGAAATCAGGCTGTGATGTCACTGGTTGCTTAATGTCATGGATTCTGGTTAGGACATGGTGTAAACTGAAGTCTACATGATTCATCAGTAAACTGAATGGTAAGGTTAATGTTTTACTACAGGATTATCAAATTCCAATTAAATGATTAAATAAAAAATTGCTTCCTTTACTCATGTCTAGCAATGAAAACTAGAAAAGTGCTTCTAGTGTAGTTTTATACTTTCTTTAGTATAAACAAAAGATTACGGAGAATAAAAATCCATAAAAAACATATGCCACAGATGATAAACTGGGAGAGAAATTTGACTTAAATAAATACCAAGGACATAAAGACAGTGAAGTTTATTTGAGTTTATTTTAATAATCAGACTGAGGCAAGCCACTCCACATCCAAATTCCTTTTGCTTTCCAATGGCAGCGTGTTAGGGGTGCATGCTCTCCGTTAAGTACTTTAGCCTGATGGGAGCCGCAGGGGGCCGATAAGCAGATTAGTCCTGATTAAATTTGTATCAGTGGAATAGGAGCCGGAGACCTGCCAGGACAGAGGCACTCCTCCGCTCCTTCTCTTCCTCTTCTTTCCCCTCATTCTCTCCATCAGGCATCTTCGGTTTATCTGCTATTTTGGAGATGAGCCAAATGCCATCAGCGACAAGTGAGTGTCATCAGATACTTGAGCGATACAGACGAGCTGTCCTACACATGTACGCAGACACTCACTCTAAGATACGCGCATCCAAGATTTGGCTGTCACCCCAGGGGCACTGTAGTTTTTGGGTCAAAAGTGAGGGGCGTAGAATGAGAAAGTAAGAGTGAATGAGGGAGAAAGAGAGAAGGAGATTTGGGTTATCTTTTTTGGAAAAGGTGGTGCCCTGGGGTCAAGAGAGGTTTACTAAAATTAGACTGGCATGCTAGGATCAGTGTTTTACTGCCAAGGATCAGTTTGTGAGAATAACTGATTGAAAGGTATCTTTCACAGTCTGCCTGTTGAACTGTACAGTACACTCTGCTGTTACTTCCTCCCTAGGTGAAGCACTGGTACTGAAATGATTCAGCTCATGTTGTTACTATTGAAACAGGAGATACTGAAGGCTAGCCACTTCATGCTATTGCATTTAAGGAGCTTGTGGCGATTGTTAATAGCGCCAGAGCCAAATTAAACATCAACTAGCTGGCTGAGAAACAGAAGCATCATCACAAATACAAATTAAATGAACACTTTCTGCCGACATTTTCCTCATTAAGGCTTTTCTGTTTTTTTCCTAAACTCCACACATACGTGTCAAGGTCATGAAAGAGACTGGTTTCTTATTGTTTGTTTAACTACTCTAACATCTTAGGGCTAAAATAATACTGTTATGGGTTAACCCTGAGTCTGCATTGTAAACCCTTGACATTACCCACCAAGCCACTGAGAGCTACATCAGAGCTGGTGGGTAAAGCCTATTCAGTTGCAGGTCAAGCCATGGCATGCCTGGAGAGACCTGGATGAAGGTGAGGAGGTCAGCTCAGACTCTATCAAATTTATCTCTCTGGGCCACCAAGAAGATGGCCAAGTCAGTCGGCCGCTCTGTGGCAGCCCTGGTGGTTAAATATGTCTGGAATTAAGAAAAAAGACAAGAGCTTTTTATGAAAGGCACTCTTTTCTGGCCTTTTGCCAAACCAGCCACCTAGTCTGCTTCGGGGGGCAGAGGTACCCAATGAGCGCATATTCTAACATCTGCTCAGAAATAAAATGTTGTTCAGTTGCTCGCTCCCTCCTATGAGAGGTTGTTCCTTGCCAGTTCACCACTTTAGGGTGAGGACTTTAACACAAGTTACACTAGAGATGAGTGGACACTGCTTTTGAATATATCTCAGTTGGTCCTGCAGACAGTCAAAAAGGGCATCCCTATTCAGTTCAGTCTCTCCCACTCCGGTTCAGCTGGGTCTAAGCATGATTTGACAACGATGCAAGTCTGTCTTTTTTCCTGCCTGTGTCATTTAAATTCTCTTGGCTAAAAAAGCTAAAGCTAGGCCAGTTACTTACTGACAAACACATTCAGAGGCTGTTGGTAGCTGATGCCAGCTGCATCCAACATGATACCTTTTGGCCTTTTTATTGGGGGTTATATAATGCATATATGTTAAAATAACCCCCCAAAAAGTAAAAACACTAAATTAATTATACTAGTAATATTTGTATTATTACTATATATATATATATATATATATATATATATATATATATTTGTTTTTAACACTAATGATCATAACTATTATTATCCCCGTCTCTCTAAAGCTTTTTCATGCTAACCAATATACCTATAACTTCTTCGGAGAGAAAGTAATTAACTCAGAAAGTGAATTTGATCAGTTTAAAAAATAAAAATAAAATTATCAACTGATACAATAACAACATCATACCTTCCTCTTCGCCTCAAGGCTTGTTGGAAGAGACTTGTCTAATCAATGTGAAAGTGTGGGGTCATCCAGAGTGGCACCGCAGGCTGAAGCTCTTAACAGAACACTGTTCCCATATCTAAGACACATGCCCTCTGGGGCCTGACATCTTGCTAAACAAACGAACTGTAAAAGGCTAAAGAGTGAGATGGAGGAGGGGGAAGAAGCAAGGAGGGGAATTCCAGAGTACTATGGCCATCTGTGGAGGTGAGCCAAGCTCTGAGGCCGCTACAACCCTGTGACAGATCCTCCGTACTTCAAGCTAGCGTAAATAAAGCAAGCGCTGTTGTTCTAACTCCCACCCTGGATCTCTGACAGTTATGTGATGCTGTCGGCAGCCCTGTGACCCACAGATGTAGGCCTTAGGGACGGAAGTCCTGTGATGAGCTGAGAGAATAGGTGAGACAATTTGGAGAGGACAATGAACTCATTTAAAGATGAAGTGTGTAATCTTTCCGATGTTAGGGTGTTTTCACCTCTCTAACTTAAATGTGGAGGGACATAGCCGATTAGCAAATCCTTTGTAATCTCTTCGACAAAAAGTGTAATGACTGTGGCTCATTTAAAAAAAATAATAATAATATGACATGCAAACTTCTGTTTCAACCAATTGTGATCATTTGAGAAAAAAACACCTGTGATAAGCTATTTAGCAAGTGATCAGCTTAACCAAACAAAGGAAGACACTGACTTTAGAGCTACTAATGTCCCAAAGAGTAACACATTACAGTAAGATTTTATTTGTAACCATTATGTATGATTTATGCAGCTAACACGAACTAACAATTAATACTAACAATCAGTTTGTATTAATTTTAATAATATTCCAAATTTTGGGGTTGGTAAGAATGTTTATGTTTTATTTTAATCTTATGCATAGGAAAAGTTCCAATTATTTGATCAAAATAATAATGTCACAATACTATTTTCTATAGTATTATATTTTAAAATAAACTCTGTCTTCAGACGCATGATCCATCAGAAATCATTCTGATATACTGATAAATTTATCATGACTTGTTATTTTAAAATCTATATATATATATTTATTTGGTAATCACTGTATGAAAATTAAGTTTGAAAGAACAGCATTTATTTGAAATATAAATCTTTTTTGAAACATTTAATGCATCCTTGCTAAATAAAAATATTATTTATTTTGAAAATAAATTCTCACTGAACTTTAGAATGGTAGTGTACATATTGTAATACAATTGTAATACATTTTAAGTTGTATAAAAATTACAAAAATGAATGAACAATAGTGCAATAGTGCAAATTCAAGTATTTATTATATTTAAAACATAATACACCATAATAGTACTGTCTAATCTGCATCTTTCTCGTGATAGTCTGTATTATTTTATTTCTCTCTACTCAGGATGCAGTACAGTGTCAGGAAAGGTTGAAAGTGTAGGAATAAAAGTGATGGGTGACTGCAGAAGGCCTGACAACTGTTTTACACTTTCTGTAAAGCCATTAGACAGATTAATGGTGGACTTGTTGGAGGAGTGAACAGTGAGAGAGTTGGGAAGAAGGGAATGGAAGACAAGAATGGGTAAAGCTTGAAAACAATGGCAGAAGGGACACATCTCTCTTCTTCTCATGTCATAACAAAACATCACTGCAAGAAGTCGCGCATGTTACATTAGCATCAGAACGAGAGTGAATGTTTGTGACTGTCTGGCTGTAGGTCATCCACTCATAATGGTATTTAGATAAGATTAAACCAGACTGTTCTGATACATCTGTATCAGTTTGGCTTTTTCACACACGCATATGCTCATAGATTGTGACCTGCAGTTGACCGTTTGAACCCAGAAGTGTGGGTCAGAGAGGTCCTTTGCAGAAAGGTCACATTGTGGTCATGTTGTCCTGCCTGAATGCAAAGGCCACTTTATTGCAGTGATTTACAGTTGGGAGAGAACGAGAGGAAGAAAGAAAAAAAAACAAGCAAGCAATGGTGGGCAGCCTCTTGTTCTCCACTCCCCATCAGCCTTGCCACACATACATAATCCGTTTAGATGTCCGAGAAACCCCCTTTCCTACTCCAGTAAGGGAGTCATATAAAAAAGAGAGAATGTGTGTTCAAGAGAAAAAACGAAAAGAGAGAAACTATTCATTTCCCACACTCGACCCCAGCCGGGCCAAGGTTAGCCCCCCCCATTTATTCAAACAATACAGACAGGCCAAATGTTCCCCTGTTTCAGAATCAAAAAGAAAAGCCAGCTGATGAATTGTCAAGGCAGAACACTTTCATGAGTAATGATTTATATTAATGACGACTCTTACAAAAACAAAGCTCTTAAATCAAGCAGTGACTTGGAGCTTTTCTGTAGGTCATTCTTTTTGCCCATTCCCTTCGGCATTTGGACCATGAACTATGATGAAAGAGAAAATTAGTCTTTCAGTAAAAAAATAAAAAAACAAAATAAAACAGACCAAAATTATTCCATAACTCTCTATTCTTCTTTCTCTGTATGTATATAGATATGTGGTTATTTCTCTATATGTCTACATGAGATGTGTCACCATTTAATTACCCTCACATTGTTCCAAACCTGTGTGACTTTTGTCTTCTTCTGCAGAACACAAAATAAGATATTTTGAAAAATGTTGGTGACCCTTTTTACGCTCTGTCGATTAACGCTGTGGGGACACTGTATGATCAGACCAATTGTCTGTAGAGACAACAGACATCATGAACTAGGAAACTACAAAATCAGCAGCTTCTGTTTCTTCAGTAAGCACCATATGTGAACGATTTTCACTTGATTGATTGGCACTTACACAGTAGCTGAATTGAGTCAGGCCACAGATCTTTTGCGCCTCCAGGCCAACACACTCAATACAGCTTCAATACAGTTGTCAAGAGGATTCAGGAGGCAACCAAACATGCGACGGAATTCCAGAAGCTCCTCCTCCATTGGTATGAGGAGGGCCTAGAGTTTGGTAATTCCTTACCAGTGCACCACTTTAGGGCACCGAAGTGGTGGCTCAAAAAAAACAGAGGGCATTCTTGAGAAAAATATATATTGTTGGGTTCTGCACAAAGTCAAAAAGGTTTAAACTAAGTTCGGTTTTTGCATGTCCAGATTTATGGGGGCCATACCCATATATGTAACAGGAGTTAAAACCTTTTTCTGGGAAAAGGGACCATGGAACATGTAACTCACCCAGACAAAAAAACAGTTTTTACAGACAGTATTGTATTGTTTCAAAGAAGATTGAGGGGTTGATGGCATGATTGTTTACAACACAAGAATTGCTATTGCTATTAACACAAGAATGTGCGTTTCTCCACGCCAATTTCATGTCTGGTGTACGTACAATTCTCATTGTTTTTGTCTGTTGGCGACTCCAACAGGCAATGAAGTTAAGTTGCAAACATTACACAACAAATTGTTCTACAAGTCTATTACACCACCACCTGTGGGAAGCATTGCCATTAATTTGAAATTTTTTAAATAATTGACATATATTGTCACACAAGCCTTTTGGGAATATTCTATCAATTGTGCAATTAAGTAAGAACATATAAAAGCATGTGCAAATTGATACAACCCTTCGTCTATGGCAGGGGTGCCCAAACTTTTTCCTATGAAGGGCCAAAAATCAAACTTGATTGAGAGCCGCGGGCCAAAAGTAAATTTTGCATCAAACATCAAACTGTATTACATTAAAGTTGCTATGGGTTTATTTATTTCATAATATTTAAAATAAATATAAAACAACTTTAATCTGATTAACTAGTGCAGTTTTTTTTTCCTAAAGCTTTGCATTTTAATTAACAATTTAAATGGGCAACAATCCCCAAGTGTTCAATGTACAATACAGTTCAGTGCCTACATAGCAATGCCAGTGACCTAATGAGAGATATGAAGCTGGTCCTTACTTTTCAGAAGGTTTTCAAGATTGGTCAGTAGCTGACTTACAGACAAAGACAAGATATTATGTAGGTGAGAGTCAGTTATTTGGCTTCTTATTTTACTCTTGTTCAAGTTCATCAGACTGAAAGTCTGCTCACAGAAGTAGGTACAGTAATCCCTCGCCACTTCGCGGCCTCAGCGCATCGCGGATTTTTCAAAAATATTCATCAAAAAATAAAATGTCAAAAATATCGCCATGTACAGCCGTATTGCGTAAAGCAGCGTTGCTTTATCGTGATGTGAGAGAAACGGTTTCCCAGGATGACAGACAGAGAGAAACTATCTGAGGCTTTGTACACGCCCACGGCACTCAGACAAGACACGTGATTGGTTCCCGGCTCGAGCTCGACCAATGAGAGCAGGGGAGGTATCCCGTGAGCTGATTGGCTGATCCTACTTTCACCTATCGCGATAGTTCCGGTCCACATTAACCGCAATAAACGAGGGATTCACTGTACTGCCAAACAGAGACAGCATCACTGATGAATAATGATGATGTTGCAGCGCACTCTGTTCAGATCGAAGTCCAGTGAGCAGCTCGTGAGCCGGCTGTTTTCGCATCTCGCCGCTGTACTTTGAGAAAGCTGCACAATGTTTTGTTTCATAATGACGACAGATATTGTACTCCTTTAAAAACAGCAACAGACTGTTTGCAAACTAGACATATTGCCTTTGATTTGACTTCTGTGAATAAAAACTCATATTTTTAACTCATCCCCAGCTTTTTAAAAAAATATCTCGTCTGTGTGCCATGTACTGCCTTGATTTCTCCATTATTGAGTTTAATTTGTTGACGTTTATTGACGTCATGTGTCGCAAAGCACGCAGTGCTGCGCCGCGCCTTGAATTGCGCATTTACAATAAAAAAGTACCTTTTTTACATTTAATTTCAGTTTACTCTGTTGTAGTTCAACTATAAAACAAAAAAAAAATTATGTCAAATTAGAAATGACAATCTGTGTCGAAGGTATCTCGCGTGCTCTCTTTCTCTCTCTCTCTCTCTCTCTCTCTCTCTCTCCCTCCTCAGACGGTACGGCGGGCCAAATCAAAGGTTACCGCGGGCCCTAGTTTGGGCACCTCTGGTCTATGGCAATGGCAGCTTTGGCCTTATTAAAGAACATTGTTAATGGCAGAATCCAAAGAGAACAAGTTTTTAGGGACCAAAATGATTTTCTGGCACAGGATGATGACTGGCTTATCAGCTGTTTCAGATTTTCAAGGGTTTTCTTGGAACTTTGTGCTGAGTTGGGTCCGAATCTAGAGTGAGAGACATGCAATACCTTACAGGTGCTGACAACACTTGGTTTCCTGGCAATTGGTTCATTCCAAAGGGAACTGGCAGACCGCTCAGGAATAAGCCAGTCGTCTCTGAGCCGTGCAATACCAGCCGTATGGTACAGGATCAACCGCATGTCTACTAGGTATATAAGGTTCCTATATGATGCAGTTGACCAGCCAAACATTAAAATGCAATTTGCAGCGATAGCCGGTTTTCCTAATGTAATCGGAGCGATAGACTGCAAACACATTTCTATAAAGGTGCTATCTGAAGATGAATTTTCATATGTGTTCCATTCAATAAATGTGCAGATAATATGTGATGCACAAATGTGCCTAACAAATATTGTGGCAAGGTGGCCTGTGTCAACCCATGATTTATACATCCTTACAAACAGAATGGTTGAGATGAGGCTCTAAGCTGGCAGGGTGCGCAAGGGGTGGCTTCTTGGTGAGTGATACATTTAAAGTTATGGTTCTAGCTAACAGTACTTTTTATGTTTATTTGCATTTAATTGTACAACAACCCTTCAAGAGACCGTGGTTATCCACTGAAGACGATTATCAGACCATTTCTTTTTAAGATCATTTACAGTGTGATTTTTAGATCCCACTCATATTTTTTTTCCTTTTGTTATTAATTCCGGAGGACAAAGTTCCAAATAAAAGATTTTCTAACTCATTCCTACCTTTGATAATAGCACCTCCAATTCACGTTCTGTAAAGTTTCGTTTCTTGTTGCTTGCTTTAGCCATTTTCTTAAGAGTCTTAAGGGAGGAGACTGGGTCGAGGGTTGTGCTTGTGCATGTGTGCTTACGTTAATCAGGATGTACACAGAGAATATTCGTGGGATCCTTCGTATGCAGAGATTCATACATCTGTTATTTTTTGTGCGTTCGCACATTTACAGCTTTGTCCGTAGGCAATGTTTTAGTATGAATTCAACGCAAGTCTTTGTACATGAGGCCCAAGGCCTGGACATTTTAATTGTCGTCAGTGATAGGCTGCAGCCATTACTCCAATGCATAACAAGTATGAGTATATAGTTTGGAGAAGAAGGAGGCAGAAACAGGCGAATTAGCAACAAAATGTTTTTTTTTTTTTTTTTTTAAGTAATGGTGACAGGTCCTCACAAACGACTGCTGCCCACATATACACAACTAAAAGGTCAGGTCCTCTCTCGTCCTCTACTGGCATCGCTCTTCCTTTTATTCTTCCGCTCCTCTGTGAGATACCACACCATTCCCACATCCCGTGGCCCCGCCCTGTTCACTAAAGAATATAACCATGGTTCCCTCCCATACCTCCTGCGTGCCTGTCAGCGATTTACCACTACTTTGTTTAGCATGATTTCAAAGTTTCCTGGATCATGAGGTCACATGCCTCTGAAGTCTCTACTCAGCATTGGACTGATTTCAAACAAAGCTCTTCCAATCAGAATGTCTGAGTCTGAAGTCTGAATGTCTAACTAACTTTTTCATAATGAGGGATATTTTGCAATGCTTAATAAATGATACAATACAACCAATTAAGAAATCTCAGCAAAATACATTATAAACTGATAGATTACTCTAAGTTTCATGTCTGTTGCAAATGCCACTTAATGATTAGACTGTCAGGGTTCTGTCACTCCAGTTTGGGTTTCTTGTGTGTTGGTTGACAGAGCTCTGACACTGCCCCTTTGTTGTGTCTTGTGATTTTAAACCCCACCCATCTTGTTCCCTCGTTTCCCTTAATTGATCCCATCTGTCTTTACTCGTTAATTCCTCATGTGTTCCCTATTTAATCCTGGTGTGTTTGCTGTCCTGTGTGGTGTCGTTGTCATTCTATGGCTGTCTGTTCCTTTGATGGGCCTGGTTCTGTGTTTACCGGTCCATCCGGGTTGTTTGTGTTCTTCGTTTCCGTTTAGTTATATTGTTAAGTTAATGTTTTCACCCACGTGGGTGTTTTCTTTTGTGTGTTTATGTTTATTTTGTTATCATTAGGGATGTGCCAAACGAAGCTTCGGGAGCAGTGAATCTTTTACATGAAACTGTGTCGGTGCTTCGAAGCTTTTGACACAGTGCTCTACTCTGCCATCTGGTGCTCAATAAAAATTCCTACACCAACTGTGTCATTCAGATGTTTTGTTCATTTGGGAAGGTTTATTTGTATATTTAATAAGTTTAATTGTATTGTGCAACTTTTTGTATGTGTATGTATTCCTTACAAAACAACACAAACATGCATATTGTTAAAAAACAAATACACAATTACAAATGCATTTACCGTATTTTCCGCATCATAAAGCAAAAGGATTATAGGCCTAAGGCGCAGTCTCAATTACGGGGTCTATTTCTGTACTTGACCCATGCTAAAACATGAGGTTACAAAAAAAAAAAAAAAAAAAAAAAAAAGGTAACGGAAGCAAAACAGTAAGTTTGGATGAACTTTATTCTACTATTTAACAATAGGCTACACTCACATTATATTTTAATCAATCCATCCAAATCCATCAAAGTCCTCATCTTCTGTGTCTGAATTGAACAGCTGGGGAATTTCGCCATCAAACATGCAGGCGAAATTTATCCCCGCACAAATCTGACTCCCCCCTCGCATGCATTTGCTTATTCGCTTATCGCTCAATATTTTTTTCTACACCGCAAACACGCAGAACGTGCAAACACCCACCCAACATGTGATTTTTTTTTTTTTAAATATTATTATATTTAATATAATTCATGCACAAGTACAATGAGGAGAGTAACATTTTTTTCTAATCTTCATGCAACCGGAACATAATTTCAATGTGAAAACAACAGTTTTGCTGGTGCAATCCATCTGACATGTTTTTTGTATTCTAAATATACACATGTAATATACACACTTAATGCAAAATTTCGTTTTATATGTATTTCACGAGTTCACACTTATCAATGATTCAGGGGCAGTAAATGGTATGCGTATTTGGCGTGCTGTCCGAGGAGAGGGCTCCGAGCTCGGTATTTGGCCCGAACCTGGAGCACTCCCCCCGTATCCTGACTTTGATAGGAATGATTAAGTGTCAGGAGTCGGGGTGGTGGAGGGATGCCGTAAACCGTCAAGAGGTGTAGGTGAGTCAAACATGGCTATATATACACGCTTCCTCTCATGCTGATAGGATGAGGTGTAATTGCTGATGATGAGTTGATTGCTTTCATCCTTGAACGTGCTCCTCCCGAACTTTGTTAATCAAACATCATTAATTTGTGTACTCAAAACATCCGCGCACTATGGGACGGCTCAATCTCTGCGCTCTGTGAGTCCGTCGTGACGTGTTAGTGAGGTAACGAAGCTTCGTTCACACGGGTCACGTGACAGCCCCATTTCAAAGCGATGCTCCGAAACAGTGTTTCGAAGCACTAGTGTGTCGAAAACTCGAGAAGCACTAGTGTGTCGACACAGGGTGTCGAGCTACCCATTCCTAGTTATCATTCATAAACCCACTTTTCCCTGCATTTGAGTCCTCCCTTAATGATACGTGACATAGAAGTTATTCTGCTGGTAGACTCTAGGGGTGGACATACTTCTAATTGTACTGATTGTACATAATTCATACTTCGTATTTTAAACATTTGTCAAAAGCAAAAATCACTAAACCTCATCACGACCTATCACTGTAAGCGTATTATATGTAAAATAATCCAATCAAAATCCTTACAGGTCTCTTGGCAACCAACAGCAGCAGCTGTCAATCACCTCTGGCTAACACAATCCATGTGGGTTCGTCAATGAAAATGTGCATGCAATTCCAAATATTTACAAGTGTTTATGCTTAAATTCCACACATACATTCCAATCAAGCATTTAAGAGAAGTAATAAAAAAAGAGGAACAAATGAGGGAAATGTGCCCTTGTTAAAACGTTATTAAAGAGCTATCCTCTACCCTTGATCCATCCTGAGGAGGGTAAACCCTCACCAGCAGGGTGAAATGAACCACATAATTGAAAAATCCAGTGTGCAATCCAAAACTAAGTGGGTCTCCTTGAAACAATATCACCATGCAACAAATTTAATAAATAACTTCTGGGAGAGCTGTGAAAGGACTCCAATGTTTCCAGGGGCCCCAGACCAGGGTGTGTTTATATGTGCATGTGTGTGTTTTGTGAGTGCATTGGGCGGAGGTGACACTGACTGTGTTGTCAAGCGTAAATCCCAACGCTGAGGGGCCGGTGAGATGGGTGTCCATATATCAAAGGATGTAGTGAAGAGGGCTGTCATTTGATCAGCCTGCAGGAAATTCGGGATTCCAAGCAGATGAGGGTCTGAAACTGAGAGGGATGCAAAGCCCTGAGCCCTGGAGCTCCGTGCCCTGAAGAGCACCAGCTGTTTCCACTCACCCAGCCAGAGGACTTGAACTCAACCTGCAGTGAGACATGGGTGGCTTGGGAGGCGAGAGGGAGTAATGAGTATCAGTTATGGGTGAAGCTAACAGCGGTGTTGATTGCATGTGACGTGTGAGTGATACAGTAAAAATGGAAAACTTTGGTGAACTATTTATTTGAAGGGATTGTCTACTAAATGAGTTAATTAAATAAAAAATAAGTAAATGGTTACTTCTCTCCAAAACAAAAAGTCAGACATTTTATAATGTACACACCAATCTTCAATGAAAAATAAAAAAGGAGATGTTCTGTGAAATGTATCAGTGATTGATGCCCATACACTGGTGCTCAAGCGTTACCAAAACTGTGAAAATAGTTGAAAATATCTGCTTTCATGTTACACAGAGGACAGAAAGCCATGCAGATTCAGGATTTTCATTTTAGGTTAACCATCAGTTTGTAATCAAACAATTCTATTGTTTTTTGGCCCAAGCTCTCCTGTGTTACATGTAGGACATGACAATGAAAAAGAGGAAAAAAGGATTGAGTGACAAAGATTAGAATGGAGGATGGAGGGAGAGCTGTGCGACAGACGCAGGGAGAATGAAGTGAGAAGGTAAATGAGCATAAGAGAAAGAAAGGGAAAAGGAGGTTGGCATATAAACGATTACTCCCAAACGTGTGCTGACAGCTGGACCATGACCTTCCTGCTGTTGGAGCAAAGCTCTGGCTTCATTTACATTACTGCCATGCCAAGTCATTTAGACTCGATTCTTATTCTGACCCGATATTGTGCTGAGTCCCCCCAAAGGCTTAACAGGCCTAGATTAGAGTAATAACTTACAAGGAGGTACGATCCGCATTACAGGCCACAGCTCTAACAGCCCACCTCCTAGTTAGTTCACCTCCTAGAGTCATGTTTCAAAGATAGCATCTTTGGATGAGTGAAGTAAAGTCAAATTCTCTATGCGTGTGTAATAAACAATCAATAGTCTGTGTCCAGTTAAACTATAGGATGGGGGGTTGATCAAGGGTTGACACCTGTCCTGTCAGTCAAAGTTAACTATATGTGTGTCTATTTGCAGGATACTTGTGACACATACTCACACTCACACACACGTGAACAGAATTTTTTTTAATTCAATGGACAAGACATTTCGGGAAAAACATTTACTGAAGAAACCTTAATAAGTGACACATCTGACCCAGAATTATACTTCTGCTTGTTGACAGTGTAACTAATGAAGAATAACTCATTAACAGAAACATTTTCCCAAAATGAAGTCACTTGGGCCTATGCAGTGTGAATGACATGCTGTTACATAAGCTAATTGCTTGATCAAAATAAAAAAAATGTAATAGTCTATTTAAATCCAATTATTGACTTTTTAAAAGCATTTGTGTAAAAATATATTTAAAAAAATGTCTAAATAATAATAATTAAAAAAAAAAACATTAACTTCCAAAGCCACTATTTTCTATTGAATTACTATTGAATTACCACAATAATCAAAACTCTTTGGATCATATAGACATGATGAATTCAATCAAAAATGTTAAATGATTGACAGCTGTACATATGATGTTACCATATTAAAGTAAATACTATAGGACACTAAAGGGTGGCACCAGGTCAGTTGGTGCAATGCTGTGAGGATGATTCAGTCTCAGTGCTGTCCTCACATTTCTCTGTGAGATGGATTTATGGCGCATTTCACACTTTGCTGCCACTCTGAGAGCCATAGCTCCATTCAGAGCACCGCCATGTTAATTAGGAGCGTTTGGCTCAATTTCATTGAGTAGAAGGAAAGAAAGGCCCTGTTCGTCCACTGCTGCCTGGCATTCGACTTGGAGTATGATTATAAGGCAAATGACTACTGTGTGTGTGTGTGTTTTCTTTTGCAAGTAAATTATTGTGGTGAAGTGTGTGATAGTAGGTCATTTGTGTGAGTGTGAGATCATGAATGACTGTGTGAGTATGTCATTCTTACACAGGATGCAGATAGTGGTAATAATACATAAAGTTATAAAGTTCATATCTACACACTGATTCCTACAGTGACCAAGAATAGAAATCACCTTTTGAAAGTAATTTGAGTCAGTTGTTTTGATGCAACAATGTTTTACGTCAAGCAGTGACTGTATTACATTTACAAATATTCCACTTGTGCCTTCTCCGGTTTCCAAGTCATGTATCTTTCTGGAACAACAAGTGGATTCTTTGTCAGACTTGCTCATCCTGATGAGTTAGATGCCTACTTCGGGCACCATATTTTTGTTGATACTGGAGCAACATTCCTGTCCAAATGTTTAATCCTAACCATTGTTATCCCTAAAATCAGAGGGAAATGATAGGTGAATAACACTAATGTAGAAGCACCTAAGCCTGGTTGTAAGCCTAAACTTGACATAAACTGCTAACTTTTTACCTCAAATCTGAGTGGTTGATTGGAATTTTGTTCCTGGATCAACAAAGATGTTAACCCAGGAACATGTTGCACTTGGTGTGACAAAACTAAAACACTCTAAGTGTACAACATGGATTGTATGAAAATGTGCAAGTTCTAAAGCAAATTGTGCAGCAAATTACAAACTGCAGCA
Organism: Rhodeus uyekii; assembly: GCA_037043235.1. Lineage (NCBI taxonomy): Eukaryota > Metazoa > Chordata > Actinopteri > Cypriniformes > Acheilognathidae > Rhodeus > Rhodeus uyekii. The sequence continues at coordinate 391,785 of JAWRVZ010000192.1, read as the reverse complement.
AATTGCAGCATTATGACTAGGTTTTGTTTATACAATATTTTACATACCAAGTTGTACACACTGTGCAAATGGTGATACGCACTTATCCGTCTCATCTATGATATCATAAATATGATACAATTATTAAAATGACGTTTAAAAAAAATAGATAAATGATGTGAACAAGTAAATACATATTTGATCTAAAATAATATTTGTATAGATTAATAATTTTCCTTAGTTTAGTCTACACTATGTTTGAAAAGGATTTTTGGAAGATTTTTGGAAGATTCTAGTTCTCTACCATGAATGTTGCATCCAGTGTCATGTGACAAGGTCTTTGCAGCACAATGAAATTTGGAAAGTAAGACATTCTATGAGACCGCATAAAAAATGAAATGAAACCTGGAATCAGTAAGAAAATGTTGAATTTACCACACGTTCCAGGTTTACAGACTTATGTCTTTCATAAGTCTTTCATTTGAAAGCCATGTTTCTAGCATCTGTAAAACGGCATTCTTCCATCTTAAAAATATATCTAAATTGCGACATATGGTCTCAAAGACAAATGCGGAAAAGTTAGTTCATGCGTTCATGAGTTCAAGGCTAGATTATTGTAATGCTATACTAGGTGGTTGCCCTGCACGCTTAATAAACAAATTCCAGCTGGTCCAAAATGCAGCAGCTCAAGTTCTTACTACAAATAGGGAAATATGAGCATATTAGCACAGTTATGTCAAACCTGCACTGGCTTCCTATTAAACACCGAATACATTTTAAAATCTTGCTAATTACTTACAAAGCATTAAATGGTTTAGCTCCACAGTACTTGAGTGATCTCTTAACACATTATAGTCCTTCACGTCTATTGCGATCCCAAAATACTGACCAGCTTATAATACCTAGAATATCAAAGTCAACTGCTGACGGTCGATCCTTTTTCTATTTAGCTCCTAAACTCTGGAACAGTCTTCCTATTGCAGTTCAGGAAGCAGACACACTCTGTCAGTTTAAATGTAGACTAAAAACACATCTCTTCAACCTGGCATACACATAACACATTATACATACATTTTTAATCCAAATCATGTAAAATGATTGTTAGGCTGCATAATTTAGATAAGCCGGAACCGGGAACATTCCCATAACACCTGATGTACTCGATACATCAGAAGAAGAATGGCATCTACGCTGATATTGGTCTGTGTTTATTCCAAGGTTACCGTAGTCAGCTGGATCCGGGCCGTATAATCATGCACTGTTTGGCTGTTGGCCAGAGGAGAACTGGTCCCCCGACTGAGCCTGGTTTCTCCCAAGGTTTTTTCTCCATTCCGTTCTTCATTCATTCCATCACCTGCTGGAGTTTTGGTTCCTTGCCGTTGTTGCCTATGGCGTGCTCAGTTGTGTAAACTTAACACTTAATATTCATAAATTGTAATGATCTGCCTGCTCTTTTAAGGCTGCTGTTCAGCCAAAACAAACTTTGTTTAAATGGCTTTCCTGTGACTACTGTAAAGCTATTTTGAAACAATCTGCATAGTAAAAAGCACTAAATATATAAAGGTGACTTGACTTGACTTGACTACGATTTTCACCACACAACCTCAAGTCCTCATTTTTCCCAAGCCAATGGACCTGCAGAGAGAGCAGTTCAAACTGCAAAGCGGATTCTCAGCCTACCTGACCCACATATGACACTGATGTGCTACTGGACGACACCCATTGCTGCAACTGGACTAAGCCATGCCCAGATAATTACAGGTCGACAGATCAGAACCATCTTGCCAATCCTTGAGGAAAAACACCAGCCTCAACCCAATGATTGCAAAGACATGGAGTAGCTGCATAGGCATCATATACGTTCTTCTGTCAGATACACTCTGCTCGTGTTTTACCAGAACTCCAACCTTGGGAGACATGTCTTCTGAAGCTGAACAGTGAAAAAGGTTGGAAAACACCAGCTGTGGTGCAGAATAAAAAATTCAAACCAAGATCTTACATGGTACAAACACAGAATGATGCTGTCCAACGCACAAACCGTAAACCTCTGCAAGCGATGCCTTTGCAACCAGATGCTGCTGGGTGCAGTGAACCAAAAGGAGGTAGGAATTCTGACCTTCCTGATGCAGAAACCAAACATTTAAATAGTCCTGTGTTTGCACCTTTGAGACACCATCAGTGGTAACTTCCAGTGGAAGAGTTGTAAAAACACCAAAATGTTACTTAGACTAAAAACATTTTGCATAGACTGATTAGTATGGTGTTTTTTTCTATTGTTCTCATTGGGGAAATCATAAGGAGGGGAGAGGAAGATAGATAAAAGGAGAAAATGACATAAGACATTTTATATTATATTGTTATTTGATGTCTTCGTTTGGGAAGATGGTGAAAACAACAAGAGTGATGTAGTTTCATTCTGTTGCACTTTATTTTGTTATTGTATTAAATAATATGTAATGTTCTCTTTGGGGGGGGGCCTTGTGAAATCAGCCTTGTGGTGTTAGCCAATCAGGTGGACACTCCACCCACATGTGGGGAGTAAAAAAAAAACGTTAGTGTGCTATCTATGCAGTACGTTCAATAAAGCATAGTTGGAAGACAACACTGTTGTTCTCTCTTGTGACATAGCCCAAGTCTACATCTGGTCTAAGGTCAATTTTTAAATGTCATGCCATTGATTTGAAAGATCCCGATATTATTGACTGTTAGCCTTTGTGGCTGTTTTGGCCACCTCTTGACCTACTGGTCCAAGATCACTACTACACTGTCAGATCACTTAATGGAAGAACAGAAGAAGGGCCTGCTCATCTGAGAGTAATTTGTTATAAATAAAAAACTAATATCTGCCATTGTGGTTTGGTTACTTTCAAACCAAAAGCTAAGTCATTTTCATAACAGCAGGCTGGGAAAGGGACTAACCTCTTCAAGTGGTTTATTTTGAAATTCTCTCATAGCTAGTCAATGATGCTACAGAAAGGAGTTTCCAAAAAAGAGTCCTCCTCTGGGTGTCTGAGGCAACAGTCCTTTGGCCTCCTCTGGTTTGGCCCAATTATTTGCAATGTGCTGTAGAGTCAACTATTATTCTTAGCCAACCTCAGCAGTAATGTTTCAGTACGCTCTATATACAAACTAGTAAATTAGTTGATGACAACACAGCTGAAGTCTTTCATTCATGTAGGGCGGCTCATCATGGACATAATTTGGATAACACAGCATGGGTAATAAATCTGCATTCTCTACTTTCACAGCTCAGAGTTTTGTTTTCAATTACAATCAGAGATTGTCAGACAACACATTGCTTCTAATGCTTTGAAACAAATATAAACAAGACAAATATTATTATCAGTAACGTCTCGGGTTACGAATCACTTAATCACTTAACCCTGGTTCCCTGAGGGGATGAGACACTGCGTCAAAGCGCTAGGGGAAATAGCCTGACGTTAGTCACGTGAAGATCTGTGCAACCAATGAGAGACGAACGCGTGTGAATGCGTCACCACCGGCGCGTGCCGGTGATGACATGAGAGAGCATAAATGCGCGCCCGAAACCCGGAAGCGACAGCTAAAGAGTGTCTGAAGCGGGCCCGGAGGCGCAAGGAGCTGAGGCAAAGACGCAGCGTCTCGTTCCCCTCAGGAAACCAGGGTTACATTCGTAACCCGAGACGTTCCCTTTCAGGGAACTCGAGCTCCGTCAAAGTGCTCGGGAAACGTTATACCAACGCCACCTCAGCGACGCCGGCATCCGGGTGTGTCCCAACTCACTGAGTGAGTACCCTGGTTCCTGGGCGGAATCGAGGTCCAGTTGGTAAAACCTCTTGAATGTGTGTGGCGAGGACCAGCCAGCCGCAGCACAGACATCCGACAAGGAAACTCCAGAGAGGAGAGCCTTGGATGCCGCCACGCTCCGAGTGGAGTGGGCCCGGACCCTCAAAGGAGAAGCATGTCCGGCTGACTCATAAGCTAAACAGATAGCCTCGACTATCCATCTGCTTAGGGTTTGCTTGGAAGCTGAGCCCCCTTAGGGGTCCCAAAGCAAACGAACAGTTGGTCCGACTTACGATTTGCTCGCACTGGACAGACCTTGTTCTTGTGCTCCTGCCCATGATCGTCAAATGGGGGGCTGGCCTCTGGTACTGTGAACATATTCACCACTGAGCTGGGGCTTCCGGAAACTCGGGTGTAATGCTATAGGACCCTCCTTAGAGGGGGTAGTTCACCACCTTGTTGCGGCTTGGTGTCAGGACCGCTTAGTCTTAGCCTTCTTAGCGTTAAAGATGACCCTCAAATCACTCCTTTTGCCTGAAGGCTGAAATTGAACTTGTCGGCCCGACCTTCCAGGGTTCACCGAAGGAAGTCGGGTAGCGACACTCTCTTTTTGAGTGGCCCTGTATGAGGAGCTTTGAGACCGCACTTGACCGGCGGTCTCACGTGGAGGGTGGCAGGGAAGGACCTTACTGAACGCCGCCTGCTGTCGTGCAGCCTCCTGGAACTTGTCGAATCCTCCCCGACCGGGTTGACACTAGCTAAATCCATCTCATCAGAACTGGATAAAGTCAGTGCCGGAGCCCCAGCACGATCGTCTTTTGGGAGAACCGTGCCCACAGCACGCTCGTGACTGGGACCCGCCTCATCTCGCGAAGGCTGAGATAAGGAAGGACCCATCCCAGCTCCCTCAGCGAGATCCATTTGTGATCCCCATGACTGAGAGCACCGCAAAGCCTCAGCTGCTGCAGGTCCCGAACCTTGGGGAACACTAGCCTGAACGGCCTCCTTACAGTGGGAGCGGAGCTTACGCAATGAGAACCTCTCACAGTCCTTACAGCCGGCGTTCTCAAGCGCTGACCGCGCGTGCTCCACCCCCAGGAAGACAACGCACATTACATGTGTATCCCTGTCCGTTATAAAACGCGGACAGGGAAAAACACAAGGTTTAAATGTCTGCTCATCAGCCATACTTTCACACACACAATTCCCTGATTTTTAAACTAGATTCGTTTCTAAATCACTCTCACACAGACACAGCACGCTGAAGACACTCAGAGCTGTCGCTTCCGGGTTTCGGGAGCGCCTTTATGCTCTCTCATGACGTCACGGCATGCGCCGGCGTTGACGCATTCACACGCGTTCGTCTCTCATTGGTTGCACAGATCTTCATGTGACTGACGTCAGGCTATTTCCCCTAGCGCTTTGATGCAGCTCAAGTTCCATGAAAGGGAACTTATATTACGATGCAACACAACAGCCTGTATGCAGGTTGCAGGCCCAACAAAGGGTCATTAGAAAAATGGGTTTCACTTCAATGCGATGGTCCTTTCAACACATTCTGTTGACTATAAGTAAAGTTGCAATGACTTGTCTACTAACTCTCATTAGTGTTAGTAAGGTATTAGTAGACTGTTAGGATTAGAATAAGTTGGCACAAGAGTTGCAAAGTTACTTTGAGCCAGTGGAATGTATGTTGGAGGACCGTCACAATAAAGAATTAGCAGCTATTAAGCAGACAGTCTATACACATTCTAATGAGAGTTATTTGAAATGTAATTACAAATCAAGTCAAAAGAATGCTCAAAACAGACCATCAAAATGAAGTGTTACCCAACATTGCACTACAGTGTTGTGGAGTACTCAGCTATGAGTCCTGTCAAACACAAGTCATGGTAAAAGAGCTCAAGGACTTGTAGAAGCGAGCTAAAATTGCATGGTTGCTTCAGCAAATATGTTTTAACTCAAGTTTAGGTGGTATGGACTTCAAACTTTTAGCACCTCTCACTGAACTTTTCATTTCTGAATTGATGCAATATGTAAAACAATGCCAGATTTGCATGCATCGTTAAAAGTGAGCATAGTTTTAGCAGCACACACATTGCGAAATGTGCAAGAAACAATGTATAAAAAGTGTTATATAAACGCCTAATTTCATTTCAGTGAGCCAAGAGACTTATAAAGCATTTTTTCAATATATGCCCCACACACACACAACAACAAGAAGATAATTGCTATAAGAGGAGGCATGATTGTTTTCATCATGGCCTCCAAGGGCTTCTCAAGGCTCACAGTATTCAGTATTTTCCCTAAACAGGCATTAGGGTCTAATTCTGCCCGCCCATGGAAGAGCAGGCACTAAAGCCCATGTCAATTGGTAGACTCCCTCTGGGACGAGAGAAAGAGAGAGAGGGAGAGAGGGAGGCTTCCCTACCAGGCAGCGCACCCACCACCCCACCCTCTGCACTTGGCCTGTAACCACAGATTAGGGGGCGGATCAAAGGCTGGATTAAATTTGGGCCACTGGGCAAAGGCGGAGATTATGGCATGGTGGTACTTCGTTTTTTTTTTCCTTGCATGTGTCTGAGACAAATATGTATATATATATATATATATATATATATATATATATATGTGTGTGTGTGTGTGAGAGTTATCCATCCAGAAGTCCAAGCAAAGTTGTTCTGTTTTCTCAACACTTGTTTCCTCAAACCTCTAGGGTGAGATTATGGAGAAAAAGGAGCATAACCTTTGATTTCCACTCCCAGAGCATCATACTATAGCATAGCCCTGCCACTCCAGCTAAGGATGCGAGGTGAATAGCGATAGTCAACCAGTTTCTCTACAATTGTGGCAGAGCAGTGACTTTTAGCTGCGTGTAATCCTAGCCCCCTCACCCCCTTGCCTCTTAAAGGGGCTCATCACAAACAATTAAATCAACCATGAATTTCATATCGTTCACTAGAGCCTTTCAACCTTCTCCTTTTTCCTCCTCCTTTTCTCTTTTAATTCAAACTTGTTAATCAGCCTTTAGAAGCCAATTAAGTAGATTGTAACGCTCTCAATTGGATAATTTGTCTTTGTTGGGCTCTGGGTGATTCTTCTGATACAGTCTGCAAGCAGTAATTGGCCTAACATCACAAACTAACAGCAATGAAGAGAGACACTATACATGTCTGTTTGACAAATTTATGTTTAATGCAATAGAACTATTACATAATTTTATTTTTTCAGACTTTCCATTGCAAGTACAGTGGCGAGATAAAAAGGAGAATACACTTCACTAAGGACTTAAACCGGATTTGAACCAAAAGCTAGTCTGAGAGCGTATGCCATATAATGTATGTAATTATGATAAAATTAACATAATGGAAAGGAATTATAAAGATATAAAAATATTTCTTTGCATTGTAATGTTTTAGTGTTGCCGTGGAAATTCCTGCGGTTTAAATGGATACGTATGGTTGATTCAATGCCCAGGACTGTGGAGTAGTGTGTGGATAAGGAATAAAAATTTAATTCACCCCGTCTACGACATCTTGCCCTCGTCTCCTGTTCTCAAAGCTTGTAGAGTCACTAAGAGAATATATATTGCAAGGTGTCTGTCGTTCTTCGTCTTTCTATCTGTCTGTCTTTCTTTCTCTCTCAAAGACCCTCTTGTCACCAAGGGCTCCAACCGAACAGTGGGTGTGCACAGCCCAGCAAAAGGGCAACCATTTATCACAGTCACCCCAAATGAAAGGACCCAAACGTCTCTCTTTTGGCTTTCCCCCCTTCCCTCTTTCTTTTGCTCTCTCTTTTTCTCTTTCAACATCCCGTCTTTCCCCTTTTGTCTGATCGTAACAGTCTGGCGAAGAGGAGGGAAAGAAAAAAGAAGGCCGTTAGCTTGCTCAGCCAGGCTGCAGTTGAGCCAGCTCTCTCACGCTGTGGATCAAGCATCCCTTTGTGTGTGTGGGGGTGATTTGTCAGGCGACGGTGGCAGAAGTCAAGACCTAGAGGGTGAAAGGCCCTGACCCCAGGAGTGCCTGGCCCCCAAGCTACTGCTATAATAGAAAAGGACCAGGAGAATGGCCGCCTGTCCAGTGCCCAAACACCACAAAGCAGCTCATCTGCATACTTCAGGTAGGGCACTTTTATTAGAACTGACAAGGGTGTGACAGCCTCAATGGTGGACTGAGTGTGTGTGTGGGAGGGTGGTGGCTAAAAGCAGCTTTTCCTCCACCAGTCTTGGAGGAAACCAATAACAGCTAATCTCTCCCAGCATAATAAACAAAACAGTAAACAATGCCATTGTTTACACATCCAACAGCCAGTGCAGTTACTAGCCTTTTGTGACCGCTCAACGGCAGAATGAAGTGTCAGGGCAGAGGCCATCAGAGAGAGAGAGAGAGAGAGGGGGGGGGGGGGGGGGGGGGCAGTATAAGACAAATAGAGAGACCTGTGACAACTGACATGCTGGTCTGCCTGTTAGTTCTCACCCCGTTTGTTTTCAGATTCTCCTAAAAGACGACGGAGAAATACATTCCTCAAGTGAATTGTTTGTTTAATTGTGCATAGCAAACAAATTTATAAAGAGCCACATTTTCATAGGAAGGAGTAGTGGTTGAGCTGGTGCAGGCAATCAGTAAACTACTGTAATTCATACATTTGTACTGAATATAAGTTAGATTTTATAATTTGAGATAGAATTTAAGTAGTACTGACCTACAATTCTTACAGACATAAAAATATACATATATTTATTCTTTATTTAAGACTGCATATATGACTAAATAAACAGTTACAATGGTGGGACAGTGCATCTTCACCATTTCTTCTATCTTAAGAGTATTTGCTGGTGCTTTATGTTGTATACCCTGGATTTATCCTCACAAAGAAAACTTTAGGGAACAGAATATTAATGGGACAAAAATAAGCAGCCAAATAATACATATTGGCAGTTTGCAACACCCATCTGCTGCTCCAAAATGTACTCCAACTTTGCTCACCATCAACTTTGTTACACAGAGAAATGTGTTCCCTGAAAAAGAAATAGATATTACACACTTTTAAAAGACAGACAGTATATGGAAAACATAAAAACTTCTCAAAATCATGGGCCGTTCTCTTTCTGATAATTAAGCCTAGCTTAAACCTAGCTTACATAAAATTATACTGTATTTTCTTATCAATGCTACTGGCCAAAAGTAACTAAAACCTAAATACAATTTCACATGAGTTAAATTCGTTGATGTATTTTAACTCGATAATTCATTTTCATTGTAAAATGTAAAAACGATGTAGACACGCGGTGTAAGAGAAATCCTGAAAAACCAAATAAAAACCAAAAAAACAACAAATAAAAATAAAAAACAAAGATGGTATGGTGCCGTTGTTACACTTGTAGAGCTGGCGTGTGATGCGGGAAGGAATCAAGGAACTCGGAATCCGAACAAAAACACCAAATTCAAAACGAGAAAACAAAAGGCACATGGGAGTGCATAACTCAAGCATCCACACGCTGACTGCAGGGACATAACGTTACTGACAAAGACAATGGAGCACATGAGGGTTTAAATACAATAGGAAATTACATACAGATGGCGAACTAAATGGGTAATCAAGACAAGACAGCTACGGGAACACATGAGGGACAAAACAGGCGGATCAGGACCAGACTGTGACAGTAGCTCCCCCTCCCGGAAGGTGCGACCTCGCGCCTAAACAGGTCGACAGCGGAGGGAGGGGGACCAGGGGGTGGACCGAACAAAACATGACACAGAGTCCAAACAAAATTAACAAGTCCAAGGGGGTGCAGGAGGGATCAGGGGCCAGGCAGAGGGACGTGTCCAGGGGGGAGCAGGCGGGTCAGGGGCCAGGCACCCGAGTCAGTCCATGGTGGAGCCGACGGACCAAGGTACCTGAGTGACGCCGCTGGCTCCGGAGGCCGAGGAAGAGCTGGAGTGACGAACCTCCGAAGAACCAGCGGCAGGCCCGAGGACTGACTCGGAGGCGGAGGGACAGAGGACGTAGGGGGACCTGAGGGGAGGGAGGAGCCGGTCGATGCCACAGGAGGAGGCCAGGCGACGACCGACCAAGGGGACACCGGGAGGACGAGGGAGCCCGTAGGAGAGGAAAGGCTGAGGGATGTCGATGGGGCTGAGGTTGTGAGGAGTGGAGGCACTGATGATGCGTCAACGGGCCGAGGTGGAATGAGGGGCACCTAGGTCGTAGGTGGAACCTCATTGCCCCACGATGCCGGTGTACCGCCGACGCATGACGGCTCCACAGTGTTGGGGGGAGCCAGAGTGGGGAAGCGGGACACAGGCAGAGACAGGGACGGGTCCAAACTGGGTAGAGGTGGTGGGAGAGGGAGGCTGGGTGGGAGTTCTGGTGGCTCGGGGAGGTCTGGGAGGTCAGGAAGGATCCAGAGGCCCGGGAAAATAGGGAGAGCGGCCGCGGGCAGGCACAGTTCATCGTGGGCGGCCGCTATGCTCGGTAGCGATGGCGTGGAAGCGGCGCTCGGGAGCCAGGACGTGGCCGCGATGCTCGGGAGCGATGGTGTGGAAGCGGCGCTCGGGAGCCAGGACGTGGAAGCGGCGCTCGGGAGCCAGGACGTGGCCGCGATGCTCGGGAGTGATGGCGAGGAAGCGGCGCTCGGGAGCCAGGATGTGGAAACGGCGTTGAAATCCATCAGAAAGTTATTTGGGTAACTAACCCGGTCAGTTGATCTGTTACACTTGTAGAGCTGGCTTGTGATGCGGGAAGGAATCACGGAACTCGGAATCCGAACAAAAACACTTTAATTCAAAACGAGAAAACAAAAGGCACATAGGAGTGCATAACTCAAGCATCCACACGTTGACTGCAGGGACATAACGTTATCAACTGACAAAGACAATGGAGCACATGTGGGTTTAAATACAATAGGAAATTACATACAGGTGGCGAACTAAATGGGTAATCAAGACAAGACAGCTACGGGAACACATGAGGGACAAAACAGGCGGATCAGGACCAGACTGTGACAGCCGTAGAGATTTTTACAGCAAATACAGTAATATACAGTGATTTTAAAAAAAAATACAGTATATCACTGTGTATGTGTTATCAAATGGGAGTGCGATGAGGAAGACAAGATACGGGGCACAAGTTCAAACTCGCAAAAAAAAACCAAAAAAAAAAAACCGCAAAACCAGAATACTTTAAATATACAACAGAAAAGGAACTTGGAAACGGGGAAAATCCACACTCGTCTTGACACGAACATAACATAGACGTAGCAACGTTTACAACCGACAACGACAAATGAACACAAGAGGGTATATATTGACAAACATGGGATGAGGAACAGCTGATGAGACTAAGGAATGTGATTAGCCTGTGACAATATGGTGTTTGACATCACTGAAAATTCCCATGATGTAAAGGGAATCACAGCTGCTTGCTGTAAAGAGTATTACCAAGTATAATACTGGGTGTAATTACAGAAATGTGTGAACATTAATGAAAAAAAAATGAAAAAACTTCATATTTTCCTTTCTGGTCATGACGACGATGGAAGCAGTTGTTAAAAATAAAATCCTTCCCGCTCTCTTAATTCCTTTGAAGCCACAGGAGATTGTTACGGTGTGTCTTCGAGCGTTAATTTGTTACTGTGAGCGTAACAGTGTTTGATATAAAAAACAATACTGATTTTCACTGATCTCTCTGCTACTGATATTGACACTTCTTTGTATGGGAATTATTATTTTGGTTAATAATATTATTTTGTATTTTATTTGTATTAGTATTGATACATATAAAATGTGCATATAACAATGTCATGGTTATAGTGGTAAAGCATAAAGGAAGGAATAAACTGAAATTGGCAGATATGTAAAACACTTTAAATACAACCAAAAAAAAACACTAATCATTTCAAAACATTTCATGAGAGGTAAACAGGCTGAGCCATACACTGAACATGACGTGCAATAGATGATGACGGACAAAGACTGAAGGACTGAAAACTGAAGAAAAATTTTCTGTGGAATGAGTTACAGAGGGGTAAACATGCATCTCAGATAAAGGAGTGTGTAAGGATGTAAGTCTTACAAGTCACACAGTGTAAAACTACAAGTTTTTAGTCAAAAGCTTATTGTTACATTCTGTCTGGACAAAAAAAGAAGAGGAAAAAGCTTTTGTAATGTACTTCAGACAGCATGATATTGTTAATAACCTTGATGTGTAACAAATTGAGTCCTACAATCCTTGAGCCATCACCTTGCCTGATCACCACAATCAAAAGCAATCAAATAATCACATAATCAGTGAACAGGCCTGTTGGCACAGATACAGCAGCATTGGATCCATTTTGGGCCTGAGTGACATGATTATGAAGACTATGGGAATAAAGCAGTTGTCATTGGAAGCAGATGGAGCATTTTAAAAAGACAGAGCAATGTCTGGAAGCGTTTATGATCCACAGAGGCTTCTTATTGTCAAAAGAAAAGAAAAAAGAAAGGGAGGAAAAGAGAGGAACAAGGAGGGGAAATGTTGAATCATCTCCAGGCTGAAGACACTCACATATTAAAGGGCATTATAAATCTTACAATGCTCAAGAATGACCAAAATCAATAATTAAAATACAGTTTCTTTATAAATATTCATGACTTTATTTTTTCAATGGAACATAAAAGGAGAACTTTGAAGAATTATGCTTTTTGCTCTTTTCCACACAATGGCAATGAAATTGAACTAAGACTTTTAAGCTTCAAAAATAATATATTGTAAGTCTAAATCCATATGATAGTTTAATGGTAATTTAATTCATTATTCACTGAAATTCTTCTAAATATCTGAATGTATAATTATTTTGTATATTATTTTATACTGAATTAATTTATTTACTCACTTATCATGCTGATGGTTCTCGACTATTGGATTGTTGTCATTAACTTTTAATTAAAGAAATATTATCAGTGAATACCTAAAATTAACATTTATTTCAGTTTGTTTTGCACATGATTATTGATATGATACACACATTTTTGATTTAACATCAGTCTGGTTCCCTCAAACAAACAGGGACAAAGGGGACACAGGGGACACTATTATGCATCTTCTGAAAGAGTACAGAGTAAGTGTATTCATGTTGTAGTCTTTGAAAAAAAAAAAAAAAAACATTTCTCAACTTTTAGTTTAAAGTAAAAAAAAAATAATGTATGAACCTTGTCCACCTGCAATTAAAAGGACCTAAAGGTTTGACATTTTACATTTACATATATCTAGCAGACACTTTTTATCCAAAGCGACTTACAATTTGAGGAAAACAGAAAGCGATTCATCATGAAGATACAAAAGTACATAAGAGTTCTTACAATACAAAGTTTCAAACATTATACATACTAGTAGAACAAGCATGGAGAATAGAGAAAGGATTTTTTTTAAGTTGATGTGGTGTGTGTGACATGTTTGGTGTTCATGAAAAAGGTGAAGTTTTAGCAGTCTTTTGAATATTGCCAAGGATTCTGCATTCCAGATGAAGATACCGAGGTCATTCCACCTCGGTTACTCAGTCGTCACTCGTTAATTGATCAATGATTTCTGGTAGGTGTACAGATTTGAAGTCTGGAAGTATGAGGGTACTGAGCCTGTGTTAGTTCTTTAAGCAAGTGTCAGTGCTTTGAATTTAATACGAGCTGCAAGTGGGAGTCAGTGCAGAGAGATGAAGAGTGGAGTGACATTGGCCCTTTTGGGTTCGTTGAAGACCAGACGAACTGTGGCGTTCTGGGTCATTTGTAGGGCTTTGATTGCACTAGAAGGAAGTCCAGCCAGAAGGGCATTGCAATAATCCAGTCTGGAATTGACCATGGCTTGTACCAGAAGCTGTGTTGCTTGCTCCGTTTGGAACGGCCTGATCCTCCTGATGTTGTGTAGTGTAAACCTGCATGATCTAGCCGTCTTTGCGATGTGATCTTTGAAGGTCAGCTGGTCCTCAAAGATCATTTCAAGATTTCTGGCAGACCTTGATGGGGTGCTCGTTGAGGAGTCAATCTGGACGGTGATGTGGTTTTGTAGAGTCGGATTGGCAGGAAAGACAAGAAGCTCTGTCTATCTATCTGCAAGTCGAGGTGCAGATGATGCTCTTTCATCCATGTCAAGAAGTCTGCTAGGCAGCTTGTGATTTGCGCAGTCACCATGGGATCATCTGGTAGGAATGATAGATAGAGCTGTGTGTCATCAACATAGGTGTGATAGGAAAATTTGTGTGACCTTATGATGGGACCCAGTGATGAGGTGTACATGGAGAAGAGAAGTGGTCCAAGAACTGAGGCCTGTGGAACACCAGTGATCAGTTGACAATCAGTTTGAAATGGCATGAGGGTGTTAATAACAGTGGTGTTGCTTTGTTTTAAAAAGTGGGTAGGACAAGTGTGTGTGTGCGGGCTTCATCAGATATGTAAAATAACAATTGTAGAACAAACAACATATTGATGTCCAGAAATCAGTTTCAATATGACATTGAGTAATATTCAATCAGTATTCAATTCATCAGCATCTCATGTTCCCTTTAGAAGGAACTCACGCTGCGTCGAACGCTTTGGGGAGTACCTGAACGATATCTCGCAAAGCACTATATGTAAACGATCGAACGATCCATCGACCAAGTGTGAGCGACGGTCGCAAGTCGGTGACGTCACGAACAAGAATGAGAAAAGAAGCACCGGAAGCCGGTGCCAGCAGCTTAGGTGTCTTCGCAAGCACTGTGTGAGAGTGTGTGTTGTTGTCACGCTGGTTGTTTGAGTTTCCTTCGACTGAACTATTCCCTAGGCTCTCCAATTTTCAAAATGGCGAATGAAACATTTGTGCAGTGCACTCAGTGTGTGTGTTTGTTGGGCGCAGCGCATGCTTGTACAGCGCTTGAGCGCGCTGACTGCAATTACTGCAGCCAGCCACCGGTGCTCCGCTCCCGCCTGGTGGTCTTTGATACTGAGTCCGCTCAGGTTTGCAATGCAATGTCTCTGCATTCTCTGAGGAGTTGGACGTTGTCAGCATTTAATGCATTTTTTAAAGCATTTTTCTCTCCAGCATATAGGAGTTTTTTCTATTTTCTCTTATAATAAATTATCATATCATACATCTTTGGCCTCAGCTCCTCTTGCCTTCCGGGCTTGCTCAGGCACCTTTCTAAGTTGCTGGCACCGGCTTCCGGCGCATCATCACCCTGGTTCACCGTCACCGTCACTTGCGACCGTCACTCACACTCGGTCGATGGATTGTTCGATTGTTTGCATATTGTGCTTCACGAGATATCGTCCAGGTATTCCCCAAAGCATTCAACACAACATCTCGTTCCCTCTTCAGGGAACTATGGTTACATATCGTTAGCCTCATAGCATAATTGCCTAAGTCATATTTCAATGTTTTTGGAAAACCCGAAAAAAGCCAAAGAGATGACTAATTGATAGTGTTTTTGGATCCTAATAAGTGTTGTGATTGGCTAAGGACATTGGCAGAAAGGCAGGATGATGCAGCAGTGGAAGGACAATAAAAATAGGCAGTTCCCTGTCAAGGGAACTCGCACTGCGTCGAGACGCGATTGGGAACCTTTCAGTTTATATGTCTCTTGAAGCACAATCAAACTCAGGTGCGGGAGTGTACGTCGCCGTGATGACGTCATCACGTCATGACCCGGGAGTATAAAGGCACGTCACGACCCAGAAGCGGGTTAGCTTTCAGTGTCTTCACAGCGGTCTAAGCTCAACGTGTGTGTGTATTTGCCGTGTGTGTGATTCAGCCCAAGTCTAGTTTAAAAGAAAAGGGATTTCACCGTGCGTCTGTTGGAGTGTTTGTGGAAAAAAAAAAAAAAATGGCGGAGCAAGTTTTTCGGCGCTGTGTTACCCCTTGTCCCCGGTTTCTTTCGGGAAGGGATACACACGCCTTATGTGTAGCTTGCCTGGGAGAGGAGCATGCACGATCAGCGCTCGAGGGCACTGATTGTGCAGACTGTTTGCAAATGAGTTTGCGAACACTCCGATCCCGCCTGGCAGTTTTCGAGGAAACTGCCCGGGCTAGCGGCCCTCGTGGTTCCGGTCCCACTGCGGCTGAGGCCCAGCCCCGTTAGGGAGCCGGAAGCACGCCCTGTGGCGGTTTCTTCCGACCCTGACGAGGCGATACTGCAGCTATCCAGTTCTGAGGAACTGGACGTTGTTAGTATCGACGCTGATGAGGAGGTTCCGCCAGCCCCCTCACCAGCGTCAGATGAGTTGCTGGAGGTGGTGACTCGCGCCACCGCTAGGCTGGGCCTCGAGTGGCCGGCTGAGCGGACGCATGCTCGTCCAAAGAGCAGGCTGGATGAGCGCTTTTTGCCGTCCAGAGCACCACCTCAGCGCCGGTGTCTACCTTTTTTCCCCGACCTCCACACTGAGGTGTCGAGGTCCTGGAATAGGCCCGCCTCCCACAGGGTGCATAGCAGCGAGACCGCTGTTTATGCCTCCCTAGTGGGAGCTAAAGAGCGCGGATACGGGGCGATGCCTAGAGTAGAGGAGTCCTTGGCTAATCATTTGGCTCCTCACTCACCGCAGCTCCTAAAGGCACCGGTGCTCCCCACCAAACCTCTCAGGGTTACGTCATCGTTAGTGGGGCGAGCATACTCATCGGCTGGTCAGGCTGCAGCATGCCTCCACACCTCTTCCATGCTGCAGGCCTACCAGGCGGAACTCCTCGCAGATCTTGATGAGGAGGGAGGTATTGGGCCAGAAGCAGTCGCAGAACTGCGGAGGGCGACGGATCTTTCTCTCCGGGCTGCTAGGGAGACGGCCGCCTCTATTGGCCGATCTATGGCAGCCCTAGTAGCTACGGAGAGACATTTATGGCTGAATCTAACTACCCTCAGCCAGAACGATAAGAACATCCTCCTGGACGCCCCTCTGACGCCTCCTGGCCTCTTCGGCGACGCGGTTAAGTTGGCGGTCGAGAGGTTTCAGGAGGCTGCTAAGCAGGAGGCGGCGTTCAGAAAGATCCTTCCACGCCGCCCTCAAGGTTCGCAAGCAGCGTTCCATCCTCAGCCCAGTACCTCCTCGTACCGCGCTGGGCAGAAGTTGAGCGTTGCGACTCGCCAGCCTCCCCAGAAAAAGAGAGGGAGGGCTTCGGGTCAGCAACCTCAGCCTCAGCCTTCTGGCCGGCGGACCGACCTGAGGGTCGTTCTGCAGGGCAAGAAGGCTAAAGGTAAGAGGCCCTGACAATCATGGTGTCAGGCCTCGCAGGGAGCCCCCCGTTGGTCTACCAGCATGCCAACGCCCTGCAGAGGCCCCTGCGGATCTGGTTTCTCGAGAGAGCCAGTCCGATCAGGGACCAGGTGGTCTATCCCAGTTGTCACCCCGGCAGGGTGCACTGGGCAGATTGCCCCCTCTAAGGAGGGTCCTAGAGCATCCACTCCAGGTCCAGCGGCCTGGAGTGGAAACCCGAACAGAGACTGGTCTCGAGAGACTGGTACCCCTAGTAGAGTTCCTGGCGGTGTGGGCACGTCTGCCAGGTATTTCTCAGTGGGTCCTGCGCATTATTCATGTGGGTTACACTATCCAGTTTCGGTCGAACCCTCCCAAGTTCGCGGGGGTTCTTCGAACAGAGGTAGACCCTGGGCAGGCTCGGGTTTTGGAACAAGAAGTCGAATCATTGCTGAGGAAAGAGGCCATAGAATATCTACCTCTCTCAGCCACAGATTCGGGCTTTTACAGCCGCTACTTCATAGTTCCGAAGAAGGATGGAGGTATGCGTCCTATTCTAGACCTTCGCCTGTTGAACAAGACTGTCAGGCGTCTGAAGTTCAGAATGTTGACTTTGAAACAGATCGTATCCCAAATCAAGTCTGAGGATTGGTTTGTGACGATAGATCTCAAGGACGCATATTTCCATATCTCCATCCTCCCTCAACATCGGAAGTTTCTCAGGTTCGCCTTCGGGGGCAAGGCTTACCAATATCGAGTACTTCCGTTCGGCCTAGCGCTATCCCCTCGCACCTTCACCAAATGCATGGACGCTGCGCTTGCCCCACTGCGGTCCACTGGTATCCGTGTATTGAACTATATCGACGATTGGTTGATTTTGGCTCAGACACAAGAATTAGCGGTTCGGCATCGAGATGTCGTCCTCGCGCATATGAAGGAGCTGGGGCTGAGACTCAATGCCAAGAAGAGTATCCTCTCTCCTGTGCAGAGGACAACCTTCCTAGGCGTTGTTTGGGACTCGGCGTCAATGTCTGCACTCCCCCGTGCGCATTGCCGCCATTCTGTCCTTAGTCCAGGATATCAAGCTAGGCCAGCTGCTCACTGTCAAGCACTTCCAGAGAGTGCTGGGGCTCATGGCGGCAGCGTCCAGTGTTATCCCACTCGGCCCGCTCCACATGAGACCCCTGCAGTGGTGGCTGAAGACCAGAGGGTTTTCCCCGAGGGGCAACCCCTTCCGTTTGATCAAGGTTTCAAGGCGCTGCCTTCGAGCCTTGCATCCGTGGAAGCAGAACTGGTTCATTTCCCAGAAGCTCGCACTGGGAGCTATCTGTCACCGCGTCATGCTGTCGACAGATGCGTCCCGCGCGGGCTGGGGGCGGTCCTGAGGGACCGCTCGGCCAGGGGTCTATGGGACGGGCACCTCCTCTCCTGGCATATCAACGCCTTGGAGATGATGGCTGTCTGGATGGCGCTACGGGCATTTCTCCCCGACCTCAGAGGCCATCATGTAGTAGTCCGAACCGACAATACGTCAGTGGTCTCCTACATAAATAACCAGGGAGGTCTCCGGTCTCGTCGACTTTCCAAGTTGGCGAGCAGGATCCTCCTCTGGGCCCAGAGGGAACTGCTCTCTCTTCGAGCAATATATATCCCGGGGGCCCAGAACCTGGGGGCAGACTTCCTGTCGAGACAGGGGCCGAGGCCCGGGGAATGGCGACTCCACACTCAGGTGGTGGAGTAGATTTGGGAGAGATTCGGCCAGGCTCAAGGGGATCTGTTTGCGTCTCGAGAGACGACTCACTGCCCACTCTGGTTCTCCCTTTATCTTCCAGCGCCTCTCGGCCTGGACGCCATGAGGCAAGGGTGGCCAAATCTACCCCTGTATGCCTTTCCCCCCGTAGCTCTGCTCCCAGGGGTTCTGGAGAAGGTTCGCCGGGAGAAGGTCCGTCTCACTCTAGTTGCCCCGCGCTGGCCGGGCAGGGTGTGGTTTTCGGACCTGGTGTCCCTCCTAGACGGCACTCCATGGGAGATTCCGGTCAGGAGGGACCTCCTGTCCCAGGCTCAGGGGAGGATTTTCCATCCTCACCCAGAACTGTGGAAACTATGGGTCTGGCCCCTGAGGGGGCCCAGCTCATAGAGTCTGGTCTCTCAGCCGAGGTTGTAGAGACCATTCTCCACTCCAGAGCCCCGTCCACGAGGAAACTGTATGCTCAGAAGTGGAAGATTTTCACTTCTTGGTGTTGCGAAAAGCAGCTGAACCCAGTTACCTGCCAGGTTGGCACCGTGCTGGAGTTCCTGCAAGAAAGGTTCGCAGCAGGGCTGTCCCCCTCCACACTAAAGGTTTACATGGCTGCCATAGCTGCTTACCACGTACCTTTGAGTGGTGCCTCTTTGGGCAGGGACCCCCTCATAGTTCGTTTCCTACGTGGCACTCAGAGGCTGAGGCCTGTAGTACGTTCAAGGGTGCCTCCTTGGGACCTGTCCCTGGTGCTCCAGGCCTTGTTCCAGGCTCCCTTCGAACCGCTGGACGAGATTTCAGATAAGCACCTTACTCTTAAAACACTCTTTCTTCTCGCCATTTCTTCCCTTAAGAGGATTGGTGACATGCAGGCCCTCTCTGTGGCCCCTTCATGTCTAGAGTTTGCGCCCGGCTTGGCTAAAGTTTTCCTCTATCCCAGGCCGGGTTATGTACCTAAAGTGCTTTCTAGTCCTATGCGCCACATAGTACTACAGGCTCTCTGTCCTCCTCCATTTGTTGATCATGACCAGGAGTTAAAGAACAAGGTTTGTCCAGTGCGAGCACTGGACGCCTACATCCACAGAACTGCCACGTGGCGTAGGTCAGACCAAATCTTTGTATGTTTTGGGGCCCCCAGAGGCTCCCCTGCTTCTAAGCCTACTATGAGCAGATGGATTTCAGAGTCTATTTCTCTAGCCTATGAGCTGGCAGGACAGCAGTGTCCACTGTCTGTCCGAGCTCATTCTACTCGGAGCATGGCTGCCTCGAAAACCTGCGGCTGGCTGGTCCTCACCGCATACCTTTATTAGGTTCTACCAGTTAGACCTAAACCCCGCCTTGGGATCATTGGCGTTATCGCAGTGAGCTACGTTTCGCTTGGCATACCCCGTACGCTGAGGCGGCGTGGGTATTCCTCGTTCCCAATCGCGTCTCGACGCAGTGCGAGTTCCCTTGACAGGGAACGTCTCAGGTTACGTACGTAACCATAGTTCCCTAAGAGGGAACGAGACACTGCGTCGAGACGCGATTGGGAACCTTTCAGTTTATATGTCTCTTGAAGCACAATCAAACTCAGGTGCGGGAGTGTACGTCGCCGTGATGACGTAATCACGTCATGACCCGGGAGTATAAAGGCACGTCACGACCCGGAAGCGGGTTAGCTTGACCAGTGTCTGAACAGGCCGGCATGCCTAGGAGCTGAGGCTGCAAGACGCAGTGTCTCGTTCCCTCTTAGGGAACTATGGTTACGTACGTAACCTGAGACGATATCACAATTTGGCCAAAAAATGACTTAGGCAATTATGCTATGAGGCTAACGAAATGTAACCTGAGACGTTTTATGTGATAGTTTTATTCTTACATACATTATATTACAATTTATTGTTAGTACTGAGATTATTTATGTTAATGAAAAAATACATTGACCCACTATATTCCTTAATCGTATGGTGATAGAACTTTTGTTATTCGTGTTAAAGTTTCCAGATTCTAATACTCCTCTTGAAGAGACAGATGGAGGGCAAACGTTTCCTACATATCTCTCTTTTATTCAAAAAGGCTAATAAAAAAAGACTTTAAATAAAAAACAAAAACAGCTCTCTAGAGCAAAATCTCGAAAGGATATTTGAAACAAGGAGAAGGCATCCACACATTAGGTTGCCATGTCAACAATTGACAATGGAGCACAAGAAGGCTAAATACACAAGGAAGTAATGAGGGGATTGGACACAGTTGACAAACGAGATGACTGAAGATGCCACAGGTGAGAACCACATGGGAGAACATGGAAGGGACCAGGAAGTTCACAACTGACATGAATGACAGGAAGTGCACAATTGGCACAGCAGACAAAAAGATCACGAATTACACAACAGACAGAAAGTGCACAAATTACACACCACACAGGAAGTACCCGAAGGACAAGACTGACGGGTAACAGACACAGTTGTGTGCATTTTGGTTTTGTGACTGGAGAAAACAGAGTCTCCAGAATTTCATTAAGAGATAGATTGAGACATTAGTCTATTTGAAGAAAAGCCGAAAGAGTACTTTTCGCAACTGATAACACTGGCAACTATCACTCAGCATGAATTAAAAAGCCAACATATTTCAGAGTCAGATCGTCACTTATTTAAAAAAAAAAAAAATGAATAAACTGGATATGTTTAATTTACATTAGGTATATCCATGTAGTGAGATGTTTCAAAAAAGTGCTGGGCACATTTTCCAACTGTCCTACCCACAAATTACGCCTTAATAATGCTTTAATAATAATAATTATAATTCCTTAATAATAATTCCTTAATAATAATTAAAAATATTATGTTAATAATGACATAATATTTCAAAAAATTACTCCTTTAACACAAATTCTAGAAACTTGAGAGAGAGAGAGAGAGAGAGAGAGAGAGCAGCTATGTTGCCATAGACAGAAAGAATCAAACACTTGACTGCATGTCTCTTGCTCTCATTTGGGGTATGGAGTGGATGCATCCATGCAAAGAAAGAGACAGGGCGGCACTTTCATCGTCTACGTTTGGAGGCAAGAGTCTCTGTGTGTATGCCTGTGTATGAACAGGAAGATGAATGGTCTTGAAGATAAATGCATGTGGGTTACTCTGCAGTGGCCTCCCGCTCCATGTAGCCCACTACCATGACATCAGAACAGAAGGGGCAAACATCCCCTCTTTGTGGAGGGGCTAATTTAATTTGTACCTTCCAATGAGGGGTAAATATGTTTGAACTGTCTGAGTGAGCAGTGTGTATCTGACTCCCGTTCTCACGGGAAACAGGCGCAGCAGGATATTGTGCGGTGTTGCATTTCTAGTTCAGTTCAAAAAAGCTAATTTGATTATTTCCTTGCGCCTTTTTTCATTTGCTCACTTACCATCTCTCTCCCCCTCTCTTTCTCTTGCTCTCTCTCTCTCTCTTTCTCTCTCTACATCTGTCCCTCTCTTTGGAACTGTGTGCTTTTTTCCTGGTGTACATACACAAACACTAAAATGCACACACAAACACACACAGACTCTTGACATTCCCCTGGGATGACCCCAGTGACCTTTTTCATGTCTGTTCGGAATCTGACGTCAAAAGGTCTCGTTGCTAGGAATGGGGGCTTGTTTAGAAACAAATATGACCTCTCTCACCTTTACTGGTCTCTGCGGCTATCGAATATATAATTTCTTCCTGTTTTAGTTGCTGCATACATAAATGAACTCAATGAGTCAATGAAAGGTTATGAGGACCCAAGACCCAGTATCAATATATATAAGTCCATAGGGTTTGATAAGTACACTCTTCCAGCAATTCAGGGTGTTAGGGTCAGACCTAGCCTTTCACACCATAGATGCACCGAAGAGCTGGCTGGTGACCCCTGGGCATGGCCTGACCTCTATGGACTCTGATTCTTATTACTCCTCTGAGATACCATACAAGCAGAACCAAGCACTAAGTTTGACATCTGATGAAGACATTATAATTATATACACACTATAAATATACAGATAAATAACAACAATACAGCATTCTCCTAACAGAGATGCACTGGAAAAAATGAAGGGTTCAGCACATTGTCCATCTGCCATCTGTTCCAGACAGACACCTTCTAATGCATACCTGATCTATATTTAATTGAAACTCCAGATTGTATGTCCTTATGATATATAGTCACTATATTTTATAGTATAACTATATATTATAGTGGACCCAAAAATAATTTAGACAGTTAAAAATGTAGGATTTTGAACAAAAGATCAATTTAAGTGGCTTTTATTTTGAGGAAAGAGTGCACAAACACAGTTAAATCAAAACCTATAATAAATAGTTTATTTTTAAAACATAAAACAATAGATTTTTATTCAACTGTCAAAAGCTAGTGGATCGTGTTCATAGTCAATGTAATGAATGATATCTTTGGTTTCGATTTGTGAACTTGAGGGAATTGACTTCATACATCCATTCAAAATCACCTTGAGACCAGATGGATAAAATTAATTGCACTAAAAGTGTTAGTGTTGAGAAACGACCAGCATAATTTCACTGCAGAAGCCACTTGATGTATTTTTATGTAATGCAATGACATTTCACATTTTTAAGTATCATTTTAGTGCCCAAAAGCACACATTCGTGGTCCCATGTAATTTTTGAAACCACATATATAACCACAATAAAGTACTGACCAACAAAGTGTGATGTTCTACTTGTTCAGCTCAAGCTGAAGATAGTTATAACGAGGTATCTCTAAACAAGGTTTCTCTCTCTCTCTCTCTCTCTCTCTCTCTCTCCTCACTGACCCAGTGTCCGACCAGTCTGGTACTCTGACCTGCAGCTGTGTTTATAGTCAACACAGCAGCATGTTAGTACAGCTGGGAGAACAAGAGAGCCAGCCACCATGCAGCCCAGCACTCACAAGATTAGATATACAAATGACAACAAAGTAAGACACGTACAAACAGGATGTACGCAAGAATAACTTCACAGATGCTTATTTCAGTATAAATGCATGATTCCCAACACATTTGGAACTAAAAACAAAACAAAAAATTGAATCAACTTCACAGTCCTCAACAATAGTTTCCTGCAACATCATGGTTGATTGAGTAAAAAAGGAAATATTTCCAGATCCGTTGGCATGTTCTTATAGTGTAATTGTATCATTCATTACTGTCACCTCTGTGCATGAGACTTTGACTGTTTGTGCATAGGACATAAGAAAACAACATACTTTTGTAGCATTATCAATGACAACAAGATGAATAACAGCCTGAGAGACCTCTCTTTCCCCTCGATGCATCAAGTTTCACACAAACACAAATAATCTCTTTTGGTTTATCTTTTTCTCTCAGCCACTCAGGGGGCATCCTTCTTGGGAGTCAGCAAACCCTGGCATATTTGTGGGCAGCCTCCGAGTGTGAAGCCTTTATTTAAGTGCATGGAAACTTTACCTATTTTTTTCTTATTTCTTATCATCCTGCAAAGAATGACAAATATTTTTTTTAACTTTATTTCTTTATTTTCTGACATCCAAAAAGCCAAACTTTAAGAGTTACATGTAACTGTCTCTTTGTTTTCTTACTCTTAAGCTATATCATAATGTAGAGAACAAAAACTTATAGTTCAGAACTCTTTTTGGATGAAAACCTTTAGTGCAAAGACTGCAATACTGAGAGAGGTATTGACAATTGCTCATTGTTATTGACACGGCCAACATACGTCAAGGGCGTTAACGTAAAGTGGCTATTGACATCCCACTTTGGTCATTGATGTCCCAGTCTCATTCTCTAAGTGCTTTACTATCATGTCCATTTCCGTGCTAATGTGAAGTTTCTCCCAATATCTTGACTTATAGAGAGCCATAGAATGGAGGTTCATGGAAGAAAAACACTTAACCACAACTAAATCTGGATATGTGGTGGAAATTTGCGGAAAGCAATGACTGACTCAAAATTAGGACCCAAGAGAGAACATAGAAATAACAACGAAAGAAATAAATGAGCAAAGAGAAGGGCGGAAATGGTCATGTTTGTGGGATAATCGATGTGGCTTATTGAGTGAGTTTGTTTGTGGCTATTACTAGAAAAGCATATCTGTTGTATTTTCATTAAGTTATGAGTCATGACATTTGTCTAGATGCATTCATTTATTTAAAAAAAGCATTTTATCCATATACTTACTTAAATGCAACCCTTCTATGATGAGTGTGTTTGAATTTATCAATGTAAATGCATTTAGATTTATATTTCATGTGGCGCAAATCCCCAAAAACATGTTTCAAAACCATAGGAACTAACATGAAAACCAAGTTGTCTAAAATAAATAGATAAAAAGTGTTCCATTATTGTGGACAATCTTAAATGTCACTGAACATACACTATATTATGAGGATATGAATAATTGGAGACATACAGTGGATTTGAATTTGGAAAAGAGATAAATAAAAAAGCTGTGTGGAAATGTATTTATCACAGTCAATAATGTCATAATGTGACATCTGAAAGCTTGGAAAAACACACTAACAGTGCCACAACAGAGATTCATCAGCTGGGGCATTCCGTGCATTTCTTCCAACAAGCACCATGAATGAGAACACTTATAATGGAAATCAGCAGGCAAGTTCACGGAACTTAAACAATCAGCAGTGTTTAATGATTAATAACCCTGTCAAGCAGAAAAATTAAATCTGTATCAAACTGCTAAAATGAACCCTGTTGTGCCTCAAGTGGGCTTGTTCAGAGTTCAGAGAGAGCTTGACATGAAGTCAAATCAGTAGTGGCAAAGGTAAAAGAGAGAATCCCGCGTAATTATGTATGCTTTTTTGTCAGGATACTCATTTTCAATAGACTCTTCACTGAATAGAAACCAAAATTTATCCTCCAAAATATTCTTGTTGTGCATTTGAAAAATTGTTTGGAGGGGAAGGGTGATATTGGGTCATGATACAAGTTGATGACTGAGCAGCTGCTCTGGTGACATTGAGGAAGCACCATCGACGTACCTGATGTTCTGTTAGTGGAGTTAGGAAATCTGATGAGGGATCATGAAAAAGCAGTGAGAGTCACCCATCACTCTCCCTCTACTCAGAATGTGTCAATGCACAGCCAGGTCACAGAGGAGGGGAGAAACTGTCAGAGCAGGACATGGACTCAGGCTGCAGGCACTCAAAATAATTTAACAAAAAAACAGAAAGTCCAAAACCAAAACACTGGAGGCTGGACAATAAACAAGGACTTAGCTTCAGCAACGGCCTCCAGGTTAGTGTTCTTGGTGAAGTGGGTCATCAAACAAGCTGGGTAGCAGGGGTAGTCAGGTAGAACAGGTGGTAGGAAAATCCAGGAACAGAGAACGCATACAAACCTGGGTGGAAAGAAGCTTGGGAACGCCTAGGGAGAAATGGAAGGCAGAGAAAAAACAAAAGGGCGAAAACAAAACTGGCCAACAAGACAGTTCAAGAATGTATATACACGTTTGTACATAATGTTTAATGTACACTACATTCATATACTGCACACTTTCACCCGTTGTACTTACTGAACACACTGTATTTATTTATATACATTTCACTTCATTATTTATAAACACTGTACATAAATGTAAATAATTGTATATTGTATCATAGTATCTACGGCACTATGTATACACTGAGTATACTGTAACCTGTACATTTCTCCCTCCCTCTGTACAATCTCTCCATCGCTCTCCTTTCCCCTCCCTTAAAACAAACTCTTGGTCAGGCGTCAAAGCATTTCACTACATGTTGTACTGTGTATGATTTGTATGTGACAAATAAAACTTGAACTTGAGGACACAAGACAACAGTGGCTAGAGCAAAGTATGCACAGAGCACAAAAAACAATTTCACACAAGACAGCACATGAAAGGGTATTAAATAAGAGCCCGCACCAAGAAGGCAAGGAGCAAGTTAGGTTAAGGAGATCAAACAAGGTAATGAGTGGGGTAACAAGGAGGGCGGGGTCAGACACCACAATGACAGCAGAGCACATGGTGAACTGTCAATTTAAGTCAATGTGCCCCAAACAAACACACAACAGAAACCAGGAAGGTGAGCGACACATCAGCCTGAGGACATGACAGAAACAAATATATGATAGAGATCTGATATGCCCATTTGACAATTTAGAGTTTACAAAAAACAAAACCCAATGATGGAAGCTTTAGTTCTTCTAAGTTCTTCTGGGAGGGAATCAGTTTTTTTTTCCCTTTCAACATCATTTTAGCAGAAGTTTGACACATTAGCATGATCCATTCCAGGCAGAAGCGCAGAGCTGATGATGAGTTCACACCACCTGCTCTTGACCTTGAGATATGAAGCCTTGTTCTATACAGACAAATCCTGCTCTGGGTGACAGGTGCAGTCTAGACTCACTTCTTCCCAAGAACAGTATCCATAATCACCAGAAACTGAGGGAGGCAGGGAGAAAGAGGGAGAGAAAGAAAGAGAGAGAGAGAGAGAGAGAGAGAGAGAGAGAGAGAGGTGGGAAGGATTGAAAGAAAGATGGAAAAAGACGAGCCCAAGAGAGCACTCTAGGAATGATGGAATATCAATATGGCACAATGAGACGTTCACACACTAACATGAGCACAGGGCTCCTTTTCACTAAAACTGATACATTGCGCACAGAGTAACACTGTAGGTGCTCCATACATATAGTAGACGCATTATATTTATTATGGGATTTACTTTTCATGCAATCATGCTTAGAATTTGACAAAAACAAGGTTCCCTTTCAGGGAACTCGAGCTGCGTCAAAGCGCTAGGGGAAATAGCCTGACGTCAGTCACGTGAAGATCTGTGCAACCAATGAGAGACGAACGCATGTGAATGCGTCACCGCCGGCGCGTGCCGGTGACGTCATGAGAGAGCATAAAGGCGCGCCCGAAACCCGGAAGCGACAGCTCTGAGTGTCTTCAGCGTGCTGTGTCTGTGTGAGAGTGATTTAGAAACGAATCTAGTTTAAAAATCAGGGAATTGTGTGTGTGAAAGTATGGCTGATGAGCAGACATTTTAACCTTGTGTTTTTCGCTGTCCGCGTTTTATAACGGACAGGGATACACCTGTAATGTGCGTTGTCTGCCTGGGGGCGGAGCACGCGCAGTCAGCGCTTGAGAACGCCGGCTGCAAGGAATGTGAGAGGTTCTCATTGCCTACGCTCCGCTCTCGCCTGGCGGTCTGTAAGGAGGCCGCTCAGGCTAGTGTTCCCCAAGTTTCGGGACCTGCAGCAGCTGAGGCTTTGCGGCGCTCTCAGTCATGGGGATCACAAATGGATGTCTTGCTGAGGGAGCTGGGATGGGTCCTTCCTTATCTCAGCCCTCGCGAGATGAGGCGGGTCCCAGTCACGAGCGTGCTGTGGGCACGGTTTTCCCAAAAGGCGATCGTGCTGGGGCTCCGGCACTGACTTTATCCAGTTCCATTTAGCTAGTGTCGACCCGGTCGGGGAGGATTCGCCACCCTCCTCGCCAGCATTTGAGGAGTTAGTTGAGGTTGTGGCTCGAGCAGTCTCGCGTCTGGGTATTGATTGGCCGGCGGATACCAGAAGCACTCGTCCTAGAAAGAGTATATTGGAAGAGCGCTACCTGCCTGCTCACGTCACTCCCCCGCGCCGGGCTATGCCTTTCCTTCCTGATCTCCTTGCTGAGGTATCAAGCTCTGGTGGCCACGGAGAGACATTTATGGCTCAATCTATTGGCCATGAAAGACAAGTATAAATTTGTTCTACTGGATGCCCCTCTGTCCCCTTCGGGCTTGTTCGGCGATGCCGTAAAAAGTGTCGTCGACAAGTTCCAGGAGGCTGCACGACAGCAGGCGTCATTCAGTAAGGTCCTTCCCCGCCGCCCTCCACATGAGACCGCCGGTCAAGCGCGGTCTCAAAGCTCCTCATTCAGGGCCGCTCAAAAAGAGAGTGTCGCTACCCGACTTCCTCCGGTGAACCCTGGAAAGTCGGGCCGACAAGTTCAATTTCAGCCTTCAGGCAAAAGGAGTGATTTGAGGGTCGTCTTTAACGCTAAGAAGGCTAAGACTAAGTGGTCCTGACACCAAGCCGCAACAAGGTGGTGAACTAACCCCTCTAAGGAGGGTCCTAGAGCATTACACTCGAGTTTCCGGAAGCCCCGGCTCAGTGGTGAATATGTTCACAGTACCAGAGGCAGTACCACAGTACCTGGTTCCCTTAGTAGAGTTCCAGGTGCGTGGTCACGTCTACCGGATATCTCTCAGTGGGTCCTGTGCACGGAAACCTGCGGGTACGCCATCCAGTTCGGGGTTTCTCCACCCCGGTTTTTCGGGGGTCCTACAGTCTCTGGTAGGCCCCCAGCAGGCTCTGGTTACGGAGCAGAAGTAGACACTCTGCTGGCGTAAGGGGCCATCGAGTATGTACCCCTCGCGAACAGCAGGTCTGGGTTCTACAGCCGGTACTTCATAGTTCCAAAGAAGGATGGAGGGTTGCGGCCTATTCTGGATTTGCGTGTGTTAAATCGCACAGTTATGCATCTAAAATTCATAGAATTTTACAGGCTATGCCTGTACGCCTTTTCCCCGATCACTCTGCTCCTGGGAGTTCTGGCCAAGATTCGCTGGGACAAGGTCCATCTAAGCCACTGGCCTACCAGAATATGGTTCTCAGACCTCGTGTCCCCTGGGATTCCGATCAGAAGGGACCTCCTGTCCCAGGTGGAGGGTTGCATACCCCCACCCAGAGCCAAAGAACCTGTGGGCTGGCCCCTTAGGGGGTCCAGCTCATGGAATCCGGTCTCTCAGCTGAGGTTGTAGAGACCATTTTTTCAGTCCAGAGCTCCCTCCACGAGGAAACTCTACGCCTTGAAGTGGAAACTCTTCGCGTCTTGGTGTAGCGAAAGGCAGGTGAACCCAGTAACCTGTCAAGTTGGCAAAGTGCTGGAGTTCCTGCAAGAAAGATTTGAGGCAGGGTTGTCCCCCCCCCCCTCCCACTCGTTTCCTCCGCGCCACACTAAGGCTGAGACCTGCGGCACAGACTAGGATGCCTGCCTGGGACTGGTCTGTGGTACTCCAATTCCTGTCCCAGGCACCCTTTGAACCTTTAGAGGAGCTCCCTATCAAGCTCCTCTCTCAAAGACCCTTCCTTTGCTGGCTATCACCTCGCTTAAGAGGGTCGGGGATCTTCAGACCCTCTCGTTGGCTCCCTCATGCCTCGAGTTCGCGCCCGGGATGGGAAAAACCTTTCTCCACCCGAGGCCAGGCTATGTCCCCAAGGTTCCCACTAATGTGGCTCAGTCTATCATGCTGCAGGCCTTCTGCCCTCCCCCCATTTGACGATCATGAGCAGGAGCACAAGAACAAGGTCTGTCCAGTGCGAGCACTGGACGGTTACGTTTTCAAGACTGCCACTTGGCGTAAGTTGGACCAACTGTTTGTTTGTTTTGGGACCCCTAAGGGGGCTCCAGCTTCCAAGCAAACCCTAATCAGATGGATAGTCGAGGCTATCTGTTTAGCTTATGAGTCGGCCGGACATGCTTCTCCTTTGAGAGTCCGGGCCCACTCCACTCGGAGCGTGGCGGCATCCAAGGCTCTTCTCTCTGGAGTTTCCTTGTCGGATGTCTGTGCTGCGGCTGGCTGGTCCTCGCCGCACACATTCATGAGGTTTTACCAACTGGACCTCGATTCCGCCCCAGGAACCAGGGTACTCTCTCAGTGAGTTGGGACACACCCGGATGCCGGCGTCGCTGAGGTGTCGTTGGTATAGCGTTCCCCTAGCGTTTTGACGCAGCTCGAGTTCCCTGAAAGGGAACGTCTCGGGTTACGAATATTACGAATGCGAATGTACGAATGTTACGAATGCGTCTTTGCCTCAGCTCCTTGCGCCTCCGGGCCCGCTTCAGACACTCTTTAGCTGTCGCTTCTGGGTTTCGGGGGCGCCTTTATGCTCTCTCATGACGTCACCGGCACGCGCCGGCGTTGACGCATTCACACGCGTTCGTCTCTCATTGGTTGCACAGATCTTCACGTGACTGACGTCAGGCTATTTCCCGTAGCACTTTGACGCAGCGTCTCGTTCCCCTCGGGGAACCAGGGTTACATTCGTAACCTGAGACGTGTTCGTTACATGCATTTTCCATTTGCTACTGAAAGACAAATTGATTTAATAATATTAAACATACTGACAACGTCATTGGTGCAGATAACAGAAGGAGCCAAATAAGGAGCCAACTAAATCCCCAATTTTGCAAATATATTTTTATGTAAATATTTGGTAGCACTTTATTGCAACGGTTCATTTTAGACATTCTACAAACAATAAGTAACTTTGCAACTACATGTCATCTGCAGTCTTTAGATTTTTAGTAGGGGGGGGGGCGTGACCCTGGGTTAACATGTTTTTTTGTTTTTGTTTTTTGCTAGGGCGTAGGTTTTCTTGCTCTGAACAAGAGCAGCAGATATGAAGTTCAGATAACAAACCCTTCACCCTTTGACGTGTACGATCACATATGTGTCACGTGATCAACCGCTCAATTCACATGTATTTTCACGCAATATCTGGCACTGATCCAAAAAAAGACGCGCTGAACTGTGCCGCAAAGAAACACAGCGGCGCCCATCGCGCATCACAGATCAATGAACTCATAAAAATTAAGAGACAAAACACATTCACTTCCACATATCTGAGAATATCAATATCAGGTAGTTGATAATGGAGCAAAAAAATTTTATCAAAAAAGAAAAAACTAAATGAAAAAACTAAAAATCTCTTTTTGTGATGTATGTCATGTGACAAGCATGACGTGTCGCCATGGAAACAATAAAGCGAAAGTTCCAAAATGGTGGGGGGTGGCTTTGGGGGCGCGCAAAATATTTACTTCTTCCTAGGGGGGCGTGACAGAAAATAAT
Organism: Rhodeus uyekii; assembly: GCA_037043235.1. Taxonomy (NCBI): domain Eukaryota; kingdom Metazoa; phylum Chordata; class Actinopteri; order Cypriniformes; family Acheilognathidae; genus Rhodeus; species Rhodeus uyekii. The sequence goes on along the minus strand of JAWRVZ010000192.1, from coordinate 360,242 downwards.
TTAGAAGCACTGCCCTAACCTAACAGTCTGCTAACTGACTAATACAGTCCACTAATACTCTAATGAGAGTTAGTTGACATTTTGTTGCAAATGTCTTCAGTGGACCATCAGAATAAAGTGTAACCTTATATTCTCCGTTCTGACTTTTAAATCACTTCCATTGATCAATTGCACTTCACAGTGGAATATTGCTTTAATAATAATAATACCTTTTCAAGCAGACTTGGATGCATTTAGAAACAGCTGTCCCACCAACTAAACGTGCCAAACAGACGTAAAAATCTTTAGTGTTGAAGTACCTTTGCATTAACACAAAATGTTCTCGAAGATTTTGTTTTTGTTGCTTCCAATCTGAATGCTGAAGCACGTATTAAAAGTCGCCTGTTCCTCCCATTTCTGTGCACTGCAGAGAGAGTCCTCCTCCCCAAGAGCCAGGCAGATTATTTAAAGACTGATTGAGACGCCAACGTCAGCTGGATTGTCAGCACAGAGGCAATCAGGAGGCAGATAAGGACCTGTTACCTGAAGTGGGATTCTCAACCTGCATCGTCAGAGAATCCATCCTGTGCAGACTGATAACAGCTGGCTTTTAATGACCACTGAAAAGCTGGCAGGAGACGGACGTGAAACGTATAGAGGCAGTTATCCTCACTGTTAGAGGCAAAGGAAAGTGGGAGGTTAGGCTAACCATCCCGATCCGACATTTCTGTATAGAAGTAAGGACATACAAGTGTTTATGCCTAAAATACATATACACACTGGCAAACACATACAAACACCCTACAAACATGAACTCAATCTGACTTCTATATCTCTATATTGCAAAACCTTCAAACACCAATGCTGCATGCACAACTCAATTAACACAGCAAATTCACAAACACAAAACTAACTGATTGGTCTTCAGTGTTGAGGGTAATTGGAAGTAATGTGCACTACTGTGTGTCAGGTAACTTTTTTATCAATGTATATAACAAATACAAGTTGAACAGTGAAATATTTAATATCTACATAATATAGATAATTTAATATCTATAGCACTGTAGGACAGACACCTTGAAGTCTGACATTCGCTATTTTGACATTTCACACTATAAAATTTCACAGATTTAAAATGATTTATTATCTTGCTATTTATCTGTCTTTTACATCAACACACCCCTTTCCTCATCACAGCTCGGCAACTTGAGTATCATCAATAGTTTCTGACTTACAGAATATAAGACTTTTCTATAATAATTGTGAATATGACATGATATTATGATACTTTCAACTCCACTTGATTGGGAAAAAATACTTAGAGACATAAAAGAGTGTCCATTGTTCTGCCAATTTTTTCCGTAATCAATATTTCTGTGTAACAACACTTATGCTACATTGGAATATGTACCTGTTTTTGACATAGCTTGTATATTATTGCATGAAAAGTTAGAGGGCTTGCAATGTCAGGGTGGAAGATACTGCTAGCTATGCAAAACTCTGGATAGAGTTGGTTAATGGTGAGAAAAAGTAATGGAAAATTAACTTAATGCATTACTTTACATAAAAATCACACCAGTGCAACATAATTAGTTACTTTTTCTATTACAAAATGCCATATTGTAACACGTTACTTTTAAAATGAACATTCCCCAAAGCTGATCCTTAAACAAAAACACTCTCTCTCCCACATAACCCTTTAAAGCTCTTCATGGCATAGGTAGGCCCTTCTTGTGCCTGCTCGACTCCTCTCCTGGCAGATCTCAATTAGCCAGGGATTCTCCTCGAGGGCAAAAATGTGTTTCTGTCAGATACGTAGGATTCATTTGACTCTAATGTAATTACTGCAGAGGGGCAAAGCTCTCCATGCCCTCATCTGCAGAAGATTATGGGCGCTCTCTCGCCCACAAGATGCTCTCACCTTTGGCACCTTCCTCTAAAACCAACCTAAGCACCCTCATCCAGTAATATCTCACTCCATTTGTTTGTTTTCCCTTCACCCCCTTTCTACTGAACCAGTCAGGCTAGAGGGTTTGTGGGTGGGGGACTGATTGTTCTAATGTTTGAGAGAGCCAATAGAGCAAAACTGCATAGGCCACCACCCCCTCATTGACCCCCCCCCCCCCCACATTTATGGTAGCAGAGGTGATACTCTTGTACAAACACGGTCCCTGGTATGGCATGTCACACACCTTGCCAAGGGGGGAAGGGGGGGTGAGGGGTTTGGGAGGGGGCATCTGCTTCCTTGGCAAGCAGCGACCAGCTTATACATCTGGTCCCCACTTGCCAAGAGGGAATCTATCACATTCCTAGCACTTCTTATATCTCTCTATCCCTATTTTGTGGTCCTTTCCTTTCATTCTCTACTGTCTTTCTTTAGCCTGCTCACCCCCATCCTTTTCATTTTTGTGATATGTGGTTTTGACATCAAAGTGGCAGAGAATATTAATCCTGGCTGAACTATCTGCTCAGAGCACAGGGATCAAGTCAGGGCTAAGATCACGCTTTGTTCCCCTCAGGAAGAGAGGGAAAAAATTAAAGAAAGAAAAGAGGGGCAGAAAAAGACAGAAATTGTGGGTGGGAGAGTTGACTGAATATGGAAAAAAAGGTCCCAAAACAATGTCTTTCTTCTTTGTCAAAAGTAAAAGCATATGATCATCTGATAATTTGTTATCTGCTCAATTTGGTGACACTTTAATACTTGTATTCAGCAAGGATGTGTGAAATTGACCAACAATAAAAACATTTATATTGTTTAATAATTCTGAAAAAAAGTTAATTAAGCAACACAACAGTTTTCAAGATTGATAAAAATTGTTTCTCTCTTTCCACAAGAAAAACAATAAATACAAAGCAAATAAAGCATGAGCAAAATAAGGTAAATGGGCAGGATGACAATAGACAGGAGATACAGGTACACAGATTACTCTAGCACATAATATGCATACACATGACATTACTTTTTTTCACAAATTTGAGTTTTTGTAGTTTACATGGAGATGAAAATGGCCTGTTTACTAAACTGTGAAGTTTCAGGCCTTCAAAGTGCTGTTATCATGTTAATGAATAACCAAAAAACGTAAAAAAAAAAAAAAATTGTGTTAAAAACAGTGTTGTAAAAACGGCCCTTGACTATCAGCATAGGGTGTAGGGTATACCTCATTTATACTGACACTTTTTTAATACTAGTTGAAACTCTCTTCACATCCTGATAGCAATCAACAATAGAAGTGGTCTAAACAAAAAGCTTGCACATACATCACTCTGTGGAAGTCACAAAACCAATTTTTTTGTCCAATCATTGAGTCCTAACCTATGCTTGACTTTTTGGCACAAGGTTGATATACAAGGGATTTGGAAAGAACTTTTAGCCAAATGTTGTCAAGTTGGTGGCATCAGATCTTTGAAAGCACATTAAAAAGAATTTGAACTGTGGTTGGTTGCTTTTATTGTCAGCCATATAGTCTCTTCTGGTTTAAGGTTGTTCTAGATCAGAATAAACTGCAGCATTGATTACATTTTATGCTGCAAAACAAAGACTAGGTGCTGAAATATCAAGAACATGATATTGAGAGGTGACCTTGACAAGCCTCTCTGGGAGGTTTAGAGGTGTCAGGAGGTCTTGAGGCCCAGGTCTCTCTGTTTCTTTGAAATGTCCTTCGGGGCAAGTATAGCCTCCAGGAACTATGGTTGTGATTATCAAAATAAATAGAGTTAAGTGACTCGGTGTGAAACTAAACAAAATTAGCCAAGTACTCAAAGAGTGACAAGTAAGCAGAGACTGTCGTTTACATGTTCTGGTGCCAGAAACAGTGCAGGGGATTAAACAATCCAGATAGCAGCAAGCAAATCCTCTGGTAAAATATTGCACAGAGTCAACAAGAAAATACAGAGAGAGAGGTGAAACGTGAAATTTTATTGCTGTGAGAGTTTGTGTTTGCTGATGAGGTCAGTTGATGCAGTAACAGTGTGCAGTAATAATGATAGTGAGGATGTTTATTCACTTCATCACAACTTTGCAATTATCTGTTTGTATCTGGATCCCTTCCTTTATGAGGTATTCATCCTCAGTGAGAGTCTTTATGCTATATGTTTAAAATCACATATTAACACACATATATTAACATATTATATAGCACATATGTTCTAAAGTGGACTATTGGGTTGAAAACTACAAAGGTAAAACCAAATACATTTTGCATGCAGCATAAATATTTCTATTTTTGGCATATGTGAAAATATAATATACAGTGTCTTGGTTATGTATGTAACCTTGGTCCCCTGAAGATGGAAAGAAACGTTGCGTTGAAACGCTATGGGGACATTCTGTGTCATGAAGCGTGTGTGTAATTGAACCAGTCGAGTTAAGAGACATCAGAGGTCACAAACCAGAAGCTATAAAAGGCATGCCTAATCAAACAGTACTAGCTTCAAAGCATGCAGGAGATATGATGGGACTCTGGCACAGAGGTTACATATATAACTTAGACAATCCCTTTCTAGGGAACTCGAGCTGCATTGAAATGCAATGAGATTGAGATGCCCACGTGCATATCAGGTGAGATAGTGTTGAGACAATAACACCTAAGCCCCAGGTGTGGAGTCTAAATCAAGGTAGTAAACCTAAAAAAAGTGTGCGACAGACATGCTTCATAGAGATTCCACCCAGAAGGACCTTAAATGCAGCCAATCTTCTAGTTGAGTTGGCTCGGACTGGCAAGGGTGTGGGCCGACTCATTAGCAAGTGAAATAGCCTTGACTAGTCATTCTCTGCTTGGACATAGCGTACTAAAGCAGATGAACAGCTCTTGCAGTTCAGTCTTACATATACATCCAGTGCCTGGATAGGGAAAAGCAGATTCAGACGTTCCTGGGTTGAGTTACCGAAGTGGGGAGGACAGAAGTCTCCAGTATGCCAGGAATGAAACGTGCTACCAGTGGGTCTCTCCCTACCTCTGAAGGGGTCTCATGTGCAGCAAGTCAAAATGAAAACCATTGGAAGCTGCTGCTATCAGACCACTGTTTCACAGTGAGTGACTGGCCTAGCTATATCTGTTTTATGGTCGATAGGACTGATCGGAACCAAATCCCAAACCTTAATATCTAGACGTAATGGAATAACCTGATTTTGGTATAACTTGGGGGTATAATATTCCCCGGAGTAGTAACGGAGAAGTAACAATTGTTAAACCCTCATTCTCTTTCTGGGAGGGGGACATATTCCATATTTTACTTATCCTAGCAAAGCTTTTACTTCCTGTTCCATAACCAGAGTAGGACCCAATGAGATTATTTGGCAGAAGTTTCTACACTGCCAGAAATTCTACTAAGGGAACCAGTCTCCCGAGAATGGTCTCAGGTGTTTCTCAAGTAACCAACTGAAGTGGCGCACCGGCAGGGAAAACTGAACTGGAAGCTCTTGAGCCTCCTCAGAGGATATAGGGTCCCGGTGATGCTGTGCTTCCAGGCTGGCACTGAGATGAGTGCTCGCTGGAGCCCGCTTCGTTCTGAAGCACATGAGGTGGCAGAATGGCCCCCTGTGGGCACTGAAGGAAATGAGTACAGTATAATGACGTGTATACCACTTCCCTTTGGTGGGGACTGTCCTCTAGGACCTGAACCCACTGGCATCAAGTCATGCTTGTACGGCATGATGTGAATAGCTGGATTTTTGAGACTGCTCCCACTCAGGATCCCCTGAGACCCTTAGAGCAATGGGGGAGCAATCTCAGTTTCAGCAACATTCAAATCATTGGACCTGAACAATTGCAGTAACAGCCTTGAGGCCTACCACCGAGGAGCAGTGTGAAGTATTACAGCACTATGCACCCTATAGTAGGCCGGTCTCCTCCACGATCTTGATACCTCGGCATGGAGATCAGAGAAAAACCAGAGGTCCCAATGAGGAAGCTATGCTTGCAAGGGCAGGGAGCCCTAGTATATATATATATATATATATATATATATATATATATATATATATATATATATATATATATATATATATATATATATATATATATATATATATATATATGGATGAACGCTGATCAGAAGAAGTAAAACCTGGCAGCAGTGTGAGTCTTGATCTCTGAACTGGATAGTTTTAGTCCCTCTCTCTGGGTGGAAGACATTGAAGAGTGTGCTTCCGAACCCTGAGAGAAGGCACTGGACCAAGCAGTAGAGATAGTGCAGTGCTAATCTCTAACCCCTCTGTTAGGTTTGTTTGCAATCTCCAGACCTAAATCTCAGCTGAGCCTAAGCCAAAGGAGGACCTGAGCCCTGAGAACTGCTGTCACAAGCTGGAGAGTAAGGTGGTTTAGAATTCTCATCTCCAGCTTCGACACTAACAACATTCAGTTCCTTGGAACTTGATAGTTTCAACACCAGTGCCTCTCCAAGGGCAGACAAAACCACAAAGCGTGCTTCCGAACCCTGATAGAAGGCACTGGACCCAGCAAGTGAAGGTAGAGATAAAGCAGCACGAGTCTGTAATCCATCTTTTATGTCTACAGACTTAGATAGCCTCTGAGTCACGGTCACATTGGGCACTGAGCCTGATGACACAAGCTGGAGAATGAGGTGGCAAATCCCCATCTCCAGCTTCAATGCATACAATATCCAGCCAATCAGAACTGGATAGCTGCAATGGCAGTGCCTCTCACTGGGCAGAAAGAACTGCATAGCGTGCTTCAGAACCCTGAGAGAAGGTACTTGAGTGAGGACAGAAATGGGCCAGTGCCCTTCTCAAACCCCTCTGATAGATCTGTTTGCTATCCCCAAGACCTAGACTGCCACTGATTAAAGACCACTCGAAGAGCACCAGGTATGAGTGGAATGTTTCAATAAAGAAGCTGCACAAAGCACACAGTCAACACTCTCAACCACTGACCGTGCATGCTCCACTCCCAAACAAGCAGCACAAATTATGTGAATCCCCACCCAAAATCTAAAATACTCTCCAGATAGATATATCATCAGCCCAGAGGTAAGTGTAATATTTATTGGAGACCTGGGACCTGGGATCATCTCCTATCCTGCAACAAAATAAAAAAAATAAAAAAAGTAATTAAATATGTCAAGTAAAGTTGCAACTCTTTTTCAGGGGACAGTAAGTAAATATACTGGGATGTGCTCTCATTTGGTATAGTTAGAGATTTCTTAGTTAGTTTAGTTAGAGAAGCAGTGAGTAGCTTCACATCTGTATTGGTAGCTTTTCTTACTGTAAATGTTACCTAATAGAATACATGTGTTACATCCGCCAGTTGAAGTGCCCATTATCGCCACAAGAGGGTAATCCTCCCATCGCCCTTGCTTTCCAATCATAAACTTCAATTCCCAAAGCCACATTGCCTGGACTAATTATTGATGAATTATTTCCACCTGTGTGTCATTACCTTGTTAACTCTGCCTTTATAAGCCCAGTGTTTTCATTTTTTTTTTTTTTAACATTGCATGCTATTTCTAGTTTTTGGTTTTGGTTTTGGTTTTGGTTTTGATTTTGATCTCCTGTTTGTCACCCTGTATTTCCCTGTTTGCCTATATTTGTGCCTTTTTGGATTGCTCTGTGGTTTTTACCTATTTGTCAGGGATACGGAAAGGATGCAAGGGGGAAGATGCTTTATTGAAAAAAGAAAAACAAGAACAAAAATGCAAACAAAAATACCCTGTGGGGGAAAAACCGACTAGGACTAAACTTGACTGGGACTTGACTTGACTAGACTAAGACTCGACACTTGGGCAAAATACAGCATACGAAATACAACGAAGCAGCACAGGACAGCAAACTCGAAGGGATTAAATATACACAGGATGAAGGGCAATTGATCGGGAAACAGCTGCGATAAATCAAAGCGAAACTCTAGAACTAGGTGGGTGGGGGTCTCAATGACAAGACACAAACACAGCCAATGTGGACGCTGCATGTTGCACAAACACAGCTGCATGTTCACGAAAACACAAAGACAGCGCGCAGCTGGTAAAAACCAAACTGACACAACGTGAAAGAACGCGGCAGACGTAAAAACGAACCACGTGCTTACAACACTGCACAAAGACCCGAGAGCGCAAGGTTTCAAGCTCTGCTCACAAGATGTAGTGTCAGGACGCCGGTTTGATCTGTCTTGTGTTTGTGCATTGTTCGTCGGGAGCGCATGGCGCTCCGTGTTTGTTTGTCTGTGACGTCATATGTCCGTTCGCCACGCGCTTCGGCACGTGCGCCTTGTTGTGTTGTCATGCGTTCGCCTGTCAGTTGTCACCCCGCCCCCCCTTGTTCATCTATTAGCTCATTATCTGTTAGTTCATTCTCTTCAGGTGTTTCACTCATTAGCTTCCCCATATATTCCCCCCGTGTTTTGTGTTCCGTGCCAGATTGTGTGTTTTTTCTCCTGAAAAGTCACGTCTAGCTTCTGCCTGTTTTTCTCGGCTCGTTTCTGTTTAGTCGGCTCCTTGTTGCTTAGTCTAGCCTAGTCTAGTTTTTCTTTCTTTTGTTTCTTTGACCAAGTTCTCCTTTCTAGCCTTTAGATTTAGTTCTTATCTAGTTTAGTGGTTTTGTTCATTTTTAGTTTTTTCCTCTCCTACCTTTTTGCCCCAGTTCAGCCTTGCTTTTGTTTTTGTTTTTTTCCCTTTTGGGTTTTCCCTGTCCCCAGCCTTCCAGTTCATCCGCCTGCTGGTCCCTGTTCCCCCGCCTGCCTCATCTGCCTTCTCCGCCCAGTGTTCTCCATCTTCTCTCGCCCTGGTGCCATCTCTCTCTGCTGTGGACTGTTGCTGTCCGAGGTTTACGCTCAGAGCTTGGACTGCTTCTCTTGGACTCCCTGTTTCACCTGCACCTTGTGCCCATTCTACATTGATTCAATAAACAGCTTTCTGACACTGCAAATGGATCCTCTGTCTTTGAACCCTGACATGTAGAGCATGCGAGAACGAGCAAACTCCTGTTCTCATGCGCTCACAACAAGGACGAACACACTGGTCATGAATGTCCGAACCCTGACACAAAACCGAAGCGGAACAAGACCAGTCTGGGGATTTGTAACAGTATAGTTTTTTTTTATAAACAAAACTGTTCCACAAAAAATAAACAATCTTAAAAACAATTTTAGTATATGAACATATAACAAACTTTACTAACCCTACTGATATTGAATACTACAAAATAGAATGGCTCAAATAATATTTATTTATTACATTTTACTAGACCTGTGGTTGATCTCTTACTTTCCTGTGGCCGATCTCGTAATATTTTGTTGAATTTCAGACCCTTTTTCAGCAAAATAGTGCATATGGTAATACTATTTGGCAAGCTGAAATTTTCCAGATTGCCAGTGAACAGCTAGAGGGAAAAATAAAGTAGTAGTTGTAAGAGAGATAAGCACAGAAAAGTAAATCAAAGCAGAACATAGATGTGAAGACAAAGTAAGACCCCATTCCTGTGGACAACCACTATACTGCTCTCAGTTAGTGTGTGTGCTCAAGAAAATATTCTGACAGTTTTCTCTAACTCTAATTAATGTCAAAGTAATTCTTAAATATAAATGCATAATTTGGGTGTTTAGTGACCTGGACGTCATTCACTACCCTTATTCCTTATTATGTTATACATTAACCTATTCCCTAATCAATTTATTTTAAACAATATAACAGAAAGAATACCTGCTTTCCCATTTGTTTTTTTTTGTAAAAATTGTGTAGGGTCACTAACGACCAGTTATGTCTAACAGTGTTACACTAACACCAAAAATTTCATAATAAAGATGTATTTTCTAACAATGAGAGAATGAGAGCAAGCTAAAGTTTTTGACATTCAACACTAATGATTATTCCAGAGTCACTGGACAGACCTGACTGTGCATGGTGTATGCTCATAATTCCAATAACCAGTCCAGTGAACACAGCCCTTAGAACCAGATACTGAATTCAAAATGATCAGGTTATGTAAAATTACAAACGATTATTTGTGTAGACAAATACACAAAAAATTGATCCACTACGGTAAAGCTCAAGCTCGCCAGCTAGAGGTTTGACATAGCGGTTAATTCATGTGTCCAAGACATGTTGAGCTGTAGTGCTCAGGTGAGAGATTCAAGATCAGTTTGACTAAACCTGCTTTGCAATCCAATCCTTTTCCCCCTTTTTCTCTCCCCAAATATTCAATGTTCTTCAATTCACTGTCACCATCTGATAAAATAATACAATTATAAATAATAAAAATAAAGAAATGTTATTCCAAATGTAAACGTAAAAAAATAAAAATCGATGTTAACTAATTATAATTGGTTTGTGCATGCTTCTTTCTTTCAATTTAGATTATTGTAATGTCATGTAATGCTCATTTACTTAATTATGCATCCACTTTATTCCCATACATTCTAATATATTTTACAAACTGTACATTATATTATGATGCCTACATTCATTTGTAGCAATATGTATTTATTTATTTAACAAAAGTATAGTTCCCTTTCAAGGGAAGTTTCACTGGGAACGAAGGAGACCGGATTCAATAGCGAATAAGGTTTATTGTAAATAAGGTATAAAATCAGAACTGTCCAGGAGAGGGCGACGCCCGTCAGTAGCCCCCTCCTTACTGGCAGGCGCGTGCTTTTACCGGACACTGTAGGATGAAATGCCCTTCACCAGCGCAGTAGATGCATAATCCGTACGACGTTCCCTCTTCTCCCGGGAAAGCCGAGCTTGACCAACCTGCATGGGCTCATAATTGGAAGAGGGGCTGACCGTGCCAGGATGTTGTGGGGAAAATGCCGTAGGGGACCCTGGACCTACCGCTGGGGTGGGGCGAAACTTGCTGTGCTCTAATCGAGCATCTACTTGAAGTGCCAGCTCAATGAGGCCATTGAGTCGTGGGGGTAGATCCAGGGCGTATATCTCATGTTAGACACGGTCAGCCAGCCCATGCAGGAACCTGTCCCACTACGCCTCCTCGTTCCACTTGCAGTCAGCCGAGAGCGTGTGAAACTCAATGGAGTATACGGAGACCGACCAGTCTCCCTGCTTGAGGTCGGATAGTCTCCGAGCTGCCTCATGGCCGACCGCAGACCGGTCGAAGACCCTTTTCATTTCCTCAGAGAAGGCCTGGAACGAGGAGCAGCATGGGTCTTGATTCTCCCACACCGCCGTCCCCCATTTAGCTGCCCGCCCCGAGAGCAGCGTGATGACAAGGGCAGCCTTGGCTTGTTCGGTAGAATATGTTTGTGGTTGTAGTGAAAAGATGACAGACCACTTAGTGATGAAGGCTCTTCAAAAGTATGGTTCTCCGGCGTAACTTTCTGGTGGTGGTAGATATGGTTCAGACTGCCCTGTGGCTGATGGTGGGGGGAGCCGGCGGTGTGGCTGGCGCAGCGGGAACAGGCAGCTATTGGAACCTGCTGGTGTGCTTGGACATCTGCGCCGCCAGTGTTTGAACGCAATGTTGTTAGATACAAACTCTTTCCAGTCGGGAGCATTCGCTGAATCCATGAGTGATGATGGTCGAGTCGTTCTGTCATGAAAAAGGAAGACAGGATTCAATAGCGAATAAGGTTTATTGTAAATAAGGTGTAAAATTAGAACTGTCCAGGAGATGGCGATGCAGAGACTCAATGGGCTTGCGGGTGTAGACGTGATGCTGTGAATCCCCAAGTGCGCGGCGTGGAGGTGAAACAAGGAACACGGGAACCTGGAACGCAAAGACATGCTGACCGCGGACACTGGGAAACAGGAAGACGCTGACACCGGGAAGCAGGAACATACATGGATTCGAGGGGCAGCAATCTGAAGACAATGACTTGACACAATGGTGAAGGGAGAGGTGAACTAAATAGGTAGAGAGAAATATGGATCAGGTGTGGGTGATGATGATGACGGTGGCGGTGATCAGTGACCACGCCTCCCACATTCACCTCGCAAGCGTACACAGTCAGTCCTAGGAGACAATGAATTTGCGAACCGTGACAGTCGAATGCTAGGGGAATACCTTGACAAAGCACAATGTCTGCACATCCGAATGATCGACGGAGTGTGAGTGACAGTCGCAAGTCAGTGCCGTCACGAACCAGGGTGATAAAGGTGCGCCGGAAACCGGAGACGGTAGCTTTGAGTGTCTTCAGCAAGCACTGTGTGAGAGATTGTGTGTGTGTGTGTGTGTTGTTGCGCTGGTTGTTTGAGTTTCCTTCGACTGAAATATTCCCTAAACTAGTTTAAAAGAAAAGGGCTATCCAATTTTAACAAAATGGCGAATCAAACATTTGTGCAGTGCACATCTTCCTACCCTCACTACATTTCGGGTGGGGACGCGTACTCACTGTGTGTGTTGTTTGGTGCTTGAGAGCACTGACTGTAATCACTGCAGCCAGCTACTGAGTCCGCTCAGGCTCGTGATCCACAGGGCTCAGGTCCCGCTGTAGTCGATGCTCTGCAGCGATCTATGTCCTGGGGTTCGGAAATGGATCTGATGGCGGGGTGTGAGATGGGCGCTGCCTAATCTCAGCCCTTACCCGGCAGATCCAGTGCTATTCCATGCCTGAGGGCGGTTACTTCTGACCAAGCAGAGGCACCGGCGCTAAAAAGATCTGTGTCTGAGGAGTTAGACGTTGTCAGATTCGTCACTTTTCTCTCCAGCATAATATATGTGAATATATATATATATATATATATATATATGGAATATATATATATATCGTGACGCTCTCACGGTCCCTCGACCCCGCCCTGCTTGCCACATACCCCCAATGCCCTACGCAGGCAGGGGGGTACCCACGAGTCTGCGCTCTACTCCCCCCCACCCCCCTCCTCCTCCGGAAGGGCCCGATCCCGGCGGCCGCGGCACCTGGGAGTAAGGTCAGACGAGGCGAGGGAAAAGGAAACGGAGGCAAGAGGAGCGACAGAGACGAAAGAGGGGAGAGAGGAAAAAGAAAGAAAAAAAAAATCTTGGTCTGGATCCCCGACACGCTGCCTCTCGGTCCTGACCGCCCGAGAGCTTTTTCCTTGCGGTGCCGTGTGATGGCACTGGACGCTGTTCTGTGGACGGGCTGGCGCTCCTCCGCCTCCTGGCTGCCGGTGATGACTCCTCCTGGCAAGGGCTGCCAGCAGCGAGTCCCCGTTCACGGCGGACGGCAGCGGCCTCCGGTGCGCTGGCGAACGGGCGACTCCTCCGCTGCAAGCCTACCAGGCGGAGCTGTTAGCAGACCTCGATGAGGGCGGGGGTATTGGCCCAGAAGCGGTTGCCGAGCTGCGAAGGGCAACAGATCTTTCTCTCCGGGCTGCCAGGGAGAGGGCCGCCTCCATTGGCCGATCTATGGCAGGCCTGGTAGCCACGGAGAGGCACTTATGGCTGAACTTGACAACTTTAAGCCAGAAAGACAATAATATTTTGTTAGACGCCCCTCTGACGCCTCCTGGCCTCTTCGGCGACGCTGTAAAAATGGCGGTCGAGAGGTTTCAAGAGGCTGCCAAGCAGGAGGCAGCGTTTAAAAAGATCCTCCCCCGCCACTCACAAGGTTCTCAAGCTGCGTACCAGCCGCAGCCCAGCACCTGGGTGTTGCGACTCGGCAGCTTCCTCAAAGAGCTCTGAGCCTCAGAAGCTGAGTGTTGCGACTCGGCAGCCTCCTCAAAGAGCTCTGAGCCGGCAAGCTCAGCCTCAGCCTTCAGGCCGGCGGACCGACCTGAAGGTCGTTCTGCAGGGCAAGAAGGCTAAGAGCAAGAGGCCCTGACAACTACGGTGTCTGGCCTCGCAGGGAGCCCCTCGTTGGTTCACCATCAGACCAACGCCCTGCAGGCGTGCCTGCGGATCTGGTATCCCGAGGGAGCCAGACCAAGCAGGGGTTAGGTGGTCTATCCTAGTTGTCACCCCGGCAGGGTGCGCTGGGCAGATCACCCCCTCACTCCAGCATCCACTCCAGGTTCTCTCGGGCAGTTTCCCGAGGCCTGGGGTGGAAACCCAAATTTCAGAGGCTGGTCTCGAGAGACTGGTACCCCTAAAGGAGTTTCTGGCGGCGTGGGCACGTCTGCCAGGCATTTCTCAATGGGTCCTGCGCACCATTCACTTAGGTCATACCATCCAATTTCGGTCGAGCCCTCCGAAATTCGCGGGGTTCTTCCGACGGTGGTAGACCCTGGGCAGGCTCTGGTTTTGGAACAAGAAGTCGAATCATTGCTGAGGAAGGAGGCCATAGAGTATGTACCTCTCTCAGCCACAGGTTCAGGCTTTTACAGCCGGTACTTCATTGTTCCGAAGAAGGGTGGGGGTATGCGTCCTATTCTAGACCTTCGCCTGTTGAACAAAACGGTCAGGCGATTGAAATTCAAGATGTTGACATTGAAACAGATCGTGTCGCAAATCAAGTCCGAGGACTGGTTCGTCACAATAGATCTCAAGGACGCTTACTTCCATATCTCCATCCTTCCTCGACATCGGAAGTTTCTCAGGTTCACCTTTGGGGGCAAGGCTTACCAGTATCGAGTACTTCCATTCGGCTTAGCGTTATCCCCTCGCACCTTCACCAAATGCATGGACGCAGCGCTAGCCCCGCTGCGGTCCACTGGCATCCGTGTACTGAACTACATCGACGATTGGTTGATTCTAGCTCAGTCACGAGAATTAGCGGACCATGAATTAGCCCATGAAGAACATACATCCACATGAGGCCCTCCCAGTGGTGGCTCAGAACCAGAGGGTTTTCCCCGAGGGGCAACCCCTTCCGTCTGATCAAGGTATCAAGGCGATGCCTTCGAGCCTTGCATCCGTGGAAGGAGAACTGGTTTCTTTCCCAGAAGCTCGCACTGGGACCCATCTGTCACCGCGTAATGCTGTCGACAGATGCATCCCGCACGGGCTGGGGGGGGGCGGTCCTGAGGGACAGGCACCACCTCTCCTGGCATATCAACACTCTGGAGATGATGGCTGTCTGGATGGCGCTACGAGCGTTCTTTCCCGACCTCAGAGGCCATCATGTAGTAGTCCGGACCGACAATACATCGGTGGTCTCCTACGTGAACCACCAAGGAGGTCTCCGCTCCCGTCGGCTATCCAAGTTGGCGGGCAGGATCCTCCTCTGGGCCCGTGGGAGACTGCTCTCTCTTCAAGCAGGCTATATCCCGGGGGCTCAGAATGTGGGGACAGACTTCCTGTTGAGGCAGGGGCCGAGGCCCGGGGAGTGGCGGCTCCACACCGAGGTGGGAGAGCAGATTTGGGAGAGATTCGGCCAGGCTCAAGTGGATCTGTTTGCGTCTCAAGAAACGACTCACTGTCCGCTCTGGTTCTCCCTCTATCTTCCAGCGCCTCTGGGCCTGGATGCCATGAGACAGGGGTGGCCAAATCTACCCCTGTATGCTTTCCCCCCCGTAGCTCTGCTCCCGGGGGTTCTGGAGAAAGTTCGCCGGGAGAAGGTCCGTCTCACATTAGTTGCCCCGCGCTGGCCGGGCAGGGTGTGGTTTTCGGACCTGGTGTCCCTCCTAGACGGCAATCCATGGGAGATTCCGGTCAGGAGGGACCTTCTGTCCCAGGCTCAGGGGAGGATCTTCCATCCTCACCCAGAACTATGGAAACTATGGGTCTGGCCCCTGAGGGGGCCCAGCTCATAGAGTCTGGTCTCTCAACCGAGGTTGTGGAGACCATTCTCCACTCCAGAGCTCCCTCCACGAGGAAACTCTACGCCCAGAAGTGGATCTTCACTTCTTGGTGCAGTGAAAAGCAGCTGAACCCAGTTACCTGCCAGGTTGGCACCATGCTGGAGTTCCTGCAAGAAAGGTTCGCTGCAGAGTTGTCCCCCTCCACACTAAAGGTTTACGTGGCTGCCATAGCCGCTTACCACGTACCTTTGAGTGGTGCCTCTTTGGGCAGGGACTCCCTCATGGTTCGTTACCTTCGTGGCACTCAGAGGATGAGGCCTGCGGTACGTTCAAGGGTGCCTCCCTGGGACTTATCCCTGGTGCTCCAGGCCTTGTCCCAGGCTCCCTTTGAACTGCTGGAGGAGATCTCGGATGAGCATCTTACCCTGAAAACACTCTTTTTGCTCGCCATTTCTTCCCTTAAGAGGATTGGTGACCTTCAGACCCTCACCGTGGCCCCTTCATGTTTAGAGTTTTCACCCGGTTTGGCTAAAGCATTCCTTTACCCCAGGCCGGGTTATGTTCCTAAGGTGCTGTCTAGTCCTATTTGCCACATAGTACTGCAGGCCCTATGTCCTTCTCCATTCACTAATCATGACCAGGAGTTAAAGAACAAGGTTTGTCCAGTGCGAGCACTGGACGCCTACGTCCTCAGGACTGCCACGTGGCGTAGGTCGGATCAAATCTTTGTTTGCTTCGGGGCCCCTAGAGGTTCCCCTGCTTCTAAGCCCACTATGAGCAGATGGATATGTGAGTCTGTCTGTCCGTGCCCATTCTACCAGTAGCATGGCTGCATCTAAGACCTTCTTCGCAGGGGCTTCCCTTGCGGACTTTTGTGATGCGGCTGGCTGGTCCTCACCGCATACCTTTATTAGGTTCTACCAATTAGACCTAAACCCCGCCTTGGGATCTTTGGCGTTATCGTAGTGAGCTACGTTTCGCTTGGCATACTCCCGTACACTGAGGCGGCGTGGGTATTCCTCGTTCCCAATCGCGTCATCGACGCAGTGCGCGTTCCCTTGACAGGGAACGTCTCAGGTTACTGTCGTAACCATAGTTCCCTTAGAGGGAACGAGACACTGCGTCTCGCAGCCTCTGCTTCTACGCATGCCGGCCTGTTTAAGACACTGTTCAAGCTAACCCGCTTCCGGGTCGTGACGTGCCTTTATACTCCTGGGTCATGACGTAATGACGTCATCTTGGCGACGTGCACGCCCGCACGTTGGTTTTATTGTGCTTCAAGAGACATACACGCTAAAGCGTTCCCAATCGCATCATCGACACAGTGTCTCGTTCCCTCTAAGGGAACTATGGTTACGACAGTAACCTGAGACGTTTCTGTCTATACAACCTTTATGGGAAGTTCCTTGTCGACGTTTAAAGCTATTGAAGGATGCGTCCCTTACTGGCAGGGGAGCATTCCTTAGGGTATGGTGTATGAGCACGAATTGTCCAGGCACATAAACCTGCTAGGAATAATGGCTGTTCAGTGTGTTCTTCAGGCATTTCTCCCAGACATCAGGGACCACCATGTTGTTGTCCAAACTGAAAGCACAGCGATGGTTTCCTACATAAATCACCAAGGGGTTTATGTTCATGACCACTATACAAACTTTGGTCCCAAAGGAGACTGCCCCCTCTACAGAATTCAGACTTCGTGTCGAGGCATGGGCCGAGGCCTGGGGGTATGGAGGGTCCACCCTGGTATAGTGGAGCAGATTTAGTTTAAACATGCCCGGACACAAGCAGACCTGTTTGCGTCCATAGATATGACTTTTAGCCACTCGGGCTGGATGCTATAGTTCAGACTATGCTTTCCCCCAATTGCTCTGCTCCCAGGAGTTCTGAAGAGAGTTCACTAGGACAAGGTCCATCTCACACTCATAGAGGCTACAGTTGAGGCTATCTCTCGTATGAGTCGTCCGGATCCCCGTATCCTCTGAGGGTCTGTGCCCACTCCACTAGGAGCGTGGCAGCCTCTAAGGCTCTTCTATCAGGTGTTTCCCTGTCTGATGTCTGTGATGCGGCAGTCTGGTCCTCCCCGCATACATTCTTGTGGTTTTATCAGCTTGACCTCAACCACACTGCTTGTGACCTACAAGACACTCCTCGGCCTTCGTCACTGAGGTGGCATTGGTATATCGTACCTCTAGCATTCGATGCAGCGTGAGTTCTCTTGAAAGGTTACGTCTCAGGTTAGGTATGTAACCATAGTTCCCTGAAGAGGGAACGAGATGCTGCGTCTTTGACCTCAGCTCCACGCGTCTTCCGGGCTTGCTTCAGACACTCCTCTAAGCTAACGTCTGCAGTTTCTCCAGCACAACTTTTTCACCCTGGTTCGTGACGTCACCGACTTGTAGCTGTCATTTACACTTGGTCGATCGTTCGTATATTTACATAGTGCTTCACAAGACTATCATCAAGGTATTCCCATAGCGTTTGACGCAGCGTCTCATTCCCTTTTCAGGGAACTTTGGTTACATATGTAACTTAAAATCAAAACTTCATCATTACCCTGTATTATCCATCATCAACTGTTCTACTGTAACCAGGAACGATATTCAAGCCAAAATGCTTGATGAACAGTACACAAACATTTCACGTGGCACACTTTATTGAAAAAAGGTGTTATGGGAATTTGGTCAATAGGGAACATACATGCAGAGAATGTTATAATTTAGTGAAGAGCTGTAAATTTCAACCTAAGTCATGAGTTATGGACTGAGCTCATGAGTGCATGGTTAATATGGCTATATCAAATGCATGGGAATACACTCCCACTGCGAAATGGGACACAACAGGAAATAGCTCAATGCTTTTTCCTTGGCGAGAGGGGCCAATAACTGTCACTTTAGTTTAGATGGCTCAAGCGCAGTGGTCCAATGTCTGTTTAACAGTTTGGGCTTGGAAACTTCTGCAATTAAAGAGCCCATGTGTACATGGAGATGAACTTCCCAGACCCTTGCTTTGACTGTAAGCACATTAGGACACCTGTGAATTTAAGTGTGTGTGGTTTTAAGTCGTACCACAGTCTGCACCTCATCTCTTCTTGGTGTCTGAAGAAACATGACATTTACAGGCAAGCCATCCATGCATTGGTGAATTATCCAATGCAAGTGACCTGACACACATATACACATACGCATGAGCTATCCTTCTATCCTTTCCTCATCCATAAGACTTGTAAATGTTCAGACTTAACATACGGTAGAGAAGAGGAGGAGACACAGAGAAAAATAAACAAGAGGATGAGAGGAGAAAGCTCATAAAGCCACTGCTCCGAGGTCAGCAACACAGAGCTCACCTAAACAATAAAAATTGAACCTCATCAACTCTGAGGATCTTTTTTCATAAAGAAATTGAAGGTGCTGGCCAAACTTTAAAACAGCAAGATTTAAATTTTATAATAATAATAATCTTACATAGTAAACTACTGTATTTAAATAATAAATATATAATTAATAAAATTGTTTGACTTCAAATCAAAATGATACAATACACAAATTCTAACAATACATACATATGCAAGTAATACTTACTAAATGCATACTAATTACACATACTTAGTGCTTTGTTATGTAGCAAATTACCATCTATATATATATATATATATATATATATATATATATATATATATATATATATATATATATATATATATATATATATATATATATATATATATTATTATTATTATTATTATTATTATTATTTTTATGTAGTGTAATCTTCATGGTAAAAGCAGGTACATCTGCATCAAAGCAATATTAAAGATTAAAACCTACACACAATTTAAACTCTTATTTTGTTCAAAATCTGTCAGCTGAAAAAAACAGTTTCCTCAAGGATTTTAAGCCACTGCAGTCAAATAAAATATGGTTAAAGACTGTAGATGGGATGAAAATACAATGCGCATAGTGTATTTAAATAAACAAACAGATATACAGATAGATAGAACATGTAATTACAGCAATTATGCCATAACGAGAACACAGTGGACACAAGATAACACCCACACATTAAACATGTTAAATAGAGACAGGATGTAAAAGAAACATGTTCCATCATGACAAGCCCATTTATGGCCCCACGTGTATCTCTCCATGTCCACCACAGGCATATGAAGAGCATAAACTGTGTGTGTGTGTGTGTTTGTGTGTGTATGGGGGGTTGGGGGGTTGTAGGATTGTGTGGGATGAACCATGGGCCATAGGCTTCTCCTTGGCTGGGACGCATCCCTCAGCCATCTGCGAGGGAGGTTAAGCAGAACCTCTAGATCAGGGGAGGATGAGACCAGGCAAGTTAGGAAAAAAAAGAGACCACCTACCGACAAGGAGGACGACTATGGAAACTCCACCCCACATCAGGCCAATGCTAGGCCCCCTTCAATGCATAAATAACTCTGACGGGAGCCGTTTATCATCACTTATTGGTGTATGTACATGCTGTGGGTTTGCTGGAACATGATTGGTTGGTGCATTCATCAATCTGATATAGATCAGTCCCATGTTAGGAAGTATAAATCATTAGTCTGGAGCCTAACACTACTGATAGCGCTTATTGATGGTTTAATCCGCCCCACGCAAGTTTGCATTCAGGAATCTGTCCCAAATGTTATTATTGCCTAAACTGTCTTCAAATATCTCTAAGAACTAAAAAAAAAAAAAACCCCACAAAATACACTTCCATTACAACTAGAATTCAGGATTCATAACATCACAAATTAATTACCTACTTTGTCTACCACAATTCACAGGCAGTAAACACATGAGAATGAACTGGATGCAAAACTCCATTCCAAGTATTTTGATTTGTAATAAACACTGGACAAGGTGATAAAAAATTAAGAACTAAAGAGAGTAATTAAAATGGTCTTGTGAATTATACCGACAGTCACGGAGCACTGTTTTAAAACTATGCATCTCGAAATCCTCCTCTTATAATGAGCTCTGGCATCCTGGAGCCCAACTTTATAATGCCGTCTGTGATTCGAGATGTGAGAGTATATATTTTCTTTCCTTCTGCTTTTCTTGGCTGAACTTTCACAGGATGCTTTCAAAAAGCCCAGAGGGTAAATAGTCTTCTGAAAAGTAAACAGAATCATTGTGACCTTGCCAAAAGAGCCGTGCTGTTGACAAACCATTCTGTTTCAACTCATAATGGGAACTAAACCTTTATCAGAACACCAAATTGGGAGTATAAAAACAGTAACCAATTAATCA
Organism: Rhodeus uyekii; assembly: GCA_037043235.1. NCBI lineage: Eukaryota > Metazoa > Chordata > Actinopteri > Cypriniformes > Acheilognathidae > Rhodeus > Rhodeus uyekii. The sequence continues at coordinate 339,438 of JAWRVZ010000192.1, read as the reverse complement.
TTTGAATAATTTTTTGCATTTTAATAATAGCACTCTAGTGCACAACACAATAAACCTAAATAAGTTGGATTATCTCAAAAAGGAGTTGATTATATTAAGTCATGATGTTTCCAATTTTAAGTAAACTGAACTATTAGACTTTGAGTTGTACTCATGCATGTTAATTGCTCTTAATTTGAAGTACTGAGTAACCCAGCTCATACATTTTGATAGCAATTAACATATATTTTTTCAGTTCATTAATTTTTTTTATTTTGAGTTGTTTCAAATCACACTACTTTCTTTTTTCTTTTTTTTTTTTTTTTTTTTTTACCCAATGAATACATTCTGAATATATAGTGTCTATTAATACATATTCTATAAATGTATTGGTACTTTCAAAGAAACACATAACACATGCAATAGCATTTTGGAAATTTAGTTTTGAACAACGAATACCCAACAGCCATTTTTCTTCTATTAAAACCAACATGAGACAATACACACCTCCTTTGAAACAGGTTTTAAGAAATGTGCAATTTTAAACTAACATTCACTGGGTCATAATGCATTGGAGCAGTAAAGGTATGATAGACAATTGAGCATCCTTAATTGGTACTTCTGAATCATCAAGCTAAAAAAGAAAAATCAGGAAGAACAACATAATGTTAGAACACAATCTTTATTTTTAGGCCAGTATTACAGAATCACTAACTAGTAATGATAATAATAATATCAGCAATAATAATATTAAAGGGATAGGTCACTCAAAAGTGGAAATTGTGTAATTGATTGCCCTCATGTCGAGCCAAACTTCTTAGTCTTTGTTCATTTTCGGAAAACACAAATTAAGCTGTCTGAATTAGCCAGTTAAGCAACAACCATTTTGACGCTTCAAAAAGTTCATAAAGTGATTGTACAACTAATCCATATGAATTGAACTGAATGAATACAAGTAAAATGAAGTTAAAATAAATCTGTCCATCATATAAAGTGATCATGTCTCTTCAGAAAATTTAGAATAGATCACTCAATTCATATGTTCTAAATTGTCATTAAGGTCTATTCTTTTAACTAATTCCAATGATTTAGGTGAGCAGTACTCAATACAATGAATAACTTAGAGCATTAGTGTTTACTGTGTACTTTTAGAAAGCTCTGTAAAATGTGTTTTTGGTCTAACACTTAGGACAGAGGTCAGCAGTCCTTGGCTTAGAGAAAGGTTGGTCAGTTCTTCTGACATGCAATATGATAAGCATCCAAATATTTCAGAGTGACTCCCCTGACTTCCTCCCACCACACACACAGACTTGTCTATATGGAAAGTCAAATAGAAAATTTCGACCACTTAGAACAGCGACAATTCAGGCTTGAACTCTGTGACTGTACCTCTGACCTTGCCCGACTGTATCCATGAGTTTTTCAGCGTAGTGCTGCAGGAAACCATAATTTTCATCAACATATATGTTTTTTTAGTTTTTTTTTTTTTAGTTTTTTGTGTATTTATTTATTTAGCACAAGCAAAACCAAACATTCACACAGAAAACATTGTAGTATTATGGAACAATCATAGGGCATTGTAATTCCCTTCGCAGTAGCACTATCAATCATTATGAATAATTTAGCTCCATTATCATGCAGTTTCAGAACAGCAATTCCTTTCTTCACGACAATGTAAAATAAAAAATAAAAATAAAAAACCCATAAGCAAAGCAATTACTTGTCTCTAAAAATGCAAAAGCTTCTAGTTGCTCAAAATAAAATATCACTACAGAATTCAAAGTATTACAAGTATACACAGTTTTCCTTAGGTGGGAGGGAGATTCTAAATGTTAACCTAATACAGTAATATACGTATCATCTAAATTTGACTAATATTTCTCATAACGTAATTAGATAGAAATACAGACTGACTGACTGATTGACAGACAGACGTAGATAGATAGATAGATAGATAGATAGATAGATAGATAGATAGATAGATAGATAGATAGATAGATAGATAGATAGATAGATAGATAGATAGATAGATAGATAGATAGATAGATAGATAGATCGATCAATCTTCAATATTTATCTATTAGGGCATGTGTGTGTTTGAAAGTAAATCTGTTGCCCTGTCTGTGAGAGGTCGGGTACAGTGTGTCCTGGGGGTGGCGTTTGTCACATCGGGTAATCTTGTTATATACTTGCTGTTACTCAACCAGGTGATAAGTCATCGTTATGGTACACCCACCTGGCAACCTGGTGATAAGGAAGCCATGTTCAATCACAAAGGCAGCTAATATTTCAGATTCCATATTGTTTGCCTCCAGCTGGAGATTCCCCATACCTCACACAAAACACATATGCACAAAACACAGAGACACACACAGACACAAATACCGAAGGAGTATCAGAGAGAAGAGAGATCTTCTAGGGTTTTGACAGAGCTCTCGAGGGACAAAGTGAACATTAATAACCTCACAGTGCCACCATCACCCGGCGAGACAGATGTCTAAGCTCAATGTTAGCCAAACACAGTCTGAGGTCTCTAACCGGAAAGATGTTTGGATTTCAAAATAATCATTTTGTTTGAACTCATGTTGGACCAAGGCTGCATTTATTTGATTAAACATGCATTAACAGAAAAATAAATTTTGTGAATATTACTATAATTTAAAAGTATTTTCTTCTATTTTAATACATATTTATTAAGTATATTCCTGTGATTTTTTTCAACATCATTACTCTAGTCTTTAGTGTCACATGATCCTTCAAAAATCATTCTAATATTCTGATTTGGTACTCAGCTATTACCAATTGTCATTGGTGCTCCATTATTAATGATTATTACCGTATTTTTTGCCCTATAAGACCCCCCGGAAAAAAAGACACACCCAATTTTAAAGGAGGAAAATCTAGAAATAAAAGATTCTGAACCAAATACTGTAGTAAAATATTTTATATCAACTGTATAAAGTTAACAGCAGTTTAAGAACAATTTTATGCCAACCATGTAACATATTAAGAAGCATTTTGTAAGCTTGTTTTGATGGAATTTATATGCATTTATATTATGAGATTTGGGCGGGTTTTTAATCAAAAACCAGCCAAATTTTTATCAACCAGCCCAATGCATTTTTTTTTCCGGTCGGACGTGACCAAAAGGAGCACAATTGGGTGGGAACACGATCAATCTGGCAACACTGACTGAGAGAAGTGAAACTAAGAAAGAGGTGTGACTCACAGAGAGTGAAGCGCGAACAATACGGTAATAACTTTTTGTGAAAGCTGTTATAATTTTTTCACGATTATTTGATTAATAAAAAGGTCAAAAGAACAGCATTTATTTGAAATGGAAATCATTAACTTTATAAATTTCTGAAACTTATTTCAACTTAGAAGTTTTAAAACATTTAAGTGATTGGAACATTTTACCCAGAATCTCAAAACTTTTATGCAAATGCAAAAGCCAAAATATTTTTGCATCCACCAAACAGATACTTGCTCAGTGAAATGTTAAATCCACAAAGGAGTTGATACCCAATACCTCAGCACTGCATCATACAGTTAAAGGAGCTTTTGATGATGGCTACCCCCAGCCTATAAAATTGCAATAGTTTAATTTTGTAACAGATTTAGGCAGAAACCCGCCTGTCCAATGCTGAGCTATACTTCCAACAACACCTCAGACTGAATAGGACAGTCCAAGTACCGGCTAAATAAGTATCTTAGAAAGCCAAGCCTCTCTCCTCTCTCTCTGTACGCTGAATTGTAGAGAGTCAGTATAGCCTATGATGCACCTTTATGTGTGTTTATGCAGCTTTAGCAGACAGCAGTTTAGCAGGTGCAGGACGCTGTATGTACAACTGAAATCCAACGCTAAGAGGATTAAAGAGAGGATGATATCTCACTAGTAAATAACACTTCATGAGTGAGAGGAGAGGGAGAGAGACAAACTAAATAACAGCACTCACACTTTGAGGATTCATCCTGTCCTCGTTGAAAGGCAAAAATAAATACATGAATAAAACACAGGTGTTAAGTTGCCTACAAATGAAAGCATTTAATGGGACTTAATTTACGTAGCGTGCTAGAGAAGATAAATGCATTTCAGATAGATTTTCAAGGTTTTTTTTTCATGTCGTTAATCCAGTGCATGCTAAGCTGCTGTCTTTTTTTATGGGTTCCTCATACATATTTTTGTTTACCCGTAAACATTCACTACCATCAATGGAAACATCACTTCTTGACACACTCCAAACACAAGCACTGGGCTTCCCTTTAAAACTTCCAATTCCAACCTTCCAGTATACTGGACACATTTTATTGACATATGAAAACAGTATGTTGTATGTTTTTACTTGAAATTGTTGAATTTGTTGTTATAAAGGTTGATTTTATCAAATGTAAAAAAAAAAAAAAAATATATATATATATATATATATATATATATATATATATAAAAAAATTGTCTTGACTGCGTATGAAACCTTAGTTCACTGAAGACGGAATGATACCCTTTGTCAAGTGCTATGGGAGCGTTCCTATGTGATTGCTTCATGAACAGGAGGTTTTCAACGAAGGCCAACCCTTCTTCGCATGATCAAGGTCACAAGAAAAACTTGTCCCTTGACTATGTGGAAGAAACGTGGTATCTGACATATGTGGCATCACGTGTCATTGAACAAATAGTGTAAGTCACCTCAGGGTGACATTATGCACCAGGAAACTGTAAAGGCTTGCCATGCCAAACAGTCAGTATCTTCAAAGTGTCTGAAGTAGACAGGAGATATGGCAAAGAGACACACCTCTTCAGGGAACTAAGGTTACATACGTAACCTAGACATTCTCTTTCAAGGGAGCTCATGGTGGGTCAAGTGGGATGGAAACACAGATGCCCACGCTGCCGTAGCGACAAGTGCATGTCAGGTGTGATGGCCCTTAGATGACAAATTCTGGGTCATATAAATATATAGGTATGATTTGTAGATCCCAAAAAAGGGTGTGGAGAGGACCAGCCTGCCACATCAAAAAACAAATGTAAAGAAACTCCTAACAGAAGGGCCTAGATCATAGTCTATAGTTTAGATAAGGGCCTAGTAGAGTGGGCTTGGATTACCATGGGTGCGGTCAACCAGGCAAATCATAAGCTGCTGAAATAGCCTTGACTATCCACATGCTTATTAGCTGCTTGGACACTGTGGACTTTTTTTGGGGGGCCCAAAAATACAAACAGCTTGTTTCAGATCTTTGACACAATCTGTGGATGTAAGCGTCCAAAGTCTGAAAGGGGAAGGAGAATAGTTTCTAGGCCTCAGTGTTCCATGGAGGAAACAAGATACCAGTGGGTTTCTCTCCAGACCTTCTACCCAAAGTGATGTGGAAAGCAACGAAGGCCGCCACAAACACCTTTAAGGTGGATGGTGATAAGCCAGCAGTGAGTCATTCTTGCAAGAACTCCAGCACTGTACCATCCGATGGGTTAACTGAGTGCAGCAGCGGGTCACTGCATCATGAAGTGGAGAGTCTCTTACTCAAGGCATATAGTTTCCACATGGAGTGGAGAATGGTCATACAACCTTGGTTGAGAGACCAGAGTTATGAGCTGGGCCTCCTCAGAAGACAAACCACAATCTCCACAGCCCCTGCCTTTGACACATCCCTCCTGATCTGAATCTCCAGAGGAGAGCTGTCAAGAAGGGACAATAGGTCCTGCCAAACTCTCTCCAGAACTCCTGGGAGCAAAGCAGCTGGGGGGAAAAGTACAGACAAAGCCTTGGCCATGTCTGAACCAAAGACTCCAGTCCTAGAGGAGCTGGATGTGAGAGAGAACCAGAGTTGACAGTGAGAAATCTCTCAAGATGTAAACAGATGCACCTGCCTGGCTAAAACATTTTTTTCCACCACCCAGAATTGAGTCTCATTTTCTGGGACTCGACCCCTGCCTTGACCGGATGTCTCCTCCCTATCATGATGGGAACCCTGGAGTGGAGAACGGTTTTAACAGCCTCAGTTGAGAGACCCAAGTTACAAGCTGGGCCTATTCAGAGGAAGCCTCGCCAAGACTGTATCACGTAGTATTTGCTCCACCACCTCGAGTGCAGCTTGCTACAGGACCACACAAGAATTTGGTGCGTCAGTATTTGTAAGTTGATGCAACCGCAAACTCCACTTGTGATTGTGTAGGTGAACACCAATGTATTGTCTTACAGGAAAAGCACATGGTGGGACCAACACATCTGTTGTTAGCATTAAAAGATGACAAGAGCTCCCACACACGGAAACTCAGGATAGGAACCATGGTTCCCTTTTGAAAGTGAACTCTATGCTGCGTCCGCTAGGGGTTAATATGGGAAATAACTCTGGTATGACACGTGTCTAATCACAACAATGAACTTCACATTGGTCAGTGGCCATTTATGACGTTTTCTGACAACTGAAGACAGACAAAAAAATCTCCTTGAGGGGGCTGTTTACATACATTACGAGCGTTTTCCTTTGAGGAAGCTATGCTTGCGTTCGTCCCTTTCACAAGTTGATTGGGACAGACATATGCACCTGATGAATAGGTTCTGATGTATCATTCATGGGGCTCGCACATAGAGCTTGCCAGAATATCTTTCGTCCATCGGAGGCTGACGCGAGTGAGCAACTGGAAGAGGATGTCATATAGCTCACCTCTTCTTGATTTGGCTATACAGGCATGGCAGGCCTCTCATATAAGCTGAGCTCTGCTTGAAAACCCAGGTAGTAGCCAAGTGTAGAGTGCAGTAGCCTCTAAAAAGATATAGGAAACGAGTCAGCAAAGTGCTAGGCCATAAGCCCAGCCACTCTTAGGTGTCAAGTGCTGTGAGGACTTCATTCATAACGGGTTACATCTAGGCCTCTACTTCAAGGGGTATTACATTTCCGAGCTGGAGGGTCTCCTCAACTCCCTAAGACTCTAGATCGAGTTTTGCAAGCCCTTGATTCAGTACCTCGAGGCATGTGTTCTCAGGTCACTGCTGGTCACTTGCTCCCCTGGGGGTTCATTGTTGGCTTTCGCTAAAGATATAATTGCAGTCATCCCATCAGCAACAATGTTCCCTAAGAAAAAGGAATGAGAGTTTTTCTTGTGACCTTGAACATGCAAAGAAGGGTAGGCCTTCGGGCAAAACCTCCTGTTCCTGAGTAACCACTGAAGGGGTTTTAGCAAGTGCAGCAAGTCAAAATGAGGACTGTTGGATGCTGTGGCCATCGGACTTAACAGTCTCTGGAACTAGTTATAGCCGTTAGAAAGGTGCTGGATCTAACAGATGGGAAGAGAAATGAGGTATCTCTAATCCAAACTATAGATCTTGAGGCATGCCATCAAGAAACATGCAATGTATTGAGCAATATGCACTGATTGAGGGCCAGGTGTCTACTCCATGCTGGCCAGAGTGTTTAAAAACAAAACAAAAAAATCCTTGCAGCAGCATGAAACAAAATCTCCATCGGCTCTGTCACAGTCTTGTCATGCTCCTCCTGTTTGTCCCTCATGTGTTGCCATAGTTGTCTTAGTGATTACCCTGTTAATTATGTCAGCTGTCCTTAATTTGCCCTTGTGTATAAATGCCCTCCTGTGTTCATATGTCTTTGTCTCTTGTTGATGTTATGTGGGATGTTCTCATGTGTGTGGATGTTCTCATGTGTGTGGATGTTCTCATGTGTGTGGATGTTCTCATGTGTGTGGATGTTCTCTCCTTCCGTGTCTCCTATTTCTGCATGAAGTGCCATTTTGAGTTCTCATTTTTCAATAAAGTGTTTCTGTTTGGATCCCGTGCTCCTCGTTTGCCTCGTCACATTGCACACGATACGCTACACTGACAGGCTCCTTGTGGGCTAGAACTTATTTTCAGTCTTGACGCAAACAACATCCAGATCCTCAGAACTCTGGAGGAAAGAAATCGCATAACCTGCTTCCAAATCCTGAGAGAAGGCACTGGACACAGCGGGTGAGGGCAGAGATAAGATCTATTTGCAGTCCCGAAGACCTAGATTGCCACTGAGCCAGCTGGACCATGAGACTGGGCGCTCTCTTCATCTTAATACGATGCATACAGCCATCTTCCTCAGATGCTGACTGTGCATGCTGTGCTCACAAACAGAAAACACACAAGAAATGCCTATCCCCACCTGTAATATTTAACAGTGGCAGTGATGAACACAACACCTTTACTAACTGGGGCCCAGGTCAGGAAGCAGACGAACTGACTAAACCGACCGTCTGCTAGCTCTCACGTCATATAGGTCAGATAAATTCCAACACATAGAGACTCTTTCACCTAGATAATCATCCTATAGAGACAAATATAAAAAAAACTCTCAAAACTGTTTAAGGGTAAAAATGTAATTGATGTACAAACAACTAAGAATGGATATAACACTGATAAACAAATGATAAAGCTTGGGTAACTGAATATATGATCCCTTTCCTCAAAAGCAATTATTGTAAATTATATGATTACAGATCATAAACTGGACATGCTGTGTTTGACAGAAACCAGACGACCCCTCAAGATTACTAAAGGTGTTGCTGTAAGTTATAGAAACACCATCAGTTAGTAGGACTAATATGAAACATGATTATTTTGAATTGATGGTCCTTCATGAAAAATTATCTAGTGCAAGTAATAATTCATGTTTGTCTTTTGTGCTGGCTACTGTATACAGGCAACCAGGGCACCATACAGGCTTTATCAAATAATTTGCTGATTTTCTATCAGAATTATTAATGGCTACAGATAAAGTCATAATTGTTGGTGATTTTAATATCCATATAGATCATGAAAAATACGCATTGGGATTGGCATTTGGAGACATTTTAAACTCTATTGGAGTTAGACAAAATGTTTCAGGACCCACTCATTGCCATAATCATACTTTAGATCTAATATTGCAGCATGGGATCAATGTTGATGCTGTTCAAATTCTGCAGCAGAGCGATGGCATCTCAGATCATTACTTAGTTGTGTGTAGACTACCTTTAGCCAAAGTTGAAAAACTAACTCCCTGTTACAAATTTAGTAGAACTATCACTCCTAACACAAAAGATAGCTTTATAAATAATGTTCCTGATCAATTTCAACTTTCAACTTCAACTTCAACTTCCCAGATAGCCTAGAAGCACTTGATGTTGCAACAAACTATTAACTCTCTCTTGTCCAGCACTTTAGACACTGTTGCACTTAAAGAAGATTAAAGAAATTAGTCCAACAACATGGTACAACAACCGGGCCCTCAAGAGATCAGCCAGAAAAAAAACACATGGAGCTGGAGCTGCTTTGAAACAATCTACATTGTAAAAAGCGCTATATAAATAAAGGTGACTTGGAAAAAAAAACTACGCTAGAGGTTTTTCGCATTTCATGGAAAGACAGCTGTATTGCATTAAGAAAGGCCTTAAAATCAGCTAGATCTGCTTATTTTTCTACCCTCTTAGAAGGAATCAGAGACAAATCTAGGTATTTATTTGATACAGAGACTAAAATACAGAGTATTACAGAGACAGTACTCCAGGAGGATAGCCCATCGTTTCAGCGACAGCAGAGACACAAGAAGCCTGTGGCAGGGGATTCAGACCATCACAGACTACAAACCCCCTGCACGGATGTGTGACAGCTCCACCCCCCTGCTGAATGAGCTGAACACTTTCTTCGCCCGCTGTGAAGCACACAACAGCACCCCTGCACAGGAGACCCCTCCTCCTACCAATGACCAGATGTTGTCACTGCCCAGGGACAGCGTGAGAAGATCCCTCAGCAGGGTCACTGCACGCAAAGCTCCAGGTCCTGACAACATTCCTGGATGTGTATTGAGAGACTGTGCAGAGGAACTCACTGATGTCTTCAGACATCTTTAACATCTCACTGAGTCAAGCTGTTGTCCCCACATGCTTCAAAGCAACCGCCATCATTCCTGTACCTAAAAAATCATCTCAATCCTGCTTCAATGACTACCGTCCAGTCGCACTTACCCCCATCCTTATGAAGTGCTTTGAGTGGCTAGTCATGCACCACATTAAGTCTGCCCCCCCCCCCCCCTCCCTGGACCCCTACCAATTTGCATATCGGTCTAAACACTCGACCGATGACGCCATTGCCACCACCGTCCATTCAGCACTCACACACCTGGAAAATACAGACACTTACGTCAGCATGCTGTTTATAGACTTTAGTTCAGCATTCAATACAATCATCCCTCAACAGCTCACTCAAAAACTGTCTCAGCTGGGACTCAGCATTTCACTTTGCAACTGGTTGCTGGACGTCCTGACAGGAAGACCTCAAGCAGTTCGGGTCGGCAGTAACACATCCAGCACCATCTTAATGAACACTGGAACCCTGAACTGGATGAACACATCAGCTGAGAAGATCGTTGGTGTCTCTCTCCCTCCGTTCCAGGACATTTACAACACCCGCCTCTCCCGAAAAGCACTCATTATTGCTAGAGACCCCACCCACCCTTCGCACAGCCTATTCAGTCTGCTGCCATCAGGGAGGAGACTACGCAGTCTCCAGGCAAGGACCAGCAGACTGAAGGACAGCTTTATACCCCAAACTGTCAGGGCATTGAGCTCCCTTCCGACTCTGTCCCTTCTCCACTCTTCTGTCCCACGCTCCTCATATCTGAACCCCCCCCCCCCCCCCCCCCTCCAGCTCTCCTCCATTTTTCATCTACCTCATTTATGTTGTCTCTCTGAGGATTTTGGTCTCCTCACATACAGACCTTTGCTTTTAATCTTATCTGCACTGACTTTACTGCATTTGCACTGTTACTATTGTTTGCACTAGTTGCCATCGTCACTTTACCTCCACATTTCACTTTATTTATCTATTTTATCTTTCTTCTATTGTTGTCACTGTAACATTTTTGTTGTTGTTACCTGTAGGCATCTAGGGTTTGAGAGTTATAGAATTTCAATTCTCTGTATGTATGTACTGTATGTATGGCAGAATTGACAATAAAGCTGACTTTGACTTTGACTAAAACTAACGATTTAAAACAACATAGCAGTAATGACTACATGGACTTCTTTAATTGCAAAATTCATAATATTAGAGAAAAAAATAATAATGATGCAACCGTCTACTACAATATCACAAAAAGACAATAAATTGTACTGTCCCTGAAGAAAAATTCCACTATTTCATTGCTATCAGTGAGGTAGAATTCATCAAAATCAACAACATGTATGCTAGACCCTATACCAACTAAGCTACTGAAAGAGGTCATAGATCCTCTTCTTAATATCATCAATTCATCTTTGTCCTTAGGATACGTACCAAAACCTTTAAGCTGGCCGTAATTAAACCACTTATTAAAAAAAACACAACTTGATCCTACAGAATTAGTTAATTACAGGCTGATATCAATTCTAGGCCAATATTATTAGGCCAAAAGTTTTGTGTGTAATAACCTAGACTATTGTCTAAATCTCGATGGCTGCTCTGTCAAGTCTTCGTCGTCAGTTAAAATCCTGGGTGTGCTCTTTGATACCAATCTTTCATTTGAAAAATGTAAAACCTCATTCTTTCATCTCAAAATGTATCTAAATTACGACATATTCTCTCAATGACAAATGCGGAAAAGTTAGTTAATCCGTTCATGAGTTCAATGCTAGATTATTGTAATGCTCTACTGGGTGGTTGCCCTGCACGTTTAATAAAAAAAATCCAACAGGTCCAAAATGCAGCAGCTCAAGTTCTTACTAGAAACAGGAAGTATGAACATATTAGCCCAGTTCTGTCAACACTGCATTTGCTTCCTATTAAACACAGAATATATTTTAAAATCTTCCTAATTACGTTCAAAGCATTAATTGGTTTAGATCCCCAGTATTTGAGTGATCTCTTAACATATTATAGCCCTTCACGTCTATTGTGATCCCAAAATTCTGACCAGCTGATAATACCTAGAATATAAAAGTCAACTGCTAGCGGTCGATCCTTTTCCTATTTAGCTCATAAACTCTGGAACAGTCTTCCTAATTTAGTTCGGGAAGCAGACACACTCTGTCAGTTTAAATCTAAACTAAAAACACATATCTTCAACCTGGCTTACACATAATACATTATATATACATTTTTTTATACAAATCATGTAAAATGATTGTTAGGCTGCATAAGTTTGATCAGCCTGAACCGAGAACATTCCCATAACATCTGATGTATTCGTTCCATCAGAAAAAGAATGGCATCTACGCTGATGTTGGTCTCTGTTTATTCCGAGGTTACCATGGTCAGCTGGATCTAGGCCGTATCCAGATCAGATGAAGAACATGCACCACATGCACCCAACACAGCCCTGGAGTGTCTGCAGAGACCGTGACTCTACCAGAACCTCCCCTGTGAAGATCATGAATCCATCTCCAACCAGACCGAACTGAATTTAATATTTGACTTGAATTGTTGTCAATATAATAGACATGCACTGTTGGCTGTTGTGACAGAGGAGAACTGGTCCCCTGACCTTGAGCTTGGTTTCTCCCAAGGTTTTTTTCTCCATTATGTTCTTCTTCATTAATTCCATCACCTGCTAGAGTTTTGGTACCTTGCCACTGTTGCTTCTGGCTTGCTATTTTTCAATTTTATTGATTTGACTGCTCTTTTAGAGCTGCTGTTTATAAAAAAAATATTGTTTTCTTGTGACCATTGTAAAGCTGCTTTGAAACAATCTGTTTTGTAAATAGCGCTATATAAGTAAAGGTGACTTGACTTGACAAGGCCTTAAATGTTTGTTTTTTGTCTGTGCCATTTTCACACTTGGAATTGTTAAAGCTGTTGAAGCTGCCGACTATTTGGCATGACATGTCTTTATAGTTTCCTGGTTTGTGATGTCAGCTGCCTCTGACGTCTCTTCACATGACATTGATTCGACGATAAAACATCGTCGGTTCGATTACACATGGTCTTTATCACGCAGGAGCGTTCCCATAGCAGTTGACGCAAGCTTGACTTCCCTTGAAATGGAACATAATTGCTATTCTATTGTACTTTCTATTCAACAAAGAATCCTGAGAATCTCATGAAAATAATTACATTTTAAAATATTTTAAAATATTTGAATAATATTTTACAATTCTACTGTTTTTATTGCGCTTATTTCTTTCAAATAAATCTTATTTAAAAAATACATTTAAAAATCTTACCAACCTCAAACTTTTGACTTGTAGGCTACATTCAATGAAAAGTTGTATTTTGTCACAATTTTCAGCAATTACAATTTTCTTGTGCCAGCAATGAAACATGAGCTCCCTTCGTGCATTACGAAGACTCCTTGACCATGAAAAAGGTCACAAAGGTTTACGTGGGTTCCACTGAATACGAAGGTTTATCTATCTAACATATTTGGTCATATAATAAGCCTAAGAGGGGGGGAGGGGAGGGGGGGGGGGGCAACAGAGGGTTGCATGTATAGGTTTAATACATTTGATAAACTATATATATCCTTAAAAAGGTCTAAGACTAAAGCTTTTTTACTCTTTGTTTACTCTTAAAATTTCATGGAGACAGTAATTTCTAACTTTCTGGTAAGGGTTATGAAAATGAAAAATGAAAATGTTTTAATGACATAAAATTTGAGCTTCAAATGCATACACTGAGAGAAAAAAAGAAACCTCCTTTACAGTTGTCATGAAAACGCTTGACGAAACAATGTCCCTTCTTGCTTTTAGTTAAAAAATGAGAACATTTGGAGAAATATTGATGGAGTCACACGTTTACTTCAAATTTATACAGAGAGGGGTACAATTTTTTACATTTTTACCCCAAAATAAGCATTGCGAGCATCATGAAGTTCTAAACGCTGTCATCTAACTAAATTCTTGCTGAATGCTGGTGGGCGCCATCACACAGAAAATCCATAAGCAAGACTCATAAAGTCATCAAGACAATTGAGGAAATCCCTTATATGGACTAGGCCAGAGGTCGGCAACCTTTAATGTTGAAAGAGCCATATAAAAAAATATAAAAAATTCAAATATGTCCGGAGCCGCAATCTAAGATACTTCGCTGAACTGTTGTAGACTCATGCGGCGCGACACTCCTTTCTTCCGTGGGCCGAGCGATAGCGGACAGAGCGCGGATAGCGGGACCGCTGCTACAAGTTACGTGCAGGGGATGAAAGAGCCGCAGCACAAGGGTGAAAGAATGCGGCTCCGGAGCTGCGGGTTGCCGACCCCTGGACTAGGCCATCCAGATATCGCAGAATAATGTTAACATGTGCTCACAGGCGGCTTTCACAATGGACATGATTGCCTTTGCTCTGAAGGAGACTGTTCCTAGTGCCCCTAAAGCTTTGGTCTTGTTTCACACTTTAACTTGATTCTATCGAAGCCTGGTGCATTTGGGTTCATCTTGCATCATCACAAACCTGCAATGCGATGCAAACTGGTCAATATATTGTGATATTTTTTTTCATGTTATTATGTGCAGCAGATTGAACAACACTTAGGTTTACTACATGCGAATCACGTAAAGGAAGCTTTCAGCTGCTTGCGTACTAATTCTTTTGAGGAGACAGCGGATTGCTAGTCATTCATTTGCAGCTCTAATTGCATTAAGTGTGTGCGATTACATTTCACGCTCGTTCTCGCATGTATCCAAGGTGAATCATCACCCCTGTCATCCCTTACATGTGTTTTGTTGATCTAAAACATCATCATTGGAAAATGCATGCACAGGTTACATTATTTCCTGAACAAGTGTGCAACCGAGTCTGAGTTACTTTCCTCCTTCCACCTCCTACAAGTAATCTCGAGTTCGGTATCATGGTGCACTCCCGGATCTGCATGAGAGCTTTCACTTTACAATTGTATTTTTTCCTGCAATCTGTGCCACTATCAAGACTTGTGGGTGCAGTGTGCGATGCGGAGAGAATGAGTTGGCAGAACTGCAGCAGACGTGGACTAGGTCGCGGGGGCTTGGGAGCGTGGACTCGGTCACAGGGCTCTGGGCGGCAGCCCCAGCCTTTTGGGCTGCCAAGATAAAAGGTATCCACAACCTTCTTGGCCATGGGTAGGGTGATTGGCGCTGAATAAAAGGCTGAAATAAAAGATATTTCACATAATTTCACACGAAACTCTAAAAATGGGCTGGACAAAATAATTTTCACCCTTAACTTAATATTTGGCTTAATACATTTTAAATGTAGCTCAATCATTAGAGCATTTGTGTTTACAACGCCAAGGTCATGGGTTCAATCCCATGGAAAGCAAGAAATTATTCAATTTGTTCCTTGAATGCAATGTAAGTCGCTTTGGAAAAAAGCTTCTGCCAAATGCATAAATGTAAAGTAAATGTCAACCAGAATTTTGGACCACTCTTCCTTTGCAAACTGCTCCATGTCTCTCATATTGGGAGGGTGCCATTTCCTGACAGCAGTTTTAAGATCTCTCCACAGGTGTTCAATGGTATTTAGATCTAGACTCATTACTGGCAACTTCATAACTCTCCAACCCTTTGTTGGCATCCATTTCTGGATGCCTTTTGAAGTATCTTTGGGGTCATTGTCCTGCTAGAAGACCCACGATCTTGGACTCAAACTCTACATTGCGATTCAAAATCCTTTAGTAATCCTCAGATTTCATGATGCCTTGCACACAGTCAAGGCACCCAGTGCCTGAGGCAGCAAATCAACCCCAAAACATATTTGAATCTCCACCATATTCGACTGTAGGCACTGTGCTCTTTTCTTTGTAGGCCTCATTCCATTTCTGGTAAACAGTAGAATTATGTGATTTACCAAAAAGCTCTATCTTGGTCTCATCTGTTCGCAAGACGTTTTCCCAAAAGGATTTTGACTTACTCACGTACATTTTGGCAAACTGTAGTCTTGTTTTTTTATGTGTCTGTGTTAGCAGTCGGGTCCTCCTGGGTCTCCTGCCAGAGTCTCATTTCATTCAAATGTCGACGGATAGTTTGCGCTGACACTGATGCACTCTGAGCCTGCAGGATAGCTTCAATTACTTTACTGCTTATCCATAACCTGGACTATCCTGCATTACAACCTTTTATCAATTGTTCTCTTTCGTCCACATCCAGAGAGATTAGCTACAGTGCCATGGGTTGCAAAGTGTTTGATAATGCTGCACACTGTGGACAAAGGAACATATAGATCTCTGGAGATGGACTTTTAACCATGAGATTGTTGACATTTTTCCACAAATTTGGTTCCCAAGTCCTCAGATTTGGTTCTCTTCTCCTCTTTCTGTTGTCCATGCTTAGTGTGGCACACACAGACACACAATGCAAAGACTAAGTCAACTTCTCTCCTTTTTATCTGGTTTCAAGTGTGATTTATAATCTACACTTGTCACTTGACCCAGGTGAGTTTAAAGAGCATAACATGCTTGAAACAATCGTTCTTTGTGAGCAACTTTTCTGTGAGAAATACTTAATTTTCTGGAAAAATTTCAGGGGTGCCAACAATTTTAAAAGACATCTAAAATGTCCCCCCACAAAATTCATGCAACTATGGGCCTGTCCACACGGAGACGCGAATCACTGAATACGCAATACATTTTTTTATTGTATTGACGTTTCGTCCACGTGGATCCGGTGTTTTGGGAGACTGAATCCGCTATTTTTTTAAATCGGGTCCTAAAGTGGATAAATCTGAAAACGACACCCTTGCGGTCTCATGTGTACAGATAATCCGTATATTTTGTGAAACGATGCTGTCATCACATCACGTGTTGGCTGTGTCACATGGAACACGTATACAGCGCGCAAGGTTATGCGCATGCTCAAAGTCTTCTTCTCTGTGTATAATGTATATCTGTGGCAGAATTACAGGGCCCCATACTGATCTGGCATATACTACACCGTTTTCAGTCGGTTTCAGTGATTTCGTGTGTATGCTGATATTTCTTGAGACGACGTCATGTTTACGGAATTCTTTTTTAGAACGAGGGGAAAAAAAAGGTTGGATATGGAATGCACCGACTTCGTGTGGACGTGGCCTATGTCTTTATGGAACTTTATTCACTCGGACAGTCATGATGGAATAAAAAGCGTGCCTTCCCACAAAGTTCAATTGAATGTTGTAGTATGCTGAAGCATTAAGCTTTCCTTTTACTGGACTTAAGACCGCACCATCCGATGCCTAGCAATGCTTGGTGATGTAAGGCTTTACATACATCTGCTCAACCATAAAAAAAATTTAAATCCATGAAGCAACTGCTGCACATTTTAAACAAAATAAAAAACTTCAATTTATGTAAAAAAAAAAACACACCCACACACACATTGGCATATTTTTAAATCTAAACCGATACATTTGCCTATAAACATGTTGTTTACGCTGGTTAGCTTGTCCAGGTTAGCTCAAGAGCGATGACACAATTACAACGCTAATTCTAGATTATAGAGCATGATAATTATCAGTTATAGCTTGTGTATTCATTCCCCATATCTTAATGACTGGAAAGGTTTGAGGGTTGTCAAAAACATTTAGTGTGGAACAAATGAAGCAGAGGTGGGCAGCAGTCCAAGCTGGAGAGACTGCTGGGACATATTGTTAGCTAAATCACTATCTAATTCAGCTGGATGATCCCATATAAAATAGCACCACCTGTAAAGTATGGCTGTTCTATCCAGCAGGTCTTAAAATATGATCAGGTGTTACTAACAAGGAAGAGGCACACTTACGACCCAGACTAATTTGGTCTTAACCTCTTCAGTGTTGACATTCTAACACCTTCATTATGACATTTTCCCAGTCCAGACTACAAGATGGACACACACACACACACACACACACACACACACACGGACACGGACACACACACACACACACACGGACACGGACACACACACACACACACACACACACACACACACACACACACACACACACACACACACACACACACACACACACACACACACACACACACACACACACACACACACACACACACACACACACACACACACACATCTCTGTGAACTGTGAGCTGTCCTTCTTCCTCTCTCCTTTAACGTGGGCTGACAACACTCTCTAATCCAAAGGTTTTCAAAGGTTCTCTCCTTTGTGAATACAAAACATACAGGGTTCTGAACTTTTGATCATGGTTGAAGAGATAGAGTGAGGGAGGGAAAAATCGAAGCACCTCTTGACGTAGTTTTCACAGGCTTTGGGTTCAAGCACAGTTCATACCAGGCTTTTTCTTTTCTCAAACACTCCAACAAATTATTCCCCGAGTTCTTCAGAAAAAGTCAAGGCCGAACAGCAAATACCTGCTGTTCAAAACTGGATAGATAGCACATCCAAATCGTACAATACACACTTACATATATCCTGAAGGTCTACAGGCACAGTTCAGCCAAATTAACTTCCTCCACCAAATAAAAAAGAAGATATTTGTAAAACATAATAAATTAATGCAGTTCACTGTTGTTTTGACCCCTTTAACTTTCATTCCATTTCAAGGGAATTCACGCTGCATCGAAACACTAGGGGAATGCTTTAGAAAATCATCTCGTGTAGCACTATGAGCACACGATCGAGTGTGGAGGTATGCCGCGGGCTGGTGATGCTGTAGAGTATGGACGGTGCTCATGAATGATCAATCAGATTCATTCTTTGATTGAAAAAGTGATTCGACAGGATCGGCTCCATGGAGTCAGTGAACAAGACAGTTTAACACCCCTGGAACACAAACCATTTTCCTCCTCCAATCTAACTCCCTACTGCATTTCAAAGGACTCCATCGTAAAACGGCCCCCACCTCCGGAGACCCAAAGACACTCATTTACACTATAAGCACACACACACACAGAAACATGCCAGAACACACATTTTCCATTTTTAGATGTGTTGTGTTTTACCTATATGTATGCATGCTTTTTATGATAACCATTTTAGATGTGTTTGACAATTTAGAAGCTTATAATCAGTAATTACTTAAGTAAACCATTTCAATCTTCACCTTGCCTTCATTTTAAGAATTAATGTAGCCTTGATTGGTCTTGAAATGTTTGTCTCTCAATTTGTAGACTTCCTATATGTGTTTTGTGGTACTATGATGCATCAAACTCTTTCTTCTATGCCAAAAACCAAAAGTCTGCATTTCTTAAGAGGGCCATAAACATGTTCATCAGATGAGATCCAAGAACAAAGCAAAGATTCCCGCTTCTTAGTTCCTTCAATCTGATTGGCTGGCCCGACAAAAGGGAGCACAGCCTGGACATTCCTTTAAAACCGCCTGCGGCCTAAGGATCATTCTCTTCCTCTTCTTGTCCATCCTCTCTTGCAACTCTCTTTCTTGTTCCTGCATCTTTTCTTCTCCGGCGCGGATTCTTGGATCCTCCTGAGCGCCATTTTCCACAAAGGACTTTACAAACAAAGAACCAAATTTGAACTTACCGCGGATTCCAACGGACCCGCCCAGGAAGACTCAAAGCACGGACCAGATCGGAATTTGCACGCATGCATTCCGACCAGCCACAGAAAGAAACACATGCAAGTAGCCCTTAAACGATCGTTAAGAGTTTTGAGTTTATACCAATCAGTTGGTCTGATTTCTGGCTTGTTCTCAATAGGTTCTTGTCTGTAATACTACCTTTGTCTCTCCCTGTCCTACTCTCTCTCTCTCTCTCTCTCTTATTCTCTCTTCTTCCCTTTTTCAATTAATCTGTGTATGTTTGTCTATTGTTTGTCGATTATTAAAATATATATATTCACACGTGATTGCCTCTGAATTGCTCATCCATAAGTCATTTTAATGGTGACCGATCCTTGTTACAAATTAACGGAAAGATCATTCTTTGTGGCCAAAATAAACCTTTCTTTTTTATAGAGTTTATAAGGTCAATATTTGCTGGACAAATTATCCGTCCTTTGAACTCCTTTGAACTCTTTTATAGAATTAAAGAAAATTCTACAAGTCGAATCAAGCCATAGATATTAATAATGGTTATAATCCGTTATAATTAACTCTTAATATCCAAATTCCCCTTGTGCAGATTTATGTGTGTTTGATCATAAAACGATTCACGCACACATACAATCCGCACCATTTCCCTTAGGCTTAGAATCGCTACAGATGCCATGAACCAGGATGATAAAGGTGCGCTGGAAACCAGAAGCGACAGCTTTAAGTGTCTTCAGTGAGCGCTAAGAGTGTAGCATGAGAGTATATGCGCTGGCTGCAAACTATGTCAACGTATTCCTAGTCTAGTTTAAAAAAAGGGCATTCCACACTTATCTTTAAAAAGAAAATAATACAGATTATGGTGAAACAAACATTTAGAGCAGGGATGCACACCTTGGGTGCGGAGCATACAAAGTCTATGCTCGAGTGTGCTGAATGTTCCCGTTGTGAGCAGCTCTTTGGTGGTCTTCGAGGATGGTTGTCTTCCTCAGGGCTTGGGTTCCGCTGCTGCTGAGTCACAGGCGCATGGTCCTCAGGGCTCGGGTTCCGCTGCTGCTGAGTCACAGCAGAGATCCATGTCCTGGGGATTACGAAAGGATATGACAAGAGATAGGCTCGGCCTTATCTCAGCCCTTACCTGGCAGATCCAACATCCTCTTCCAGGACCCGGAAGCATACTAGAGGGTGATTACTTCCAACCAGGCAGAGACACCGATAATGCAACTATTCAGCTTTGAGGAGCTGGACAGTATCAAGGCTGGAGAGGAAGACTCCCCACCTTCCTCTCCAGCTTCTGAGGAGCTCTTAGAGGTGGTAACCCACGCAGTCTTCCGGCTCAAGATCGATTGGCTGTTGGAGAGAATTGGGACATCCGTCCAAAAAGAGCAAGCTGGATGAATGTTATCTCCCTGCGTGTGCCCAGCCTCTGCGTCAGGGCATGCCATTCTTTCCAGACCTCCACACTGTGGTGTCAAGCTCCTGGACAAGGCTGGCTACCTACAGGGTGCATAGCCATCAGTCAGACCTCTATGAATTCCTCGTAGGAGTCCAAAAGTATGGCTATGAGGCTATGCCAAAGGTGGAGGAGGCACTCACAGGCAACCTCGCTCCCCAGCCAGTTTTGTCCCTAAAAGCCCGGATGCACCTACCAAGCCAATACGTGTAACATTTACGCTGGTGGGTTGAGCATACTCCACGTTCAGCCAGCTGCAGTGTGCCTCCACACCACAACACTGCTGCAGGCTCATCAGGTGGAGTTGCTCTGAGACCTTGATGAGGGTGGAGGTATTGGCCTTGAGGCTGTAACGGAGGTCCGCAGAGGGACGACACACTCAACTTCCTGGCAGGAGGACTGATCTGAGGACCATCCTCCAGGCCAAGAAGGCATCCAGCAAGAGGTCCTGACAGATCCTCACAGAGCAGCCCCTCCATTGGGACACGGTGTACACCTCAGCATACAGTGCCCTACACAGACCATTGGGCTAACCCTGGAGTCTCGAGGGAGCCAGGACACCCAGGTACGAGGTGGATCTTTATCAGTTACTGCCTGTGAGTCAGGTTGTTCTGGGGAAGTTGCCCCTTCAGGGGTATTACATACTAATATGGTGTACTTCCTTTTGTCCTAGATCTTTCACCCCACACTTTCACCAAATGCAAGAAAGAATTGGGGTTGAGACTGAAGGACCAGAGGACTCTCCAGAGGACCCCTCTCTTAGGCATTGTCTGTGATTCTGTGTCGATGTGCGCATCGATGCCATCCTCTCAGCAATCAAGAGCATCAAACTAGGCCAGCAACTCACTTTCAAGCATTTTCAGAGAGTATTAGGTTTCTTGGCAGCGGCTTCCAGCGTTATCCAACTTGGGTTGAGGCCACTGCAGTTGTGGCTCAGAACCAGAGGGTTTTCCATGATAGACAGCCCCTTCTGCAATATCAAGGTCTCAAGGGGATGCCTGCACACCTTAAATATGTGGAAGATACCCTGATTTCTATCTCAAGGACCCGTACTGGGGGCCTTGTAATGCTGCTGACATGTAATGCTGTCGACAAAAGCCTCTCTCATGGGCTGGGGGGGCGATCCTGAGGGGTGATCCCCAAGGTCTGTGTAGCAGACACCACCTCTCCTGGTACATAAACCTGCTACAGATGCTGGTGGTCCATCTGATGCTCCAAGCGTTTATCCCAGATCTCAGGGGCCATCATGTTATTGCTCACACAGACAACAAATTTGATCATCAGGGGATCTTCGCTTGTGTCCACTTCCTCTGGTCCCAAGGGAGACTGCTCTTTCTCCGTGCAGTTCAAATCCTGGGGACTCAGAATGGGAGCATGACATCCTGTCGAGGCAGGGGCTGAGGCCTGGGGAATGGAGATTTCTCCCCCAGGTGGTGGAGAAGATTTGGGCCGTGCACAAGCAAACCTGTTTGCATCGTTGAAACAACTCAATGTCCGTCATGGCCGAGGCTACATATGTACGTATTTCACCCGATTGCTCTGCTCTAGGGAGTTCTGGAGATAGTTTGCCGGGACAAGGTAAATTTGCCCCACACTTGCCGATCAGAGTGTGATTTCCGGACCTAGAATCCTGCCTCGATGGAATCACCTGGGAGATTCCAATTAGGAGGGACCTCCTGTCCCAGGGAGAGGGCTGGATACCCCATCCCTGGCCCAGAACTTTGAAAACTGTGGGCTACATGGTGGTCTGTAGCACCTTCTTGCCTAGAATTTCAAAAGCTTTCTTCCACCCCAGGCCAGGCTATGTACTCCTTTCCAACTCGGCACGCTCTATTGTACTGCAGCCTTTCTGTCCTCCTCCCTTT
Source organism: Rhodeus uyekii (assembly GCA_037043235.1). NCBI lineage: Eukaryota > Metazoa > Chordata > Actinopteri > Cypriniformes > Acheilognathidae > Rhodeus > Rhodeus uyekii. Next base: position 316,757 of record JAWRVZ010000192.1, on the reverse strand, counting down.
GGAGATCATGACTAGGAACTCAAAAACGAGGTCTGTCTAGTGCGAACACTGGACACTTACGTCCATAGAACTTCCCTGTGGTGCAAGACTGACCAACTGTTTGTCTGACCATCTATGAGCAGGTTGATAGTCAAGGTTATCTCCCTGGCCAACAAGTCGGCTGGACTACCTTCACCTATGGCAGTTCACGCCCACTCCACTAAGAGTGTGGCTGCCTCTAAGTTATGTTTTTCACACTTCACTCTCACACTTCCTTGAAGTACTACCAACTAGACCTCAACTCTGCTCTGGGAAGGCGGGTTCTTTTACAATGAGCTTGCTTACACTCGACAGGCCTTCGTCACTGAGGTGGCATTGGTACATCATTCCCCTAGTGTATCAACACAGCGCAAGTTCCCTTGAAAGGGAATGTCTCAGGTTATGTATGTAACCATATGTGTCGAGTAGGACGGGGTTGAGGGACCGTGAGAGCGTCACGAGAGCTGGTGGTTTGATAATATAATGATAATATATAATATATATCCATAAAAGGAGGAGCGACAACAGTGAAGGACGAGAGAGAACCAGGCCTGGACTTCTCTCATCCTTCACTGTCGTCGCTCCTGCTTTAATGCCTCCGCTCCTCCGTGAGACACAAGACCGGTGGCTCGCAGTTGATGCTCATTATCAATCATCCCACCGGCTCTCGTGACGCTCTCACGGTCCCTCGACCTCGCCCTGCTCGGCACACCATAGCTCCCTGAAGAGGGAATCAGACGCTGTGTCTTTTTATCTTAGCTCCTTGTGCCTGGCGAGCATTCTTCAGACATTTGTTCAAGCTACCGCTTATGGTTTCTGGCACACCTTCATGACGTCACCAGCCCGTGACATGCATTCACACTCGATCGAGTGCATTCACACTAGACAATATGCTAAAACATCCCTTAGTATTTTGACGCAGCATCTCTTTCCCTCTTCAGGGAACTATGGTTACATAACAAAACCTGAGACATTTTGTGTAGAGAAGAAGATTTCAAAATATAAGCAAAAGAAAGTCATGCAGGTTTAAAATGATATGAAGCTGAGCTAATTTTGGGTGATTTTTTACTTTAAGACATACTTAATAAACATTCCACATCCATGAAGACAAAATCTTGGGCTTAGTCGAAAAAATACCAAACAGTTCAATTCAAAGTCAGAGACCTTTGCTTGCTCAACACCTCTTCGTGTCTTGTTTTCTGATTAATCAAAGATCATTACAGGCCTGTATTATAGGATAGCGAGAACCTTTCAAACAATCTCATTATTTAATGATTACTCATAAAGTGGCCTAGATAATGAAGGTCATTAATAAAACCTCTGTAAGCACAGGATTTGTAAATTATAAGTCACTTGCATAAGGTTGCATTAAGTCCAGCTCCTTCCTGGGAAAACATTTGTAGTGGTGATGGAAACACTTTTCTTTTCTACCCCCGCATCTTCAGCTGTTTATTTTCCCTTACTCTAGAATGTACAAGAACATCTCTTAGCTGGATGTGATGTGATTTTTTTTAACCCACCCTCTCTTATTTTCTCATATTTGGTTCCGTGAGAATTTTCATGACAAGCAGCATATATCAACAGGAATGCAGTGAAACAAGCAGACAGTGGAGTCCCCCAAGAGGAGAGGCTGATATGGAGACAGGAAGAGTGAGAAATCCAGACAGAGTGACTAGGGCAAATTATACAGTCAGCGTATCCATCCTTGTACCTTTCCAGAGCTGAGAAGCCACTTATAATCGCAATATTAAAATCGCTCTTTTATTCACACATTAAAAGCAGAATGTGGTAAATGGGTGTGACCTCAATTACAAAACTTTTCAAATAACTTTTGATCTGCATTCATATAGAAAATAGTAATAATAAAAAGTTGTTTAATTGAAATAGTTTAAAATACTTATTTTGTATGTTTTTTACACACTCTTATTTTGAAACTCAAAATTACAAAATTAAGAACCCCCCTAAGCGTATTACTCAATTAATTTAGACATAGACTTTATGCTAAGCCTCTATGTTATATAATTCTGAAATTTTGAAAATGAAATTGTGGAAATTGTGGAAATTGTGGAATTGAAATTGTGGAATTTTAATGTAAAAATCCACTCATGCCCATCAATTTGAAATTGATCCTTTCACATTTTTTTTTTCTTTTTACTGTGCTTAGCTTGCAAAATGTCAGAAGTTGCACATAGTGTAAACAACATTGAATATGAAAGAGAAAGAGGTGTGAACTATTTGACACAAATATTTTATTTCATGGTTTTAAACTAGTGTACTTCTTTTAAAATGGACAATTGTGTATCCTATATTTCAAATTAAAGACAAAATCACCACTTGTCTGCTTCGAGTGGAGCAGCCGTATCCTGCAGCATCTCATAAATCTGTCTCTATTAAAAATATTTTTCAAGCTTTTATTGAGGAAGGCAAAATGAAAGTGGAGAGTTCACCACACCTCCACCACACATGTAGTATTAAAACTCCCCTTTGGGTTTCTTTGATGCCTCTAGCTGAGGCAGATGTCTTCCCTTAGCCTTGTCCAGAGCCGAAATTGGAAATAAAAATTTATTTTTTACCCTTTTGCAAGAAGAACATTGCATGTTCAAATGCTTCAAAAGATTATAAGAGTGAGTGCAGGAGGCATGCTAGAATATTTAATAAAACACAGAAAGAGATTGTGTGGATTTTCACAGCAGAAATTTGAAAGAATGTTTATTAAGGGAGTGCTGGGGAGGTGTTGAAAGCATTGTGAGGACAGAGGAGCGGCGCAGAGGCCTGTCGGTTCTAGAGCATGTGGGCAAAGCCATCGTTTATTTGCAGATGTTATCAGGTCACAACTGCAGCAAGGTGTTTCTCTCCCAAAGGAGACATAAAACCTAGATGCTAAAAACATCAGGTGTGATATCTTAACTTTGAATGTGAAGTTAATAACAGATTTATCTTGCCTGATGTTTCACTAATTTTGGGGCTGTTATTGTTTCTCTTTTCTCAATGAAAGAAATAAACAGTATCAAGAAAGCGGTTGTTTTGTACTTTTAAGACAAACATTTTGTTTTTAGATGCTTGTGGAAATTCAACATAGTTCTAATTATAATACCAAAATGTATCTGTTAGTTTAATTAACAAAATGTAATCTGTCTTTTTTATCTTTGCCTGGTGTTTTACTCAAACCATTGCTATCTAAAACGAGTACATTTCTTCCCCTCGACTGTCTGAATGATGTCTTGTGATCTTTAAGGTCTGCATGGTCATCTTCACCTTGAGCACTTGAGAAAGTTTTACAATCCTTGGAAAATACATTTTGAAAGTAGGATCATTTTAGCCAAACAGTGATGCAGACTGAGGAGTGACTGTCACGGGTCAGGGTGTGTCACTGGTTTTTTTCCTGTTGTCTGTATTGTCCTGTCAGTTTCCTCAGCACGTGAGTTGAGCAATCAGTGCTGCCTGGCAGCACTGTGTGCTCAATCACGGGCTGATCTCCCTCACCTGTTGCTCGTTACCTCTACCCTATATGTGTCCAGCTGTGTCTTCCCCTTGTTGTCAGTTGATCAGTGTTTGTCACTCTGCTTGAGTTGGATTTACTGTGCTGTCTGTGCCCTTACCAAGTATTTTATGCTTCTGTGCTCAGGAACCAGAGTTAAGAGACTAATTTAGCAAGACGGATTCTTGCTCAGACTCATCCTCTCGTTTGTTGGTGTGTGTGTGTGGTACACCCAGTAGCCACCACTTGGATCCACCATTTTGCTTTGTGCACAGACTGTTTCCTTATTTTTGTTCAGTTTATTTTTGTAATAAACAACTTGGTTATTCACCGCATTTGAGTCCTCCATTCCGCTACTATTCCGTGACAGAATCAACTGACCATTATGGACTCAGCGGATGAACTTGAGCTGCGCAGAGCCATTGCTCAACAAGGCATTCTGTTGGGACGCCAGCAGGAGGAACTCACAGCTTCTCATCAAGCCATGGCAGAGATGTCACAGCAGCTAGCCGGGATTGCTCAACGGCTCGACCAGCTCCAGATCAGTCCTCCTGCCACTTCTTCTTCTGCACCACATCTGCCTGAAACAGAGGCAGCTGCTCCCCGCCGTTCCGAGCCTCGCCTTAACCCACCGGCCCCCTACTCCGGTGAGCCCTATTCATGTCGGTCATTTCTATCACAATGCTCTCTGACATTTTCTCTACAGCCCTCGTGCTTTTCAACACAGAGGTCCCGGGTGGCTTTTGTTATTATGCACCTGGCTGGGCTCGCAAGAGAGTGGGGAACTGCCATGTGGGACAATGAACATGATTGCTGCAGATCTTATGATGAGTTCTCACAGGAGCTTCGTAAGGTCTTCGACCGCTCAGCACTGGACACAGAGGCAGCACGAGCCTTGTTGCTGTTACAGCAGGGAGCTTGGTCTGTGTCGGAGTATTCTATCGAGTTCCGTACACTCGCAGCTTCCTGTGGGTGGAACGCTAAAGCACAGTGGGACCACTTCCTCCACGGGTTAGCCGAGCACGTCAAGGATGAGATTTACTCTTTGGAATTACCCCCATCTCTCGACGGATTGGTCGACCTCGCTATCCGGGTCGACAATCGGATTTCTATCCGTTCCCAGCATTGCAGAGGGGGGTTCTCTCACAATTCATCCAGCAACGTTTCAGGCGTGAGGGGTGATACTGCACAGCAGTTCGGGTCATCTGAGGAGGAGCCCATGCAGATCGGGAGAGCTCATCTGACCACCGTGGAGCGGCGTCATCGTCTCGTCAATAACTTGTGCCTCTACTGTGGAGGGGCAGGACACATAGCCACCAATTGTCCAGCCAGGAAGCGACGTTCACCTTTTAAGGGAGGAGCAACGGTAAATGTTACTAGCACGCTGCTGCCGTCTGGTGGGCGATCGGCCCTCCCGGCTTGTCTACAGTTGGAGGGAGCAGTTCATCGGGTGTCAGCATTGGTTGACTCTGGAGCAGAGGGGGATTTTATGGACCTTGAATTGGCTGAACGCCTGGGTGTTCCACGTGTTCTCCTGTCTAAGCCTATCTCAGCCAGAACCCTTTGTGGTACTCCGCTTAGCATGATTACCCATTCCACCAACCCGCTCAACCTCACCATTTCAGGCAATCATACAGAGGAGATTCGTTTCCTTCTGATACACTCTCCCTCCGCTCCAGTGGTGTTGGGGCACACCTGGCTTATGAAACATAACCCACACATTGACTGGTCTCGTAATTCTGTGGTGGCCTGGAGTTCATTTTGTTTATCTCAATGTTTGGTGTCTGCGTCGTCTCCGCTAATGTCTGTTTCTACGTTACAGGAGGAACCGGTGAACCTGGCGTGTGTACCAGAGGCTTACCATGACTTGCGAGCGGTATTCAGTAGGTCCCGGGCTTCATCTCTTCCTCCGCACCGCCCGTACGACTGTGCAATAGACCTATTGCCTGGTTCTTCTCCGCCTAAGGGGCGCCTTTACTTGCTCTCCGGTCCAGAGAGGGAGGCCATGGAGAGATATATCAGCGATTCTCTAGTAGCCGGCATAATACGTCCCTCGTCCTCTCCAGCTGGGGCGGGGTTCTTCTTCGTGGGGAAGAAAGATGGGTCGCTGCGTCCCTGCATAGATTATCGGGGGCTCAATGACATCACGGTAAAGAATAGCCATCCTTTGCCGTTGATGTCTTCAGCCTTTGAACTCTTGCAGGGAGCAACTATCTTTACGAAGTTGGACCTACGCAATGCTTATCACCTAGTTCGGATTAGGGAGGGGGATGAATGGAAGACCGCCTTTAATACCCCCACAGGACACTTTGAGTATTTGGTCATGCCTTTCGGACTTTCAAACTCCCCGGCGGTCTTCCAAGCTCTTGTCAATGACGTGCTCAGAGACATGGTCGACCGGTTTGTATTTGTTTATCTCGACGACATCCTGATCTTCTCCCAGAACGAACGCGAACATGTCCAGCACGTCAGGCAAGTGTTACAACGGCTACTTGAGAATCGCTTGTTTGCTAAGGTGGAGAAGTGCGAGTTCCATGCACGGTCGGTTCCGTTCCTGGGTTTCATTCTGTCACCTGAAGGCATCCGAATGGACCCAGCCAAAGTAAAAGCAGTTGCTGATTGGCCCACCCCAGAGAATCGTAAGGCGGTCCAGCGGTTCTTGGGGTTTGCTAATTTTTACAGGCGATTCATTCGGAACTTCAGCCAAGTCGCTCTGCCTCTGACAAACCTCACCTCCACACGAATACGTTTCAGTTGGTCGACGCAGGCTCACAAGGCATTCAAAGACCTAAGGAGTCGCTTTGTTTCGGCTCCTATTCTTACCAACCCTGACCCGTCTCGTCAATTCATCGTGGAGGTGGATGCGTCAGAGGTAGGAGTGGGGGCAATTTTGTCCCAAAGATCACCTTTGGATGACAGAATACACCCATGCGCCTTCTTTTCTCATCGTCTCTCCCTTTCGGAACGGAATTATGATATCGGGAATAGGGAGTTACTGGCTGTTAAGTTAGCACTGGAGGAGTGGCGTCACTGGTTGGAGGGTGCGGGGGTTCCATTTTTAGTTTGGACCGACCACAAGAATTTAGAGTATATTCGTTCCGCCAAGAGACTAAATTCTCGACAGGCTCGCTGGGCACTGTTCTTTGGCCGATTTAATTTTAACATCTCGTTTCGCCCGGGTAGTAAGAACGGCAAACCGGATGCACTCTCACGGGTCTTTGAGGCTGAGGCTAGACCCACTTCCCCGGTGACCATCGTGCCTCCCAACAGGGTGGTCGCGGCAGTTACCTGGGGAGTGGGGACCAGGGTCCGTGAGGCATTACGTGGCGTTACGGCCCCCAAAGGGTGTCCAGGGAGTCTGCTGTTTGTGCCGAAGTCGGTCCGAACTGCCGTCCTCAAGTGGGGTCACTCATCCAGTTTAGCTTGCCACCCAGGAGTGGCTCGAACATGTGCTTTAATCAGGCAGCGGTTCTGGTGGCCATCCATGGCGTTGGACATTCGAGAGTTTGTATCGGCCTGTCCAGTGTGTGCGGTGAGTAAGGGCTCTACTCGTCCCTCAGCAGGGTTACTCCGGCCACTGTCTATCCCTTCGAGACCCTGGTCCCACATAGCCATGGACTTTGTCACAGGCCTACCCCCGTCTGGTAACAACACAGTGGTACTTACAGTGGTGGACAGGTTCTCTAAGGCGGTTCATTTTATTCCCCTCCCAAAATTGCCCTCAGCAGGGGAGACAGCGGCTATTGTCTTAGATCACGTCTTTCGCATTCATGGCCTCCCGGTGGACGTGGTCTCTGACAGGGGTCCCCAGTTTGTGTCAAGGTTTTGGACAGAGTTCTGTCGACAGCTGGGGGCGACTGCGAGCTTATCTTCCGGCTACCATCCGCAGACTAATGGTCAGGCCGAGCGAGCTAATCAAGACTTAGAGAGAGTCCTGCGCTGTGTGGCAGCGGCAGAACCGTCAACTTGGAGTTCCAGGTTAACCATGGTTGAGTATGCGCATAACTCACTCCCGGTTTCATCTACGGGTTTATCACCCTTCCAGTGCTGTTTAGGCTACCAGCCCCCGTTATTTCCTTCACAAGAGTCCGACGCCATTGTTCCGTCCGCGCAGACGTTTATTCAGAGGTGCCTTCGTACTTGGAGGCTTGCCAGAGAAGCCCTTTCCCGGACTGGCAAAAGGAACAAGGCGTCGGCGGACCGTCACCGTTCTAAGCCCCCACTTTACGTGTGTGGTCAGAAAGTTTGGTTGTCAGCCCAGGACATTCCCCTCAAACTTCCCGCACGTAAACTGGGACCTAAATTCATTGGACCGTTTGTCGTGACCAAGGTGCTTAACCCGGTGACAGTTCGGCTCAAATTGTCCCCTCAGTTTAAGAACATTCACCCGGTATTTCATGTTTCTAAGATCAAGCCCGTTATTCGCTCTCCCCTTCAGCCCTTGACCTCTGTTCCTCCGCCTCCTAGACTCATCGAGGGGTTGCCTGCCTACACGGTACGGCGACTTCTGGATGTTAGGCGGAGAGGTAGAGGTCATCAGTATCTGGTAGACTGGGAGGGTTATGGTCCAGAGGAGAGATGCTGGATTCCAGCTCGGGATATACTGGACCGCTCTCTCATTGACCAATTCCATCGGTGTCATGGTGAGTCCTCTGGGGACGCCAGGAGGCGTCCCTGAGGGGGGGGGTCCTGTCACGGGTCAGGGTGTGTCACTGGTTTTTTCCTGTTGTCTGTATTGTCCTGTCAGTTTCCTCAGCACGTGAGTTGAGCAATCAGTGCTGCCTGGCAGCACTGTGTGCTCAATCACGGGCTGATCTCCCTCACCTGTTGCTCGTTACCTCTACCCTATATGTGTCCAGCTGTGTCTTCCCCTTGTTGTCAGTTGATCAGTGTTTGTCACTCTGCTTGAGTTGGATTTACTGTGCTGTCTGTGCCCTTACCAAGTATTTTATGCTTCTGTGCTCAGGAACCAGAGTTAAGAGACTAATTTAGCAAGACGGATTCTTGCTCGGACTCATCCTCTCGTTTGTTGGTGTGTGTGTGTGGTACACCCAGTAGCCACCACTTGGATCCACCATTTTGCTTTGTGCACAGACTGTTTCCTTATTTTTGTTCAGTTTATTTTTGTAATAAACAACTTGGTTATTCACCGCATTTGAGTCCTCCATTCCGCTACTATTCCGTGACAGTGACTCTGTCTTTCAGGAGATATCTCCAGACTTGGGAAAGTCAAAGTGCACAGCCAAAAGATCTTGGATGGGTGTTTCTCAAGAAGATGAATGTTATGTCTGGAGTTTCTCTGCTAAATTCATATATTGCCAGTTCCGCCACAGTATTCCAAGTAAAAACCTTTAGAGACAACAGAGGAATTGGACAAACATATGTAGTTTTTCAATTCACATATTAGGTCATATTTAAGCATGATATCACAATTAATTAATGTAAAATGTGGCAATATGGTATGGCTTTGAACAAGTGTCTCAGCTGGTTATAGATTATTTTCTACAACCTAAAGGCTTAAATGTGCACCAGAAGTTTGTCTAATAATGCTACACAATGTGATTTTACTCATACATACATTCAGTATATATTGTTATGCTAATTGTCATTTTGATGACTGTTACATTTTTCAAGCCAATATAGATCCAACAGAGTAGCATAGAGTAGCATGAATGTGACTTCCTGTTCTTGTGTTTATTGACGAATTGTTGATGTTGACAAATGAGAGCTCGCCCCATTGGCCCCATTTCTTTAATAATGCTCTTTTGCAAAACTGAGGGATGTCATCCATTATGGATCAAGAGACTTTTCTGTTTGTTTGTTATGTGTGCAATGTCAGTATGCACAAGTCAAAGGGAAAAAGCCCTTTGTCTATCATGCCGCTAATAAACACAGGGAGTTAAATATTTCATCTCACGAGGGGGTGCGGCATGGGCCTCAGAGATTGCGACGCCAATGAGCTTGAGTGAACAGAGTTTGTGTAATCCTCCTTTTTCGGGTGTTTGCCGGTAAACTTGCAAGTTCTGCCATGGAGACCTCCTCATTTAACTTATTTAACAAGGGCTTGTTCTGCTGAAAGCAGATCCACCATGAGGATAGACGTTTTGACTCGACTTTGTGTTAGTCTATTAATAAATTAGCCATTCTGTCATAATCTGCAAATTATTCACAAAAAGTAATGCATAATTACATATACATTGTCTTAAGTGGCTTGTGAATAATTGTGAGATTTTAATTTTGAGTAATTGAAGCTGTATATCTAATTATGAGACTACTTGCAAGGTGGGATTAGTTCTGTATTAGTTCAGATTTTCAGTACCTGTGAGGTAAACATTACTTTAAACAAAACTGATGGTAGCTGCACCATTATAAGAAAGTGACCAGGTCAATGACCTTCAAATGGAACCTCACATGAAGAAAACAACATATGCACACACAAGCTCTCACCATAGGCATAATGTTTTTTTTTTATACAGAACAAATTGTATACCCTATCACCCTACCCTTAACCCTTTCACACGTAAATTTAAAATATTCTCGCTGACAACCAGCATGAGTTTTTCAAGGCGACCATTATTTTAGAATACTTCCCCTTATTTTTCCATGGCGACACGTCATGGTTGTCACATGGCACACCGTAGCCTATATAATGTTGTACAACAGATGCAACTCTTTTCTTAGGTTTTTCGTTTTCTATTCAAAATATTCACAAACTCGTTGTTTACGTCATCAACTACCTGATATTACGGTAATCAAATATGTGAAATATGTGTTTATTAAAAAACCTTTATAATGATCTTATTAGTTTATCTATGATGTGCGAAGATTGCCGCGATTATAGTTTGTGCCACAGTTCAGAGAATCTGATCTGCCAGATTTAATTAACAATTAATTCAGTACTCCCAAAATACATTATAGTAAGTGGCCAGTAAAGTGGGAGAAGAATAGAGTGAACTTTATAGTTACTTATGCTATGTGTATCTGACATAAATAAAACACCATGTACATTTTTTATTGAACGGATTGTAATTTCCGCTTCCATGACTCAAAGGGTTAAACCTTCCCATCACAGGAAACGTCTCAGGTTACGTATGTAACCATAGTTCCCTGAAGAGGGAACGAGACGCTGCGTCGAACGCTTTGGGGAATCCTTGGATGCTGTCCGCGCGAAGCACAATATGTAAACTTCCGGCGCGCGCGCGCGTGTGTGAGTGTTTGTTGCAGATCGGTTCATAACCAGTTCATAAAAGAGCGCCGGAAGCGGCAGCTTAGAGTTTGTCTGAAGCAAGCCCGGAAGGCGCGAGGAGCTGAGGCCAAAGACGCAGCGTCTCGTTCCCCCTTCAGGGAACTATGGTTACATACGTAACCTGAGACGTTCCCTTTCAAGGGAACTCGCGCTGTGTCGAACGCTTTGCGCTTTGATTCTCTTTAGTGATGTTATGGCTAACAAGAATAAGGTTTTTAAAGTGAGGAACTTTAGGGTAACCTCATCCAAAGGTTCAAAGGGTGCCTGGGACAACCCCTGGAGTACCAGGGATAAGTCCCAGGCAGGAACCTTGGTCTGGACTGCAGGCCTCAGCCTAATGGTGCCACGGAGGAAGCGTGTGACGAGGGGGTCCCTGCCAATGGACACGCCACCCAGAGGTACGTGGTAAGCCGCAATGGCAGCCACGTAAACCTTCAGGGTGGACGGGGCAACCCTGCAGCGAATCTATCTTGCAGGAACTCTAGCACTTTGCCAATGTGACAGGTAACTGGGTTCACCTGCTTCTTGCTACACCAAGAAGTGAAAAGTCTCCACTTCAGGGCGTACAGCTTCCTCGTGGAGGGAGCTCTGGAGTGGAGGATGGTCTCAACAACCTCGGTCGAGAGACCTGAATCTATGAGCTGGGCCCCCTCAGAGGCCAAGCCCACAGTTTCCAAAGTTCTGGGCAGGGGTGAAGAATCGAGCCCGCTGCCTGAGACAGGAAGTCCACTCGAACTGGGATCTCCCAGGGGACCCCGTCCAGCAGGAAAACAAGATCCGTAAACCACACTCTGCCCGGCCAAAGTGGAGCAACCAGTGTGAGACGGACCTTGTCCCGGCGAACTCTCTCCAGAACTCCCGGGAGCAGAGCAATCGGGGGAAAAGTGTACAGACATAGCCTCGGCAATGTCTGGACCATGGCATCTAGCCCAAGCGGGGATGGATGCAGGAGTGAATACCACAGAGGGCAATGCGTTGATTCCTCGGACGCGAACAGATCTACTTGTGCCCGGCCGAATCTGAACCAAATCTGCTCCACCACCTCTGGGTGGAGCCTCCATTCCCCGGGCCTCGGCCCCTGTCTCGACAGGAAGTCTGCTCCCACATTCTGGGTCCCAGGGATGTGAACTGCCCGTAGATGGAGCAGTCTCCCTTGGGACCAGAGGAGGATCTGCCGTGCCAGTTTGTATAGTGGTCGCGAACGTAGACCCCCTTTACGATTTATATAGGAGACCACAGTGGTGCTGTCAGTCTGAACAACCACATAATGGCCCATGAGGTCTGGGAAGAACGCTTGAAGCGCCCTCCAAACAGCCATCATCTCCAGCAGGTTTATGTGCCAGGACAACTGGTGTTTGTGCCACAGACCCTGGGCAGAGCGATCCCTCAGGACCGCTCCCCAACCTGTGAGGGAAGCATCCGTCGATAGCATGACACGTCGACAAGGAGCTCCCAACGCAGGTCCTTGAGACAGAAACCAGGGTTTCTTCCACATATCCAAGGCACGTAGGTATCGCCGCGTGACCTTGATAGTGCGGAAAGGGTTGCCCCTCGGGGAAAACCCTCTGGTTCTGAGCCACCACTGTAATGGCCTCATGTGTAGCAGGCCCAACACTCGTTGAAAGTGTTTTATAGAGATGGACTGGCCTATTTTGAGTTTCTTCACGGTTGACAGAATCGAATCAATGCGGGCGGGGGATAGCCGCGCTGTCATTGAAACCGAGTCCCATACCATGCCTAGGGAGGTGGTTCTCTGAAGAGGAGAAAGCACACTCTTCTTTGCGTTCAACCTCAACCCCAGCACTGATGCTGAACCGCTAACTGCGGCGACTGGGCAAGAATCAGCCAGTCGTCGATGTAATTCAAAACTCTTATGCCTTGGAGGCGCAGCGGGGTTAGCGCTTCGTCCATGCATTTCGTGAAAGTGCGGGGTGATAAAGCCAGGCCGAATGGAAGTACTTGATATTGGTACGCCTTCCCCCCAAAGGCGAACCTGAGGTACTTCCTGTGCTGTGGAAGGATGGAAATATGAAAATATGCGTCCTTCAGATCGATAGTGACGAACCAGTCCTCGGACCTGATCTGAGCCACTATCTGTTTCAAAGTCAGCATCTTGAATTTTAGCTTCATGACCGAGCGATTCAGAAGGCGCAAATCCAGGATGGGCCGCAGTTCCCCATCCTTCTTTGGAACGAGTAAGTAGCGGCTGTAAAAGCCTGTTTGAGAGGGGTACATGTTCTATGGCCCCTTTCCTCAGTAGAGAATCTACCTCCTGCTCCATTACCAGAGCCTGCTCGGGGTCCACCACCGTGGGTAGAACCCCATTGAACCTGGGCGGGCGAGACCTGAACTGGATCGAATACCCTTTCTTTATAATTCGCAGGACCCACTGAGAAACCTCTGGAAGACATGTCCATGCCGGCAGAAATTCTACTAGGGGAACCAGCCTCTCGAGGCTGGTCTCTGGTATCTGTGTAGCACACCCGCCAGGGCCTGGTTTTCTGGAGAACGCCTGGAGTGAATGCTCTAGGACCCTCCTTGGAGGGGGCGACCTCCTCAGTGCAACCGGTGTAACGGGCGGCAACTGAGGAGGGCCGCCTCCAAGAGGCCCGAAGCATCTGGCGTCAGGACCTCTTCGAGGTAGCCTTCTTGGCGAGGATGACGGTCCTCAGATCCGTCCTCCTGCCCGAAGGCTGAGGCTGGGAGCGCCTGCCCGACCCCCCGGTTTTCAGGGGAGGTTGGCGGGTTGAGACGCTCTGCCTTTGAGCGGCCCGCTGCACATATGAGGAGGCCTGGGGTTGTGGCTGGCTCACAGCCCCAGGTTGAGGGCGGCGAGGTAAGAGTACATTGAACGCCACCTGCTGCTTTGCCGCCTCCTGGAACTTCTCGACGACCGTTTTTACTGAATCGCCGAAAAGCCCAGAAGGCGACAGAGGGGCGTCCAACATAAAATTTTTCTCTTTGTTTTTCAGATACGTAAGATTCAACCACAGGTGCCTCTCCGTGGCCACACAGGCTGCCATGGAACGACCAATAGACCATGGAACGGCCATTTCTCATGAGCGCTGACCTAGCATGCTCCGCTCCCAGACACATTACACATAACAAGTGCTCATCTCCCCTCAAGAGGAAGCGAGGGCAATGAGATGTGCACTGTTTAAACGTCTGGTTCGCCATTAATATATATATATATATATATATATATATATATATACATATACGGGAGATCCCTGATTTTTAAACTAGATCGGGGGTTTTCTCTCTCAATATAACCAGCACACTCAACACACACACTCTCACACTGTGCTTGCGAAGACAAACAAAGCTGCCGCTTCCGACGCTCTTTAATGAACTGGTTTGTGACGTCACCTATCTGCGACTGTCACTCACACACGCGCGCGCCGGAATTTTACATATTGTGCTTCGCGCGGACAGCATCCAAGGATTCCCCAAAGCGTTCGACGCAGCGCGAGTTCCCTTGAAAGGGAACTTTCTGCATTTTATGAAAAACAAAACTAAATATTGTTCAGTATGTTTTTTTTTAAAGCCAATTGGACACAGAAAGTGTCTTGGAGCAGACTTACCTCCGTTCCATGACAGTTTTCCAGCATTTGGCCTAAGTTTCCACCATTTCAGTAATCAAGCTCTTCCTGTCCGATGAAGAATCTTTCTTTTTGCCACAATCCTCCGGCCTAAGGAGCGATTCCCCACCATTGCCGATCCATCTCCGTTATCTCATGGGCATCAGCCCAAACAAACGAGTCCTTGCACGCCAAGATCTACCCTCACCACTGTAGGTGTAACATTTGCAATCCCATTTTCTCTAATCTGGCCCATTCAGTCATTCCTGACATGGAGAAATGGACAATAAGGACCATCAAGCACTAAGCTCAAGTCTCGGGCAATGCTGCCCTTTTGTTTTCTGTCCCTGATTGAATTTTTCACAGTTATGCCATCGGGATCAATATTGATCAGGGGAATACACATTTTAAACAGTTTTCTGTAGCTGTGCTGACGCACTGCTTCCTTGTTCTTTTGAACTTCACTAATTAAATGTCACCACTCAAGTGCCATCAAAGCCACCAACAGGCAAAATAACAAACAATCATCTAAATGAGATGGAACTTCGTGATTGATGATCATTCAAAATCAAACAATGATTCCAGTACCCGAATACAGTATCAAACCGATGTGTCAGAGTTATATGTGCCAATATGTGCTGGTTATAAAGAGATTTAAGATTTTCCTCATCAAAAAATATTTACGAAACATTTAATAATCGATCTCTCAGCCCTGCACTGTTTTCACTGAGCTCTGGATTCCAATCGACCAGCATAAACCATGGGAAACAGTTAATTTCCAGTCCTCATTTATATAATTAAATATATCCGAACTGTTTTAAATGTAAACTTCCATATTTGTTCCTTCACGTAAAATCAACAATGTGCACAATCCTGCAAGGTTGCCCATTTATATCCCATCTCCTTTCCCTCACGTGCTTGATTCACGTGTTAGAGGACAAGCACCAGGCAATGGCAGCAGGTCTTCAGCAAGACAGTCTGTCTCTGGCAGACCCCACTCTCCTTCTCCCTACACTCAGCCACACCATGGCTTTTCCCTGCACCGCACCCCGTTCAACTATGCCCACCCCTCTTGGCAAACAACGTCCCCCTAGTGTTAGATAGCCACTAGTGGCGTAAGCTCAGCCGTCGCAGCGATTTCATTTAATTTCAGCGATTTCTGTTGGATCTTCTCTAACCTTCCCCATTGTTGAAGACCTGTAGCTCCTAGCGCGAGGCCACTAACCCTAACCCACTAGCGGCACAGGTCCAGATAAAACTTCGACCTCTTCCTGCTGCCTCTAAGCATTTCTCTACCATCGCCAATAAGCTCATTCACCAGACCCTAGCGTAAGGAGGCCTCCGCTAGCAACACAGGGCCAGACATCAGTCTCAAACTCTCTTTTTTCCCCTTGGCCTCAAGCTCAGGCCCATATTAGCTTACTTCCACCCGCCACTCGGCATCCCACCAGATCACCTTTCCATTCAATTGTATCACAGAGTTGCAGCAACTACAGCTGCTCAAAAAGGCCTCTCCCAAAATCAGATTCAAACTTTTGGTCATTGGTCATCAGATAACTTTAAGGACTATATTTGATCCAATAGCTTTCACATCAAAGAATCCCCATGATTTATTTACTCCAACCGTATCAGATAAATTCTTACCATGTCCGCCTCAATTAACGCATCCACTCAAATGGGGAAATAAAATCTACTTTGCTGCCACAACTGTATCTTCACACCCTCTCTTGCAGGTCCCCACTTCATCTGCAGCACTCTTGCAGGAGCTCCATTTCTGTCTAAACTTTGCTTCACTGGCACAGAAGTGTTATCTCCCTGCTAACCCTACCTCAAACTTTTACCTCGAACCTACACATCACATAAAACTTATCAGGTTATATAAACGGTTCCTTCAAAGGGTAAAAAGATGCTATGGGAATGCTTTGCTTGAGCTGATGTCTGAAGCACGAGTCTACACATACATGTTCTTGACTGAAGTTCAGAGAACCTATTTTCTGGCAGTGATGTGGAATTTGACCATGATGCACGCACATCTGTATTCTGCACATGTAGAAACAATATTAACCTAACCTAATCCTAAAGATCTCAGGCTAGGTCTGGAGGCTTTGGGACGAGATGTAATGTCATGTTGCCGTGCCCTTGCTTTGTGCATACAATGAGATGCTCATAGCACAATATAATCATATTTTTATTGTTTTGATTACATACCAAACTACCTTCATCTTATCAATAACTTCTTCATGATGGCATGCTCATCATCTCAATGTTGTGCCACCAACTTCTCTGATTGAGCTAATATTAGCCAATCATCTTTGTAATTTAGTATACAGATGATCTGGAGTCACAAAGGAGCGAGAGCAGCATCCATGCACTTGGTGATCGTACATGGGAAGAAACCTAGGCCGAAAGGAAGAATCATTTTGGTATGCTTCTCCCCAGTTTTTCAACTGATCCTGGAAAATGTTTTGGGTTTCATATGTAACCTTAGTTCCCTAAGGGGGAATGAGAGGCTGTGTCGAAACACGCAGGGGAATGTCTTGGCATGTGGTCTTGTGAAGCACTGTAAAAACAATCGTGCTATTGTGGAATGATCGTCGTCAATCTGTGACGTCATGATCCAGGATCATAAAAGGGCACCAGAAACTGGGAGCAGCAGCCCAGAGAGTGTCTGAAGCAAGCCCGGAGGCACAAGGTACTGAGGCAAATGATGCAGATCAAGTTCCATGACAGGGAACATCTCTGGTTACGTAAGGGGGAATGAGACACTGTGAGAAAGCCATAAAACGTTACCCTGAAAAAGAGCCATAGAGGCATCAGCGCTCCTAATGTAGTGGGCATTGACCCTCATGGAGAAGGAATTCCTAAGCCAGAGATGTAGCCTCAGCTACCTGTCTGCTCAAAGTAGTTTAGATGCTGGGGCCCACTCGAGGCCTACTGCTGAATTACCTTGTTCTTAAATCCTGGCCATGATCAGAAAGGGGGAGACGACAGAAGCCTCAACCCACAAGGAAACAAGTACAGAATGAGTCACCTGGGGTACGTGGAAAGCAAGGCAGCCACGTAAACCTCGGGTGGGAGGAGACAACCCTGTAATGAAGTTGTCCTGCAGGAAAACAGCACGACTTAGGGGTATACAGATTCCTTGTGGTGGGGGCTCTGGGAAGACTGGAAACTATGCACTATGTCCCCTCGGAAGCCAAGCACAGAGGTACGCATTCTCTCCAGAAATCCCGGGAGCAGGGCAATCGGGGAAGGGAACGAATGTAGTTTCGACCACATCCAAAACCTAGCATCCAGCCCAAAGAGGATCTGGAAAAGAGTGGGATACAACAGAGAACCACAGGAAGTTCCCCAATTTTCCCCAGGCCTCAGCCAATTCCTTGACAGGATGCCTACGCCCATATGATAGGCAACCACCGCTGTGTTGCTGGATTGTGGTCAACAAGTTAACGGTCTGCCTTGCAGAACTCATTGGGAGACCTCTGGTAGGCGGAGATATATACGACCAGAAACTCTCCAGAGGAAAAACAGTATTAAAAGGAACTGACTCCTCAGGACCCCTGCCAAACCGTAAGGGTGCATCTGTCAATAGCAAACACATCGACAAGGAACATAAGTTAGGGGTCCTAGAGACTAGAACCTGATAGAAATTCTGGGAGGGGGTGACTACACAAAGCGACCCGACTAAAGGGACTGCAGTTAAGGAGAATCGCCACACTTGGTGTCAGAACCTCTGCTCATAGCCTTCTTAGCAGAGGAGGCGGTTCTCAGATCTGGCCCGTGCCAGAGGGCTAAGGCTGAGATTGGCCAGACCCCCCGTTTTTTTGGGAAGGATAGCGTGTAACAACACTCTGCTTGGGGTGAGTGACCCCTCAGGATCACTCCCCACCCGTAAAGGACGCATCCGTCGCTAGTATTGGGGACTAATATTCTCTATCCTCTATTCACTAGTGATGGGGACACTGTACTGCAACAAGCACCGTCCTTCAGATGAGACGTTAAACCGAGGTCCTGACTCTCTGTGGTCATTAAAAATCCCAAGGATGTCCTTCGCAAAAGTAGGGGTGTAACCCCGGCATCCCTGGCCAAATCTGCCCGTTGGCCTTGGTCCATCACGGCCCCCTAATCACCCCCCTACATTAATTGGCTTCATTGCTCTGTCTCCTCTCCTTAGCTGGTGTGTGGTGAGCGTTCTGGCACAGGTTGCTGTCGCATCATCCAGGTGGATGCTGCACACCGGCGGTTGAGGAGATCCCCCCCCCCCTCCCAAGCGCTATATAAATTTAATCATTTTTAATGTTTTATTTTTGTCATTCTTCTTTATTTAAAGCACTTTGAATTACCATTGTGTATGAAATGTGCTATACAAATAAACTTGCCTTGCCTATATAAATGTAACTGATTATTATTATTATTATTATTAGTATTACACGTTGACACAGAGCTCCGATACGTGTGCTAGAACCAGGGTTCCTACACTATAGAAGGTGCGCAGGCTTGCCTCGTGACCTTGATAGTGTGGAGATGGTGACCCCCCCCCCCCACCCCCCACCCCCCACCAAAACGTTGGTCCAAGTACGTTTGGGGACCAAAAAATGTCAACACAAGAACAAGTATTTAATATATTTACAATCGTTGTGGGGGTCGACGTCTTAACTCCGAAATATGGTGTATTCCAGAACCACACACACACACAAGCTAACCTTTTGAAAAAACAAAGATTATAAAAAAGTAAATATAGAAAATGAATGAACAAACAGAGCATGTTGAAATGCATGACAAACTATGAGAATTTAATTAAGACCTTAAAATGAAAGAAAAACAATGTGTTTCTGGAAGAGAAAAAAGAAAAGGGAGATAAAGATTGAGACAGAGAGAAAGAGAAAGAGACAAGAGGAGCATTTCCCCCGGCCTTTTCCCATGCTTAGTTAGTGATTTGGGGATATCGCTCTAACTGTATCAGTGGGAAACCTCTCTATACTGCTTACTTGAAACACCGGAAAAAGGGTTAGCAGAGCTGAAACTTTTCTCTTGTTTTGTTTTCCTTTTAACGGGTTTGTTCTGTGCTGTCGGACACCATTTCCTCTGGACTGAGCTGAGATGATATATCAACTTTCTTGCAGCCCATGGATCACTTCAGCAATGGTTTTCAAACTAGATCACGTTTGAACTGTGAAAGAACAGGACTTTTATGCACCATGATTCATGGAACTAATGCAGTATCACAGTTTACTGATTAACAATATATTTAATACACTGTAACTCTACACTCTCATTGTCCAGGTCAAAGGTTGAATCCATGTTCCTGTGTCAGAATGCTTGGGATGCTCAAATATGTAATAATGACATTATGAATTGAAAACACCTGAATCAATTGGAGTCTCGTCATCGTCACTGTTAAATACTGAGTGTGCCACTCCTGGAGAGACCTTTTCCCCCGTGTATGCATGCTGTTGTCCTCGAAGGTACAGGACGAGAGCAGGAGGGGATGTGCTGCCAAGCCATAAGTTGCAGGACCTGTATGCCCATGCAGGGATGCATGCGTCAGCATGAGAATGGCCAGTCAGCATAAACCCCTCAAGTGTTGTGGTTCAAGAATAAGAAGGAGAAGCCGCCGCCGCCCCAGACCGTAGATGAGAGCATGATTGAACCAATCCATCTGAGCACTATCTTTCCTGCACCAGATCCTCTATTTATTTAGGACATTTTTATCCTTATGGACTGAATGTCTCTCTGAGGCTTGTTGCCACACCCACTGTGTCTGATAGTGGCTCCTTCTGCAACAATGCCAAAACAAAAGAGTTGGAAAACATCTACAAATTTTCAACTACATTTGTATTTTAATCTACTTTATATTAAGCTGCACTTAAAAAATATTGCTTGAGAATTAAATCACCATATTAGAAATAATTTCATTTGACACTGAATGTTGGTGTAGCAGTGTTAAAAATTCAGCTTTTTCATCACATGAATAAGTGACATTTTAAAATATATTAAAAGAGCAAACAATTATTTTAAATTTATATTTATATTATAACTGTTTTTTAATGTTTTTTTTATCAAGTCACTGCAGTCTTTCATAAACATAAAAACCGAACCAAAATATTTGAGTGGTGATGAATCCTAATATAAATATAATCAATATGAATAAATATCTACATAGACTTTTATTTTATTACCAGAAAGGTTTGCGTCATATAAATAGATCCTTAAACCATTTTGAAAGTACAAATTTTTGTTAACAGAACATTTTTACAACCCTTTAATATATCACACAACTATTAAACATGTAAATCTAACATTAGTTAATACTCTTAAGCTGTTCTACACACAAACATGTGCACACACACAAAGACATTGAGCTGCACAGAAATACCCTGACTCAATTAACCCATGCTTAATTTCAGACCTTCCATTGCAACATCTAAAATTAAGCCGGGGACAAACGCAAGATGCTATCTGCCAGAAAGATTAACCTGCCAGTGGTAGATCAAAATGGACTGGATTTGGGGCCCCTGTGATTAGCAACAATTAAAAAAAGTATGTCTGTTTAAACTTCATTAGCAACTGGGCTTTTGCTTCAACAGAGTGGGCACAACTCAACTCACAACTTTTTAATTAAAAGTTAATCCAAGGAATTGCCCCCAATCTGCAACCAAAATATTTTTTCCCCCTCTGTTGTCTCCTGGGGTGTCACAATTGAGCTTGTAAGGTGTTTTCAAGGAAGTCCATCAAGAAATGATCTAGGTTTGCTTGATAACTTCTTTCCAACAAGTAGATTGGGGGTTGAGAGATTGAGAAAGAGAAAGAAAAGGAAGGAGAGAGGATTGAAACATTAAGGTAGAAACATTGAAAGAGAGAGAGAGAGAAAGAGAGAGAGAGACTCCTCCAGATAACATCAATTTAGCATGCTATTATCTAAAATGGTGGAGAAGCACATGCCTGCACAGTCTGACATAAATCTTAGAGAGCTGGGGGGACATTGAATATGCATGAGCTGAAACAGATACGACACTGCCGCCACATTAATATTCCTGTCACTGGAGGTTTTCAAACTTTCAAGTGGATGACTTGAGCGAAGCCGGTCTAGAGTCACTCTAAAACAGGGGCAAAATAATCTGATCCATAATTAAAGATGTACAAGCCTGTGAACCATAGTAGGAGACAAAGCAGAGCAGAGAGAGACTCTTCAATGGTGTTTAAATGATCCAACGAGTGAACAGAGTCAAGAAAAAGTATGAATATAAATCAAATCTTATATTGTAGAAAAACATCAATGCTGTTTGGTGGTGAACTGCTTGGACAATGGTGACATTTAATTTTGGACAGAGCAAGATAACACTTGAAAAGTATCATAATAATATTTATTTACAGTAAAGGCCACATGGGTTTAGATAGGACTAATAAGACGTTTTTAAATTAAGAGTGGTTTAAAAGCTCACATAACATTTGAGGCCACTCTATCACTGTCCCATGGTATTACCATAATGCATTAATATATAAAAAACTAACATACCATCTTAAAATATGTAAATATTTTGCACACCATCGTAAAATATGAGAAAAACATGTTTAAAAGTATTATATGTTCAATAAGTTAAATAATCATAAATCTTATATTTAAAAAAATATACACTGTGTATATATATATATACACAGTGGAAATCACTAACTCGAGCTCGGTTAACTCGCCAACGTTAAGGCAACGTTTTTGAAGTGGAACCGCCAAATTCCCTCATTGTCATATCATTTTCTTATCGGTTATGTCGATTATTTTATGTCGCCAAATCCTAATACCTCGAGCTCAAGAGGGACACATTCACCACTTAACACCGGTTATCTGGATCCCTGTGACTAATTATAGCACCGAGTTCACTGTGCATATGCTGAGTTCACGTTACACATTATAACGGCTGTCAGTGTTTGACGACTGCCCACATGGAAAATGGAACTGAAATAAAACTCGAGGCAATTAAACTCGTCACACAAGCCTTTATAGATGGATTTATAGATAGATTTCGTACCAGCACACTCCTCTCAAACATATAAAGACCAAAGTACAAAACAAGGAAAAGGGAAACAGTAGACTATACTATATAACAGTCATCGGTAGAGCGGCCATCTCTCTCCTCACTGAAAAACAGACTCCAGACTCGGAGTTCAATTCAAGGGAAAGGAAGAACTGATTCAAAGTCACTTTGGGTAAAAGCGTCTGCCAACTGCAAAAAATGTGCTTGCTTAAAATTTGGAAGACATAAATATGACCCAGCAAACAGGCATGCCAAAACAAAGCAGTGGCAGCTTCTGTGTCTTCAGTAGTGGTTTGTGTGATTGTGTGACTATATCTCATTGGGTCCTGTGCCAAATCAAAAAGGGATATTTAGGGGATTATGGGGGCCACCCACAGTGGTGGCTCCCAAGAAGGTTCTGATTCGGGAGCAAGAGGTAAAAGTTTTTCAGGAGAAAGGCCAAAATATGTTTACCTCTCCCAGACAGAGAAAACGATCTCTGCAGCTGTTATTTTATAATTCCAAAGAAGTATGGGGGGCTGCGGCCAATTTTGGGTGTTAACCTTGAGGCAGATTGTATCAAAGGTCCAATGACTGGTTTGTCATGATACATCTCAAGGACACATACCCAATGTATCAATTTGTCCACAATACAGGAAGCTCCTGAGGTTTATCTTTACATGCTCAAGGTTTACCAATATTGGGTTCTTCCGTTCTGTCTAGCATTATCAACACATACTGTTGCCGAATGCAAGGACACAATGCCAGCAATGTTGCATCTTCAAGGCACATATGTCCTGAACTATATCAAGTGCTATTTCGTAAATGCTCATTCACAGCAATTACCAGGTTGGCATCAAGATGTCATTCTCGCTGACTTGAAAATGTTGGGGTTGAGGTTGAACATAGAGGAGAGTGTGCTTTCTCCAGTACAGAGGACCACTTGTATAGCCGTGTTGTGTTATTAGATTACAATGCGCATCTTTCACCCAGCATGCTACATGTTTTTCTCCCGTAAAAAGTAGTAGTAGCCAAGGACCAGGGGGTTTGCCCTGGTGATACTTGCATGTCATGGCCTTGTTGAAGAAACCCTGGATCTTTTCCCAAGGTCCCTTAATGTGAGCTTGTTGTCGTCACAAGATGCTAATGATGGATGCTTCCCTCACAAGTTGGGGAGCAGTCCTAGATGGACACTCAGCTTGTGGCCTGTGGAGGGGACACACCATTTCTCCTGGCAGAGCTTGTGTAAGTTCTGTAAGCCAAAGTCAGTCCTTTGAATTTGATGCATGCTGCAAGTGGGAGCCAGTGTAGTCAGATGAAGAGTGGTGTGACAACTGTCCTTTGGGGTTTTTGAAGACAAGACCAGATGCGGCGTTCTGGATCAGTTGCAGGGGTTTGATTGCACTAGCAGGAAGTCCAAACAATAGAGAGTTCTGATAATCAAGCCTGGAAATGACCATGGCCTGCACCAGAAGTTGTGCCGCTTGCTTAGTTAGGAACAGCCTGATCCTTTTGATGTTGTGAAGTGCAAACTTGCATGATCGAGCAGTCTCTGCGACGTGATCTTTGAAGTTCAGCTGGTCCTCAAAGATCACTCCAAGATTTCTGGCAGACCATGATGGGGTAATCATGGTGGTGCTGATTTGGATGGTGAAGTCGTGTTGTTGAGTTGGATCGGCAGGAAAGACTAGAAACTCTGTCTTTTCCAGAATGAGTTGCAGATGTCTGCTAGGCAGCTCATGATTTGCACAGCTACCATCAGGGTATCGCGCTGCACTCAGGGTAGGTTTTATCCCTGATCCAAAATCAGGGAGCAGACATCATGTAGAGCAGTGGTTCTTAACCTTTTTGGAGGTACTGAACCCCACCAGTTTCATATGCGCATTCACCGAACCCCGGTACCCCTTTTTATTCCCGGGGAAATTCATTATAGTGACTCTTTATACTCATATAGTCATTATATTGACTCCTTATGATGAACCTGCACATCAAAGAGCATCCGCGAAATTCACGTTAATATTATTACACTTAAACTTAACGAATAAATATAACATTGTTATATTTATAAAACAGCTGTCTTTGTTAAAATCTGTGTATTATATAAGATGCAATCTATAGTAACATCAATTATAAATTATCAGTATATTTTGCACACTTTTCCATGCGCATAGGAAGGTATGGAAATGGAACAGAAGCAGGGCGGTTACCATATTTCGCGGAAGCTCTTTGATGTGCAGGTTCATCATAAAGAGTCACTATAATACAATATTATACAACACTATAATACTTCAGTCTGTAATTCCTCTGTTTAAGATCCTCTGTTTGGCACAAGCATATATATATATATTGATATTATGGCGAGCCAGAGCTTCAGACAGTGTGTGTATCCCTGCCCTCGCTATATCACGGGTGGTGATACACACCAGCTCTGTGTAATGTGTCTGGGAGCGGAGCATGCACAGGCAGCGTTTGAGGGCGCTGCCTGTCCCTCATGTGAGCAGTTACCTCTTAGGACGCTCCGCTCCCGCCTGGCGCTCTTTGAGGAGGGCGCCCAGGCTAGCGGTCCTCAGGGCTCTGGTCCCGCTGTTGCTGAGGCTCAGCGTCGATCTCGGTCCTGGGGATCGCAGATGGATCTGACGGAGGGGATTGAGACGGGCGCTGCCCTTTCTCAGCCTTCACCCGGCAGATCTAGTGCCGGCTCTCATGCGGAAGCACGCGCTGCGGCTTCTTCCGCGGTGGGTGAGGCACCGGCGCTGCAGCTATCTAGTTCCGAGGAACTAGATGCTGCATGCGCCGAGGCTGGGGATGAGGACTCGTCACCTTTTTCCCCAGCCTATGATGAGCTGGTAGAGGTTTTGACTCGCGCCGTTGCCAGACTTAACATCAGCTGGCCGGCAGAGAGGCAGGATGTTCGTCCAAAAAGCAAGTTAGACGAGCGTTTTTTGCCCTCGCGAGCTCAGCCTCTGCGTCGGGGTCTGCCGTTTTTTCCCGACCTCCACACTGAGGTGTCGAGGTCGTGGAAGAAACCGGCATCAGCTAGAGTGCATAATCCAACTACCAAAATATATTCATCTGTTTTGGGTCTCAAAGAGTATGGTTACGCGGCGCTTCCCAAGGTTGAGGAGACTTTAGCCACCCATTTGTCTCCTCAGTCAGCGTCGCTTAAGACCCCGACGCTACCCACCAGACCCTTAAAAACGTCTTCGGCTCTGTTGGGTAAAGCTTACGCTGCTGCTGGTCAAGCCGCAGCCTGCCTTCATACTATGGGGCTGCTGCAGGCTTACCAGGCAGACGTGCTTGGAGATCTTGATGAGGGCGGCGGTATCGGTCCCCAGGCAGTTTCAGAGTTGCGCCGGGCAACCGATTTATCTCTCCGGGCCACCAAAGAGACCGCTCGCGCCATTGGGCGGTCTATGGCAGCCGTGGTGGCTGGGGAGAGACATCTTTGGTTAAATTTGTCAGAGATGCAAGATAAAGACAAGAATTTCTTATTAGACGCTCCGCTTACGCCCCCGGGTCTCTTCGGCGACGCTGTCTCCCGCGTCGTCGAGAGGCACCAGGAGGCTTCTAAGCAGGCGGCGGCGTTTAAGAAACTTATCCCCCGCCGCCCTCAGGTCTCCGGGGCTGCTGAGCGGGAGCAGCCCCAGAAAGCCAGCTCATCGCACCGCAGTGTGCAGAAACAGAGCGTTGCCACCCGGACCCCTCCCCAGAAAGCGGAGGGCCGGGGGGGTCGCTCTGTCCCGCAGCCTTCTAGGAATAGGCCGGATCTGAGGACCGTCATTATCTCTAAGAAGGCTACGGGGAAGCGGTCCTGACGCCAGGTGCGTCGGACCGTTGAGGGCTGTCCCCATCGGGGTCGGGCAGTGTTCACCTCCGTCTACGGTGCCTGCCCTTCCCCGCTGCCCTCAGGGGGTCCGCTCGCTAACCCTGCCACCTCGTGTGCTTCAGGGCGCAGCGGCTCCCAGCGAGCGTTTGTCCCAGTGTCTGCCCGGAAACGTTGCAGCACCAGGATGCTCGCTCCCTCCGAGGAGGGTCCTAGAGCTTTCGGCCCGGTCGTTCCCTGCCGGTTCGCCGCTTCAGGGCACCGAGTCGATGGTTCGATCAATCCCAGAGGCCAGTCCCGAGGGGCTGGTTCCCTTAGTAGACTTTCTGGCAGCGTGGAAACTTCTGCCGAATGTGTCTCGTTGGGTCCTGCGCACCATTCAATTTGGGTACACCATC
The DNA here is from genome assembly GCA_037043235.1 of Rhodeus uyekii. Classification (NCBI taxonomy): domain Eukaryota; kingdom Metazoa; phylum Chordata; class Actinopteri; order Cypriniformes; family Acheilognathidae; genus Rhodeus; species Rhodeus uyekii. The sequence goes on along the minus strand of JAWRVZ010000192.1, from coordinate 290,204 downwards.
CAATTTCGGACCTCGCCTCCGAGGTTCGCGGGAGTTCTGGTCACTACGGTGGCTCCCGAGCAGGCTCTGGTATTGGAACAGGAAGTAGTGACACTGCTAGGGAAAGGGGCCATAGAACATGTTCCCCCCTCAGACAGACAGTCAGGTTTTTACAGCCGATACTTCTTGGTTCCCAAGAAGGATGGAGGTCTACGCCCTATCTTGGATCTGCGGTTACTCAACAAGGCAGTATTGCAGCTCAAGTTCAAGATGCTTACTCTCAAGCAGATCGTTCCACAGATCAGGTCCGAGGACTGGTTTGTGACGATAGATATGAAAGACGCGTATTTCCATATCTCCATCCTTCCTCAGCACAGGAGGTTCCTCAGGTTTGCCTTTGGGGACGAGGCATACCAATATCGGGTCCTCCCGTTCGGTCTAGCTTTATCTCCCCGCACCTTCACCAAGTGTGTAGATGCAGCTCTCGCACCTCTTCGCCTGCAGGGCATCCGTATTCTCAATTATCTGGACGACTGGCTAATTTTAGCTCAATCGAGGCAGCTGGCGGTTCGGCATCGAGATGCCGTTCTCGCTCATATGAGGGTGCTGGGCTTACGGCTGAATGTCAAGAAGAGTGTTCTTTCCCCCCTTCAGACAACCACCTTTCTCGGGGTAGTCTGGGACTCTATTTCGATGCGAGCGCGTCTGTCTCCCGCCCGCATCCAGTCTATCCTTTCAGCCGTAAAGCAGATAAAGCTAGGCCAGTCACGCACTGTGAAGCAGTTCCAGAGACTGCTAGGGCTCATGGCAGCAGCGTCCAACGTTATTACTTTTGGCCTGTTGCACATGAGACCCCTTCAGTGGTGGCTCAGGACCAGGGGGTTTTCCCCGAGGGGCAACCCATTTCGCATGATCAAGGTCACGCGGCGCTGCCTTCGTGCCTTGGCCGTGTGGAAGGATCCCTGGTTCCTCTCCCAAGGTCCAGTGCTGGGAGCTCCTTGTCGTCGCCGAGTGCTTACGACGGATGCATCCCTCACGGGCTGGGGAGCAGTTTTGGAGGGTCGCTCAGCGCAAGGTCTGTGGAGCGGACACCATCGCTCTTGGCACATCAACTGTCTCGAGATGATGGCGGTCTTTTTTGCTCTGAGGAGCTTCCTCCCAGACCTCAGGGACCATCATGTTTTGGTTCGGTCGGACAACATTGCGGTGGTCGCCTATATAAACCATCAGGGGGGCCTGCGTTCACGCCCTCTGTACAAGCTAGCGCGTCAGATCCTCCTTTGGTCCCAGGGGAAGTTGCTGTCTCTCAAAGCAGTTTATATCCCAGGGACTCAAAACGTGGGAGCAGACATCCTGTCGAGGCAGGGGCTGAGGCCCGGGGAATGGAGGCTCCACACCGAGGTGGTGGAGCAGATTTGGGAGAGGTTCGGTCGAGCTCAGGTGGATCTGTTCGCGTCTCGAGAGACGTCGCACTGTCCGCTCTGGTTCTCCCTGTCTCATCCAGCTCCTCTCGGACTGGATGCTATGTCTCAGGAGTGGCCGAGGCTACTCCTGTACGCCTTTCCCCCGATTGCTCTGCTCCCGGGAGTTCTGGAGAGGGTTCGCCGGGACAAGGTCCGTCTCATCTTAGTTGCCCCGCGGTGGCCGGGCAGAGTGTGGTTTCCAGACCTGGTTTCTCTCCTAGACGGTACTCCTTGGGAGATTCCGGTCAGGAAGGACCTTCTGTCCCAGGCGGGGGGACTGATTCTACATCCCCGCCCGGAACTTTGGAACCTGTGGGCTTGGCCTCTGAGGGGGCCCAGCTCCTAAGTTCTGGCCTCTCCACTGAGGTGGTTGAGACCATTCTTCACTCCAGAGCTCCCTCCACGAGGAAACTTTATGCCTTGAAGTGGAGACTCTTCACACTATGGTGTAACGAGCGTCAGCTGGACCCAGTGGGCTGCCATGTTAGGTCGGTACTTGAGTTCCTGCAAGAGCGCTTCGTATCTGGGTTATCTCCTTCCACTCTGAAAGTGTATGTAGCGGCCATTGCAGCCTACCATTGTCCTTTGGGGGGTCTATCTCTGGGGAGACACCCACTCATTACGCGTTTCCTCCGTGGCACTCTGAGGCTTAGGCCTGCAGTTCGCCCCAGGGTACCTACTTGGGATCTCACTGTGGTGCTCCAAAGTCTAACTCGAGCCCCTTTTGAGCCCATTGGGGGGGTGGCTCCAAAGTTCGTCACCCTCAAAACGTTATTCCTTCTGGCTATCTCTTCCCTGAAAAGAATAGGCGATTTACAAGCTCTCTCGGTCGCTCCCTCGTGCCTCGAGTTTGCTCCTGGGATGGTCAGAGCCGTTCTCCATCCTAGACCTGGGTATGTCCCTAAAGTGCCTACTTCTGTAGTTACTCCTGTGGTGCTGCAAGCCTTCTGTCCTCCCCCTTTTCGAGAACCGGACCAGGAACAAAGGAATCTTCTCTGCCCTGTACGGGCCTTGGATGCTTACGTCCACAGAGCTGCCCTGTGGCGTAGGTCGGACCAGCTATTCGTTTGTTTTGGCCCTCCCAAGAAAGGGGCGCCGGTCTCCAAGCAAAGAATGAGCAAGTGGATGGTCGAGGCCATCTCTCTTGCTTATGAGTCCGCCGGGCTGTCTTCGCCTTTGGCAGTCCGTGCCCATTCAACTCGGGGTATGGCCGCCTCCAAAGCTCTCGTCTCTGGGGCTTCTCTCAGTGATATCTGTGATGCGGCAGGTTGGTCCTCGCCGCACACCTTTGTCAGGTTCTACAGTCTAGACCTAATCTCCACTCCTGGGGCCCGGGTGTTGTCGTCCGAGGGCGATCACATCTGACAGGCTCTGGTCGCTATGGCAGCGTTGGTATTTCGTTCCCACAGCGCTAGACGCAGCTCGAGTTCCCGTGAAAGGGAACGTCTCGGTTATGTATGTAACCTTGGTTCCCTGAAGAGGGAACGAGACGCTGCGTCTCTCGGCCATACCTCCTTCGAGCCTGCCAACAGCGCCTACTTCAGAGACTGGGCTGCAGTCTGTTTGGCGTGGCTAGTATTTATAGATTCCTGGTTCGTGACGTCACCCGTTGACGTCATCCGCGTCACCTGACGGGTCAGATTATATAAGTGCTTCATGACGGATACACGCGGGCGCGTTCCCACAGCGCTAGACGCAGCGTCTCGTTCCCTCTTCAGGGAACCAAGGTTACATACGTAACCGAGACGTTTTACAGAACGTGTCATGTTTGCTGTGATCTCGCATTCAAATGATTTACACGCTTTGACCATGCAGAGAAGCACGAGAAATTAAGTCATTATTTCGAGAAAGTTTCCCGTTATTTTGAGATACTAAGTCATTATTTCGAGATACTAAGTCAATATTTCGACTTAAATAATTTTTTTCTTTTTTTCTCAACTGTGGCAGAAACGGGCTTCCATAAATATCTTTCCCTCAGTTCTAGATTTCCTACATCTGACCTCTGGAGAAAAGGGAACTAACCAATGCCATATTATGTTACTATTACAAGAGCAAGCTCCGTCCCACGACTGACAAATATAAAAATGCTCGCGCGAAAAAAAAACAGCAGTCGAGATCGAGCGAATGTTTGCGCGCGCGCGAGTGATTAAAATGAGCTCGCGGGTACCCGTATTTACGCGTTTAGCTCTGTTTTCCGCTCGCAGATATAATTTACGCGCGCGTGTTTTGTGCTCGTATATTAATGGCACGGTTTTGCCATTATATTTAGGGACCACTGCTCCACCGAACCCCTAAGACTGACTCACCGAACCCCTGGGGTTCGATCGAACCCAGGTTAAGAACCACTGATGTAGAGGCCTTGGCTGAGGCGCGGGAAATGGAGCCTCCATTCTAGTTACCTGAGAAATTCCCTGAAGCGGGAACAAGACGCTGCGTCAAGACACTGTGGGAACGCCTCTACATGATTAAATGATATGGTTAGCAGCCATATCACCCTGTAGCCTAAGACTGGTTGCCCTTGGAAGCTAAGCACGGTTGAGCCTGGTAAGTACCTGAATGGGAGACCTACTGGGACTTGGTCCATCATGGTCTCCTGCTCACCCTCTTACTCTGATTCGCTTCATTGTTCTATCTCCTCTCCACCATTAAGCTGGTGTGTGGTGAGCGTTCTGGCGCAATATATGGCTTGCATCGTATCATCCAGGTGGATGCTGCAAATTGGTGGGGGTTGAGGAGATTCCCCCGCTTCTATGTAAAGTGCTTTGAGCATCTGGAAAAGTGCTATATTAAATGTAACTAATTATTATTAGTGGTTTTGTGAGTAATGATCCTGTGATGGCCCTAGTGGCGGCCACACAAAGGTGGTAATGTGAACATTACATACACGCATGCAAACACCTTAACTGTAGGTATGTGCTCACTTATGTTTTGTTTGTAATCATTTCATGATTTGAGAGTATTTGTTTATTCTTTGTTGGTTATGTGTTTTACATCTTTAGTTGCATTGTATCTATTGTTTATTTGTTTCTTTTTTTGAGTTTAAGTAACGAGGAGTGACTGTTTGGCAGACATGGCGTCCCGGGGTGACAGACATTGGAGTCCGGGCGGGAACAGAAGATTAAGTAATTGGTTCCGTCCGGATCTACTATGTGCTGGCATTTCCCAGGGGTGGAAGAAAAATGTTTGTCTTTGTAAATTGATTTTCTTAGGTTGTACATTTTTATAGTGTTTCATTACATTTTCTTTCTTTATGTTGGATTTGGTATATTTATATGTTGGGTTTAATTTTGATTTGTTTAGTATTGTGTAGGATGTAGTTATTTTGTTTCCCCCTTTTGTGTTGTTATGGGCCCATCTTTCCCTTTATAAGTTGTTACTTTGTTTAGTGTGGGAGGTTAGCCTTACTCAGACCCCTCCTGGTCTGTTTTACTTTTGTTTGTTTTGTTTAGTTTGTTTGTTGTGTTGTAAGTTACTTTGTTTGGGCACTAATAAATGCCATTTTTTGAGTAAAAGCTGGTGTTCCTTGTGCTGATCATTTGGTCCCTCACAGATCCCTTGGTCAGGGGTGTGAGGTATGATGCTGACTCAGGGGAGAGATAGCTCGCAAGTGTCTCTTCAGTTCTGGCGAGTTATTCGTTCTTCTGGCTAGTTCTTTGCAAGTGTCTCTCAGGTTGAAGACAGGAAACTGGTTTCTTCCATGTTGTTCCTTCCATGGCAAACCCCTATGGGGAGGTTGTGAACTAGATAATTTAATCTAATTTACTTTTTTCTATATGTTCTACTTTTATGAAGAATGTTATGTTTCATGCTTTTCTGATGGCCAGTCAATGTTGAGTCTGGCCACAGCACGGGTCACACTTGAGTCCTCTGTATCTCCTGTCTCGATGCTAACAACATTCAACACCTGGATAGTTGCAGTACTGGTACCTCACCTTGGGCAGAAGAAACTTCAATGCATGCTTACAAACTCTTGAATAATGCACTGGACCAGGTGAGGGTTGGCCCATCTCTAACCTCTCTGCCAGGTCCATCTGCAATCCCTACGATCTAAGTCAACACTCTGTCTTGGCAGCATCAGGGCCAGAACCATGAGGAGTACCCAGCGGGAGTGAAACATTTTCAAAGATACCCAGGCCCAATTCTTATAATCAGTCTCCTCATTGGATGACTGGGGATGCTCTGCTTTCAAACAAATAAAAAACAGCTTTTGTGTCTCCCCACTCATGATAAAGTGAGGGTAGGGAGAAGTACACTGCTTAAACTTTTGTATGCTATGTTTGTTCCAGATATGCTCTATAGTTTCCTGATCATGGCATCACCCACCAGTGACCTTCTGTCACACTATTGCAGTGGTTCCCAACCTATTTTTGCGCCGCGGACCGGTAAACGTTTGATAATTGTACTGCGGACCTTGGGGGGGTACATGATGCTCAATTGTTGACACTGGGGGAGGAGGTTGGGGGGTGGAAAGCATGATGCTCGATTGTTGACCGGGCTGGGGGGGGGGGGTTGGCTATACTCCGCTGAACTTCTGACGGGGAAGCGAAACACACCTCCTCGCCGCCAAAGCTACAGCGCCACAGCCGCTTGCAAGGAACTAACATGTGAAGATTTATTTCACTCATCAGTTTGCACAGTTCATCTTAGACAAACTTCACAGTAAGGTTCATATGATGGAAACAGTGATATTGACCTAAGACAATAGTATTATCAGTCTCAGATGTGAGTTTGTTCTTTGGGTACAGAGTGTTTTTTTCCAGATAGACTAAGAGAAGGAGGGTTCAAGTCCCTGGTTTTAATTTAACAGTGTATGAGCAATAAAAGTCACTATAAGAGCAAGAGGTTATGAAGTCATGTGATTTGTACATCACTAAAACCCTGCTGCAAGAATATCTTATATCATGAGGTCATCTCCATCCATGTGCTCCACTCCATGAGTGTCAGGTCCATCTTGGTTACAATATTGTATAAGTTCAAATCTAGTTTGTGACATTTCCTGTTTTCTCTTTACTTTAAAGAAAGAAAAACAATTACCAGGTTGGGAAACAAAAGTCAAGAACTAATTCTGTTATTTTCATAACACTTGAGGTCAAGTTGTTACCAAGTCGTGTGTAGTTGGCGTGCGATGCGGATACAGGTACAGAACTCGGATCGTCAAACAGAACTGGTTTATAAAAGGAAAACAAAACAGCAAAAGGGAGTGCATAAACTTAGGGAGCATCCACACATAGACAATTTGACATAACTATTACGATAACAACTGACAACAATGTAAACAAAGAAGAACTAAAATACTGACTATGATTACACTGAAACACAAAACACCTGTGAATGATAAGTGATCATGGGACTGATGAGTGTCGGTGAGATAAGGAATATGGCAAAATAAGAGTCCATGGTGACGGTGAATGTGACAATTTAGTCCTACATGTAAGATTTATGTTTTTGTATTACATATAAAATGTCCATCCATTTTATTACACAATTTTAACATAAATTATTTATCAAATATAATAATTTACCATATAATTTTTTTCAAATATTACCAGATTTATTCCAATCTCAAAAATCTAAACTTTATGAATATTGATTGTTCCACATCTATCCATATTTTAACCATGCTCACATTTTTAACTGAATGAACCGGATAGGATTCGTACTGCACAAATGAATGAAATTGGCAACCTCATTATTTAACCAAATTAATTATATAAAACATTTAGGTTTCACATCTAGGCCTTGAGAGTTGGTTCAGTAAACCTATATGCATTATTAAGTTATAGGTATAGTAGTGTCCATATTTTATATTCACTTCATGGTCATTAGTGGACTTATCTTTGGTTATTCATTATACATTTACATTTCATTATACACATACAGAGATTTTTGAAATCCACTCCTGAAATGTGAACTTGGCAATTTGAGTCACACCTGTACGTAAATATGGTTCTCAATCTCACATACTGACTGAGTAGCCTTATATTAAATGCAAGCAGCGTTAAACATATAAATCATAGAGTGCAGTGAAGTTCAGAGAGGAGACTGAGGATTTGCTGAAGCGAGACATTGGTGTTCATGGGACACTCTTGACATGATGTTTACAAAGCCATATAACTGCCTCTCCAGCCTGCTCTATTCAGATCGATGGAGCTCAATCTTCCATGGGATTACATCTACAATCCACATGGGGGAAGGACATACTTCACCAAGACCTGGACAAGGAAGTGTGGAGGAACTTTGGGGTGCAGCAAATAAACATCTTAACTGATGTATAAATGTCTGAACTTGTCAAAAAGACCTCTCTATCCAGTGTCAAAGCAACAGCAGCAGAAGGTGGGTTACCATGGTGAAACACTGCCGGGTTAGAGAGAAGAGTGTCAGTAGAATTGTTAAGAGACATATTTCGTAAATTGATCCAGTTCACAAAACAAAACCAGGAGAACAGACACATAGCCTGACCTTGACCATCTCTTAAGCACAGCAACCATAAATAAATAAAATGGCCTCTTTTGACAGGAGCTGTCCATAGCGTGCGTGCACACACACACACATATTCGCTTGTTCGCACACTCTCTTTGTTTGGAGTGTGTGTGAGTGTTCAGCCCATTCATCACAGCCTGCCATATCCTGCCCTAGTCTCCCCCTCAAATGTATCCATTTTGTCACTCCTTGCTCTCGCCCTCTGTACTGCGCCTCTATAAACTGATCCATGGACTCAGAGTTATAGAGATTGCTTTCTGTGTGTGTATATGTGTATATATAACACACACAAGCCGCACAAGCTACTTGAGCTTCAAGCTATAATTAAAAGTAAAATTATTGTAATTAAAGTTAAATTACGGCAAAGTTGCTTTTTTGAAAAAGTATTTAGCTACAAGCTACTAAAGAAAAGTAACTACACTAAAGCTATTTAAGAGGGAATATATGTCTAAAATACATAACTGGTCAGATATTCCAATCAAAGCAGTATTTTTTTGGCTCACTGGCTCAAGCACTTTTACATTCACCAAATTAAGGTTTATTTAAGATCATGAACCACACATCATGGCCAGACCAGATCAGCCTGTAACAAAAGACACAGTCTGGACTAGCTAAATATGTTTTAAACCTTCTCCTGTAATAGAGCCAGCTTCTGCAGCAAGGTGCTGAGGTCAGGCTTTTAAATAGTAAGCAGAAATGTATCCTACTGTCCCACTTGGCCTCCGAATGCTCCTTTGCTCTCTTCTCGCTGTTCGTTACGTTAATTTAGCGACTCACGGTTCTTGCCCATGTCAGCATGCTGAACTGAATGGCCAAATGTCACGGAACTACAAAGGCTGGAGAGGAATTGTCACACACCTTGTATCAGTACATGGCAGCTGCACAGGAAGATAATAGATTAATTTCATGAGTGTCAGAGCCCTACAGGACAATATTGCTTTTCTGAGCTCCCCCCCCCCCACACACTATTCTCTCAGAGGGGTGGAGCAGGGAGAGCGGAATGGGGTCGAAGTAGTTTCATTCACAGCCACTGGACAGATACGACAAGGACAAGCTATTTTGACCTAATTACTGAGGGAGTGGGACAATATACCTTGACACCAACCAATACCTTCAAATCAATGAGAAATGGAGAATGTCTGTCTTAGATCATTTAAACTCAAAAATAGAATTCTGAATCTATGGTAAATGCTTCATGACATAAAGTCCAGTTGAGAATTACAAGAGCTGATGTCTCTCTAGGAATGCACATATGCAGGGTACATGGCCAATACACGAAGAAAAGGAATTTTACAGACCCCACATAATCTACTTGTCAAGAAATACCAGCTCAAAACAAGCCATTATTCTTCACCAATAATGCTGGAATTCAAATGTGTGTCGATGTGCAATGCTTTCTCTATTCAGTTGGCTCAAGAACAGTACGCCAGTGATGTCTCACTGGCATAGCTACTATTCCGATGATGCAGCAGAAGTCCTTGGAATTTTTGCCCAGGCATTTCTTGGGGTGCAGAATGTGTCTATGCCACATGCGTGATCTACACTTCAATAGAATCTCTTCCCCTTATGGGAACCAGGAATGTGATAGACCATGATGATTTTAAAGACTGTCAAAAGAAAGAAAAGAACAAAGAGACCATTGACCATTGAGTGGATTGAGACATATGAGAAAACACAGCAGTATTATGTGATGGCGGAGTCTATCTGCTGTTTCTCAAGATCACGCGCAGAGCCAAAGCGCACCAACACATAGCTGTCATTCTTCAACTCCCACTGCAGGATGCCACCCTGGTCAGAGGAATTTGCATGTGTGATGTCACTGCATCACATACAGAATTGGACCTGGACAGTTCATTATACGTTCCAGTGACGCTCTGAGTGCTGCCCAGAGGCCATGTATTTATCATGGCAGCACAAAGTAATACGTGGTCTGTGTGCTAAAACCGATGCTAATGTTTTGGAGAGTTTTTCCACATTTCGACATTCTCTTGGTGTTTAGGAAACCGAGTAGAGAATAAAGATGATTCTGCAAAGTGTCAAATAATGCTCATCTGGCTGGCATGATTCATATGACCTTCCTTGACATGGATTCGATAGCGGATCTCTAAGGCGTTGGTGTTTGCTTCATAGAGCCGCTTTCCCATGTTTGCCTGTGAATGTTAACTAGCTGGTCAGGGTCCTGTCTTAAGAGCCAGAGCCTTCACGAAGGGGCACCCTGTAATTGACACAGTCAGGAGGCAACAGAAAGGGCAAAACAAAAGTCTATTCAAGGCCAAATCCTCTTATAGACTCACCCATCCCCCCTCTTAAAATGAAAAAGGAGAGAAAAGAAAGAAAATGAAGGAGGAGTGGAGAAAGAGAAGTGTAAAAGGTCTGTATAAATGGCCTACAGCCATTAAGTAATGAAGATTGCCTGATCACTGACTGTTGGTGAAGTTTGGTCCTTTTGATTATTGATGTCCAGCTATTATTCTGCTGTTTACTTGCTCTTTCTACCATAAGAACAGAATATGTGATTTTTGGCATTCCATATTGCTTGCGTAAGACATTGTAATTTGAGGTCTTAGTTCAGTTTGTTCCATCTAAAAAGAAACCAGACTAAACTTTTGCCCCTCTTGGTTGTTCGATAAATCTTAAGCCACAACATGCTGAGCTATTGGCATATTTCAAAATAAACCCTAAAGTGTTATCTTAAATGAGAGTAAATGTGAGAAAATGTGAAATTATCGTCATAATTGACTAGCATGGTCATTTTCATTTCCCTTTCTCAACCTACTCATGAATTCATGCTTGTCACATAATTCGCCCCCATCACCTGAAGATGTGAGGCTTGCTTGCCTGCAGCCCAGCACAGCCGTTATTGTTCCTTAACAGCCCATAAATCCGCATGGAGATGTTTGCTAAAAGCGGAATCTGGGTCAAAGGTCACCCCTGCTATCCTTTGGCCCCCTCTCACCAGATGGCACCTCTAACTTTCCCAGGCTGTCATGCAGCAGCCAATGGCAGGCCCACCTCTACAGCTCCCGGTGCTCTGGTTCCTTTGTGCGCTAGTCTAAACAAAGATGCTTCTCCTTTTCTGGCACTAGGGGATTCAAATACGTGTAAACAGGAAGAGAAACTTAACTACAGTGCATGGCATTTCAGAGGCAAAGTTATTTTAAGACTTTATCAGGGTTATATGAGAAAAATATGTGTCAACCAAATGAATATTGTAGCAAATTATTTGCTATTAGAATAGCCTAGTTTAATTTTTACTTTGCATTATACTAGGCTGTATTATACCAGTTTGCATTACAGCAGTTCATGTAAATTAGAGCATTCTTTTAGTTGCTTGGTAAAATAAAGATAAATAAAAGAAGAAGAAAAAAAAGCCCAATTAACATATTAGCCCAAATAACATTTGGCAAGCTAAATATATATTTTAAAAACATTGGCTTAGTTTTAATACTTTTAGTAGCAAAATTAGGCAATTTTATTGCAATAAAGCATTATTAATTGTGCGCATAATGACTTAATCTATGCAAATCGGAATATAAATATTGATATGACTTACTCCTACTCTATGTAAATGTAAAACATTAGAGGTGTAATCTCTTTTTGAACCATGACGGTAACTGTAGATATTTACCTAATTAATAAATATGTGCTTATTTCAGCAGCACATCATGCAAATAGATTAACTTAAAATATACCATACTCATGCATACACTAAGAACAACCCATTTTTCATTCTTATTCTCTTTTTAAAGTATTATTTGTTGGTTAGCTGATTTCTCTTCTAAAAAATTCTATGTGTTAAGTTCCACTACAAATTCATTCTGTTCACAGACAACAAATAAACGCAAACAGATGAATGACATGCAAAGCTCTCCAAGTGTACTCACAGTTATTGAATGCACAAAAAGGCAAGTTCTTATCAGTAAACTTTATTACTAACTTCAACTTGCTCGCAAAATGCAATGCATCTTGAGCTAAAGAACCTGGAATAAAAGCCTACTTGCTGTAATGTGGTATTTTCTCCTTATGATTAACTCACTTGCAAAGCAGCTTTTCTAGCGCTAATGCCGAGACAGACTGTTTTACATTTCTAATTTGTCATTTCAATAGGAGGGGTAATAGCTTGAATTGCCTACTCTAGACTAAGCTCCTTATGCTCACTTAAGCATTTTAAAGATTTTGTAAGACTGAACTTAACAACCCAGGTAAGGCGGTCCACTCTTCATGCAACGTAAACAAAGGATATGAAGACCACAGGTTTCCAAAAGCTCAGCTCAGCGAGGGGGCAGCATTTTCGATCATATTTAGTTCAGGTTTCCTCCTGACGAATGCACTTGTGGGAGATAGCTAAACAGAAAGTGGAACGATTGCAGTCTGGTTTCCAACAGGTTTGTGATCCCAGAGCAGCAATCTTGAGGTAAAATACTGATTTGTGAACTTGTGAGGGGGAGCAGGAATAGCTGAAAGGCGAAGGAGGCTAAGTGTGTCACTGTGGCTGTGGTGGGGCCATGCTCGGCAGGATGGCCCACTCTTCTGTTTGCGCCAGAATCTAACTCCTGAAACCAGGGCAAGCCTCTAGTGAACAACAAAAAAAGCAACCGTCATAAGAAGGAGAGAGGAAAGTGAAAAAGAGTGGATCGAATATATACAAATGAGAGGGCATGGAAAGTCTAAGCTAACACTGATGTTGTATGAAGTTCCTGAACTTCAAGACAGTCATTTATTTTTTTTATTTTTTTTGAGGAATGATTTTATATAAATAAAATAACATACTTTTTAAGTGTGGATGCTCTAAAACTGCAAAAATAGCATCAGACTATACGACTATATTGACACTGTAATTCATTTTCCACTAGCTCAGACAGTGGAATGTGGTGCTTGCAACACCAAGGTCATGGGTTTGATTCCCAGGGAAAGCAAGAACTTATTAGAATGTTACTGTGTACTTTGAAAGCAATGTAAGTCGCTTTGAATAGAAGCATTTGTCAAATGCATAAATGTAAATGTAAAATCACAAATGCAGTATTTCATGAGACCATAACCAAGAGCTTCCAGATGGCTTTGTTTCATAACTTAGTGACTTACCTAATTGACTAATCTAATTGATGTGCTTGAATAACCTGATGGCTTTTAACCTGAAAACATTCCTCATAGTCATTTAATTGCTAATTTAGCTTTCGCTATTCCTCAGTTTATTTGTGCATGCAATAACGCATTTTCGAATCAAGCCCTACTTTTTCAATAATACCTAATACAGAGAATATGATGCTGAAATAGTCTCCATGTGAATTGAGGGGGCATAGGTTCTTCAATAAAATCCCCATGTTAAAACCAACACATTAAGAATTCTCACATTAAATCTTTCCATTGCATCTAAACACTTCCACCATTGGATAAAATACATTGCTTAAAGCAGTCTGAGACACTTTGGCATTGGGCAAATGTTTGGAAAAATGTTAAACTAAGACAGTGACATTGAGTTTCCCTCAGATCTAGGCAGCATAAACAAGCATTGGTATTCTCTCAGTTCTGGCAAAAGCACTACCAAGAAAAAGAGAGCTCTTTGATCGTGAGCAGTAAAATAAAGACATCTGAATTTGTGATTGATGACTTTTGTTGGCAGAGGGAAAAAATCTGAGGGTCAGACCCTGAGATGAAGCTTGAAGGCTTAAACAGAGCTGGCCTTGCTGATTTGTAAAATGTATTCTGAAGTCTTAAGGCCAAGGTTGTAGACACATACTCTAAACAGAGCTCTGATATCAACTCAACACCACATCATGCTAGTATATTCCCCTGATTCAAAACAAATAAACCAACAAAGATATTTCAAGTAGTTTTCTTTTACTATATGTACCATTTATAAACACTTGGGATGTGTTGAGGTTTGATGTTGAAGAATTAGAAGACCACAGAATTTAATCAATATCTTGGCCATGGAAGTGAGATGTGCTGCCAAGTGAATTGGCACACACAATGTGTCTTATTCAGGCACTATAGAGAGAGGGAGAAGAGACAAATTGTCCTTTTTAGGAGGTGTGCTTTGACCTCTCGGGGCTACAGTTCAATGAGAAACCACATAGGGGCGCACTGCATAAATATAGTGATATAAAACCTTTTTATTTGTTTCCAATGCTTAAATTATATACAATTATTACATCATGTCTTTTTTATGCACGATTCCTGAAATTAATTTAAATTCCAGAAGAAAGGAGATACATTTTCACAGGTAAGAATGTTTGTGTTTTTAAATGTATTAAGTAAACATTAGAAGTTTTTAAACTATGCACATTTTTTATTGTTGTGTTAGCTAAGATTTTCATGTTGTCTATTGCAGATATAGATGTTCATTTTGTACATGTGTATAACAATAGTGGTAGATGCACAGTTGAGCACTCCTGAGTGTTCACAGACTGGTTTTGACCATTCCAATATGGCCAACAGTTTGCGATTAACAGTCCATAGAAGACTGCAGACTAATCTCTTAACGGCATTCAAACCTTTGTGAAAATGAAATACATTTTACCATACTTTTAAACATAAAATAGTGACTTATTATAGAAATAATAAGCTTTTAAAGAATATACTTAAATGCTAATTACATTTAACATTTCCAAACATTTTATTAAAGGATAGATGCAATTAAATTAAATGTTTTTTGACCCACTGAACTAGGACTTAAGTCACTCTATTGTGAAAATTTATGAAAAGATAATGATGGCATTTATATTGAACATTGTTATGTATTGGAATTATAATTCTTTACATGGGCTTTGATTTGTTAGTCAACACTAAAGCTAATTTATTAAAGTACAAATTTGCAGAGATCACTTTTTAGAAGTACTTAAGTATGCTGAAGAAACAATCACAAACTTGTTTATTAACTTAATTTATTATTATTATATTATCTGCTATTGTTAAATAGCTACTGTTTATATATAAGATTTGTACACCACAAGTGTACATTCAGGAAAATTGCGGGAAGTTATTGGCTTACTAAATAATATAGAACAAATGGTGTCACATTCTGCCACTGGATGGTGTCATAGAGACGAACTCCATGGTTCCCTCCTTTGGCCATTGGAGGGAGCCATCACCCGGTTACTGCCACACAAACACACACACACACACACACACACACACACACACACACACACACACACACACACACACACACACACACTACATTTCCCAGAAGCCAGTAGTTTGGACTGATTACCGCTCCAGCTGACACCCATCACCTGGACTATAAAATACTCAGTCATGCACCCTCTTGTTGTAAAGTCTTGTTCTGCCTTGGTAAACATGTATACATACAGTCCCTGGTGCTGATGCTTTCTGCCTGCCTATGACGCTTGCCTGGAGTTACGATCTGTGAGTGATATCTGTCTCTCCTGAATTATCTGCTTGTTTCCTTTTCCATGATTATGTCTGTCCCTGTCAATCCTGTTTGCTCCGGTTTTACCTTGCCTGTACAACTACCCTTTATTATCATTAACAAACAGCAGTATGTTCAAAACTCAGCGGCCAGAATCCTGACAAGGTCCAGGACAAGTGAACACATCACTCCCATCTTGGAGTCCAAGCACTGGCTCCCGGTCAGGTTACACATTGATTTTAAAATTCTAATGCTCACCTATAAGGCCTTCCATGGTTTAGCATCACAACATTTGTCTGACATTTTAACTGCATACACCCCAAGATGCAAACTTCGTTCTTCTAATTCTGTTTTTTTTTATTATTATTATTATTGTTCCTACAACACATTTACGCTCTATGGATGACTGGGCTTTTTCTTCTTTTGCTCCCAAACTCTGGAATGCTCTGCCCAATAAGATCAGACATGATGACTCTTATAGTGCTTTTAAATCTTCACTAAAAACTTATTTTTTTTTAGACTTGCATACAAGTGATTATTATTGTGTGCTCTGTTTAGCTTTTTATATAATGCATCTTTCTTTTTTAAATGAACTCTAATGTATGTTTATTGTATTTATATGTTTCTGTGCAGCGCTTTGAGATATAACTTTTAAAGGCGCTATATAAAATAAAGTTTATTATTATATATTTATAATATATTAATATATTTATTTTGAACAGTCATCGTTTTCATATATAACATGATGTAACGCATGTAATTTAATAAATATTCATGGTCTACATAAAGGGATTCTGTAGGGAGCACTTCTCAACCATCGGACTGAGCTAGTGTGTTACCATTGTTGAATTATGACATTATATAGATTTTTTTAAATTTAAAAAAGGCTACGATAAGCACCATATTCATGTGCCTAAGTTTCCTCTGCTGTATGAAAAGACTGAATCATGTATTGCAGCATTCATCTGGTGAATCAGCGCGCTTTATGAAAGACACAGAGCAGGTTAGCACTACCACCCACTGAGCGTATGTGGAGTGTTTGGGGAAACTGACGGATGCAAGTTTTACTCTAGTGACCTGTCTTAGGAAAAGTCGTGCGCATTCCTCTCAAGTAGTTAGCATTATACATGTTCTTTACTTAGTTCATGAATGTCAGTGCCGGAGAGTGTATAAACTAATATATACGAGTGACAAATGCAATCTAGCTAGTGAAAAGCTCCTTGTGTATAGCTACATACTGTATTACTCACATATATCAGTATGTTCCAATTATAGAATCTAAGGGTCATTTATTCATATGCTTTAGTTAATATATAAATTTATCACTAATTTCTAAGAGTTAAAGCACGCATGCGCACTAATGCGCTAGACACAGCGGCACCATATCTCTTCTATGCTGAAAGGTGTCGAATTTCAACTGCTCGGCATTAGTGATTTCCACTAGTGTACTTGAACATAATGGCAATTTTTTGTCTTTCTTATTTTACTGTATTAATCATTATATTTAATATGTAAAATTTTAAGATTACAGTTATTGTAATTATTTTGACTACTGTTATTATTGTTATTTTTACTTGTACATGAAAACCACATACATACATGCAAAGCAAGCATCTGAGTTGTACTGAGTTGTGGTGACAATAAATGGGTTATTCCCGAATACCTAAACATTTCTGGTAAAAGACTCTCACCGGACGTTCCATGGTGGGTCCATATCTACAATAAGGGAGGAGAGCTAACGGTAGCCATCCTTTTTACAGTCATTTCATAATTATCATTTGGATACCGATGTTAACGAATTAAAAGTTTGATTTAGAAGGTAAAGTGGCTTTTCAGAGGAAGCTAATTTATCTTTGGCGCAAAAATCTGACAGACACATAAGGGTGGAGAAGGCCTAGGCCTCTCTTAGGCTGTGGGTAGAGTGCTGTGTGAAAAGGGCTTCAGCCTTTGGCTCTCTGTGCATTTTAACACACCATAAATCATTCTCCTTGCCGTCCCATGTATTCCGTGAATGATATATTTTATTTACACTACAGAGGAAAACACACATGGTCGTTATTAATCATCTCCCACCTTTAATAATGATTCAACTTCCACTCATTCATCACACAACTTCTAAGCTGGGCTTAACACAAAAATAAAAAAAGAAAGAGAAAGAGACAGATGAAAGAAAACAAACAGTGCTGGCTAACAAGCAAGCTTTTTCAGTGGTTAAGGAACAAAGGGACTAATAGTGCTATTTTCCTATTGTGAATACAATGACATTAAAATAGAGTCTGTTGATCACGTGCCTTCAGGTTCTGGAATAAATACCAGAGCACAGTCTTGCTAACCTCACTTATCTTTTTATTGCTAGGTAAACATTAGAAAAGAACCAGTAAAGTCTCTTAGTTTTCTCTCAAGGGTCACTTGTAATGATGAGATACAAACAGAAACACACAGATTTGTACCATTTTAATCTTTGTGTTCCACTCTGTGGTGGCATTTGTGTCAAAATTCTTTAAAAGTGATGTAGGTGGTTATCCCTCAAAACGCTTAGGCACCGCCAGACTTCAGTGAACATGAGCCATGTTGTGGCTCTATGTAGTATATTGGTGCAAAAAAACAACAACAGTTTTCATGTAAACACATGTCAGATACCGTTATTAGAGATTTAGCCACATATCTGTCTCACTGGAGACATTGTAAACGATATTCAACAGTGCAGTCTATTTGGGTAATCTCTAGATCACACAGTACACACATAAAGTGTATGCTTTAGGCTAGGTATAAGGGTGAATATAATTTCAACAATCTAATGTCCAATTCAAGTTTCAAGTGGGTTGCAGTAAAATATCAGGCTTTGGCTGACTGAGGGATAGCAGCAATGGCGGACTGTGTCTAATTATCTATTGCTCGAGGGGATAGTTTATCCCAAAATTACATTTTCATAATTTACCCTTCCTGTATATTGTTCCAAACCTTGACATAAGGGTACGACTATGAAACACAAAGAATTCTATGGTTCCGAAAGTCTATAGGGTCCAATGTTGTTTTAGATTTCACTGACTTTAATTTAGTCGTTCTCAAACATAAGAACCTGATGAGATCCTGAGGTCCTCAATCATGAGAGGACGCAGGATGACTTAAAGTTTAAAAAAAGAGTAAAAACAACTAATAATCAAGATACATCTTATTTTAAATCACCCCATAAACATTTTATCTTTATCTTGGAGAGGCTGGATATAGCTACTTTTAAAAGATGTCATGCAATTTAACAAAATTTTAAAACTCAAATGGTCATATTATAATGAATACATGTTTTTTAGGCATGCCAAACCAGATATGCTGATAAAATATTTTATTGGGCAGAAATTGTCTGGATTCTGTCACATTCGGTCTAGTCATTTCTTGTTTGTTTTTTTGGCAGAGGTCTGACACGTTATGTCTTGTCTTTTGTGTGAGCACGCGCTTTCGAGCTTGCACCTGCCATGTGCATTCCTGACCACGTTATCTGGGTGTGGTCTTAGATCCTGATTCTAGTCCTGGTCCGTTTTGTGTTTCAGGATTCTGACACTCAGGCCACGTCCACACGAAGCTGGTGTACTCCCTATCCGATCATAAACACGGCGTCGGCGCAAGAAATATCAGCGTCCACACGAAACCACTAAAACCGACTGAAAACTGTGTAGTATATATGCCAGACCAGTATGGGGCGCTGTAATTCTGCCACAGATATACACTATACACAGAGAAGAAGACTTTGAGCATGCAAATTGTTGTTGCTGTTCAGTGTTGCCAGATTGGGTTCCCGTCCAATTGGGCTCCTTTTAGTCACGTCCTACCAGAAAAAAATGCATTGGGCTGGTTGATAAAATTTGGGACGGTTTTTGATGCATAAAATAATAAAATTTTCATTACATATATGCAGTATAAATAATGTACGCACTTTGGGCTGGTATTTTCTTAAATGGGCAGGTTTTAAGCTGTAGTTGGGATGGAAATCTTCAGTCCAATCTGGCAACACTGTTGCTGTTACGTGTGATGCAGCCGACACGGGATGTGATGACATCATCGTTACACAAAATATACGGATTGGCTGTATTCACAAGGGTGTCGTATTCAGATGTATCCACTTTAGGACCCAGTCTAAAAAAAAAACCCATCACATTACATTTACAGTGAGTGCAGATTTGAAATGTTAAATGTTTATTTAATCAACATTAACTAGCTTATGGATTAGATTCAAAGCAAAAAGATACATTTGAAGCTAAAGACAAGTAAAATATAATTTTTTTAACTATGATTCAAATGGTAACTCATCAAAATAGTTTTGATTCCTTGAAAGACAGCGGTTTGAAGCCACCAGGAGGCCTGTGAAATAAAGACAATCAAGCAGATCAGCACTAACAGCTTGCCCTCCTCCCTTCTTCCTTACAAAGGCATTCTCCCACGAAATAAACCAGCATTACAACGGATTGATTTAAATGTCTGTGTGTTTTCCAGCACCTCTGTGGCAGACTCAACAAAAGGGATGAGTTTACAATACCACCCCTTACATCCAAGTAATTTATGGCACGCCATGGGCTCAGCAAAGTGCAGCAAAAGGCACCTGGCCTAAAGCATAAAAGAGCACATAGCACTAGAAAGAGAAGGATTTACCTTGCAAAATAAAGTGGGAAGTAATTGAAACAGTGCAGAAGTGCGCTTTTGATTATGTTGTGGATGCACTCCATCATGTCATAATGCCCCTTGTCCCCTGAACCACAAAACCATGTATGCTTAATGAAGCAAAAACAGCTCCACATGAAACAGCTATCTCCATCTTTTGAAGGCAATATTGCTATCATAAAACATGTTCGGAGTAATAGAAATAAGATTTACACATGGTCCAGCTAATGCATGCTAAGGAGGTTAACTGCTGTGTTTCTTGATAACCCAAAAGTCGGCTCCATCTAATAAGGGTGGCAGCATCTTTATGGCCTCTCTCAGGATGACTGCTTCTCACTGGCAGCACCAAAAAAGCATTGTTTATAAGGCAGTGTGTTGGATATGCAATAAAACAGCTAAAAAACAAAATGATTCTCCTTATGCAGAAAATAAATGCGTACATATGTACATCACATGAGCTGTTTAAAAAGACTGCATATTTCAGTGTTTACAAGTGCTGTTGCTAAGGGTAATACTGTGATTATTACTCACATCAATTGTACTCTATTAACACAAGCACTGCATAATATTTTTGCTGTAAATCCTGCCATTATCTGTCTGATGTGCAAACTGTTCTTTCTGTATACAAAAGTAAAGCAATAGGCCACAAAAGGCCATGTGTTACAGTGGTTTTGCACAATGTGGTGGCATAATGCCAGATAAGCAGATATGAAATTATGAATAAAAATAGCACAATAGACAAATAAAAATACTAGAAATAACTGAAAATAGACAAAAAAGTCATGAAGTATACTAATTAACTAATTATGGAGTAATGTATCTGCTGTCTTGTTTGACCACAGAATAGTTAACATTCAACAGTAAAAAAAAATCTTACAGATGGGCAATACTTTTCCTCATACTTTTTACTTTTTGGTGACTATTTTTACACCCTTCTATCTCTGCACATTCAGCCTATTTATTCACAGCAATCACATTCCTCCAAAATGTCCCACAGTCCTGACAAATACCCATTAACATGATTTTTCCCTCCTTTCCCACTTTTGCTTTCTCAAATTTGGTCTCTCCCCTATTTGTGCAGATGATGTATTGAAATCCATGAGCCTATAATCCTATTAATACAGCTCTTGTCCATGTTACATTTATTTTCCTCCTAATCTCCTGCTCCGGCCTCCCCTCTCTCGCTCTCTCCTCTTGTCCCTTGGCTGACCCCGGCCCACGTACTCTCCTCTCTGAGCTGAGAGAAATTCAGATTGATACTAAATATAATGGTCATTGCGGGTTTCATAACAAGCTTCCTGATGGTGTGATCAAGGGCTGTTTAGCTTGAATGACCGTGTCAGCCATCTTCTTGAACTGAGGGCATGCTCATGCCAAACCGGAGAGAGCTGGATGGGAATGTTTACAGTGTCATTCCATGAAATGCTATCAATACTTGACCTTTCTGCTTTTATATGACTATGATAGAACAGGCCAAATAGTTGCAGAAAATGTTTTTTGTGATGCTCTAAGAGTCATATTATTTCTACATAAACATTGCATTAAAAATTATTTGTATACATGTCATACTCTCATAGAAGCAGTGCATGATGGGAGTTTGTCATAAGAGTTTATTATAGCTTTTTTCTAAAAGGGAGGAAAATATATATTTCATCCTTTAACTAGATCGTCCGGATGTCTGCCTTGATGTCTGCATAGGTGATGAAGGCCCCACCAACACATAATCTTAATGGAAATCCTTGTCATACATGCACCAGTAATGGTTTATGGTTTGGATCATAAGCGCCTACCCAAACCCAGTCCTCCAAACCCATAAACCAATCAGTTCCACAGCCAAATCCAAATGAATCAATTCCAAACTTCAGATGGCAACAGACGTGCTCACTTACCTATCATCTCACTGAGAATGGCTGCAAATAGAGTATTTTTACAAGCTTGGAGCACTTCATGGAGTTTAATGAATGTGAATGGATGTGCCTACAGTGAAGTGAAGACATGTATTTACACAGGATCTAGAATCTTCTTTGCATGCTGAGAGGAAGAGGATGGTTTACTAAGCTCCTCACAGGATGAGGGAGAGATCCTGATGGAGCCCACACTGTGGACAATAAATTAACTACATTAGCCAATCACAATCTCTCGTATGGAGGAAAGATATGTCTTTTTTTTTGTAAGTATTTGAATGTGACTGTTTAGTTTTACAGTAAAATGTGTACTTATAGTAAACGGTCACAATGTGTCTTTTCTCTCATGTCAGCAAAAATATAGACATGTCTACAACACTTTGTAGAGTACAACACATCAACACATTGCTCATTATGGAAATTATATATAATATAATCTGTAGCAAATATGTGGTGATTTACAATGAGCAGTTGATATCCTTTTATTAACATAAACTAATATTTAAAGACACCAAATATGTGGTGATTTGTTGTCATAGTCAGAACCAGGCAAGTGGAAAGAAACGTTTGCACAGATGGGCACTGTGGTGGTTATGTCATTGTATGAGGGCTAAACAATAAAAAAGTAAGGCACTAAATGAGTAACTGAAAAATGTAATGTGGCTTTCAGTTCACCCCATAACGCCTTGTGACAGATGAAACATTTGCCATGATTCACAGAGGCCTCTGTTGGCAGTGATGTAAAAAGCCCTAGAGGCAGGGACCAGCACCTTGCTTCAATTTCAATTTCTTAGTCATCAAGAAAAGAATATTATAATGGGAATGGAATTTTACCTCGAAAAAACAAAAAACAAAAACAAAAAATACAAACTCTCTTTGAAATTAATACAGAATGGAAGCAGATTTTATGGAATTTATTAATGGCTGTACAAACAAGAATACTTGGACATGAAATTGGTACACAGAATCACAAATGGAGACTGACCAACAGGATAAATTCAATTTACACTTAAATATATCTGTTGTTAAAAATAGAACTGTGAAAAAAGAAAACCACCATGTGTCCCACATAACCTCTTGTTTGTAACTGGAAAATGAATAAGTTATAATGGTGCAGAGGGAAGAGTTGAGAGCAAATAGAAGTCCTCATTAAAACATCTCCAGCTGTATTGTGGAGAGACAAGCTTGGCTGAGGTTCTCAGTGATGTTAATAGAGATCAAATGGAAAGGTAGTGTAAAAAAAAGAAGCAGGTTCATTACTCTGGTAGAGGGTAAAACACACAGAGACACCTCTCATACAGAGACAGCTATAATGGGTCAAGCAGCTAATGAACATCAGACAGACAGACAGACCAATAGGGCGGTTATGATTGGAAGGATGAACAAGAGACAGACAGATGGACAGAGTGAAAGAGCCTCTAGGTCCAGCCTTTGAAGATGTCCGGGTCACAGTGGCCTAGCACAGATCCTTTGTTCTCGTTCTCTGATTTTCTGATTTTCTCTGAGATTTTCTTGAAAGAGAAATAACACTTTAAGCAGTGTCGGGGAAAGTTACTTTTAAAAGTTAGGCGTTACAATATTGCTTCCAAAAAAGTAACTAATTGTGTTACTTAAGTTAATTTCTTTTGAATCTTTCTGACCTTGGCTGGGCTGGGTTTGCTTTTTTGACTCTATCAAAAGCTCAATGCTGCACTGATTTAATGCTATGGGGAAGCATTTTTCTCTGACTGGTTGTGAAGTATGTGTGCACAACCCACTAAGAACCAGGATTGAAGATTCCCAAGTATGATGGATCTCTGCCACCTGAGCCCTATTTTTCACAAGTACAGATGGCAGCTTGGCGGGCTGGGTGGAGTAAGGAAGGTTCAGCAGCTAAGCTGGCAGCTAAGAGAAAGGAGAGGGCTGTCTCTGCCTCACAAGGCCCGGGGGCTGTCTCGGAGGTTGTGGACTATGTGCCACCACCTTACCCTCAAAAATGGTGGAGGAAAAAGAGGGCATGTCGGCGCCGCCCTTGCTGCTGGAACTGCACAAGTTCCTTGCCCTGCCGCTTCCCTTCACCCCTGCACCCTGACATATTTATATAAGTACCTAAGCAAAGCACAAGTGTCAGGTTATGCCAAAACTTATCCCAGGCCACAAAAAAAACCCTCAGACCCCAGAGAGTTAAATACCCTGAGTGATATAAGGCTAGTAATAGGCTAGGTTAGGCAATTACTTTTGATCCCTCTCAAAGAGTTCTAGGTCATATGGCAGCTATATCCATGGTGAGACTTTTGAGCCTTTTTGAGACCATTTCAACTGTGGCTACAGCTACAGCTACAGACTTTCTGTCAGGCTGTGACACACGTTAAATAGAAATGCCACCCAAAGGTAGTCAAACAGATTTGGCAAAGACTTTCTGAAGATTTTAGAGGTGGAGTGCTTTGATTCACAGGAAACAATGTCCGTTCTGAATTACTCTGCCTGAAATACTCCCTCTGGGTCTGGACGCTATGGCCCATGTATTGTCGAGACTCATTGTTCATCAACAAGGGTCCTCTTATTGATGGCACATTTTGGAACAACCAGAATTTGGTCCTCAGAGATGGACCTGGGCGATTACCAACAGGGACCTTCTGTCTCAGAAATGGAAGATAATATTTCCCTAGGCGAAGCTTCAAAGCCTCCAAGCTTGGCCGTGGGGGGTGTTGGGCTTCCAGCTGGTGTCGTACAAACTATCTTGAGTGCTGGGTATTCTTCTTATAGTTGCATTCTCAATCTTGCATTTGTTAGTAATTGAATACTTATTTCCTTCTGGGCTTATAGAACTTCATTCAGGACTTCAAGTATTTGATGCAGCAGGCTGGTCCTCTCCACACACAATTATCAGATTTTATAAGAGTTTGGATGTTCAGGTTACTTCGTGCCTATGTTCACATGCCCTGTTCGACATCCCAAACTTATGTCTTAGACCTTTCTCATGATTGTGCACACATGTTGACACTTTTAGTCAACATATAACAGTATTCATTTATTTAAAAAAAATACAATTTTAAAAATGAACATATATTTTAAAAATGAACACAAAATGATAAAGAATTATTTCCAATCCTTTGTTAGCTTAGAGTCTGAGTAGGGGGGTCCTTGGTTCAGAGAGAGTTGACAAGCTCTGCCCTAGATAAATGTAGCAGGACACAGTCAGAGGGAGAAGACTTCTAAAACAGACTACACCGCCCTGATATTAGAGAAATATTAATACTGCTGTATTATTCACCAACAATTGACACACAGAAATGTGGTTTCAACAAGAAGGGCCTGAGATCTGGACGCCAGAATACAAAAGTTTTATTGCAACAATAAGCAAGCTATCTTAAAACTTTTAAAAAGGACTACAAGATCAGAGTTACAAAAAACAACAATGAAGATGCCAAAGAACATGAAAAATATCACAGAGGCTTACCTGTAGAAGATAAATTAGTTCCCTTTCAAGGGACCTTGCGCTCTATCGAAACACTAGGGGGAATACTTTAGCATAACATCTCATGAAACACTTGAATCGATCGACTGAGCATGAATGCATGTCGTGGGCCGATGACATCATGAACCAGGAAAAAAAGTGCGCCTGAAACCAGAAGCGGAAGCTTTAAGTGTCTCTGGCTGCAATATGTGTGAATTTTGCCTAGAGTAGTTTAAAAAGAAAATGGCATTCCACATTTCTCTATATATAAAATGGGGGAGCAAACTTTCAGAATGTGTGCTTCTCCTTGACCACGCCACATCACAGAGAGGGATACACACCTTCTTTGTGTTATTTTCTTGTGAGTGAAGCATGCACGGTCAGTGCTCGAGGTTGCTGACTGTCCCCACTATGAGCAGCTTTCACTGCGTACACTCAGTTCCCGCCTGGCAGTCTTCAACGAGTCCACCCTGGCTCACAATTCTCATGTCTCAAAAATGTATGTCCTGGGGATCTGACCAAATGGATCTAACGTCGGAGTTTGAGACGGGATGGGCCTTATCTCAGCCCTTACCTGGCAAATCCAATATCCTCTGCCCGGACCTGGAAGCACGCTTTCTGACCAGGCAGAGGCACCGGTGCTGCAATTGTCCAGTTCTGAGGAGCTGGATGTTGTCAGCATCGTGGCTGGAAAACAAGACTCACCACTTTCCTCCCGATCTTATGAGGAGCTCTTAGAGGTGGTGACCCACACAGTCTCCACGCTAAACATAGATTGACCATCGGAGACTAGGCACATTCGTCTAAAAAAAGAGTAAGCTTCACACTGAGTTGTGGAGGGCCTAGAAAAAGCTAGGTACACACCTCAACCAAACATGTATGCATCCCTTGTGGGGGCCCATAAGTACGGCTATGGGGAGATGCCGAAAGTAGAGGAGGCTCTTGTGGGCCACCTCACTCCCCAGATGGTATCAACCCTGAAAGCCCAGACACCACCACGCCGCCACACAACAGAACTTCTGCAGGTTTACCAGGCCAACGTCCCAGAGGCAATAGCGGAGCCACATACCTTTAGGGAGACGGCTGCTTCCATTGGCCACTCTATGTCAGCACTGTTTTTTTACGGAGTGGCATCTGTAGAATACCAGCATTAAGGATCCTGACAAAAACTTCCTCCTGAACTCCTCTCTTACCTTTTAACAACTAAGCAGGAGATGGCATTCAGGAAGCTACTGCCTCACCGCCCTCAGGTCCCAGAGGCTGCGGCAGAGCTCCTCGCATAAGGCCACTCAGAGACATAGTGTCACCACCTGCCAATGGCCCAAAAAACTAGGGGGTCATAACGGCACTCTCAGCCTCAGCCTCGGGCAAGAGGACGGATCTAAAGATCGTCCTTCTGGCTAAGAAGGCTACCAGAAAAAGTGGTCCTGGCATCAAGTGCCTCAGGCCTCACAAGGCAGCACCCTCCATTGGGACATTACCTACACATTAGCATATGGTGCCCGTGTCCCCTCGGTGCCATACATGGAACATTAGGCTAATTCTGGCAACTTGAGGGAGGCAGGGCGCCAAGGTCCAAGGCGGATTTTCACAGTTGCCGCCCGTGAGTCAGGTTGCTCTGGGGAAGTCGCCTAAAGCCTAGGGTCCAAGAGCACACACCCCAGGTGCTCCATGCTGGACAGGGTCCTGGAGTAGATTTTCATCAAACACCAGAGACTAGCCTTGAGAGGATGGTTTCCCTAGTAGAGTTTCTGGTTGCATGGATAAGCCTACTAGATGTCTCTCAATGGGTCCTGTGTACAATTTCAAAAGGCTACTCCATTCAGTTCTCGCACATCCAGCTTCAATGGGGTCCTACCCACCAAGGTAGGACCACTCTATAATGTGGCTCAAGTTCAAAATAATAACCTTGAAACAGATAGTGACACAGATCAGGTACGAGGACTGGTTCCAGAGAGTGTTAGATCTCATTGCAGCAGCTTCCAGCATTATCCCGCTCGGGTTACTGCACATGAGGCCATTGGAGTCGTGGCTCTGAACCAGAGGGATTTCCCCTGAGGGGCAATTTATTCCACACTATCAAGGTCACGAGGTGATGTCTAAGCTGGTTTCTGTTTCAAGAGCCCGTACTGGGAGCTCCCTGTCACTGTGTAATGCTGTCGACAGATGCTTCTCTTGAGGTCTGTGGAGCGGACACCACCTCTACTGGCACATAAACCTGCTAGAGATGTTGGCAGTCCGTCTGGTACTCCAAGCATTTCTCCCAGACCTCTGGGACCTTGTTGTTCACATTGACAGCACATCAGTGGTCTCCTACAAAAATTATCAGCAGGGACTGCTCTCGCGTCCACTCTCTCCCCGAGCAGTTCAAATTCCAGGAACTAATGGAAACAGACATCCAGACAGGGGCTGAGGCCCGGGAAATGGAGACTCCACCATTCTAAGTAGACCTGTTTGAGTCCCTGGAAACGACTAATTGTCCACTGGGGTTCTCCGTCACTCATCCATCTCCTCTCGGGCTGGACGCTAAGGTTCAGACATGGCCGAAGCTATGTCTGTATGCTTTTCCTTCGATCGCTATACTCCCAGGAGTTTAGGAGAGAGTTTGCCAGGAAAATGTCCGTCTCATTTTAATTGCCCCATGCTGGCTGAGGAGAGTGTGGTTTCCACTTGTCTAATGACACAAATGGTGCTCTGACACACAAGAATTACCTTAATTCCCCTTGTTTTGATACCGACTAGAGCAGGACTGGCCAACCTGTTCAGCATGATGAGCCAAAAAAAAAAAAGCTCACGACTGCGAAGAGCCACACAAAAAAAAAAAGTGGGGGGGGGCGGGGAGAAGTGTTTGAGATTGTTGACGGGGGTGGGGGGGATCGGAGAGAGACCTGTTCGCGATTGTTGACGGGGTTAATCAGCCCAATGCTTTTTCCCAGTCGGTCAGAAAGCAGCTCCTGTCAGTCAATAGGATCCTCGTTAAATTGCGCGAGTGGTTCTGTTGAAGATAAATTGGGGCTGGTGCGCAGCGTTCTGCCTGTCCCCTGAAAGCGGAAGTAGCAGAGCGATCGATCTGTTGGGGGGGGGGGGGGGGGGGGTTGCGCGTGCGGTGCGATACTCATTTCATACGTGGGTGGAGTGATAGCTGACCGAACGCGGACAGCGGGAGCGCTGCTATAAGTTACGTGAAGGGGATGAAAGAGCCGCAGCACAGTGGTGAAAGAGCTGCATGCGGCTCCGGAGCCGCGGGTTGCCGACCCCTGGACTAGAGATATACAATTTGACAACTCGCATACTTACCAAAATGAAACACAACCCTCATTCACTATGGTGTCCCACTGCATAAAGAAGGCAAACAAATGATGATGTTTTTCCCTGCTCATATGGCAATAAATTGTATCATGAACTGTATTTGATCTCATTCTGTCTCTTAGGTGAGAGCTCCTCCACTCAGAGGAAATGAGGGGGGAAATGATGATCCCCTTCCAGGTCTATTTTTTTTTCTTCTTTTCCTTCTCTTCCCTTCTCTCTACATGCCCCTCCCACTTTTATCTCTCTTGTCAGCCAAGATGCAAGACTCTACAGCCAGAATGACAGAAAATCGAGGCTGATGTTTCTGAAATCCCTCCTGTGCCTTCAACTCTAAACATAGGTTCAGATGTCAGCCTACAGTAAAAATAAATAATAATTTAAAAAAATATGTCCAGAGATACTGACATTTTTTTCTTTCCCAGTGTCAATTTAATTATTCTCAAGCAAAGTAATGGCAAGACAAGGATTCTTGTTTATTAAAGTAAGGCACAGTGACATTGATTTTATCAATCAATATATGTCACAGTGTTGTGATGTTGTTTCACTTCCGGGTCCCTTCTGTGTTTCTTCCATGCCCTTCATGCACCTGTCGTGTCAATCACTTACCTTGGTAGTCCCGTCAGGTGTTCCCGATATCCTCTTATTATAAATACCCTCCTGTGTTCCAATGTCTTGGTCAATCATTGAAGTTGCAGTTATGTTGTTAGTGTGTGTATGCCGTTTCCTTCCGTGGTTCTTAAAACCTAAAAAAAGCAACCTGCATCAGATCCTACTGCTTCTTCCTCCGTTCTCATCGCACACCGCACCCATTGTATGACAATATATATGTATGCCATTTTTAAAGGTCTATTTTGAATGACTAAGAGTCTGTAAGTAAGGAAATGCCACTTGAAAACACATCCTTATTTCAGACAGAGCAGATCTATGCCTGTAAGTGAAAAAAGCCTCCATAAAACCTTGCCTTTACTGCTTATACCATTATCTAGCTTATGTGTATTATAAAAGGAGGGTAATTCATCTATAAAGTAATAAAGTCCAGAATGAGGAGAGCATATATCCTGTGTAACAATACACCTCACTGGGATAGATTAAACATGACAATATGATTTATAAAGTTCACATATAAATTATGGAATATCTAATAGGTTGAATATTCAAGTCTGGGGTGATGCTGACGTCTTTATCCACCAGCTGCGGGTCACAAAGGATGTCTGACATCAAGCGTACGGGTCCTGCCACAATGTCACACAACTCACTGTATCATTCCTCCGCTAATAAAGTCATGGCCGGCAGTAGGGCTTCGGAGCAGAAGCAAAGTTATGGAAAATATTTCTCTCCCAAGGACATGGCACCAGATGTGCAAAGACTTATGGGAGCAATCATAGGTGGCCAAGGCTCGGGCTGTGAGGCCTTATTAAGTTAGGCTGCAATCCAGCACCTTCAACTTATTAAGCTGTCAAGAGTTGCAATGATTAAAACCAAGGAAAGGTCATGAGCAGACCTTCTGCATTGTGCAAGGGCTGGTATTTTCTTTAGTAGTGACGGCCCTAATGAAGACATTTTACACTTGCAGGTGGGATTTGATGAAATGGCTCTTTAGCAACGAGCTCTTCTTCTTTCTCTTCTCTTCTTTTTGTATGTCTGAGAGGCTTCTACAAATCTTCAAAAGTTTAGAATTTTTTTTCTCACTCACCTCATCGAAGGTGGCATACAGAGAAATTAACTTATTCTAAAAGACAGGATGAATGGGAGAGAGAGAGGTCTGAAAGAAAATCTAAATAGTTTCTTTCGCCCGGCATTTGGGCAACCAGTCTCAGACTCAGATGGGTTTGCATATGATCATCCGCGGAGATCAAAGCCAAGAAGGCCGTGGTAATAATTACTGGCTGGGTGCACGAAAGCAGAAACATTCAGCACGGGCAAGGCTGTCGCCTAAATATCTGCCAGCACGTTCTGCTGATGAAGGGATTTTAATGTCTGCCGCTTTTGTGCCATCATCTGCTTATGGAGATTAAAGAAACCCAGCAATCCACCAAGAGTTTTATTGAGAGCTGCCACTATAGTACGTCTTGATGCCTGAGGTCCGGTAGCATTACTGATATATGCACCTGCCAGTTCGGTTTGTGTTGTGTTGAAAGGGCAGCTTGCTCACCTGAGGGTCAGACAACTGGCCCAAGACCACTATCTATAGCAACAAGACTTTTTTTAGGTCAAACAAAATGTCAGTAATGTCACATTCACTTTGTGAGACTTTGCCTGGTTAAGAACATACACTATGAAGTCACAAAGACTGAACTCAACTATTTTATCATAGAAGCTATGGCTTGGTGGCATTGTGTAGTTGATTTCAGTAATATAGCCCTAGATACTGAAACATAAGGTGGAAAAAAGGAGGGTACATAACGTGCCTGTCTCATTTCAAAGTGTGCCCTTGACATCTTTGTAGATTGGCCTTTTTCTTTCTTTCCTGCATTGCCCAGGACACTGCTACAGCTGCAAATTGCCAATGACAGATATGCAAAATGAGGGTCATACAAAGTTCTCAGCCATTTTATAAAAGGAGACACATATACTGGATGTCTGTTGGCTGGCTAGAGGTGCTGTGTGACCTCCAAAAACTATTTTCATATACTGAAATATATATTGAATGGCACATATTGCTGTATCTCCAAATGAGAAATCCCATGTAGAGAGAACTCATTTAGCTGTTCTTGAGGCTAGTGTTGCTGTCGAAGTTGAAATGAGAACAAGCAAATGTGGTTTAGGGGCTCAGAGTTTCCAACACTGTCATACAAAAGTTGCTTGCACTCTGCAAAATGCCAAACTTTTCTTTATGTACGCAGGGAATGACTCCTTGACACTTTCACTTCTCAACATTTGCAAACAGCTGTCAAACAAAAAAAGAACAGAAAAAAATGCTGCCGCCCATGTATCGGTTAACATTCTCTTCTTTAAGGTTATGGTGACCTATCTACATGCTTCAGGATCTATGCATATAGTCAAAGCCGCTGAGATGCCCCCTTCCTTAGGCTTCAAATGTCCTAATTACTCCTGTGTGCCTCACAGGTCAAGCCGAGCTTTCTGTACTAGCCTGGCACCATAAGAGTATTCTCCACTCCATTAGCATGACATTTCAATGCACAGGGCTAAATGTTCCCACTCCTTAAACTCTCAGCCTCGGAGGATTCTCTGGCCTACATAAAAGACTCAGCTTAGACCTAAGCTGCTCCTTTTTGCTGTTGGGAGAAAATGCTATCAGAGAACTGAATGAGAAAAGTTTGTTCCAATTGAGGCAAAGCAGAAAAATAGAGCTATGACCGTGTTGCGTTTATGTAAAAAAGAAACTGTGAAGCTTGAGGAAATTTAAATATATATGTTACACACACTGAAACAGTATTTTCTGGTGCCACCTATGGTCTTCTATTTTCATCACACAACTTAACAAACACAAGAAATGATATTTTGTTTCACAGTGTATTGCAAGTGAGTTCATATAAAAGTGGAACTGATATACATTATGTCGGAGAGAATTAGGAACAAGTATTCCACTAAATAGGGGGGGGGGGGGAGAGTTGTGTGTGCTGAGCGCGGTTCGCGATTGTTGACGGGGGGGGGGGCCGGGTTGAGCGGTTCGCGATTGTTGACGGGGAAGGGGGGTGTAGAGGGGTTTGCGACACACGCCTGCTCTCCACCACAGCTTCAGCGCCACTGCCGCTTGCAGCCGCGACAGAATGACATTACAAGGAAATGTTAAATGAAGGAGGTTTGATACAAGTTCGGCGGGCCGGATTAAAAAGCCCAACGGGCCGGATATGGCCCGTGGGTGGTAGTTTTCCCACCCCTGGACTAGAGGCTCTATAACTACTAGACAGTTTGCAACTAACTAATTACATTGCACCATTTGTTCTTAACACAGAATGTAATTAGGTCGTAAACTCTTTGTAAAGTATAGTCACATATTATGTGATATTTACCATCAATGATCCAACAGCAGCCTTCAAATACATGAGCATAAATTGTGCTAAAATGCAGTGAATTTCAGTTTATCCTTCTGTTACATGTCAGTCATATCTTTATCAACATCCTGTTTCCTCCTGTAGCACAGGTAACCTAGGATACCAGTAATGGAACAAAGCTGAGTAAAACAGGTGTTTCTGAAGAAAAAGAGTTTCATCCAATCACTGTTTGTGCTACAGTGACAGAGCCAATAGGAGCAACGCATCTAGATCACGCGGGCACAACTGTCAGCCTGAGTGAAGAGAGAGAAAGGGTCAGAGGAAGCAGCTGTGTGGAGCGAATTTCAAAAATTTTGAAAGCACTGATCAACTTTGACAAAAGTGATGGAACATTATAGAAATATTGACTCTGAGGGGACGCGATAGCTTGAGAGAGCTGTCAGTGGAGTGAGAAATAGACGAGCCGGAGATCTAGAAATAGGCTAGAGGCCAATATAGATCCATGGAACATTAACTTGTTTTAGTAGATGAGTGATTGCCTTGGTGAGTTATTACAACCAAAAACTTGTAAATATGCAAGTATTGCAAATTGATATGCGTGTGTGATGGTGTTTATATGAGTCGTGTGCATAATGTTTAGTTTACGCCATTTTGCACTCGGGCTAAAGCTAATAACATTCTTAAATGATAATGAGTTGATGACAACGTATAAATGTTCAATAAGTGTTGCCATGTTATCGGTTATTTAAATGGTTATTTAAATTGCATACATGTTGTTTTGGCTTTTGTTTGTGAGATTGAGATTGTCTTTGAGAGATCCCTGTTCTATTCGGGACATGAGACATGAGCCACCCGGACCTGATTCACTTGTGAACTGTGCTTTTTGAGCTCAACATAACCGATAGGAGAGATTTTCTTTTCCTTCAGGATGAAAAGGGCCTGGACCCGTCGAAATTTGTTTATATTGTTCAACAAATATAAACAAACAAACATAATCAACCCTTCTCTTATTCTGAACTTTAAGGACAGACTGAATTTGAACTTGAACAGTGCTAAACGAACAACAGAGAATGAACCCGAGTTGATTGAATCAACTAACTGAACTTTAAGCTGTTGATTCATTCTGTGAAGTGTAACTGATTCAATTGAGTTTCTTTCTTTTACTAAATGATTTATTTTGTTTATGAGGTTATTGACTTTTTCTATTTGGTTGGATATAATCAGACAGGTTTTTTCAAGTGTTTTATTTCTTTCTTTTATTGGATGAAGAATAAAGGAAATTATTTTTCAACCGTGTTGAACTGTCCAAACTGTCCAAATGTCCATACACCTGGAAATGTGTAAGACAAATATGACCTCAGATGTGGTTCATATAACCTTTAGCAAATTACAAGAATAATTAATTATCTTTGCAATATAAAATTTAAAAAGACAAAATTTAGCATTGGTCATTTACCTACCTAGTGTGTTGTCATCCTCTGTATCCAAGCAGACAGTCGTTCTGACATAACATTGAATGTGAGTGACTGATGGGGAACATCTAGGTTAATATTGCTAACCTCTTTCCCTGAAGGAGGAAATGGAGACGTTACATCCCGTCGCCACAATTGCTGTACTACCCCTGAGTGGCTGGGCCACCAGCTCTGCTCCTCAGCAAAAAACTGAATTGCAATCACATATGTTCCCAACTTTGCTGAGTGGAGTGCACTATGCACATTTTGCATGCCAATAAGCATTGGCTTGTTTAGTTACACTCAAAGATGTCTACTATCTCAGGTGAGATCACAATTCGTCAGTTGTTCTGACAATAGTAACCTAGATGTTCCATGTGTAACCGTGACATTTCCTTTCAAGGGGCTCATGTTGCCTCGAAGATGCTGTGGGAATGCCAATGACCATGACCATAATGACAAGCGACTGTCTGGTGTGAAACTGTGCCTCTGAATGTATGAAATGTGTGAATGTGAACCCTTACAAATGTGTGTGGTAAAGACCAGCCCGCCACATCACAAACTTCTTGAAAGGAGACTCATGACGAGAAGGCTTCAGAAGAAGCCATATTCCTAGTTTAGTGGGCTCGATTTGCCAAAGGGGTAGGCAAGATATTATGTACGTGGGAGTCAGTTATTTGGCTTCTTAGTTCTTAGTCGCGAGCTCGACAAATGAGAGCACGAGTGGATGTATCCCGTGAGCTGATTCGCTGATCCTACTTCGTGGATTTTCACCTATCGCGATAGTTCCGGTCCACATTAACCGCAATAAATGAGGGATCACTGTCTGTGTTGGGTTCCCGCCCAATTGGGCTCCTTTTGGTCACGTCCGACCGGCAAAAAAATGCATTGGGCTGGTTGATAAAAATTGGGCTGGATTTTGATGAAAACCCCACCCAAATTTTATATATAAATGCATATAAATTCCATTAAAGCAAGCTTAGAAACCCCGTCAACAAGCATCCCCCCGTCAACAATTTCGTCTTGGGCGGGTATTTTTTTAAATGGGCGGGTTTTATGCTGTAGTTGGGCTGGAAAACTTCATTTCAATCTGACAACACTGATCACTGTACTGCCGAACAGAAACAGTATCACTGATGATGAAGGACGCAGCAGCGCACTCTGTTCAGATCGAAGTCCAGCAAGCAGCTCGTGAGCCTTCTGTTTTTGCGTCTCGCCGCTGTACTTTGAGAAAGCTGCACAATGTTTTGTTTCATAATGACGACGAATATTGTACTCTTTTAAAATGTCTGTTTGCAAACTATACTGCCTTTGATTTGACTTTTGTGAATAAAAACTCATCTTGCCAAGCTTTTTTTTTTTTTAAATCTCTTGTCTGTATGCCACTTCCTTGATTTCTCCATTATTGCGTTTAATTTGTTGACGTTTATTGATGTCATGTGTCTCAAAGCACGCAGTGCTGCACCTTGAATTGCGCATTTACAACACATTCTAAACATTTAATTTCAGTTTACTCTGTTGTAGTTCTACAATAAAAGAAACAAAATTGTTATGTCAAATTTGAAATGACAATCTGTGTCGAAGGTATCTCTCTCTCTCTCTCTCTCTCTCTCTCTCTCTCTCCTCCGACGGCACGATGGGCCAAATCAAAGGTAACTGCGGGCCCTAGTTTGGGCATCTCTGAACTAGACGGATCAACCCCAATGTCATCTTCTCCTGTGATTGTCACTTGCACTGCCTGCTACATGCATAGTTTAGAATTCTCTGTCAGTAGTGAGGGCTTCATATGTGATAAATGCAGGGATATAGTCGAGACAGAGAAGACTTCAAAATTAGAGACACGCATCCAAACTTTAATCGAGGATAGTAAGAATGCAAAGGCTTTAGATATTGCTTTGTATGCGTATAGCTTAATAAACACTGTACATTGTTCGGTTCCGGTTGTAGTGCCCTTGCAGCAGGGCAACTGAGTGACTGTGAGACGGCATAGTCGCAGGTCAAAACACCACTATTGCTTTCCGATCAGAACATCAAACAGGTTCTACCCACCCACTGAGAAACCTGTTGAAAGTGCCCTAGTAATTGGCAATTCTATTACTCGGAACGTTAAAATAGAGACTCCAGCCACCGTAGTCATGTTTGCCTGGAGCCAGATCACCTGACGTCAAAGAAGATGTTAAAGTGCTGGCTAGGGCTAATAGTAAATACTATAAGTTTATTATTCACGTCGGCGCTAATGATGTCCGACTGATGTCCTGTTCTGACTGTCTCCACCAGTCGGAGATCACTAAAATAAATATTAAAGAGGTGTGTGAACTCGCAAGTACAATGTCAGGCACTGCAATATGCTCTGGCCCTCTTTCTATGCGCAGGAGTGATGAGATGCTTAGCAGATTTCTAAGTGGTGCCGCAAGAGTCTATCGCTCCACCCACAGAAGACGCGCTGCGCGCCGCATGAGTACCGCTCTGCGCACCATAAACCACCCCCGCCCCACCCCGTCAACAGAATGATCGCTCCGCTGGAGTGGAGAATTTTTGGTTAAATATGGCTCTTTCAACATTAAAGGTTGCCGACCCTGGTCTAAACTCTTTAAATCAGGGGTCTCAAACTCAAATGAGCTGGGGGCCGCAGGAGGCAGAGTTTGGGTGAGGCAGGGCCGCATCAAGAATTCCACAAAAAAAAAAACATTCTCAAACGTCATTATTGACAGTTCTTTAACTTCAATGGGTTCTTCTGAGCATCAACTGTCCTGAACATAAACAGAATATTGAAGAACATGAACGGTTCTTCTGAATATGACTTGTCTTGCCTACTTCTTGCTGCCAGAGACCTGCAGATCTTCCTCTCACACAGCTGAGCCACATTTGGCTTGAGAGAGGAAACTGTTGAGACTCTCAGTATAGCTTGAAGATGATTGTCAGTAAGTAGACCTGTACTTGGACTTACTGAAGTTCAAGGTTGAGGAAAAAGTTACACATTTTTTCGAGATACTAAGTCATTATTATGATAAACTGTCATTATTTTGAGATAAGTCAATATTATAAGAAACGTTCTCATTATTTCGAGATATTAAGTCATTATTATGAAACTTTCTCATTTTGTCCAGATACTAAGTCATTATTGTGAGAAACTTTCTCATTTTTTCGAGATACAAAGTCATTATTATGAGAAACCCTCTCATTATTATGACTTAATTTTTTTCTCAACTGTGGCGGAAACGGGCTTCCATACTTTCCTGATGACATGAATATCGTAACATTTGTATATGGTAGAAAATACTGAGACTGCTACCAGGCTGATAATTATCAGCTGGGACTGTGGGACAGCATTAATAAATGTACTATATACAAACAATGGGATGCAGCCACGGAGGCGCTATTTACTGGATTTTATTTTCTATATTATAATACCGATGTCCCGCAAATCAGCCCATTTCAAATGATGGAAAAACAAAATACAATCCGCATGACGCTAAATCCAACGCTGATAACAGTAACATTCACATCGTCCTGCTCAAAGTCAAACATGCTCAATTTCAAACACAATAAGAAGTAATAATTCTATGACGGCTTTGACAAATGTGATATTACACGGGCAGCTATGTTTCTCTGTCTGCATCAAGCCCGGCTGATACCCCGCCCCCGGGAGTCATTTACTCCACTGTGATTGGCCCCCGGGAGTCATGTACCCCACTGTGATTGGTTGGCTTGTACAGCTCCAGCTCGCATGAAAAAGGAACCTTTCGCACACACACACAACGCGGTAAAGCGCTATTCATTCAAAACTCGCGGGCCACACTTACATTAATAATTATTAATTAGTTAATTACAGGCCGATATCAATTCTATCTGTTCTGTCAAAGATTCTAGAAAAGGCAATATCCTCACAACTATGTTCCTTTTTAGAAAGAAATGCTGCTGCTTCTGGCATTTGGCTCTTATAGTTTCCTGGTTCATGACGTATCCAGGCTCTGACACACCATTGGTTCGATTTCACACATGCTTCAAGACGTGGTCACGCAAAACATTCCCATAATGTTTTTGATGCAGCGAGAGTTCGACTAAAAGGGAAATTTATTTTTCTGTGACAATGAAAACTATTTTTTTTTGTAGAATTAATATATGATCAATACTGAGTCTTCACTAGATTAACAGCTTTATGGATTATCAAATTAATTCAAGTTAATTTAATTAACTGATACAATATTTATATCAAGTTATGATTAATTATTCATATTTCCCTTGAGCTAATTTTGCAACATTATACTCTTACACTCTGAAGGTGTGCATGGCAGCCTTAGCTACCTACCAGTATAAACAGTTTAAATTTTAACAAAAAGGCACTACTTGTCCAAAACTTTAACATGAAATACAAGGAGAATGAGAACTAGGAGAAACACGACTTACTATGGACAATGACCAGTCCGGGGGTCTCCAATGTGGTGCCGGGAGCTCAAGGGTCCAGGGGCGATATGGCCCTCCAGGGCAGCAACGGGAGCTCAGGGCTCCAGGGTGGTGCAGCCTTCCAGACTTCGACTAGCGGGCACTGGAGTAGACTGACGAGCAGAGGGCGCTGGAGCAGGCTGACAAGCAGAGGACGCTGGTGCAGACTGATGCAAGGGGCGAGTTGGAGCCTCCTGGCACTTGGGAGAAGGGATTGGATGAGGTGTGGATGTCTAGATACAGCTGTCAAGACTAATAGGGTGTTTGATGACACGTCAGGTGAGAGGGAACACTCACTGGGAACAAAAACACTTGAAAATCATGGGAGGAACCAGGAGGTAGACAGAGACACTACTGACATGTAACAGTTTCCTCTTAGTCCTTACAGCCCATGATAGCTTAGTATGGCCACTTTGTAAGCTTTATTATATAAAGCATCTCTACAGGATGTGGTATGCGGCAGGCTGGTCCTTCTCGTTAACAGTTGTAGGATTTTTCATTCTGGATCTGTGCTCTACACCAGGCTTTTAGGTGCTTTTGTGTTAGTGTGCTCACAGTATTCAGACAAACAGGCACTTATAAGCATGGCATTTAGGCATTGTCATTCCCAAAGCATCCTATAAGCAACACAAGTTGCCTCGAAAGGGACCGTCTCAGGATCTGAGAAGGGAATGAGACTCATGGGGATCAAGGACGCATCCTTCATTCCTGTGATAGACTTGATTTGGCTAATTGAAACGAAAGCTGGATGAAGATAAAGTTTTTCTGTTTTCCTGATCGTGACGTCACCTGCCATTGTCTAGTCGTCTTGTCAGTGGACTGAGTTGACACTTGTGTGTCAGACACAATCACACAAGGGTGTTCCTAAACTGTCCTTGCTGCAACACCTCATTCCCTTCTCAAGGAACACAGGTTACAGTTGTTTCTTGTTAGTTTATTGATTATTTTTGGGGTGTTCCTTTCTAATCAGTTATCATAGTTAAACATGGCTTGATTCATTCAGTTCAGGTGTTGTTACTTACACATTTATACCTTAAGTTTCTGTTGGTTAATTTGCCTGTTCTCGTTTACATTTTAGCTAAAGTGGTTGAGATTTATCCTTGTGTCCCTAGTATTTGCTTGTGAATTTAATAAAGACTTTGTGGAATTCATCTTCTTTGTGAGGTTTGTGATTACATGCAGCAAATTGTGACAGTATTGTACCTGTATATTATTTCCTGTAGCTCAACCAGTAGAGCATTGGTGTTTACAATGCCAAGGTCATGGGTTCAATCCCAGGGAAAGCAAAAACGGATTCAATGTGTTCCTTGAATGCAATCTGTAAGTCGCTTTGGATAAAAGCGCCTGCCAAATGCATGAATATAAATATAAAATATATTATAAAATTGGTAATAATGCATTATGCATGTATTATAATGAATTAAGAATAACCTTATACTGCATTATAAATACTGGCTTCATAGAAAGTGTTACCATCACCATCACAAGTGTTGCACAAAAAACAGTGACCAGCAAAATCCAAAATGCCCTCTCTTGTGTTTGCAGAATAAAGAAAATAGCTTGAATGAGTAAATGACTGTATGTACAGTAATACAGTAACATCAAACCTGTTTTAATGATGCGCAATTGTCTCTCTGAATATCTAAGTATTCTTGTATTCTGGGTTAAAATCAAATGGCATTCTTTACCAAGAGAGACAGCAGATGACTATATGCTGTTAAAAGACTTTATTTTAGTATCAAGTCCAAAGCACACCATATTCACCTTGTTCACAAAGCAGAATCTATGATGGATCTAAGCAAGCTCTTCCCATCCTTTTTTTATTCTCTCTTTCTCTCTCTCTCTTCTAACAGTTCCCAGGATACCTTTTGCTGCACCTGAAAGCTCCTGTTACCTGAAACAAATTGCCTGAAGAAATCTGCACCGCTTCTGGTCTTAAAAATGCAAAGGAGATACAGAAGCTGGCATGTTAAATGAACAATACTCTCATGTTTCTGCTTCTTTATATAAAAAACAGCCCGCTTAAGACATAAATAAATAAATAAAAGATGAGAAAGTAACTTTGTAGTCTCTGTGCACTTGTGGTTTGTGCTCTTGGCATAAACCAGCACTGTTGCGCAATAACTACCCTGCACGAATGCATATCGACACACTACAAGATGGAGTTTCACAGTGTGTTTTGAGTGAATATGTTATGAAAAGATGTTAGCGACACAATTTTAATCACAATAGTGGGGTGCAAGATGCTCATTTAAAGACATAAGATTCGTCAGGCTGCTTTTCCATGAGTCCTGCTGTGCCACATCCAGCTTCATGTCTCTTTAATTTGCTGCTGGAGAGCAAACATTACTCTTATACTATATGGAATGAGATATCTTACAAATACATGGGACTGCTGAATGCTTTTTAAAGATTGATAAAACATATTTACACATGTTAAATGACTGAATTAGTGAATAAATTAGGATAGCACAAGAGAAGAAAACCCTCAGGTGAACTCTTATAGAGGAGATCTGCATACTAGATATACATATATGTTGGGAAGTCAGCCATGGAGCCTGTCCTAATGCAGTCAGGATGACAGAGGAGAGAATATCCCTTGTTTCCCTTTCCCCTCTTTCCTTTTCTTCATTTGTGCCATTAGAGAGCTCATTATAGAGTATGCAGAACTCAGGAGGAACGAGTGAGTGAGAATTGTGTGCGATTTTTGTACAGCTGTATGCTACACTGCCATTCTCTCATTACAGATGGTTACAGACACTCTATTGATTGCAAGCTTTTCAACTATTCCAAATCAGTTTGGGGATTTAGCTTACTTGCAACATGTAGAGACTTGTCATTATCAATCCATAGATCTGATTGCAGATCAGCTTTTATAGACAGGGTCACTGATGACTTCATAAATATCTCAAATAGATAGGGAACATTGAAAAACTCCTAATAAAGATTTAAAATCCCCATCCACTCCTTGAAATGCTTTGAAATATATAAGGCTTATAATGCAAGACCAGTTCAAAAGGTAACCTTGTGCACATCACCTATTGCAGCAAGGTCTGCAGAACAATGCAGAGCTCCACTGAATAACAAAATTCTCAAAAAAAGCATGGAAGAAGACATGAAATATATAAATAACAGCCAGGTTCACTCCAAGTTCAGTAGCGGAAGGCCAGCAGTAAGACACGAGAGCAGGAAGAGAGAAAGAAGGCAAAACAGGGAAAACTTTTCCCTTTCCCTCACTAGAGCCACCCCCCCTGCTCATAGGTGTTGCTAAAATGATTAGCTACCAGCAATCAGCCTGTCGCCGAATCAGCTTTGTACTGGTCAGGGTCGACTTATCACATGACCGGCAGCCGTCTGTGGCAGTGGGCTGAACCACACTGTCAGGTGCATAATTCTTCAGATGGGAACGAAGTGTTCACAGCCTGGTTTAGCAAGCAACAAATTGGGAAGGGATTGCTGACATATAATCGTTTTAGGAGGGTGAGCAGCTTGGTATGGATTCTGTAGCGTAGGCAAGTGCACATGCACACTGAGTGAATGACAGAGGGCAGACAGAAGGAGGTCAATAACAGAGGCCAGACTTAGCTTCCCATATTCAAAACTCACCTCACCCAGGGTTCACTTGTAGCATCAAGGTAAATGTGTGTGGGTGTGCGCTTGTAGGCACCATACACCATTCCAATTACACATACACATCTCTTGGGTCTACTTTTCAACTACATAATTGAAATATGAACAGATTAAAGTATTTTCCCCTCTTTTGTATTTCATCATATCTGCATCCCACCAACAAACTCTCCCAGTGGAAGAACTTAACTAGGAGATGATCACCGGTCATCAGACCTAGTCTGGCTCGATTTGTGGATATACGCTCTGTCTGCTCCTGATACAAAGTTTCAAGCCATCACCTCACTGCTTTTGTCTTGTTCTCTACCATCTATACAAAGTATTGATTAAATTCATTCCTGCAGATTAGCAAAGAGACAATGACACAGAAATGTGTGCATGCTGGGGCATTATGCACTCAATTCTTTCCCCAACCCTTAAAACAAGTGTTTATTCAAGGCATTTATTCATCAAAAAAATATACAAATAAATGAATAAATTATTAATTTCTAATTAAAAAAAGCAAAGAAATGGACTAAAGAAATGGATTTACCTTTGCATAAAAACAAGCTTTGGAGGAGTTTGCAGTGGAGATGCAGGATTTAAACCCTGA
Source organism: Rhodeus uyekii (assembly GCA_037043235.1). Lineage (NCBI taxonomy): Eukaryota > Metazoa > Chordata > Actinopteri > Cypriniformes > Acheilognathidae > Rhodeus > Rhodeus uyekii. The sequence goes on along the minus strand of JAWRVZ010000192.1, from coordinate 247,542 downwards.
GGTGTGCTGTGCTTTCAAAAAGTTTGGGAATCACTAGTCTACATCGATGATATACTTCTCTTCTCCCAGAGCCAAGCTGACAATCGCTGCCATGTAAAGCAACTCCCTGGTGGAGCAGAACTACAACATCGGAAACTGTGAGTTCTTGGCCATTAAACTGGCACTGGAAGAGAGCCCAACACCCCTTTGAGGAGATTACGGACCACCATAATGTGAATGCCAAACACATGAACACCCGCCAGACACGCTGGGCCCTATTCTTCACACAATTCCACTTCAATGTAACCTACAGGCTGGCAACAATTGTCATCAGCCCGATCCAATAGTCTCTTGACGATGGCATCACCAAAGCCTCTAGATCAGAACCTGCTTTGCCGGGAGGTCCTGAAGGACGGACATATGTGCAAGCCTTTCTTCATCTATCCTTCATGGGCTCAGCCCACACTTCTCTGGGCTCTGGACACTGAGACAGCCAGCAGACCCTCTCGCTCACCAGTAACCGACACTGTTGGACCAATATGGTCCAGGATCTCTCCCATTTTGTCCGAGGTTGCTCAGTCTATGCAATGTTTGAGGCCCCTCACCATCAACCTGAGGGTAAACTCGACCCCTTGAATGTTCCCAGTCGAACCTGATCCCATCCTGTAATTGACTTGATCCCTGACCTTCCACCCTCAGAATGATTCACCTTTCTCCTTGTCATCGTTGACCAGTTCTCCCAGGCCTGCAAACCAAAGCCTCCAAGGCGCTGGAGACGGCCGAGAACCTGATTCATCATCTCTTCTGGCACTTCAACATCCTCCGACCGTGGTCAACAGTTCATATCCTGAGTCTGACAGGGTATCTTTGGCTACTCAAAGTCACCATCAGCCTCACCTCAGGACACTGAGCGGAAGATCCAGGAGATAGGGAGATGGAACCATTTCCTTCCCTGGGTGGAGTATGCACAAAACTCCCTATGCCAAAACACCACTGGCCTAATGCCCTACCAGTGCATGCACGGCTATCAACTGCCTCTGTTTCCCTGGTCAGAGAAACCCTCTGACGTTCTAGCTATCCACCACTGATTCTGTCACGGTTTTTGTATTCATTGACTCCTCATTCTGCTTGTGTTTGATTGTGTGATGATTGTGAGAGGCGTAGCTTCTGATTATTCACTCCACACTCATTTCATGCACCTGCTGATCATTACATCCTGCCTTTATCAAGCCTCAACTAACTCCCTGTGTTTGTCACATGGTTGTTATGAGTGTACCAGTTAGTTGAACGGTCCGTTCCTGTGTCTCCGGTCCTGGCTGTCAGTCGTCTCTGTTCGTGTCACTCACTGGGATTCTACACTCACCGCTCTGTCCATTGGGTCCCTGCGTAATCCATTCCTGCCAGTCTGCACACCATCACTGTCTGGACTCTGTCGACCCAATAAATGTACCCGTACAGGCATTGGTGACGCAGGTGTCCGAGCTCACCAACAGGATTCAACAACTGCCTACTCTCACTGCGCCGGACCCACCGCTTGTTCCCTAACCCATCATCAACCAATCTAACAACATACAGGAACCTCACTTACCTCCACCGGAACGTTATGCTGGTGAGCCCACTCTTTGTAGAGCATTTTTGATTAAATGTTCTGTTTTCTTCTCACTACAGCCGTTGACGTATGCTACCAAGGAGTCTAAGGTAGCCCTCGTTATCAAGTTACTCTCTGGATGAGCGGCGTTATGGGGAACGGCGGTGTGGGAGAATAACCTATGCTGTTGCTTGTTCCAAGCCTTCTGGGAAAAAATGAGAAGGGTGTTCGACCGGTCGGCTGTCGGTGACGAGGCGGCGCGGCAACTATCCGATCTCCATCAGGGCAAGCAATTACGTCCATTACGCCATCGAGTTCCGTACCCTCGCGGCCGACTCGAGATGGAATGAGGAGGCGCAGTGGGATAGGTTCCTGCATGGGCTGGCTGACCATGTCCAGCGAGAAAGGTCTACGGCCTGGACCTTCCCCGCAGCCCCAATGGGCTGATTGAACTTGCTCTGCGGGTGGACGCTCGGCTGGAGCAGGTCAAACAGCTCACCACTCATCCCACAGGTCCAGGGACCACAGTGGATTTTTCAACCAACTCTCTAGGCGCGGCCAGCCAACTCTGTGATCCCGAGCCCAAGCAGGTCAGTAGAGCTCGGCTTTCCCGGGAGGAGAGGGAGTATCGTAGGACACACGGTCTCTGCATGTACTGTGGTGGAGTGGGGCATCTCGTTGACCGGTGTCCAGTAAAAGGCTGAGTCCATCAGTAAACGGGAGGCTACTGACTCTCTCTGCACAAGACCTTCTTGTCAACTCTCCTGCCGCTAAGACTCCGATGGGCAGACTCATCTCACCGGTGTCAGGCGTTGGTGGATTCTGGGGCTGAGGGTAATCTTCTGGACAGGACACTAGCTCATCACCTCCGGATTCCCTTATCACCACTCCCCCATCCCATCTCCGTCAATGCACTTGGAGGTAAGAACTTACCGGACATTACCCACAAGACCAATATCATCACTTTGCTTACTTCAGGTAATCACTCCGAAGAAATTGACTTTTTGATCACTGACTCTCCACTGACTCCCAACGTCCTCGGCCACCGGGGACTGGGGACATAACAGTATTTCCAACTAGAGTGAGCAGTGCTACGCCTCTTGTCTTGTGTCTGCATGTACGTCTGTGTCTAGTTCTGTGTTGCAGGAGGAGCCGGTGAATACATCTAACGTGCCCTCGGAGTATCTCGACCTGAAGGAGGTGTTCAGTAAGTCGCGAGCTGCTTCTCTTCCTCCTCATCGTCCCTATGACTGTGCCATAGATATATTACCAGGTATGTCTCTGCCTAAGGGCAAGTTATACTCACTTTCCAATCCAGAGAGGGAGGCCATGGAGAAATACATTTCTGATTCTCTAGCAACTGGGTTCATCCGCCCCTCTTCTTCTCCAGCGGGGGCGGGATTCTTTTTTGTGGGGAAGAAAGATGGTTCTCTGCGACCTTGCATCGATTACCGAGGGCTGAAAAGCATCATGGTGAAGCACACTTACCCTTTACCATTGATGTCTTCAGCGTTCGAGAGGTTGCAGGGAGCATCCTTTTTCACAAAACTGGAAAGGAGGGATGAATGGAAGACGTCATTTAATACTCCCAGGGGGCATTTTAAATACTTGGTAATGCCTTTCGGGCTGTCCAACGCTCCTGCTGTCTTCCAAGCACTCTTTAATGATGTTCTGAGAGACATGGTAGATCAGGTCATGTATGTTTACCTGGATGACATACTGATTTTTTTCTTCATCTCTCCAGGAACATGTTCAGCACGTCCGACAAGTGCTCCGTCGATTGCAACAGAATGGGTTTTTTGTCAAGGCGGAGAAATGTGTTTTTCATGCACAGTCTGTTCCTTTTCTAGGATGCATTATCTCGTCCGAGGGTGTGCGCATGGATCCTGACAAGATTAATGCTGTGGTGGATTGGCCAATCCCAGATTCCCGCAAAGGCCCTGCAGAGGTTTCTGGGATCCACTAATTTTTACAGACGTTTTGTCCGTAATTTTAGCCATCTGGCCGCGCCTCTGACAGCCTTAACCTCCCCCAGAACTACGTTCAGGTGGTCTGATGCAGCCAAAGCTGCATTTTCCAAACTTAAAAGCCGATTCGTTTCGGCTCCCATCCTCGTTGACCCTGATCCTTCACGTCAGTTCGTGGTGGAGGTCGACGCGTCAGAGGCGGGGGTAGGTGCGGTTCTCTCTCAGGGCTCTCTCTCGGACGACAGGATGCATGCATGCGCGTTTTTGTCCCATCGATTATCCTCTGCCGAACGTAATTATGACATTGGTAACAGGGAATTGTTGGCAGTGAAATTAACCCTGGAAGAGTGGCTTCATTGGTTAGAGGTGTCGGGAGTACCCTTTGTAGTCTGGACCGACCAAAAAATTTTAGAATACATCTGAACCGCCAAAAAACTTAACTCCAGGCAGGCTTGGTGGGCCCTTTTTTCGGACGTTTTGACTTTCTTCTATCGTACCGCCTGGGTTCCAAGAACATCAAACCCGATGCTTTATCGCTTGTTTTTGACCATTCCGAAGGCCCGTCTACTCCCGAGTGTATTTTTCCAGAGAAACTCATTGTTTCTGCACCCGTATGGGAGGTCGAATCGAGGGTCAAGTCGGCCTTAGAAGGGTTAACACCTCCGTCCACCGAACCATTGATTTGTGAAGGAGGAAGTAAGGTCCGAGGTCATCCAGTGGGGTCACTGTTCCAAGGTGGCTTGTCATCCAGGGATCAGTCGCACTAAATTCTTGGTCAAGCAACGCTTCTGGTGGCCTAGTATGGCTCGCAACATTCGAGATTTCATTTTGGCTTGTTCGGTTTGCGCTCAGAGTAAGACTTCCAATCGCTCCCCAGATGGATTACTCCAACCGCTGTCTTTTCCTTCGAGACCCTGGTCCCACATCGCTCTAGATTTTGTTACCGCCCTCCCAAGGGAATACGGTCATTTTGACTGTAGTGGACCGGTTCTCGAAGGCGGCACATTTCATCCACTTACCTAAATTACCATCGGCTAAGGACACAGCGGAGACCGTTATTGAACACGTCTTTCGTTTACATGGCCTTCCGACTGAATTGGTCTCTGACAGGGGTCCCCAATTTATTTCCAAATTTAGGGGGGTTACTGTCACGGTTTTGTTTTCATTGACTCCTCATTCTGCTTGTGTTTGATTGTGGGAGGCGTGGCTTCTGATTTTTCACTCCACACTCATTCCATGCACCTGCTGATCGTTACATCCTGCCTTTATCGAGCCTCAACTAACTCCCTGTGTTTGTCAGATGGTTGTTATGTGTGTACCAGTTAGTTGGACATTCCGCTCCTGTGTCTCCGGTCCTGGCTGTCAGTCGTCTCTGTTCCTGTGTTCGTGTCACTCACTGGGATTCTACACTCACCGCTCTGTCCATTGGGTCCCTGCGTCATATGTTCCTGCCAGTCTTCACACCACCACTATCTGGACTCTGTCAACCCAATAAATGCACTGTTGCACTTGCTATTGAATCCATCTCCTTATTCTGACCTGACAGATTCCAGGAATGGGAATGGGAGAGGGTGTGGGACTCAGCTCATATCCACCTCGAAAGGTCAGTCCGGAAACAGAAGAGCCAGACTGAAAAACGACATCCTCAAGATACTACCCAAGGCAAAAGGTGTGGCTCTCCAATATGGATATACAGTCATTGGAGTTTTAACCACCCACACCTGCAGCCACTCAGGACTCACCCTTTATCATGTGTTATCTGGCCTTAGTGTTCATGCTTGAACACTCATCTGACTAATCTCCTTGCTACTCTACCTGTTACCAAGTCTCTACCTCTACCATATCAGATAAGACTGTGTACTATCTCAGACCACTCGTTCCACATCATCGGCTGTCTTCCCCTGCTCACTCACCTCACCAATTGTTTGGCCAAAACTTTCAATAAACTGATGATAATACCTTTGTCTGTGTCATTACCAGTGTCAAAATCTGTTGTCATTGATTTATTTTCAGGATTCTATGAAGAATCATGTTTAAAAGAAAAATGTTAAATATATATATATTTTTTAACATTATGATCTCCGTCACTTTTGAACAATTTAATAATTTAAGCATTCTTGTTTAAAACGAGAAAAACACACTCCAAACTTTTGAACAGTCAATGCATTACAGTGACTATAAAAGTGTTTTATAGGACATGAAGACTTTAATTGCATCGAAAATATACTTAGCTTGAAAAGAAAAAAAATGAAGGGATATTTCTAGACATTCTAGAAAGACCAGTGTCTGTTTCAGATGCTTCAATCTTTCGAATGAATGAACATTGATTTGTGCCATAATTGTGTGATTCTTTGTTTGTGCAAATACGATTTGGTGACAGTTTTGTCATATCACTTTCTCTGAGCAGTTGCAAACAAAAAGTAAAATTATGTGAAAGTTTGTCATGAGGTGATAAAATTAATATGGATGAATTTAATATCTGTTCTCCTGTGAGTGTTGACTGCGAGTGTTAATGTGACAATACAACGCAAAACCCATGTACAGTATTATACAGTGCACTCTATTCAGATGGCATACACTGAGTGTTAATAGCTGCATGTCACATCCACCTGGGTTCATATGCTTGTTTTGTTTCAGCACTCTGTCACTTTGAATTGTTGGCAAGTGGCACCAATGCACAGTGGCATCATGCCCTCAGGGGTGTAATAGTTTCTCTCACTCACTCTCTCACTCGCACTAACCCATCAAAATTATCATGCCACAACCACTCAGTGATCATTGAAGGTCATCTCAGAATGACAGCTGTCACTGCTTTCTGATTACCCCCACCTGGGAGAGAATTAAAGACAAATAAACCAGCAGTAAATGGTGTGTGCATGTTTGACATACCTACCCCACAGCCTCTCATTTCCTCACATCTTTCCAACACATTGGAGGCCTCTCAGCTGACTGTAAAGGTAAAAATGTAATTGTGAATCTCAACATCGTCCTTAGCTAACAATCTTATCATTTTCAAATTAATGCCAATGTATTTACAGATTATCTTGAAAGATACATGTACACTAATGATTTTGAGACAAGTGCCAGACATGTTATAAGAAAAGATACCAATACCTCCTATATCTCCTTACCAACAGCCTTGAACAGCATCAGATGTATTTATTTATTTAAATAGATAATACCAAACCATCGTATCCTACAAAACATAATGTAACTGTAGCTCAACTAGAGAAGGAAACCAGCCACATCAAGGTTTATTTTTATTTTTATTTTATTTTTATTTTAAAAATAAGAATCATTTTACCTCATTAACTTTTATTTGTCATTTTGCTAAAACCAAAATAGATCATTGAAATTTTCTTAGGAATATTCAGCTAACATTTTTTCACTTCTCTATCCATTTGGATTATAAGATAATATATGTTTTTTTTTTATATATTATGTCTCATTATGAACATTCTTATAAATCTGCTTTAAATAAAAAAAAAAATAGGAATGTTCAGAGTTAGGTTTTTTTTCTTCATTATGCACAACAAAAAGGTCAACGAGCCAAAAGACAACTAGCTAAAGCAAGCCACATCCAGACAGTAACGACTCTACGGCAGACTTTAAACAAAGCCAGTTCAGAGTAAAAACAGGCATGGGTTGAAATACCAGGGCAGACAACAATATAAGAGAGCAATAAACCTGCACATAACAGGCAGATTATCAAGGCAGGCAGAAGAAACACGAGTGGTAGGCAGGCAGCAATGAGACATAAAAGTTGATCCAAGGCAGAGTCAAACATGGACAGAACAATACAGTAACTGATATCACCGTAGACAGGGCAAACAAGACTTCACAACGAATCTTCTTCTTCTTCTTATATTGTTTAATGGCGGTTTGGCAAGCCAACGTAAAAGGTGCATAACCCCCACCTACTGATCTGGAGTGTGGCGTGCTAATGGCTTTGGAAGGACAAAATTCACAACAAATCATCATGAACAAAGAGTTTAAGTAGTCGGAGTAATGAGAAGCAGGTGTGGTAATCAGTCCAAGTATGTGGGCTCTTGGGAATTGTAGTCCAAAACGAAATGCTAGTACTCAGGTAAGTGAGACCTCCAGTGGCTGATTGATGAATCAGCCACTGATATTCATGACAGTGATTCCTTACCATTTTCTAATACTTTTTTTTAGAATTAGCACTACAACAACTACTACTACTACTACTAATAATAACCATAAGTATTGTACTGTATTTATTCATTCATATAGCCATTTTAAAATGTTTAAGGCAACATCATTTAACACAGTATACTATAAATAGATACATCCCTTCTGAATTTCAAAAAGGTAAATAGATAATGCAATATCATCAAGGATACACAAAGAGAAAAAACAACTTTGTTTTTAAATTAAGTAGTGGGGTGCATTTGATAAGAACGTTTGCAAGTCCAGAAAATAGCTTTAAACAGAGATGTGGATAAAGTGTATTAGACCTTTCTGACTCAGAGAAAATGAAATGATTAGATACTTTTGTGGCTCATCACTTCAAAATACAGGTCTGTTGTTGAACTGAATTTAATTGAATTATTACATATGGAAATAATATGCCATAGATTTTGCTGTGGCATTTATATTGTTTATATCTGTTCTCACAAGATAGTCTGATGGTTATTACTTTTTCCCTCTTTAAATCTTTTCAATATCTATTTAGAATATACGTATAGTTTCAAACACCTCTGGTTCACATGTCAACTGGTCATGTTGGAGTCCCGGTGCTCCCTATGGCAAGACCATCCCTAGCTGGGTCAAATATCAAAACATTCAGCATCAGCTCTCTTGGGTCCATGCAGCCAAGAATATAGGGTCCACTTTGTGGTTAAACATGTGTCTCGGTCATTTAAAATGCAAGGAGGGTATCATGCAATGATGACTTTTAACCCCAGAGGATGGAACTTGATGGCAGACCTCAGGGGAAAGCAGCATGGAAATGGTAATTTCGGCATGAAATGTGGTCCCTGGTAAAAAGGTCAAGGTATCAGCATAAGCCCCCTTGAGCCAGGCTTAAGGCCTTTTCAAGACCGCCGATACAAGACTGACCCCCATACTCCTATGCAGATCCTCCCGATATCCCTACACCTTCCAACCCCTGAGTGAGAATGAGTCTGAGAGTTGTAGAGCGCATATCGGAGAAAGGAAGAGTCTGATGAGATGAGTAAAATATTGAAGGATTGCTCCACATCCCAATGAGAGAATTTGGTGTGGAAGTGAGTTTGTGTATGAAAGTGATCGATACAAGCAACCTACACACACATGCAAACGCTCCCATGGTGTAACAGTGCTCTCACACCGCCTTGTAATGAGTGTGTAGGCTCAACACTGGCAGATGGGAGAAATGCCATCGTTGCAGAGCGTGTCACTCAGCTGTGATAAGATGTATTAGAGAGGAACCGCTCCTTAAATCATGAGAGTATAAGCATATGTTGTTTGTGCTACTTTGTTTGCTTCTGGCTGGATTTTTTCTGCCTGCTTTATTTGTGAACTTGCTGTGATGTGGCGGGTCTTCAACAGCTGGCTCAGTCAAAGATGTTTAATCTGGGTAAATTTACAGGCAAAAGGAATCAGAATCGGTGACAAAATGTAACAAAAAAAATTGCTAAAAGAGCTGTAAAGTGTTGAGCTGATGTAGGTCAGAAACATGACAATATCAGTCAGAAAACAAAGCAAATTGTCTAATACTGCCCATAAAACTTTGTTATAGCTCTAGATGAAAGTTTGAGAGGAGCATGCAAATCTAACCGTCAATCAAAACACAGAGTCATACATTAAGAAGAAAAAAATGAATTTTATTGTATGATATAACAAATTTTTTTTTGGGACATTAAATTTACAATAAATGATAAAAAAGGCAAATAAAAGGTCATTATTTATGGTTATTGTTATTATTCTTATTATTTTCTATATTTGCATTTAATGTGATGTAACTACAGCTGTGGTTACTCTGCCAAGCCACCTGTGTGAAGAAATGACATACATTATCCACTAAAGAATGACCTTGGGACCAGTTGATTAAAAATAAAGGTGATCAAGTTAGTTCTGAGAAAAGCTCATACAGCATGTATATGCAGATGCCGCTTAATAAAATGCAATGACATTCTTAAGTCTTCAAAAACACTTTGGGCCCATTATACGTTTGATTTATGCCGTCATTATCTATGAGATTGACTTTATCTATCCTCCTTTTTATTCTATTTCTTTTTGGGTATTGAATTGACCGGTCTATATATATATATATATATATATATATATATATATATATATATTGTGTGTGTGTGTATACAGAAGAAAAAAACGAGTGCACTCAAGGGAATTTTTGATAGTTTATTGTTTGTGATATTGTAATTTACTTTATTTTATCGACTTTTTTTTTCTAAGTGAACCAATTATATTTCTATCCCTAATTTAACCTTGTGTCTGTCTGTTTTTTCTCATCCTAACCCGCTGCCTCCCTTATATCTTCTGATGAGCCCAAATTTCAAATGTATTGCACAGTAAGCAATCTATTCAATTGTTAATTTTTAGAAGTGCAATACACAGGAGTTGCTACATACAACATGGATATTGTAACCCTCACAAACTGCTTATCGATTACCCTGCACAAAAGTGCCAGTGTTTCAAAAGAGAGAAAGTTAGACAGAAAACAAGGGAGGTGGAGTGACGGGAAGAGATAACTATTAATTTCCCCTCAATCGCTCCATTAGTTAATCATTTCTACTTGAAGGAAGCAGCACTGTATAACAAGAGCTTTAATTACAGAGAAACATATGTGCCCCTATTTGGCAAGAGCCACTCACAGGACGAGAGAGAGAGAGAGAGTGAGTGAGTGAAAAGGGGGCACAGACACACTGGGATAGTTTTTCAGAGGAGTGCTATTTAAAAGCTGTAAAGTTAGAAGGCTGGGCCCATCTAAACTGTTTTCATAATAAAAACAGTGTCAGGGCTAATTTCCCCCACAGACAGCATTTAACCATGAGCGGTGCAGCAGGTTTTAGGAGCTTGCCATGAAACGTGATCCCAGGAGCATTAGGCATATTTTCAAACATGTGGGAATGCTTTCGTTCTGACATAAAAGCTGACCTATTCCCAAGCGGAAAGCCTAGCTACCATCAAATAATGTTCGTTTTGACAACTCTCTGTACTGTTTTGTCCAGAATTAACCTTGAGACAATCCAGCATCTTTGAAGCTTGGGCTCTGATGTGAGGAAAAAGTCTGGTCGAAGCCAATAACGCTGACGATAACGGCAGCATTATTGAAAAATGGCATGTGAGCTCGAATTTTGACCCTGGTGAGGTGATTGCCACAAAGTGTGAAGGGATTTGAACTCTGCTTGAACCTTGGCCATTAAGTGGAGATAGAATGGGGACATCACAAGCAGTGTGTACATTGTAATCATTACAATCACAGAGCCACGGTGGCTATAGTGTATGACAAGAGTTCCTGGAGAGTTCAATGCACTATACACACAAGGAGGACATATGTGATGTGCAAAAGAGCAGCCTGTCTACAAAACGCCTATCCACACAAGCCAGGAAGCATTCGATAAAGTAGGAAAGATGGAACGAAACACACCTCGGTAAAGCACAATGTCGATGCGTGAAGGATCAATGGGACACTTGTAATGGATGGCAATAGATTGTGCGGTTTAATATTACATCTAGCAGGTCGAGCATTACAATATCTCTTCCGAATAAATGTTAACCTATAATCCCTCCACTAAGAACACCTGCTTTGTTTGTCCTCAAAGCCATCGATTCCACTTTATTGAATGCTCAAACACAGTGCACCTAGATTGATCACCACTAATTAAACGTTCTCAGAACGTTCCCTTTCATGTTTCCCAGCTCGCCCCTTCATATCCGAATGTTAATTTGCAAACCATCTGATATGGTAAGCTCCGATTGGGTAATGCATTTTGATGTAATGTGTTTATTTTCTTCTTTTGATTTTGCCAGGGCAAATCAGCAGGCTTGACCTGTGCTCTCGACCTCTAACCCTTGACCCTGACACATCTGACCAAGCTCCACTCCAGAAGCAGCAAATTAATACAGGGACCACAGATTGTTAATTGTCGAAAAGATTGGCTAACTGATTCATCACCTCAGTCATGGCCAATGCTTTTGTTTGACCCCTCTGAGATCCCATAGGGCATCTGTAAGCAACCCCAGCTGCGCTCTCGCCCATAGCCGATGTTTTAAGCGTAATTATTCAGTATCGGCCCACTTATTAATCAAGTCAATGCTTCGCATTTTAAATGGAAATTGCGGGATTAATACAAGCATTCATTTTGTCTGGGCAAAATCGTGATGGCTTTAGCTCTGCTAATCAAATTGGAATAAAAAAGCAAGCTGAGAGGAGGCGATGATTGAATTAGGAGAGGCTCTTGGGCCACCCACACACACTTAAACGTTATGCTGCACATTGCAAGGAGGGCCAGACCCTAAACCATCAAAGCCCTAAAATGAACACTGCATGCAAATGGTGAGACCTTTTCACACTAAGTGTGTGTGAAAAGTGAATATATAGTCACACATGTTTATGGGTAATGGGAAATCAGTCTTTAGACCATTGAAAATATTCTGCATTTCACTCTGTTTGTTCTGATCTTAAAATAACTTTCAGTATCTTTATATACAGTATATTTGAAGACATACTGCACAACAGTCAATGTAAAATAAGAAACAGTCAAGATAACAATACAGACATGAAAGAAACACCTAAAACAATGTTCAGGGTTTAATTGGAGGTATTAATAGTAATAAAGAGTGTTTACTTAGCATTACAATTAAAGCATGTAATAAGAATTAAGATTTGCAGTGGAAGTTGTTGGCAAACAACTGAGTAGGATAGGAAATAATTCCTCTTCAGCTCACCTGATTACAAAGTGAAAATGATAGAAAGTCATAAACAAACCGAGAGACTAGCTCCTAACAGAGGTCATGAAAGAGAAACCGTTTCTCTTTGTTTTTTGTTTTTATTAAACATTGGCATTGGCATGTAATTGGTCTTAAACTGTATGTCTAGCGTTTTGCGGTGAGTGCTCACTACTCATTGCACTTATTGTGTGTGCACTGACTTGGATGGATTGAATAAGAAGACAGATTCTGATTATGGTTTGTCATAACTGTCCTTCACTTCACATAAATGATAAACAAATTCAGAATATCCTACTAATTGGCTATAGGTACAAATGTAATCCTTGCACAAATGTTTGATTTAATCGATTGGTATCAATACAGCGAATATTACCTTTATAGTACGTGGTTTGGGATTGAAAATAAAACAAGTGCTACTGTATCATCCTTCTTTTACAGACAGAATAGTATCATAAGTCTTGTGATTAATTAGTTTATGAACAGGTGGGCACATGTAACATCTGTGCCTTTCTTATTATTCACCCTTGCCAGCTTCCTTCCCTTAATTCCCTTTTCACACACACTTACACACCACCGATTGATGGACAGATCAGATCAGACAGAGCTGACAATGCTGTCCTATCTGGTGTTTGAAGGTGTTGTTTGTTCAAAATGACAAGGATGTAAAGTGTTCTCTCTATATGAGTTGCCTCCAGTGCTGATAGGTGATATCAGGGCTGCCACATCCACACTCTTGCTCCGATTAGCATCAGGTCGCGCTGAGGTGTTTCCTCAAAGTCTGTCATTTCCTGTCATTTGTTTTTCTATGCCCTGGCCAAGCCGCTTCACCATGAGTGTTTGTTCAAGGGAATGCACAGTGTGGTACACTTTTTTTCTTTATTCTTTCACCTGCCCTCCTACTGGTTGGATTTTCACTGCTTGATATGGTCTTGACACTGTGTGACATCCATCCTGTAGCTCAATCAGTAGAGCATTGGTGCTTACAATGCCAAGGTCATGGGTTGGATCCCAGGGAAAGCAAGACCTGATTCAAAGTGCTCTTTGAACCCATTTTATCGCTTTGGATAAAAGCATCTGCTAAATACATAAATGTAAATTACAGTATGTGTATTTGCTGCTGAAAGTAAAAGGGGTTATAAAATGCATGTGCTCCTGGAAATATTGTCTCTAAATCACTTGAATAATGTGTTTACCCTATAATGTGCTTGTACTGTAAGAATAAAATTTGCAATAAAAATGCTGTTCTGTTAAACCTTCTGCTCATTAAATGATCCTGAAAAAAATTAATCACAGATTCAACAACTAATTTAAGCAGCACAACTGTTTTTAATAATGTTAATAATACGAAATGTTTCTAAAAGTACCAAATTAGAGTACCAAAATATAATGATTTCTGAAGGATCATGTGACATTGAAGACTGGAATAATTATGCTGAAAATTCAGCTTTACCTTCACAGGAATAAAATTAAATATTCTTTAAGTATATTGAAATAGAAAAGAGTTATTTAAAATTAATAATATTTCACAATATTAATATTTTACTGCATTTTTTATTAAAGAAATGCATCCTTGATGAGCATAAAAGACTTTCAAACACATATTTACAAATATTTACAAATAAATAAATAAATCTTAGAGAACCCAAATGTTTGAACTGTAGTGAATAAAATCTTTTCTGACATTACATAAATACTGGATGATGAACAGGAATTTTATTTCAGTGAATCTTGTAGATTGATGTCATTTTTGACTATAACATTAAAAATGAACTTTGTCACTTCCTAAAAGGGCATTGATCCTTTCATGAAGAGAGCCAACTGAAACTCACAGGGGAGAGAAATAATGACATCAAACCAATCACTGTGGCTCAAAAATGCTGCCTGCAGAAGTTCAGTGTGATAAATGTGGGAATTTCTCAACTCGTGGTGCTTTCCTGTCCATGGAAACTCTGGGGCCGTATATAAAAAAAGATGAGCGTTGAGTGTTTTTGGCTTGTATTTAACAATCCTCCCTCAGTTTGTACTGATAAACGGTTATCTCAGACTGTAGGCCACATAAATCATCCTTGTTCTGTTTAGACACTGTGCATTTGGGCAGTTCAATGAAGTAAACTGTGTACCTCTGAGATGATTGAAGGACGCATCATATTTGTGAACTATATTCTGATTTCTTTTAAAAGCTATCCATTTCTTATGTGCTGTGTCTGACTGAAAGCAGATCCCATGTGTTCATCAAGGTTATGCAATGACAACATATACATGGCAACATTATAATGGTAATATCTTCCATATTCCTTCCATTTCTACTTCTGACTTGCTAAAGTCCTTGATAAACCCGTTTTATGCCAGGTCCCACCCATCGTGGTGGGCCCCGAGCAGGCTCTGGTAATGGAACAGGAAGTACACTCTGCTCTGGGCAGGGGCCATAGAACATCTACCCCTCTCGAACAGAGATTCTGGCTGTACAGCCATCTCTTCATTGTTCCAAGTAAGGATGGGGGTTTGGAGCCCAGTTTCGATCTGTGTCTCCTCAACCGCTCAGTAATTCGACTCAATTCAAAATCTGGACACTGAAACAGATTGTGTCTCAAATCAGATCCGAGGACTGGTTTGTCACCTTCGACCTTGAAGCAAGCAGGAAATCCCTCAGATTCGCCTCCGCTTCCTTCCAGTCACCTCAAACTTTCACCAAATGCTTGGACGCAGTGCTACACAGGCTTTTCTCCTCAGTCACCATAGTTAGCGGTTCAACATCGAGATGTCGTTCTCATGCTCATGAAAGAGGTGGGGATGAGTTTCTGTTCGCATGGTCATGCCTACCAGATCTCTCTCAATGGGTACTGTGCACAATGCAGAACTAGAGGTCATCATGTTGTTGTCCATAATCCGGCAACACAGCGGCCCGTGCCCACTCTACTAGGAGAGTGGCTGCCCGTCAGGAATTTTCCCTCGCCTATGTTTGTGATGCAGCAAGCTGGTCCTCCCTGCATACATTTCTGAGGTTCTACTAGCTTGACCTTAACTCCGCTCCATCTTCGGCCTCAGCTCGTAGCGCCTCTGGGCTTGCTTGAGACACTCTCTAAGCTGCTGCTTCCGGTTTCCGGCATCCTTTTATGATCCTGGTTGATGATGTCACCAACCCGTGACGATCATTCACACATGCTTTTGATCAATTTCACAGTGCTTCACATGACTACATGCCAAGGCATTCCCCTAGCGTTTTGACAAGGTGTCTTGTTCCCTCTTCAGGAAACAATGGTTGCATAACCTGAAACAATATTTTTCTTAATACTGTATTATTTAGGTTCAAAATTCTTTATCGGATTTACATTTACTCGGTTTGTTTATGCCACAAATATGTCATATGGCCTCAGGACACTTGGGCTTTAGCATTTAAATAACAGGGACCAGAGGGAGGAAATATCGGTTCTAGAGACCCGCAATCCTGCAGAATTTAGACCGACACTAGACTTTGAACTATATTTATGACACTTTCTTGTGCTTTTGGATGCTTGACAGTTACAGTGGTCATCTTCTCATCCTTCATGCATCTCCTTTTGTGTTTCACAGAGGGAATACATACATATATCTCTTTGGAAAGGAGTGCACTGTAAAGAAAATGTATGATTTTTTAGATGAAAAAAAATATTTGCATTTTAAAGATAGAAAATGTATTTTAAAATATCAAAAATAAAAATAAAAACACTTATTAAATATTAAAGGGATAGAATGCCAGAAAATTAATTTTGTTATAAACCTTATTTGAGTTGATTGAAGTTTCCAAAAAAGTAGAAAGTACATTTTAATTAAAAAATAATTTCTGGTTAATAAAAATGTGTTCAAGTAATCATTCAATCTTTTCAAACTCCTTGTTAAATTGCTTATTTTTATTTGTTTTGTTTTTAAAGCATATTTTAAATTAAAATGTGTAAACCACAACCATAAAACATGATGATAATTATTCAGCAATGTGTCTGGATGCAACATTGTTAAAATTACTTCAAAGTGTAGCATACAGCCCTGAAACACAGCACAGCCCACTTTCCCTGATGAATGATGTTGTTAAAGTCAAGCTATCAGTGGACATGAGTGAAGAGATGCCACAACAGTCCAGCTCACCAAACAAACAGAAAAGTTTTGATTAATGTCAAGGACATCCTGCATGACTTTTCCGTCTAAAGACATTCATCACTCTCGATGTTGATCCTCCCTCATCTGTCCACTCCACTCTTCCGGGATGGAAGCAGAAAGGAGCTTGTGGTAACAGAGATATGTGCAGATTATGTGGTCAGGCAGCACGTAGCCTATGACAAACCAATTGATATATATCATTCTACTAACTACACGTAGATTTGCAACTACTGGCTGTTCAATTTCTGCTAACACTTAATATCTGCTAACACCCCAACAAGTACATGTCTTACTAACCCTTTATTCTACTAACCGTAATCCAGGGCCATTGCCAAGCCTAAAATGGCTATTTTTAAATGTTTTAAACAGAAATTATTAGTCATAAAATTGGCAAAATATAAGCAAATGCTCTGCTTAAAAAACATCGCTGTCTCAGAAAAACATCAAACATAGAAATATAGGTATATTTGTGGAGCGATGAATCACAATGAAACACAATTTTATTTTCTTCAAAAATATTTTGAGAAAAAAATAAATGGAATGATCACATGCTCCTGCCCAAATTTCAAAGACAACCAGGAAGTGACTGGAGAACTAGTCCATCAGGTTCATGTTTTGTCCTCATTCAGAGTCCAGATCTGAACCATATATGTAACATTTGGACTAGCATTGGTCTCAAATTATCTGGCAAGTGGTGTAACGAGGAGTCAGCCGAGTGAGGATCCATCTGCAGCTTTATTTTGTAGATTGGCAGAATACAGGAGAGTGACACAACAGAATCGTAAACAGGGACAAGCTAGGGTCGAGACAGGCAGCAACCATACACAATACAAAGAATAGGTCCGGGCAGGTGGCAGAAGTCAAAATCCAGAGATACAAGCAATGGTCAGGGCAACAGGTCAAAAGTAGTAAACAGTCCAAGGTCAAAAACAGAATAACAATCCAGGGAATAAACACTCAGAATGATCACCACAGCAATTATTATGTGTGTGGTGTGCTAATATAGTCTGTGTGAAGAGCTGCAGGTGCGCACGCAATCAGTTCCAGGTATGAGTGTCTGTGGGAATTGTAGTCCGAATAACAAGTCAATATTCTGTTGAGGGCTCCCTCTGGTGATCCGGAGGAGGCGGAGAGGAAGCCTCACCTGTAACAGATGATTTTGACAAAACAATAAAAAAAAGACACCAAAACATAAATACAACCTGTATTCGTTATAACTTAAATATACCAGGTTCTATATTAAAATAATAACAAAACACAAAGCTCAACAATTCCACCAACTAATACAATATCAAAAACAATAACAAATTGCAATAAAAAACACATAACCTAGGTCTGTAGCCAACTGTAGTGTACCAAAGACTGTACTTCCCATTAAAATAGCTGAAGGTCTCTGATAGTCATTTATACATATTTGTTTCAAGTTCCTTATTGCGTAAGAATGCGTTAAAGTTGAAATTTCAGACAACTTCCATTTAAAAACACATTTAGATTTTCTTGAAATCGTTTTCAGCTATGTCTCATCGCACAAACAGTACAATACACATCCCAGCATAATTGCTCCTGATAAATTAGTTATATTAGTTCACAAACCACTGTTAATTTGATAAGAATAGCAAGCATAGTGTGTGTGGGATTTGACTTGACAGAAACCATGCAAAGAGAGCTGCTTTTATAATCACTAAAAAGCTGTCACTCATCTTAAGTTCGTTGAAATCTCAAAAAGTTCCATTATAATCAATGATAAAACCTGGACAATTAATCTTTTATTTACATAATGTCTACACTTTGGTTGTTATAATGAGAGGATTTGCGAGCATGCAGAATCCAGAATCCACTGGTTTTTTGTCAGTGCTAACTTGTAGTGACCGGTCATTAAATTAAATGTACCCCCATATATAAGTCTGTGATTGGGTGCACTGATAAACGCTGCAAAAACATGCAAATGTTAACCATTGACGTTTTCCAGAGTGCAAAGAAAGATACACACGGGATCGTTAGCCAAGTATGTGTAAAACTACACACTGAACCTATACCACCAGTTTTGGGTGGATTTTCCCTTTAAAGTAATCAAAAGCAGCAGCAGGTAATGGTTTGAGTAAATAAATTGCATGCTATAGTCTCATGTCTGTGGTCAGGGGAAGGCCATAAGCTTAGTCCAGCCAAGTTTATGATTCATATTTCTGAAGAGGATGTGTTATTTACGGTAATCACGGTTATAGAGATTAGTGTTCCCGTAAAGTAAATACTGCTGAAGATGTTATGGAATATGCGAATGGCCAATTCCACAGAATTTTTTTTTTTTTTTTTTTTTTATAGCAATGGGCCTTAGCTAATTTTATGCTCTACTAATACTCTGATAAGAGTTAGTTGACAAGTAGTTGCAAATTAATGAGAGTTAGTTGACATGTAGCTGCAAAGTTAATTATAGTTAGTATGTCTAAAGTTGATCGAAATAAAGTGTGATCAGAGATTTCACAGAACAGCTTCAGTTTAGCTAGCTATTACAGCCTGTTTTAACGCTTTAAAAGCACATTTTAGTTCCCATATCCTAAGATTCATATATTGCTTAATGTGCCTTAATACACCTTTTGTAAATTGGGCTATCGATTATTTTTGTTAACGAGAACAGAGGGCACAAGAAACATGACTTTCCATGTTCTACACTGAACAATCCAGCGACGGTTCTGTGTCACTAATTTCTCATATCTTCATTATACCTCTCTTCATGCAGAGAATAATAAATAGACTATGGGTACATGGAGGTGAAAATATTAACACACTCACATAGACAAAATAATTGCTCCCCTTGACATCTTGAGAAATGTTACATGCATGAAATCCTAAAAAGAAGTGCTAAGAATGCAACACTGTCAGAGTTTACAGAGGTTTAATACAAGCATCTGTTCTAATGAGGGGGGTCTGGGAGGACATCAGAGTCTATGGGAAAAGCGGGACACTTCAGTGTGCTTATAAATTTTGATCTAAGGGCAAGAGACTTCCTGCTAATGTAAGCAATCTTCCACTGTTATTACTGAAGCCACTCTGGATGTCCACTCAGGCGCTGAGACATACAACATTATATACCGACCAGGGGTCAAGAGTAAAACATATTGTTCCAAAAGAAGGAGAAGGCTGAGGGGGCATGAGGGGGGGAGGGCCGGGTTAAATATGGGTGAAAAAAAGACAATTTTAGAAATATATATATATATATATATATATATATATATATGAGAGGGAGAATGTGTGTGTGTAGGCAACGAAGCAACAAAAATATGTGAATAAAAGTAAACTAACACTTAAAAGAGGAAACTGGAAAAAATGAAGCGATTAATTCAAATCCCGCTGTAAAGTGTTCGGAGTCAATCAGAACACATGACACTCAAACTCCTGACAGAACCTACCATTATAAACAAAACACCTGACACAAAGCTTCATATTTAATGTGCTCAGTCTCCTAAACATCTAACGTGTGTCTTAAGATGTCAGATATGAAAGGAGCATGACAAGGTGACCTCGTTACAAAAACAAGTGTCAGAACTCAAAGTGTGTCACACTGGAGTTCACGACATTTGGTTTCATGTATAATTCAGAGCAGTGCAAGATATGAAATTATTTCGTAGAAATCCCAAGGAAAAAACTTGATGAATAAATCCCTCAACTGCCTTCCAAAGCTCATAATTAAAAGAGAATATTATAATTAAGAGAATACAAACAGCTTCAGATCAAAAGGTCCTTTCCTTCTGGTTATGAAAACTACAGAAACAGGATTTATCAACATAGCTGCAAGTATGTAACTAAGTTGACTGGTAAGTACCGATGCATAATTTTGAGACATATTTAGGCTTATGCAATTTGTTTAAAAAAACTGTCACTTGTAGGAATTCTAATGAGATTCTACTAATATTACTAACATTACTAGTAAAGTTTTTGCTTCTAATTAAATGTAAATGTAATTATCTTGCAGTTAAGAGTGTGTACATAGATCTGTTTGAGTGTACAGTAAATGGGGATGGTATTAACAATTCCTTAATTAATTCTTTATACATCATAATAGATGGAGACATCTAATTAAGCAAAACAACAATATTCTGAAAGCCAGAATAACAATATCCTGGTATAAGGACTGTGCTGATTGGTTAAAAAGGTTAGATCCCACTTTAACTACTATGTACTAATATTTAAATTAATAATTTGATACAATGCACCTATTGTGTACATATGTTTTTACTTTGTACTTACTGTATACATATTTTTAAAAATACCTCTGCATGTAGTTTTCATTATTTTTTTGTAATTACATCTATAATCACACTTTTGACCCATCCCTTACACCGTAAACTTAACTACAGTATATGATAGTTAAACCTTAAAACCACTGTGTTTGTTGGTAATCAAACAGTTTACAGTCGCCATTGTCTTCTATACTGTGGGGGACAAAAATACTATAGAAGTCAGCTGTCACTGTCAACTCTTTGATCAAAATATTCTTTAAAATATAATGTTTTGTGTTCAATAGAAGAAAGAAACTCATGTAGATTTGTACTTACTAATATAAGGGTGAGTAAATGAAGAAAAAACTATTCCCATAGCCATATATATTCCACCTCAGTAGAAGTAAAAGTGTTTTGCAACATAAGTATGTTGTACTTTTTTTGTTGTTGTAAGAACATAGAACCGGTATTTAAGGACACCTAATACAAAGTGTGACTTCCCAGAATGTAATGAAACCTGGGGAGAAGGTGACACATTGTAGGTTAGTAATGTTACAGGTATTACACTTAACTTTCCAATCTTGTTCTGCATACACTTAAAAAAAAGGTTCCAGAGGTTTTTGGTTTTGGTTTTTGCAGTGATGAAATATATGATAAATATAATAAATATATTACCTTTTATCACATATAGTGTTACACCTGCACACAACACTTGACTTTTTATCATTCTGGTACATGTGCGCCTTTGTCTTAGTTTCCCCACCACTCATCAGTTGCCATGGACACTAATGTGATTTGTCATTTGTTTCAGCTGTGTTCACCCCATTTCTTTCAGTATATGTCATTGTTTCAGTTGTCATTTGTCCGGTCAACATTTGTGTTAGCATCTTTTTTTGTCTATGTTTCCTGTTGAATTTATTATTTAACTCTATGATTTAAATGTATCGTCTTTGCACTGTCATCTTCGGTCTAACAGTTCTGTGCTAACAGTGTGGAATCTTTTGTGCAATGGAACATTTAAATGTTCATTTATTGGGAATATATGAAGCTTAATTCATAATATGGAAGTGGAAATAAGTAAAACAGCACTTTGGGCAAAGGTCCCCAAGTGATTAAATGAACACAAATGTTACAAGTTCAGTTCAAAATAGTGTTGACCCAGGATCTGGATGGTTATCAAGATCACATTCCTGTTCTATCACCACACTGCCCTTGAGAAAAGTGCTCAAGGTTGTAGTCCCTGAAGCACTGCACTTTAAGTCACTCTAGATAAAAAAAAAAAAATAAGTAAAAATGTGTGTGTTTCTTTTTGAGACAGTGATAGCCTCATCTGGGTCTTTTGTCACACAACTGACATCATGCTGTTTACAGTCACATCTTGAAGTCAAAAGTGTTCCAATTCTTCACCGAACAACAGCACCTTCTGCTGATCTCACAGCGCATGCACCCTAAACTTCAGATCAACAGCGTTTAGTTTACACTGTGTGAGTGTCTATGGAGGAAACAATGACAGACTACGAAAGAGACAAACCAAATCAAACAGAATACCAACCAAGATGGGTGACAGTGTATAGGTCATATGTTCCTTTGACTTCTGACAGCTAGATGGATTGCTTTCATTTGAAGAAAAGGAAAATATTTAAAAAGTAAATGCATTAATATTCATGTACTTCAGGAGGAATAGATGTCTTGTGTCTTCTGAATAAGAGATGGTAACTGATCCTGACTACAAGTATGTGGTCTGATCTAGGAAAAACACTGAATACCACAAACAAGCACAGTCATGATAAGCACTCTGTAAGACCATCGTCTATGCTTCATTCAAAAATACAATAAAACAGTAATATTGGTAAATGCAATTTAAAATAACTTTTCTATTTTAATGTACCTGAACATGTAATTTATCCCTGTGATGGTAAAGTTGGATTTTCAGCAGCCATTACTCCAGTCTTCAGTGTCAAATGATTTTTCAGAAATCATTCTATGTTGATTTGGTGCTCAAGAAACATATAATATCTTTAGCAATTCTGAAAATACAAGTGCTTTTTTGAGGGATAAGACATGATGTTTTTTCAGGATCCTTTGTTAAATAGAAAAATCTAAATAATAGCATGTATTTTAAAGTGTTTTACAAATGTCTTTATACATGTCTTAACATTGTATTTGAAGTTTGCATGTGTCCCTGCTGAATAAAATAATTAATAAAAAATAATACACTTTTACTTAACCCCAAACTTTTTAACGTCAGTGTACATGTAGGTCAGGAAGTCAAGCACATATTTATGTTTAGATCATGATTAAAAAATATATAGAACATTCAGAATTTTAAATGTACTTGAAATATTTCCATCTATGCCATTCAGAGTCTTTGAAACTCACCTGAATGTTAAAGAGATGAACCTTGGCCCTATTTAACATGATCTCTATCTTCTAAAAGGACAACATGTCATTACAGGAAGTAAAGCAATCATAATATACAAAAGGAGCAGAGGAAGAAGTCTAGTGACAATGGGAATTATCGCTGTTATTCTCTCTCTCCCCACTTGACAGGCAGAGCTTTAATTCTGTAATCCACACAGACAAGAGGTGATAAAACAGCAGAGGAACCTGCTCCCTAATCGCTCACTAATGGTTATGACAAAGACCTGTTTCTTTCACACGGATACACACACATAGACACACACTAGCTAAAGCGAATACAGTCAATAATTAGCTCTGTCATTAGTGGAGCATTAGGAGACGTGAACTTGTTTTGGGTTGCTGAATGTAATACCTGTGTCATAACATGATTTTAAGATTCCTTTGGTGACGTTAAGGAGGACTGAAGGCTTATTGGCAAATGACTGTGGTACACATTAAATAACTCAAATATGTACTGATATCATGGTTATGCGCGATAAAACAAGCATTCAAATTGTATTTTGAAAACGTCTTGGTTACGTATGTAACCTTAGTTCCCTGAATAGGGAACGAGACGCTATGGGAATACCTCTGTGTCATGAATCGCGTGAGAGGACGTCAGAGCGGGTGATGTCATGAACCAGGAAATTATAAATGCATGCTATGCCAAAAAAGTGTATGAAATAGAGCTGTTGCCAGGCAAACAGGAGGTATGACTACAGGAGGCAGCGTCTCGTTCCCTATTCAAAGAACTAGGGTTCCCTTCAAGGGAACTCGCACTGTGTCAAAGCGCTATGGGAATGCTATACCAATGCTGCCATAGCGACAAGTGCATGTCAGATGTGATCGTCCTTGGACGAAGACACTTGGACCCCAGGAGTGAAGTCTAGGTCTAAATTGTACAGCCTAAAGAAGGGTGCGAAAAGGACCAGTCTACCCCATCACAAATATAAGGAAGAGACTCCTGATAGAAGGGCCTAGCCATTCTCCAACCCGGCCGACTAATAAGCTAGTAAAATAGCCTCGGCTAACGACTCACTCAATCTCAGTTTTAACACAGGACACCCACTTTTTTGTATAGGGGGCCCAAACATAAGAACAGTAGTTCAAATTCCTGCATAAGTGCCGCATGCCTGAAGGGCAAGCAGACAGTTCCTGGGCCTCAGTGTGCCATGGAAGAGACATGATACCAGTGGATTTCTCCCCAAACCTTCCACCCAAAGGGATGTGTAAAGCAACTAAGGCTGCCCCATACGTCTTTAATGTGGACGGAGATAGCTCAGCAGTGAGTCAGTGTTGCAGAGACTCCAGGACTGTACCATCCAGGCAGTTAACTGGATCCAACAACCTCAGTTGAAGGACCAGAGTTATGAGCTAGGCCAAGCCACAATCTCCACAATTCTGGAAACTCTCTACTGAACCCCTGGGACCAGATAAAAGTCCAGACGAAGCCTCTGCCAAGTCTGAGCCAAAGCACCCTGTCCAGAGGAGCTGGATGTGATAGAGAGAAAGATTGGACAGTGAGACGTCTCTCGAGATGCAAATGCATCCACCTGCCTGGTTAAACAATGTTCATATACCTGGGGTGGAGTCCCATTCCCATTCCCTGGGCCTCGGCCCCTGTTTCGACAGGATGCCTGCTCCCTGCATGGTGGTAGCACTGGAGTGGAGAGTGGTCTAAACAACCTCAGTTAAAAGACCCAAGTAATGAGCTGGGCCCACTCAATAAGCCAAGCCCCAATCGTCACAGTTCCAGGCAGGGGTGCAGTATTGCGTCCTTTGCCTTAGACAAAAATGTCAAAAAAGCAACCTCTGTCCGATAAAACGGAACCTGACCTAGCAAACTTCTCCAGAACTCCAGGGAATCTGGAAAAAGTACAGACGAAGCCTTGGCGAAGTCTTTATCTCCGGGCCTCAGCCCCTGTCTTGATATAACGTCTGCTCCCAGATTATGAGTCCCAGGGAGCTCAACTACCCTTAGTGACAGCAACTTAATTTTATTTATTATTATTAATTATTATTTTCACAAAATAATTTTTTTCAGTTGGTCAAGCAGTGATCATAGACAAGACATACAGGCAGAGGGCCAAAGAGATGTCCAAGAAAAAACGAGTTACAGTGTGAAACCAACAATACTTTGCACTGAGCAACTTGTCAGGGTTTCTATAGGCCATCCAGATTAGCTGATGAGGAACACCTGAGAACAATCAACAGAGAATTCAGGTGCGTGAGACCTCTGGTGGCGGAGTTGAGAAATGACTGATGTCACACCCGTATTGCGCTGCAGTATGCATGTGGCCATGAAACTTAGAAATTAATCCAAATGCTAGAAAATCAAGGCCTTGTTTTATCTTGGAACAAACAATGGAGAACACCTTTTGAAAATTAGAGCTATTATCAATCAATGAATCATCTGTAAAAACTGTCAGTCAACTAAATTCTCTAAAGTTTGAAGGCCATGGCTTGGCCAAAGTGAGTAAGGTGCTGCTTTGACAACTTTCTCATGTCTTTCTCATTCAGTAAGCTAAAAGTGGGACGCTCAAATCACTAAATCACTCTGTTTATGTGGTATTCTGTGTGTCTGTAAGAAAGAGAGAGAGTCGGTGTGTATCCTGAATGATTTATTTGTTGGCCTTCACAGCTATGAGGCTACAGCTCTGATTCAAAGCTCCTCTATAACACTGACAAATGACATATATTTCTGGCTGACATGAATACAGTACTGAATATGACCTGCTCAATGGGGACAACCATCCCGGCCCTCTCTATTTTGAAGTTCCTCAGAGGGCATCGGGACACAGAAGTGGAGGGCTTGAGATAGAGATCTGTGACATTCATCCTCAGGTGATTTCTAGTACATATTTAGCACAGAAAAGCTTTTGCAATAGATCTTGCATAAACGTGTCATCCCCTGAGATGTAGCAACTCGTATATAATTTTAGTACAATAGACCTATTACAATATGTATTTGCATAGGTTTTCAACCAGTACCACAATTTACCACAGAATATAATGGATAACGTGTATAAGTGGATTGTTAATCTCGTCAAAAGAATTAATGAGCAAAGTGTTTGTTATTAGTGTTACTAATCTCTCTCTCTCTCTCTCTTTCTCTCACACACATACAGAGAATGTATGTGCATGTGCATCTGTGTGTGTGCATGTATGTGTGTGTGTCAATAATAACCAAAAATAAAAAAGGGCATCTTGACAAGAATTAAATGATTTGGTAAAACTTTACTTAAAACCTTTAAGTATAATGCATTATGCATTTCTTTTGAATGTATTAACTATCTGAATGTATTAACATTGTATGGTTTAATGAATAATTGTAACCAGTAATTATAGATTATAATACACTGAAAAATGATAAAAAGATAGAACAAAAAGGATATATACAGTAATATTGGATGTCAGTTGCCAAGCATTTAGCTGCAACATTCTAACACCGTATCTGTTGTTATCGAGTATTATCATCCACCGTCATAAACTTAAATCGGTGCCTATGCCCTATAGTCAAGGTTATGGAAGCTGAACAGTGAACGAACATTGGTAAACTGGTGCTTTGCTAGTGGTTAAATTAACTTACCCAAACACATCCTATACAGAAGATCATGTACAAACACAACAAAAACATATTACAGAACATTTTAACTAAGATAATTTTTGACAACATAAGAATATTGGAAAACAAAAATATGAACTTTTAAACGATTGAGGAAAAATTTGTGTAAAAAAGTGTACTGCTCAATTAAGATATGATAGTGTACATTAGGCTACTGTCAAGTAGTGGTCAGGCCAGATGTCTTAAATGTTAAATGTACCAGTAAAATCAAGTCACAAAACCTAAATGAATTGGCCATGGTCAGTTTTTGCTCAACTTGATCCTTAAAAAAAATACCCTGAATGATTTTAGTTGTAGAAGTAGACAACCTTGTCTCGACTCCCAGAGACTCTGCAGAGAAATGGCTTCCTGAGAAGAAGTTTATCCAAGGGTACACAAGATTAACGAGGATCGTTTCATTGGACGCCTCCATTCCATGCCACGCAAACTCTGAGGTGATAAGATCAGATTATTTATTGTGCCTTCCTCTCCAGGTCATTTACTATGTTAATTTTTATGAGCCGTGTGTTGCCTTTGTCTGTGGGTTGTGCACAGCTCTTCGCAAACCTCGGGCGAGGGGTGGAAAAAAGGGGATTTGTGTACTTAGCACACGCTCTGCCAAATTAGTCACCCATGCCGATTATTTCTGCCATTCAGGGCTGCTATGGAATGTCTAATTTAAGTTTCACTCTGTGAAATTCAATTCTATTAGCAGAGCCGGAAAAATAGGCCTCTATTTGCGGGACCTTGTGGTTTGTATCTGAAGAGATAATGAAATGTTACTTGTAACAGATTGGTTTGACTTGAATCCTTCAGGCAGAGGAGTTCTTTGTTTCTTGTATCTAGGTCTTCTCAAGAGATCACACATATCCCAGAAGAACCAAGCTATTTGGAAGAGTCCAAAATGAATGATGCAAATATGGAGCTTTGAACCTGTAACAAAACAAATGACAAGTACATAATTAAGCCATGCTTTTTTGACGTTATTTTTGGAACTTCAGGCCCTACTTAAAATTCAACTGGTTTATCCAACTTGTGATTGTTTACTTTGGTTTTGTGTTATTGACAACACAAATATAAAGTAGAGTCAGAGTAAAGACTTGACCCGTCACCCCTGGAATAGAGTGGGGCTCAGTGCTGTGCTCCATTGGTCAGAGGAACCGCCACACACAGGATATGAAACCAGGAGCGATTACCAACAAACTATACATATACTATACATTTGACTATACATCAGACTAATTGGTCCATGTACAATTTTACAGTGACAGCAACTATGAAAAGAACTTGTGTCAAGACTTAAGTGCACCTTTAGTGGCATAAGCCCTCAAAATACCTGTGAGTTATGTGAGAGGCTTAACCACAGTCTATCTGTCACCTCTAACAGACAAACCTCACGTCGACTGAGACAGCTTTAACATCAAGGCCTTCATGGATAATTCATGTATAATTACAGAAAGCTTTCAAACTGGTTTAAATCATGGTCCCTCCCATCTCTCCACTCTATTGCCTAACCACACACACATAAAGACTTGCATAAAGCGGGGCCCAAAATCCAGAGACCACAAGTGAAAGTTTCCATATAGCATTTGCATCAATTTCAAATTATATTATCATCATAATAATTTGACCAATTTTCTATTTAATATATATATATATATATATATATATATATATACTCCAGTATCAAATGATCCTTCAGGAATATTTCTAGCACGCTGCGATGTGATGCTCAAGAATTGCTGAAAACAGTTATGCTTGATCTTTATTGTAGATATTGCTTTCTTTGATGTAACTTTCAAAAGAACAACATTTCTTTGCAATCTTCTCAAACATTATAAATGTATTTACTGTTTAAATAAAACTGTTAATTATATATTTTATATATATACAGAGTGGTAAAAAGTGGAGTGGTAATAGTGGTCTTGGTTTGTCACACTTGGTTTGTCACACTGTTGTTTCAGATCACCAAACACATTTAAAGTTAACACAAGTAAACACAATATGCAGTTTTTAAGGCCAGGCAAGGCAAGGCAAGTTTATTTGTATAGCACATTTCATACACAATGGTAATTCAAAGTGCTTTACATAAAGAAGAATGATAAAAATAAAACATTAAACATGATTAAAAGAATAAAAAGATAATACGTATACAATAAAATGCAAACAGTTCGGACATAGCACAGTGCTCAATCTGCAAATGCATAGGTAAAAAGATGTGTTTTGAGTCTTGATTTGAATGTGGCTACTGTTGGAGCACAGCTGATCTCTTCTGGAAGCTGGTTCCAGCTGCGGCTGGCGTAACAGCTAAAAGCAGACTCTCCTTGCTTTGAGTGAACCCTGGATATTACTAAGTGACTTGATCCTGATGATCTTAGTGATCTGTTAGGTTTATATTCTATGAGCATATCTGCAATGAAGGTTGAATATCTTATCTTAAATGAAGGTTGTTATTATCAAGGGAAAACAAAATCCAAACCTACATGGCCCTGAGTGAAAAAGCGCTAGATTATAGACGTGCGATTTACTTTGACTTTGATTTCTTGCCACTGTCGCCTCTGGCATGCTTAGTGGGGACACTTAACACTTAATATTCACAAATATTATTGATTGGCCTGCTCTTCTAGACCTGTTGTACAGCCAACACAAACTTTGTTTTTATTGTTTTCCTGTGACCACTGTAAAGCTGCTTTGAAACGATCTCTATTGTAAAAAGTGCTATATATATATATATATATATATATATATATATATATATATATATATATATATATATAATATAAAGGTTCTTGACTTGACAACATCGCACACATACACTTTACTTTCTACTATCGTATTAAGATTTGTGTATGGGTGTGATTGACATTGTAAAGAAAAATGTGCTCAATGTTATCACTACCCTCCTTAATTCTCAGTCCTATCCACATCAACGGTAATAATTAAGAGATCACAAGGAGGTGAGAGGTTCTAATCCATGATCTACCCCTTGTTCATGTGTGTGGGTGTGTGTGTGAGAGAGAGAGAGAGAGAGAGAGAGAGAGAGAGAGAGAGAGAGAGAGAGAGAGAGAGAGAGAGAGAGAGTGTGTGCATCTGAGAGTAAGAGGGCTCCATTCAAGGTCAACTACAGGTGAACATTGGGTCAAACGGAGGTCGTTTGAGCTTCTAGGCGGGTCAATAACGCCCCCAGATTAGCATCCACACACGGCAGCGCCTAGGCCACACATCAATTTACAAGCTTGTGAAACAGTGATAAAAGAAAAAGCAGGTGTATCCGGAGATGAATTGAAACAGTTACGGAAGGGGAATAAAACAAATGTATGGGGTGACTGCAAAATAGCACTAGCTTTCAAGTCCTAACTCCTTTTCATGTAAACGTCTCTGTCTGACACCTCTCATACATCTTTTTTTCTGCCTCCCTCCCTCTCCCTCACTCTCTCTCTCTGTCCTTGTAAAGAAGAGAACTCAAGCAGAGAGAAACGAGCCACTCGTTGGGGTTGGCGAAAGGTCAGTGCTGACAACATGCAGGGTTAAACTGCCAGCTTAAAATACTGTTCATGACCCTTACAGCCTTGTTCTAAATACCCCCCTTTTGTGTCACCATCACTGGCGGCATCAATATTCGCTCCTCTCAGATTTATTAGACATTGTTGGGCAGGAGGGTTGAGACCATTTATGCACAACAGTCACATCGATCTAATACCTTATTCAGCCACATAGCGAAAACAGTCACATTACTGTGCTGAGCAACTAACAGGGTGCTGTTGGGAAAGAGATTTTTCTATTTTTCAAGCTTTTCAGATAAGTTGTTTCTATGTTTTTGGCCTTTAATCATACAGGACAGTAAAGCAACAAGAGGAAACAATGGGGTGGAGGAGTAGAAAATAGTGGTCGGTTCACTTGGTGTTGGGGCCACAACCAATTAGTTTATGAGAACATGATATATATTGTGGCCACAAGATCATTTTGTCAAGGAAATTACATCTGTAACATGTTGTGTTGTCACAATACAAGACTCTTGACACAGACACAACATTCAGCAAGTCTAACCAGGAGAATACACAGTGGAAATACACACTAAATTACGATGATAACTGACATGGGACATAACCAAACTGGCAGAATAAATATACTGAGAACTAACAACATATTTTTCTTGTGGTCACAACAAACCAGCATGACCATAGCAACCAGAGATGATCAGAAATTGCTAGTATTAATAAATTAATTTTGAATTAAGAATGACAAAGACGGTGCAGCATAAAATGAAAGTAAAATGTGAAATCCAAGTATACTAACCCATACTGGAATTTGTCCTCTGCATTCAATCCATTAAATTTAGAGCACACACATAAGGAGTAGTGAGTAATGAAGACACAAACTTCAAACCGTGGACACCCGGAGTGGGAACCCGGGGAGCAATTGGAAGTTAGGTGCCTTTGTCAGGGGCACTTCAGTAATCTCCTTCCATATTGAGAATCAAACTCACAACCTTTGGGTTACTATTCTGAATCTAGGCCATGTCTGCCCCACATCCATTAATAGTATATTACATTATATTATATTAACGTTGTGGTCAGAATTATTTCACCCCTGGAAAATATGTTTAACGATGGCTGTAAAAAAAATCCTTTTTTATCCTAAAATTTTTTATCCTTTTGATCTTTTATTCAAAAAAGTTGCAAAAATCATCAAATTAAAATAATTGACAGTGGTGGGTAAATCACATTATAAAATAAATGCTTTTCTCCAAAACACCCTTTTATTAAACAACTTTTGCAACCTCCTATCGCCAAGATAACACCTCTGAGTTTCCTTTCATGGGAACTCGAGCTGCGTCAAAAGCGCTAGGGGAATGCTTTGACGATAGTCTCGTGAAGCACTGTGTAATCGATAAAACAATCGATAAGACAATGCATCACGGGTCATTGACGTCATTAACCAGGTCATAAAAAGGCACCGGAATCCGGAAGCAGCAGCTTTGCATGTCAAAAGCGCGTGTGTATCCTTGCCGTAACGTTCAATTTTTCTGTGGGCAGGAAATGTTCTAATTGTTTCGCCTAGTCCTGCAGCACCTCCTTGGTACCTTGGTACTGTGGTTTGAGGCCCCCTTTTGGCGTTCATGGCCAGCTCTAGAATAAATTGTGAATCAGTGTGATTCCTGAACCCTTGTGTCCACAGGGTTTCCCTGTGGCAAAGGACCCACCAGCTGTTCTTTGCCCAGGGCCCTCGAGTGGGCCTCGGAATTTACCCTTGGCAGATAGATAGCTGAGGCTATCTCTCTAGCCAGGAGTCGGCCGGATTTGCTTCTCTGCAGGGGCCCACTTCTCCTGGCCCACTTCTCTAGGAGCATAGCTGCCTCTATGGCTTTCTTGCAAGGCTCTCCCTTGCTTGCGTTTGTGCTGTGGTGGGCTGGTCCTTCCCACACACATTCCAGAGGTTCTACCAGCTGGACCTCTACTTCGCTTTGGGGACGAAGGTGCTCTCGTAGTGAGCTGTGACACACCTGCGGCCGGTGTCACTAATGTAACATTGGCATATCGTTCCCCTAGCGCTTTTGACACAGCTCAAGTTCCCATGAAAGGGAACGTCTCGGGTTATGTATGTAACCTTAGTCCCCTAAGGGGGAACGAGTCTTCAGCCATAGTTCCTTGCGCCTCTAGGCTCTCTTCAGACACTTAATCAAGCTGCTGCTTCCGGGTTCAGGCACATTTTTATGGCCTGGTTCATGATGTCACTTATCCGTGACGCACATGCACACATCACTCGTTTTATCGATTACACAGTGCTTCACAAGAATATCTTCAAGGCATTCCCCTAGCGCTTTTGAGGCAGCGTCTCTTTCCCCCTTAGGAAACTAAGGTTACATACGTAACCCGAGACGTTTCTCTGTTGATGATTTTGGGGAACATCTGACAAGAGATCAGAGAGCATTCCTCCACACAGAATCTCTCCAAATCCTTCAGATTCCTAGGTCCATGTTCTGCTCTATAGTTCACCCATCTTATTTTTTATAGAGATATATAAAGAAAAAATGTATATAAAGAAATAAAATAAACAATTTATAAAAAAAAAAAATAAAAAATAAAAATCGGATTGTTTATTGTACTGAAATCCAACTGATATGTGTCACAGTCTCGTTGCGTCTGTCACATCCGGGTCCTTCCGTGTCTTCTAGATTGTTCCACACCTGTCTCGTTAATCACTTCCCAAGTTGTGTCAGCTGTGTATCATTTCATGTTCCCTATAAATACCCTCCTATCTTCCTCAGTCCTCAACTGTAATTGTAGTGGAAGTTCGTGTGTGGATGTACTCTCCTTGGTCTCCCTGTGTTTTGCACCATCGTGTGCCACTTTTGTTTTCGAGTTTACTCAATAAAGTATTTTCTGTTTGAAGCTCTGCGTTTCTACGTTTGCTCCGCACCAGCCTACAGCCGTGACAATATGTCCCTTGTATAATAATACAATAATAAATTGGAACACAGTGTATATAGGCTTACAGGCCTATTTTTGCACACACAATGATGTATATATGGCTTCTACTAGCGGGGGCTTCTACTGCCGCTGGTAACCAATCCTTTACCCCCTGGCACGATACATACTAGTGTTCTTAGGAATTTAAGTTGGTTATTGTAATTTTGATGGTAACATTTCTTGTAAAACATTGTATTCTGGAGTTTTCACAGGAGAAATGAGGTAACAAACAAGCAGTGGTCAGGTATACACCAAGACTATGAAACGGACACAACAGAGAACAAATTTCCTTTCTATCATAATTTATCTCCACCCTTTAAATATGTAAGACACATCTAAACGGATTCATGCATGTTCTAGGCAAATTAAAGCAGCTCTAATTAATGCTATGCAAAACACGGCCGTACGTTTATTACTTGATTTATCTTTGTTCTACTTAAGAGGGGCAGAGTTGTCTTGCCAATTTGTCTTCCTCTCGCATACTTAAGATTCAGTATGTGTTTAAATGATTTATTTAATAAATAAGTGAATAAATCACCTCACAGCTAATTTCCCTAATGATATTAGAAAAGAGTAACTGTACAAATTGTGCAAAATAGAAACCACTATTAACCTGCAACACCTTTTGTTTGCTGGGTTCACATCGTCCATCCATTTTCATTTGTGTAAAAACAAAAACATGATTAAAGGAATTGACATTTGACACATCTTTTTACAAATAAAACCACTTTGCTTTCCGTGTCTAATTGACAAGGGTCAGCTCCCCGGTCTGTGTGGTGTTACATCAAAACACGGCACGTGCTGTCCCATTTAGAACACATGACAACCACACCAACACTAAGCGCTTCAAAAAATAGCAAAACAAACAGCAATACATACAAATAACCACTGCATGCAATCAATTCTGGTTCACAGTAGCAACAAGTTCACAACTTGATCTTTTTTTTAAATCCACCATTCGTTCTTTTCCAGTTGGGGTACTGGGTCCCTGGAGGCAGTGAGAAATAGATGGTGGAGCTTAATAACTAGAGATGAACATTATTCCATCAGCTACAGAGAATGTTTCACTGCTTGATCATGAGTGAATGGCCAACACAGACTAAAATGTTCAGTTACCACAAGCATGAAGAGGGCATAAATAATTCAAAATGTATTCCTGAAAAAAGAGCGACAATGAAAATCATAAATTATCCATGCATTAATGCAAGAGCTCAATGAACCTGCTCTAACTAACTAGTCTGCTTCCTCATTACACGCTAGGCACAGACCTCTTAACCTTTTAATATTAATTTAATGACAACTACGGTGGGATGGGCTTTCAGTAAATGGGAATGATGGCTAGTGGAGAGGAAACGTGGGTATATGCGGGATTATGAAATGATCCTCAAGAGGTTATTATCTATATTTATCTCTGCTACCATCTGTAAATAACATAATCAGTGTGAGTGTTCGATTTTGGGTTGTAAGAGATGTATAGACAAATTTAGAATGCAATCAATCTCACAATGCCAAAACGTTGCATGTTTCGGTACTTTTGCCTATACTTTTACTTTTGCATAGTTTTCTATGCTTTCTTTATGCTTATTTTATTTTTGATTGCACAGTTATTGTTTTTGTATCGTTCATCTAGTAAAGGCCAACATGAATACAACAGTCATTACAATGTGACTCAGTTCTGATTGTAATAATTTCCTAACAGGGTCCTGAGCACAGGAAGAAGAGACCTGTAAATGTACTGTGTTTCATGAGTAGCTGTAACATATATGAGTCCCATGATTACACTAAGAGCTCCATATATTTAACAGTAAACCAGAAACATCTTTTAAAACTGATGAAACTCATCAAACTTGAATGGACCATGAATGGATTTGGCATTGTGGTGCGTCATCTGTCTTATGTTATTACTGCTCATAACAGTGATGGGTCCAGACTTCCCTAATGCAGAATACTTTCAAATTAGAAAATTAGCCCATGACATATGGGATTTGCAGGAATCAACTAAAATGTCAGATATAATACCTAAGATCTATAAGGTTTTACTCAATCAGACTAATTGAAAACATTGAAGATTCCTAGTGGGAGCTTTGGATTACTCCCCCGAATAAAAGAGGAAATTATATGTAATAAACTTAAACCAAGCTAGTAGCAAATAACAGCAGCCAACCATCATGCATCATGAGAAAATGGTTTTTAGTAGAAATGTTTTTTTTTTCCAACTTGCTTGTGCAATACCCAAAAAGTACAACATTTATACTTCATAAACTGGGGAAAGAGGATTTTATATAAAGCTGCTGCGTGTGAAAAGACACACACACAAAAAAGTGTGTGTCCCACGTGAAGCTCTACAATATCAGTAGACATGACTAGAACCATGTAAATTTAACTTAAAAAATGTATGTAAAAAATAGTGCAACCTAGAAAAATACATATAAATTATTCTTACATCAAGGATGTGAATAAAGTGCTTAAAGTAAAGTAAAATGAATGAAAACAAAACAAAATGGCTAGTTAGTAATACACTTGACACAGAAATCAAATACGAGAAAAGTACCTACTGTCGCACACGTCAAGTGAACTGGCAACCCATCACCCCCCCCCCCCCCCCCCCACACACACACAATTTTTTTTTCTTGTGACAGCCACAGGCTTTGAAAAGTGTTTAAGAGGGAAATGGCAGATGCAAGATGGGAGGTAAAAAGAGATATCTGCTTAAAATGTATTTCTCTTTTATAATCCAGAAGTTCTATTAGCAGATTAAGAGCTATGGAATGTGAGTTGAGAGAGAACAGAGTGCCATAAGAAACAATACTGACTTAAGTCATTCAACATTCAAAGCACTTTTCAAACCTTATTGCTGTGACTTTAAATATTACTTGAATAAAAATTTGATCTCAATAGAAATAAACACATATTTGTCAAAGGGTTGAAGGGATGAGGCGAGGACTCAATCGCAAGGGAGAAGGCTTTTTATTAATAGCAAAAATAAAACAAAAAGGAAGACATGACAATAAGGCAGTGTCAGACCTCTGTCACAAAACATGAGAAAACAAGACTGAAGTGACAGAACCCTGACAATATTTGTCTTTCCTGATTGCTTCTGCCCACAGAATGTTGCAGTTACATCATCTACCAGCAGGGGCTAACTGAACAAACCTCAACACCTTGGTCCCCTCAGATACTTTAGGCTGTTTTTAACAATTGACACATTAAAATCACCATGTGAGATGTATTAAAATGCAGTGTTTGTCAAAGAAATAATCAATTTGCATTATTGTTCTGAATTTCATCGCAAAAAGCTTTTGAAAGAGATGGCAAAACACCTCTGCATGTATTATATGCTGCTTGCCTAGATAATCCCGCTAATTGATGAACCTCTGTTTTCATGGTTCCCTTCATATTATTAGCAAATGTATTCAACTTATTTTGAGGCATCAACCAAGTGGATGTGATAATTTGTTTCGAAGGTTGAGAAAGAAATTAGTCTCTTGATGCAGTCTGACTGTAGTGTGTGAGATAAAATGAATACTTAATTTCAGAAAAAAAACATGTAATATTTGTACTTCAACCTTAATAACATGTTTTCATTCTGTGCAATACAAGTCTTTAGCTGATTATTTTTTAAACCCCATTTTATTTTGTAACCAGTATTAGGAGAATGTTACAATGCTCCCTGGAGCTCATTCAACAAGTCTTTTATACAATAATGTAACAAGAAGATGACTCATTAGGGTATACATTACTAGACTGATGAAGGAGCTACGAGGCAATAGATTGAAGCTGTGAAGCTTGGTCTGCATCTGTATAGCTGCTCTATCATTTAAGGAGTTCCTGCATATTAATGCTGGCAAAATGTAGCCGTGACACTATAAATATGAACAAATGTGAAACTAAATGGACCTATACAAATGAATCTATAAAGGGAGATCTGTCTCACTCAATATTGTTGCAAGAATTGACTGTATTCTTCCAGCATGAGAAAACTTATTGTTAGGCTATAACTGTTCTCAGACATTAACTAAACTATATTTAGCTATGTTCTAGACGTTTGACAGGCGACTGATAACAGCTGTTCAATGTCTTTTAAAGGAACTTAATTGCAAAACAATATAAATGTTAAAAAGGATATATGCTTATCATACTAAACTGCTGGTTGGTGATCGTTTTATTCAAGATTACATTTAGAGCACACATTAATAGTAATCTTCTAAGGCAACATCCAAACTTAAATCTCTTAACTTAATCTCTAATTGTGACAGATGCAACAATCTATCACACACAAATATTAGTTAAAATAATAATTTTTAATTAAACTAGACCAATTTTTTTGTCACACTCGGCACTGAATGCCGAATATCCTTACATCTTCAAAGCATAAAT
Organism: Rhodeus uyekii; assembly: GCA_037043235.1. Taxonomy (NCBI): domain Eukaryota; kingdom Metazoa; phylum Chordata; class Actinopteri; order Cypriniformes; family Acheilognathidae; genus Rhodeus; species Rhodeus uyekii. Next base: position 209,896 of record JAWRVZ010000192.1, on the reverse strand, counting down.
CCAATGCTGTATTCAGCCACACAGTCTTTACTCATCCTCAGTCACGCAGAGCCTAAGTACAACCAAAACAATGTTCTCCACAAAATGCATGCAGTGGGCCTAAAGTGTACCTTTAACTGTGTTGTGACAGCTTGCTTTAGCAGAAAACATGACACATCTCTTCTAATTTACAAGTTATAGCATGAAATAAATATAAATGAACAGAAGAAAGTATGTTTAACGACACCTTATACCGTATTTTTCGCCATACATACATATATACAGTGCAGTGGAGTTATACATGTGTCTGTGCCCATTCCACTAGGAGCATGGCTGCTTTTAAGGCCCTTATATCAGGAGTTTCCCTGTCTGATGTCCGTGATGCAGCAGGCTGGTCCTCCCCACACACATTCTTGAGTGCCTTGACCAGCTTGACCTCAACTCTGCTCCAGGAACACGGGTTCTCTTGTAGTGAGCTACGACACACTCATGGACCGTCACTGAGGTTGCATTCAAACGCACCCAAAGCAATCGACGCAGCGTGAGTTCCCTCTTCAGGGAACGTCTCAGGTTACGTATGTAACCACAGTTCCCTGAAGAGGGAACAAGACGCTGCGTCTTTTGCCTCACCTCCTCGCACCTTCCGGGCTTGCTTCAGACACTCTTCCAAGCTACCGTCACCGGTTTCCGTTGCATATTTATCACCCCGGTTCTTGACGTCAAAGACTTGCAACTGTCACTCACACTCGGTCGATTGATCGTTTACATCGTTTACATCAGTGGTCCCCAACCTTTTTTGTGACGCGGACCGGTAAACGTGTGATAATTTTCCCGCCGACCAGTGCCCGCTCGAGATTGTTGACAGGGGGGGGTGCGAGCGCAAGCGAGACTGTTCAAACGCCTCCACAGGTACAGCGTCACAGCCGCTTGCGGGAGCTCACGGACCGGTCCGCGAATGCGCTCCACGGCCCGGTACAATTTCATCGACGGACCGGCCCGCAAAATCGCTCCGCGGCCCGGTGCCACTTCGTCCGCGGACTGGTACCGGGTCGCAGACCGGGGGTTGGGGACCACTGGTTTACATAGTGCTTCATGAGACTATCATCCAAGTATTTCCCAAAGTGTCAGAGAACTATGGTTACATACGTAACCTGAGATGTTTATACTACAATTCTTTTTTTTATTATTTGACTATTATATCTGAAAAATGTATCTATAAATTACATATTTATATAAAATATGGTCGAATATAATAGTTTGTGTTCTGTTAGTAATTTTAAAATAGTAATATTATAGTAATATACCAAATGAGAGGGTAAGGTTTACAGCAAGGCTTACACCTACTTAAAATATTGTAAATTAATACATTTTGAAACAAATTGTGTAATACTACACCGTGATATCAGAGACTTTTATCGTACCGTTTATAGGGATTTTGACAGCTTAAGAACATTCAAACCTACAACACAAAAGCTTTACGACTAAGATACTGGGACTGGTACTGGTATCAACAGATGTCATTTTGAATAATCTGATATCAGAACTGATGCATCCCATTTTTCATCCCCAAGGTTTTGAGAGTATATCATTGCAAAAGTAGAGAAATTCACAACACAGCTGCTTGACAGTAGAGGACAAAAGAAGTGACCTGTTTCATCTCAACCGCTACCTCATTTTCCACCAACCTTTCCCCCTTGAGCCTGAACCCAACAAACAACATTCCTCCAGGGGAGCCAAGTGCCCCTAACAAGAATCATTATGGTATCCTAGGGAGAACGAGGCGACAGCTGGCCCTCCGCACATGTGACCCTTGCCACTTTGTCAACTTAACGTTGGTCATCGTGATCAAAGCTTGCAGAGGAGCAGCTGTGACCGGTAAGCTAAACACAGTGATATCTGTAAATAGAAGCAGCATATGAGTTTCTGTACTGGTGGAAACTGGAAGCATCAGTAGTGGGTTAAAAAATAACTACTTTTTACATACAAGAAAATGTAAACAAAAGTATTTTGAAGGGACAATGAGGTTTATGGGGGAAGAGGCAGTGTCAGATGAATTTAGACAAGAGGTACTGTTTTATTAAACACAGATTTGAATGTGTCAATCTTCCATATTCAAAATCAAAAACATAATCACACACAAACTAGTCCCATTAGAAATCACTAGCTGTGTACATGAATAATTTAGTTAGCATATAAACCCACTTAAACTTCAACTTAATTTTCCTCCTTTTACAAATAAAAAAGCAAAAGTGAAGTTAAAATAGAAACAAACCTATACAAGCTCATGGGCAAAAATAGGCAAGGGAAGCATTTTAATGTGGGAACGCCGAGGTCAGAGAGAGCACTCGGTGCAGCAGACAAATCCTCCCCCCACATCAGTTCCTCTCTTTTAAGTTCTGCCCTGCTTTGTGAACCCATGTTCCACAGAAAGCCTGCATATTATAACATATATGCTGCTAAATATCCAGTTTGTTTTGCTATATTCATATCTCCCCACAAGGTTACTTCTCTGCCCTTACCTCTTTTTGTTCTTCAGACCACTGGCGAAACAGCTAAAGGTCTTGGTCCGCATATAAACGAATTTCAAATGTCATGTCTTGCATGGCTAAAATGAAAGAAAATGCTCTCGCTCACTCGCAGTGGCGGCCGAGTCAATGAATTTGTCAAAATTTTATGATAATTCATTCAATTATTCCTCAGACATTTAAATGATAGCAGAGGAATAGACAAGTGTGGAGAGAACGAAGGGGAGGGCCATAGCAATAATCCCTTTCCTGATATTAGTGAGCCTCCAGAGGGGTTTTAAAAGCTCTGTATCTCTGTGTGGAGAGGACTAAAACTTCACTCCATCTCGCAAAATAGCGTAAATCCCTCCCCACTTGCTCTACTCTCTACGAGTTTCCCACACACAAATGTGCACGCTCTCTCATTTCCACTCCCATACTAGAAAGTCATACTAGAATTAATGAAAAAAAGTTCACCAGCCCACACAATCTCAGCAAACCCATCCTTCACCTGTCTCAGAGAGAACAACAATAAAACCAGCCCTGTGCTCCTCGTGCTCCTGTGATCTTTGACCCCTCTCCGTACCTCCTGCTTGGGGTTGAGTTGATGGGAGACTATAAGGAAGACCCCATGTCAGGCCCCTGAGCGATTCTCCATCCACCATGGCTAAGCTCCCCCTCTAGTGTTCACATGTCTGTATTCCTCTAAGCAACAAAAGAAGCAGCCTGTAAATTCCTGACCTGAGTTTTCTTGTTGGTTTCATGTTGAATACAGTGTATTCGCTGTGCTGCATCTGCATAGTTGTAATGCAGATTTTAACACTAAAACTAGCAGACTCTTCTATGCAGTGCCTTAAGCGACCTGATTTTCAACTCTTAATGCTTTAGACAGTAGAATGGTGGTTGTTTAAATCTAATAATGAAGACTTTAGCATATCATTCTAGATAGGATACTAGAATGATTTCTGAATGATCATGTGACACTATTATATAATTATTACATAATATAATAAGTATATTAAAAGAAATATATATATGTATATTTTTTTAAAACATTGTTTCCAAATAAGTTTTTTACTATTAAATTATGACATATATAATATTTACTAAAATGATCATCTGATATCTTCTTATGTCTTTTCTTATGGCTGCAGTGGTAGAGTGCTTTAAAGTGTCAGACACAAGCAGAGAGAGAGAGAGGGGTGCTTGCCTGTGGGGGAAGCTAATTATGCACTCTCTCTAAATTAAACAACCTTCACTGGGACCACACCTTCATTTGACGCGCTCAGAGAAAGGGTGAGACGAAGAGCGCGAGAGAGAACGGTGAAGCTGGAAAACCGAAACAAACCAATAATCTTGTACTTTGCCTCTTGAAGGCGAGCCACAGTGCCTCTAATGTAGACAAGTCATTTTGTAGAAACCACTAACGCCCGCGGGGGTACGGGGAACAGATCGCGAGCCGCCTCATTTCAAAGATCTTTTGCAATCAGCACCACAATGGAGGCCCTCATTTTATGCTGCTACATCATAAAAGTGCTCTTTTGTTACATTTCCATCCTTAAAAGGGCCTTAATCCCTTTCTTTTCAGGCAAGTCTATGGCAAATTCCACAGGGACATCCCATTCGCTGCAAGGGCTAGAGTGACCCACTCAGAAAGCAGCGTGCGAGGCTTTGAGCCTTTCTTCTCCTGCCACTCTCGTGAGAACATTAAATCGTACTTTTCATTCCCCTCACTGTGGGGGGACGCCCCTTAATGATGACAGAGAAAGAGAAATTCCTCCACTCGGGTCCTATGATACCATTCTGCTGTCAAGCAGGCATCTCGGTGGACAGAGAATCAAACATGGCTTCCTGCAGGTGGAGTGGCGATGAAGGTCACACCACAGCTCAGAGGAGCAGGGGGAGAGGCAGCACTTCAGAGGAGTCGCCAGCTTTCTCACACCAAATTAAGTCATCCGTGAAAATGTACGTCTTTTTAGCACTGCATAAATGTTTGGCTTTTATTGGTCTGTCAGACTGATTAGTATGATATTTGCGCCGTTTTATGTTATAACTTGCGTGTAAGTAGGCCACTATTGTGATCTCCAGCGCACTTTATCGTAACCTATAGCTTTCAAATATTTTCTCTTTTTTATACCGAGGACTTTAAAAAGAAGAAAGATTGCTGTCGGTTTTGCTTTTCTTGCCTTTGTGTGGCTTTGTCTCAGAGGGGAGCCGATTAATCAGTTTAAAATTGATCCGTGTACCTCCAGTCACTCTCCGTACCCTACTCAGTCTGGCCACTCGATGTTGAGTACTTCAATGAGAACATTGTACTTGTACAAAACACTTGTCAATCAAGCCTTAAACTGTACCCCCGTCACCATTCATCCATGCATCCCACATTTTGTCGTATTTTAGAGGGAATTGATGAGTATTCTCAGTAAATGTGTTTGCCCACTAACTATTTAATGTTTAATGTCAGATACAAGAACCATGCAAAATATGGCTTCGCCATCATTATCTTTCTTTCAAGAAATATCTATATTGTATACATAAATAAATACTAATAAACTTATACAATTATTTTTAAATGGGTCATGCCATGGATTGTTCTTTGAGGTTCACATATAATGTAAAAAACTAATTATGGTATATTTTCCTTCCTCATTTGGACCCTGTGTCTGCGATGCAACATTCGGGTCTGGTGTCAGCGGTTAAGCAACTGTGCGCCAGTGGGCGGAGCCTATACTGTGCTAATGTAAACTAAGTCTTTCCCTAGAGGCAGCCAAACTTTCCCATGTGATGTTACAAATCCCAGAATATCCAAGGCGTTTTGGATACTTGATTACATGTTTTCTGTTTAAATATATAATCAAATGTAATTATTTCTGTGATGAAAAAGAAAATGTATATAAATTAATTTTATTTAATTATAATATAATATAATATAAAAAGTTATTTCTGTACAGGAAAGAAGGAGATTCTGTGATTCTCTTTCTAAGCACATTGCATTATCTATTCAGGTCAGCAGCAGAGGACCCTGGATATTGAGGGTGTAATGCAGTGGGATTTAGGCAGGTGAAAAAGTCTGCCGATGTTCCCGCTGATAGCAAGATAGAGACCTCAACAACACATCCCAAGCTTTGGGAGCATTTTACCACGAGTGTCGCTCCTTTGTAATGGATTTTCTGTCTCCAAGGGGTTAGTAGTGAACAGAAGAGACAAGGAAATATGGTAGTGTGTTGTGTGTGTACAAAAATGCAATTTCCACATCTTCTTTGTGATCCCAGACTGGAAATTAAAGTCATATGCAAGCCCTACAACATGCTTGCATTAAATTCGCTCACCCTATGTGATGAACAAGAACAAGTGGGGCTCAGCGACCTTGAACAAAGCTTCATTCTGCTGAAAATAAAGACATTGTCAATATGCTGAATACTTGAACTACAACAGGAATACTTTAAGACCCACTAATCAATTAAAAGCTAATAATTTTTTCAACCTCCTTGCATTACACTTCCCACTTACTCTTATTCCAATAGCACTGCTAAAACTTGGCAGGGGTGACTGTTGTTTGAAGCCAGAAGGTATGTAAGCTTGTGTGTTTTTAATTTACACCACAGTATCAGTACAAATTGTCTGCCATTTCTAATCACCTTTACTCAGGTTCTGATGGATTGCGCAATGAAACATGGACAGTGTCTTGTGTGGTTTGCACAAAACTTTGCAAAGAAGCTAGAACAGGCATTTTCACACCATAACATGCACAAACTCCTTTCCTATACATTACCATTCAAAAGTTTGGGTTCAGTTATATATATATATATATATATATATATATATATATATATATATATATATATATATATATATATATATATATATATATAAACACTTTCATTTAACAAGGATGCATTCAAATAATCAAAAGTTTCAATAAGGACATTATAAAGTTTCAAAATATTTCTATTGTATTTTATCGGTTTTGAGCAGACAGTATGTCCAGACAGAGACACATCTGTAAAAATCTGATAGGAATTGCATGTCAAACAACCTCCAAATGTAAATTGAATCAGATTTTTTTTTTTCTTTTGGGGTGGTTCAGATTTCATATGCTGTTTTGCTGTCCAAACTTCATCTGGACCAAATCTGGATATGCAAAAAAAAATAATAATAATCTGATTTTTTTTTTGCTGGCAATCTGGACAAAGCCATAGAATGATTTCTGAAGGATCATGTGACACTGAAGACTGCAGTAATTCAAATTCAAATAAGAGCTGTTTATGTTTGTAGCTCTGCATTTGCCCCTGAAAGGTCTACTGTAAAAACTCAAAAAGCAGCAGGATACCAGGGAGGTTCCCTGGATGCAAAACAGACCCAGCGTGGAGAACAGGAAATGAAAGCTTAATCCCTCCAACCTTTGACTTGCCTTGGTCTCTTCCATTGACATAGCAAGCTATTCTATTCTTCTTCTGTACACTGTTCCCCTATTCCCTATTCATCCCATCCCATCTCCTCTTCTCATTCCTTGAGGACATAAACATAAATAAGATAAAGCAAAACTATCTACAGTTACCCATTTTATGATTGATACTAGATGTAGCAGGTCAAATTCAACGACAACTCCGAGCACCATTTCCGATCCCTCTTCATTTTATTTTACAACAATTTATCAAGCAATTAAAATTCTCCTATTACGCACTCTTTTATGCTGCCATTTTTTTTAAGTAGAGCGAAATTATTACACCAAATCATAGCATAATTATCATAACATTACACTAATTCCCAAATAAGTATTTAAATGATATGGTCGGTTGATTGCGAGATGAATTAGAGAACCATTTTTCGACATGCCTCATCCAAGCCAAATATGGATTAGACCTCGGAACACAGAAAGCTGAAAGGAAAGTTATGTGTCTTACCCGAGTCATAGAGAGAGTCCATAAAAATGTTAAGCAGCAGTCATTAAAAAAAAGTTGAGAACATGCAGACGCTCAACAGATACACTTGTAATCTATCATCTTGTAGACGAGTGATACTAGGTAACATGAGACTGGGATGGTTTTAATTGAATTTAATGCAGATTTGTAGTACACTGGAGGACAGTCATTGTTAGCTGATTTCCAAAAAAGGAAAATCCAGTCATAAAAGGGGTATTTTTAAATATCATAAGGTGATTAAGAAGTGTGGAGCTCACCAGAAAATCATTTTGGTAAAATTAGTCATCCATTTAGGTGGATTTAGAGAAGCGTACTTACACATTTACTTGAAGGCGCACAGACACTGGCAAATACTTCATAGTATTAACGTAACCAATTACAAATGCACTCTTTTAAACTTAATATTGGCTTTAATGGATGTGGGTAAGCCACATATGAGTAGCATAATGGAATGCCTGAGCACTCAATTGTGGATTTTAGATGCATTAATTGCATTAATAGCAAATGAATTAACTGTCACGATTAAGAGTGAGTCTAAAGCGCAATATACAGCACACCTCGGGATCACGTGGCTGCATTGTTGGTGTTTCTCCATACCATATGATGAGCTCTGTCCCTGCTCTGTTAGCATGTGGCTGTAGGGAAGGACAAACAGGGGGGGAATTGAGAGCTATTCAATGCACAGTGGGCCTTCGTATTCACTTACACCCCCTATTGCTTATAGAATTGAACGGGGCTTTGATCCCCAAATCTAATTGTTTAGTGTTGCACAAATCAAATAAGTGGCTAGTGGATTACTTATCTGAATAAGTTCAAACAAGACCACATTTGGGGGAGAAAAAAAATGTGGGCGTACACGTTATCAATTACGAATGCACACTAAGAAAACTCTAATTATATAAATTATGCTAATGAGCTTGATTAGAGAAATGCATTCAAAATACAAAAATCTATGTCCAAGTGGTTATCAGTACATCAGGTAAGAACTGTCAAATCCATCTATGGTCTCAATCCCAGTCCTTTCAAATTTCTACTTTCATCATGTTCTCGAGTGCAGCTGGCTCACAATGGAGAGTGTTTACCCCGACGTATTCCCGCAAACAGCAGCGGTACAAAAAAGATTGGTCTGTCTCCGCGACTGGCTCATTGTGCGGACGTCAGTAAAGGACTTTTTGTGCCATTGTCCAACGTGTCAAGCAGAATGAGAGGGGGTGTTAAGAGGTGCAAAGATGTGGGAGCACACCTGCTGAGCTGGCCCAAGCAAGCCCTCTTTCTCCCCCACTATTAATTTGTGTTGCTCCGAGAACTCCTTTTGTTGTCATGGAGCTGTTGGTGGCTACATGTTTGAAGTGTCACAAGTGTCAGTCTTTATTACATTCAGTGTGAGGATGCCCAATGAGAGATAGCGAGAATGACGGGAGAAATAGAGGCAAATAATAATGGCCCCGCTCCCGCCTAAGGAACCTAATGTGTCACAAATTAAGAAAACTTGGCAAGGTTACCTGGGATTGTGATGTTCCGGCGATTTCAGTGCTGGAGGTTGTCACGCTAGCTAATGCCCGACTTTGAGGCTCAACTGTGGCACCATTTGTCAGTGATCATTACCAATGGACTAACATAATTCCCGCTGCTGATTAAAATGTCTTGTAATTTAACAAAGACACAGGATGGATTAATCCAATGCTAACTAACAGAGCTGTGTTAAACTGTGTAGTTTAACATTGTAAACGTGTAGTTTAACAGTGCACTGTAACATTACATGATAAATATAGCGTTACATTGAGAGTATTTATTTTCATTATGTTTTATAATTTCACATTGCACATTACTGTGGCATACACTATAATGAAAGAAATATTTTAAATTAATTAATACTTTTATTCAGCAAGTACACATGAAACTGATCAAACATGCCAGTACTGTCATTTATAATGTTGCATATGATTTGTATTTCAAATAAATGCTTTTCTTTTGAACTTTCCAATCATCAAATAATAAAGAAACATTAACAGGCAAACCATTTTCTTGAGCACCAAATCGATACATTAGAATGATTTCTGAAAGATTGTGTGACACTGAAATCTGTGGTAATGGCTACTGAGATTTCAGCTTTTTCATCACATGAACACATTTATGTTTAAATAATAATAATAAAAAGAAACTGTGTTAAAATAGAAAAAGTCAGTAGGGTTGAAAACAAATGAAAGTCATAGTCATAGTCTTAAGTGACAAGAGGGTTGTCAATGTTGAAAGAATATTTTTTTCAGGGTGAACTGTCCCTTTAAGAAAGCACTATTATATTAGGCATAATACCATTGCAGAATAAGAAATCATTGGCTAGTTGACTACTATTTTCTGTGCAGGTGAACTTAGAATATTAGCTCTACAGCATGTGGAGAAAAACTATACTGTTTTTGTATAAATATATATTGCTCACAGTAAAGCCATGCACATTGATTTCTATGTGTTGCTGTATTCACCCACTGAAAAATAAGAGCCGATGGAAAATATCCATAATTGCTCTCATCGGCACTTCATTTGGAGAGAGCAATACTGGGAGGGAAACCTGGTGTGACCTTTTGCTTATATTAATTCCCCAGCAATAAGGCCACATGGAGGTGATCACTGATGCACATAATGGCACACTTACCGATACATGGATCTACACAGAACAGCGAATTGAGAGATGAGACATGGACGAAAATCACGCGCCACTTGCTTCGTGTTCAATGGCGGGTGTTGATGAAGCCAGAGCAAGTGCATTTGGGCTGCTCACCGGAGCCCCATATGGTGTTCCTGGTCCGTGTCATTGGCTTGTTACAATTCTGACTACCAGCCAAGGAGCTAGAGTGAGAGAGAGAGAGACAGAGAGAAAGAGAGAGTCAGGCCACCAAAGACAGTGCTACAAACCGGAATGGTCCAGGGTCAACAGTGCCATAATTACTTTCAAATGTCAGCCTACAATAAAATACAACAGTTCATCTGGCAGAGAGCAAATTAGCTTTGACCATAGCGTAATTACCCTTTCCAGAAGAACCATTAGCAGAGATCAAATCTGCCCGTCCAGTGTTTGAGGAAAGGCCATCAGAGTACACTCTACCTGACAAGGATGCACATTTGCCATTTTGCAAGGTAATTAATTGTCCTTATAATAGAAATTTTTATATTTGATTCTGGAATTGAAAAGTGTAATAACCTGCCAGCTTTATCTTAAAGCTTTATAAGTTTCAAAGACCCATCTTTTTCTTTCAAGGGTGTCTTCCCATTTTTGACAAGTTGAGAGACTATGAATCCGGTGCTGGATTGCATGCTATGTCCTGTGCTATACCCCTGTGCTATGCCCCCCAAAAATAATAAAAAGGTATTTAAATAAAATGCTTTTACTCAGCACAGATGCATACCATTAATCAAATGTGACAGTAAAGACATTTTATAATGTTAGATTTATATTTGAGATAATTTTAAATAAACACTGTTCTTTTGAATTTACTATTCATTTTCAGAATTCTGAATATCACAATATTCCATGAAAATATTAAGCAGCACAATTTTTTTCATCTGCAAATAATATTTCTTGAGCAGCAACTCAACATACAAGAATGAAGGATCATGTGACACTAAAGATTGGAGTAAGGACGCTGAAAATGCAGCTTTATCACATGAATTACATTAAATTAAGTAAAATAGTTATTTTAAATTTCAATAATATTTCACAACATTGATTTTTGATTAAATAAATGCAGTCTTGGTGAGCACTTGAGACTTTAAAAGCATTAAGTACATTTTACAAACTACACATTTTTAAATAGTAGTGTACACGCAGGAACAGAAAAGGAACAGAAAAAATCCTCCTTTTTTAATGACAATTATCATATTTTGCATTGTACATGCTTCTTATTGTCAGAACACTGTGAATTATTAAATACTGATAACCTTTCTATACTAACCACTGATCACGTTTATTGACTTGACTCCTAATTAACAGCAAAGATAAAGTCTTAATGACTCTGAGGATGCACCATTATCCTCCCTGTTAGAAAGCGAGGGCAGTGCAGATAGGGCACATTGTCCTGACTGAAATTCTTTAGTTATTTCCGCAAAGATGCATTAAGCTGGATTTCTTTATAAGTAATTACATTCAAAGCACACTTTCCCTTAGTCCAAGTGCACAAAGCAGTAAGCAGTGAAAAGAGTGCTGAAAACCTGTGTTCTTCGTTCTTGTCATCCTTAAAACTAATTAGAAAATGCCAATCTCCAATTAGCTAATGTGCTTCTGTTGACCTCTCTGACATTGGGCAACGTTTAAGTTTGGGATGATTAACATTTCAGGAACTCCATCCACAGCCTGAAATTTGGTGATGGTTGATATTAGAAAGAGATTACTAAGTCGAACACTCACCTAATGTCATGTGACATACCAAAAGATCATAATGACAGAGTCTACACAATTATTTTGTAATAAGGAGGGCTGCTTATAACCGAATACCATAACATATTAATATCATTTTTGGCCAGTTGACTATTAAAAATAATGCTGTCACCATCTTACTACAGGGTAAGAGAGATCATTTGGCACAATTTCGTGTTACGTTACATTTTTACGTTACATTATGTTACGTCACGTCAGATATTTAATATATTATATACTTATATTTTATGTATTTATATCACATTAAGATATCAGGTTTGGTAACGACAGGCTTTCACTGAATGAAGAAATTTCTCAAAAATAAGAGACACTTCTAAGAACATTTTTCTGCTCCACAGAAGAACGAAAATCAGTTTTTTACTTGTCTAACTCACACATTTAATTTGTAGTAATTTAAAGTGTTTTCTCACTCCATAAAACATTAACACTTTAGAGCACACACTATACAAAGTGTTGAATAAAGTACAAATATTTCCTTATAATCAAATTAAACCAAACTGCACTGACTAATTTGTCAGCGATGTAGAGGTATTTGAACAATTTTTTACCCTATTTAGATGTGAGTGTATTTCTTCACATTACATTTCTTAAGATTTGACTTTTGTTGGCAACGAGTTGAAAATGATGTTTTTATAGAAAATGAACACGGCAACAAGATGTTGTAATTTGAAGCATATCAAGCTGCTTCTTCGAAAGAATTAAATGTTTCCTAAACAATGTTGTCAAGTAATCAGTAGTTTAGTTTTAGTTAAAGAAATCAAAACAAATGTACACAATACCTTTAACTGTACCATGCTACATTAAAAATCACTACAGATTAGGCAACTGCAAAGAGGAGCAATTAAACTAAGTAAAAAATGTACACAGGCCAATAAAATGTGAGAGAGAAGACTATCCCAAACTTGAATATATTATTCTTCATACCAATTTACTTGGCGTTAGACTGAGAAAAACACGCAACCATGCTAAGTAATGCTAAGTAGTTGAAAATATGCCTGTTCAATGATATATCACACACTCCAATCCTCCCAAGATATGCAAATTCACCTCAATACCAGTGCATATGGGATTATGCCCTTATACGGGTACAGCAAAGAGATTAAGACATGACCTGCTTTTCTCACAATACCTGCAAGTGAGGCATGAAGCATCAGTAATGGTGATGAAAGCCATTACGATCAATTTCCGTAAGCCCCTGTGTGTTCAATAACGCATAGGTGCTGCTTATTTCCTGGCCGATTATTACTGTAAATTCCTGCTGCCTTTTGTAGGCTGCTTCCTGGCATGCCGATTAGCAAAGCGAGAGCCGCGTGATGAGGAGAGAGAGGAGCCGGGCCTGGGAGCCAGCTTTCTCCAGAGCTGTGAATGGAGGATTAAACTCAGGGAGCCGGGCATGGACAGGTGCCCAGCCGAGATGCAGCGCTTCCCAGGTACGTGCCCCAACTACATCTGGCCACGTTTCCCCCTCTCACAGTTTTTTTGGCTTTGTCAAAATACCGCTGGGTTGAGATTGTCAGAGGAGCTCCTGAGTTGGCAGCGGCCACCGTGATTAGTCATATTGAATTATGCGTCGCGAAGATGTTCCTGCATCCGACTTGCGCTCACGTGTGAGTTTATTTCCTCCCCGAATGCCCCTCGAACCGATCTTCCTGCGTTTATGTTTCGTGACAAGAAGATGCGGATGTGGGTAAACAGGATTATAGCTACGGTTCTGCTGTCACACACGTCTCATAATTCGCGTGCGTTCCTGACAGGCTTGGTGGCATTTAAAGTTACCTAACATTTGCCTTGGCGTACGGCACAGACCCAGGTGCAAATGAGGGCATCAGCTGGAGATTCTGGTGAACGGCTACGATCCCGTTTTTTATTTCTTTTTCGCACATTAGACTATCAAATATGATGCATTCTCCAAATAGCTCAAGTCACATCGTTATAGTCTTTCAGGCAGTCAAAAGATTACAATCCTCTTCATTAATTTTATCTCGGACATAAACTTTTAATATGCCCACGATCACATGACTTCCAGGGCAGTTTAAATGACTCTAACCTGTAATTACTGATCCAGCACTCAATTAAAATAATTTGATTGAAATTATTCAGTGGTTTTAAATACAAGCCTTAAGCTACATAATATTCAGAGGTGTGACTGGGAAGATTTTTATGTTTGGGGAAAAAAACAACAACAATCTTATCTATATAATAACAGGAGAAAATCCTGAAAATAGTAATAATATTAATAATAATGAATGCATGGAAAACAATAAATATATAAACAAATACTGTTTCATAAATGTATGTCAAATGTATGCACTCATGCAAACTAACTTTTACACTGGCATGAATTCAATTAATGCACCAACAGTGTGGCAGCATTCAATGAGTGCAGGCCATTATGGATTGGGGTGCAACCTCTCTCTTGATAAACAGACAGTTATAAAGCTGAGTGCCACGGTCACTGAACAACTATTAACACCAGCCATGCTGGCCATGCTCTGTTAATGGGCTGCGAAAAAATTATCTCTTGAGCTGAAAAGGCCAACAGAAGGAGATCAAGGTTTATTATGGACATTATTATAATGGAAAACGAATGGCACCAAACTTGGTTTCATAACTGAGAGAGCAACTATGAACACAAAACAATGTATAAATTCACTATATAACTGTAGAGAACAGCTCTTCATCTGTTATTCCGACAGAGTGTAGCAGTATCTGTCATTTCTGTACAGGTTTAAAATAAATTTGATGTGAAAGTAGCCCAGCTTAGCAGTGTTTCCTTGTCATGTTTATTTCATGTTTAGCAGAATTAATCGCTTCAGATTCTGCGTTATACAGGTCAGTTATCACCTCATTCTGTCAGTTCTGAATTAAACACCATGTATTTATTTAATGCATCATTACCAAAATAAATTGGTATAGAAAAAGAAATGATGCTACATTTATATATATATATATATATATATATATATATATATATATATATATATATACACCACTTAATGGAGAGCTTAATTAATGTATGACACATGATAGCAACAACGATTAGCAGAACAAAGGTCTTCCTATAGGTTCTTAATCTGCCCTTTTATAGGCAACCAAAGATGTGATGTCCTTGTGTCACAACGATTTGCTGACTGTTTTTGTAAGAGTATATAGTTAAATGTAATCTCATTAGCTACTGTGATGTCACAAGAATGTATGCATGCCGTTTACATAAAAAGCAACATATTATTTACCCACGTTGTACCCATGTATGCAAATCTCTATTTTATGTTTATATTTTTGACAACTGTTTTTCAAAAATCATGGGTATCTCAGTTTTTGTAGAGTTGTGTGGAGTGATGAATCACAATGTCAAGGTTGGTGGGGAGATGAGGAAGGCACGGAAGCACAGGAGTCCAAGAATATTTTTGTAATTATATCTCAAACAAAAAGGTCTTTAAACATACAAAACAGCACTTCTTGTGCAAAACGGCATAAAAAAGGCATAAACACAGCGACTGAGGATGCGGAAACCACAACCAAAAAAAGACTGAAGGAAACACAGGGTGTATATACACAAGGGTAGAATGAGGGAAATTAGACACAGCTGACAAGACTAGCGATGTGACTGATGACACGACAAGTGAATAGAAACACACCGGAAGATCACAGAAGTAAATTGGAAGTAGACAAAGACATGACTGACATGTAACACACAATGAAACACGAGTGATGTCTTCAAAAATATAATAATAAATGCATGTCTACCACATTGAAACATGAAGAAAGAGTTGCCATTGTGTGGGGAGTCTTTTTACCTTCTGGTATTGGTAAGAAAAGTCATTGTCACTGTGAAAAGTCATATAATGTTTTGGAGTACAGGAGAATATTGCAACATGGCTTGCTTTCCACAAATTAAAAGTTGTTATCTAAAGAGGAATGATCAGATGTTAATTTTTACAAAGACAATACTCCTGCCCAAACTGCAAAGCCAACCAAGATGTGGCTTGAGAACAAGTCTATCTGGCTCATGTTTTGTCCTTGGTCAGAGTCCAGAATTGAACCCTATAGTGAATAATTGGTCTCACGTTAAACACAACCAAACTGAGACATTTTTCAATTACTCATGAACAGTTTGAAGCCTTTAATGAGTGGAACAACGCTGACTCTTCTTCCTGAAAAAAGCTTTCTGCAAGTTGCTGAAGGCATGCTGTTACAGTGTCTATAGTTTTTGTGTGACTATTGCTAATTTCTTGAGCAGTGATTTGTGATTACAATTTTTAAGATATTTTAGCATTTTTTGGCTTGGCCCATTTGTTTTCCTCCCGGCTGTGTATGTGTTCATCCCTTTTTCATTTCTTTGCATAAAACCTTTTGAGATCCATCGATTTGTCAAAAGGTGTATATATATATATATATATATATATATATATATATATATATATATATATATATAGTACTTTTTGTCCTCTTTGTGTTTTTGTAGTTGTTAATTTGCACTGTCCATGGAGTGGACCTTTTTACATTTCACTGTCGGTTGTACATTCTGTATATGACTGTGTATGTGACAAATACAACTTTAACTAAATGTTTTTGTCTGTTGCTGTAAATTAAATTTCAGTTCAATAATTATTCTAATGTATTCAATGCTCTTGATACTGATCAAACCTTGATCTGTCAGTTTTATTGTTCAAATTATTTATGCACGTTTGTGAGAACAGACTTGTGGTAAAAATATCAACAACAACAGCAATAATATTACTAATAATAATACTATTAGTTTCATTCCACATCAATCAAGTAGGTGAAGTCTTGCAAAGCGTCATGTCAAACTATTGTAATGTAATAAAAATTGTACAAATTAAGCAATCAAATGCAATAATATTGCCTTCATGTGTACATAAATAAGTAACTGTTTTACTATGTCAATAGTTACTAAACAAATGCATAATTCCTTTTATGTCTACATCCATTCCACTCTTCTTAACTTCCTTAAACAAACTTTTTTCCCCTTTTTCTGACAACCCCCCCCCTGTCTTCTCTAGCCCTCAGAAACATAACAAAATCAAAGCTAGATCAAATGCTGAGTGAGGGAGAAGAGGGGAGGGAGGTGGTGGGTGGCCTGGACCCTGTCCAGGGTGCTCCAAACCAGCTGGTCCCTGCAAGCAGCACCCTGATCTGGGCTGCTTCTAACCGCCAGCCAACAGACAGCCACTCTCTCAGCTTCACTCTTGCAAGTGCAACACAAATTAGCTGTTGAACTGATGCCACAGTACAGTGCTATGGGGACTCCAGACGAAAGTTAGCTTGTGGTTCTTCCAGCATAGTTTTGACCCCACTTCATGCAGTGTATTGGCAGCAAGTACTTCCTGCTCGAATAGCTTCATTTTCAACTGCTAGTTCAAAAACATTTTACATGGGTTTCTATACTTCCTTCAGGCTCAGAACACTTTCAGAACTGTATTTAGAAATGGACGCTGATTTTTTTTGTTTGTTGTCTTAACATAATGTAATTGTATCATAATTTGTTGTTTCAGTGCTCAGTTCTTATGTCTTGTTTATGATGAATTTTGTTTTTAAATACTTAAATTTGCAGTCCTAGTTTAATATACAGAGGTGTGGAACTGTGCATTTTTGTGTTGATTACTAAATAAGTAACAACTATGGCTCAACCAATTGTTTGAGATTGGGTCAGGACAATATATTTTTGTATGAAAACAATCAGCATGTGTGTGATATTATTGGCACAGAAACAATATGCTTCAATCAGTGTATATCTGACCTAATGCATTTGTCAAGTGCCGTTTCTATACTGAAACATCATGTTTACAGTGTAACTTTAACCATTTCTGTCATATTTTACAGATGTTTAATCAATGTCATTAAAATTAAATGAATATGCTATTGAGATAATGCTTATCTTAAAGTTACCACTTTATATACACATCCTTACAG
Organism: Rhodeus uyekii; assembly: GCA_037043235.1. Taxonomy (NCBI): domain Eukaryota; kingdom Metazoa; phylum Chordata; class Actinopteri; order Cypriniformes; family Acheilognathidae; genus Rhodeus; species Rhodeus uyekii. The sequence continues at coordinate 192,128 of JAWRVZ010000192.1, read as the reverse complement.
TATCTGTGATGTGTCCCATACCTAGACTGAATGTAACAAACCTGTCACAGCTGCAGTGGTGATTCATTAGTCACTTGTCACTGAGGTAAGTGCAAAACCAAGCTGCTCACCAAAGACTCTTGATCCAGCTTATGTCATCAAAAGCACGAAGATTAATTAGACCCTCATTAGATGCCTGTCACATAGTGCACGGGTCCTGCTCATGTCTCTTACATAATGCTTAGCAAACATCTAGAATTGTGCTGTTGGCATTGAATCAGCTAGCGTAATATTAGCATGGCCTCCAAAACACTGGAGTGGATCTACTATATTTAGCATTTCAATAAAAATGGGTTCTAAGGTATGTTAAATTAATCCATTTTCTGGTTGTAAACTGAACTAATATTGCTGTATTTTTCCAAATTAAATAAAAACATTTATTCAGCAAGGATGTATTAAATTGATCAAATTTCAAATTTTCTAAAAAAAAAAAAGTGTCTACAAAACTGTTAAGTGGCACAAATATTTTCAACAGTGACAATAATAAGAAATATTTGATTCTGAAGACATGGAGTAATGGCTGTTGAACATTATATTTTAATGTATATTCAAAATATATTGTATTTTACATTGTAATAATATTTGACAATATTACAGTCATTGCCCTATTTTCTATGCTCTTTGTGAGCATAAAAATGTCTATCAAAACATTTAAAAACATTTTTATTAACCACAAAATACTTGATAGTTACTGAATCCTTTATTCAGAGTAATAGAAAGAAAAACATAATAAGAATAAAATAAGTAGTCTTAATCAAATTCATTTCAAGGGCATATATTTGGTGACAGAATTTCTCTGAAGTGGTTCTTATCAACAGATAAAAAGAGAGAAAGTGAAAGAGCCAAAGAAAGACAAAAGTGTGAGGAAAGAAAGGAGACAAAGGGAAGAAACAAATGTAATATAGCGCATAACTGTACGTTTTCTCTTTTTTAGTCAAAAGGGGTTTTAGACCTCGTTTTAGGTTTTAGATTCACCTGATTCCAAATAATCGAAAAAGCAAAAAGAAGATTAACTCCAAACTGTGAACAAGAGCAGTTTCAGTCACTAATACACAAAGAAATGGCTGAGGCAAAAAACTCAAATAAAAAGAGAGCGGTGGCAGCATTGTCCCAAGCCACGTAAATCGTATTTCCAATTCTTTAAATTTTATTTGACTTGGCTAGTGAACTGGTATGGTTGTAGGCCAGAAGCACATATAATACTAGGGATACCAACTTTTTGGGCAGCCCTTCCATATAGTATTTGCCTCAGCTTGTGACCTTAAGCTAAGTGGGTGGTTCAGCCCACAAGAAAATACGGACAGAAAGAAAGGAGGAGAAAAAGAAAAACAGTGAATAGCATTAACCTTTGCTAGAAGTTCAGGACTGATTTTCGAATCGCCCTCTGTGAGCAAATCCAGTGAGGGGAAAAAGTAGAATATGAGGAGAGGGGGGGGGGGGGGGGGGGGGGGGGGGGGACTTGTTTAAAGAGGAGCAGGGTGCTGCAAAAGAAGTTAGCACAGCCTAGCAGGGTTCTGTCTGTGGATACGGACGTGCAAACATGGACAGTGCTAGTGTTTTCATTTTAAACATTTACAAATGGACCTCTTAAATGGCCTGGAGTTATACAGCAATATCAAATTATGGCTGTAAGAGAGGCAATGTTTTTAAGGACCTGTAAAATCAAATAAAATGGCTCAGTGATTGGCTCAAAACACACAACCAATTTCCCCCACTTATCTTAAGTAGTAAATCCACAATTTATGAGCTCATATGTCAATTTATGTACCTCTGAGAGAGCAAATATGATATATTGCCCTCCATTTCATGCCAGAGTGATAAACCAGCAAAAGTTGATGGGGAAATTTAGCACATGCTGTATGTCTGAGCTGTAAACAGAGTGAATAAACTCTTAAAGAACCAGAGAGCCAGTTCAAAATGTAATACAGCTTAAGATACTGTATGTAAGCTGTAAAAAAAGAGTAAAATTGTCAATAAAAAGAGATGAATATTTAATTAACCTCCCTCCTCCCACCAAAAAAACACTAGTAATTAAACAAACCGCAGTGAACTAAGCCCTCCGCTTGCCAAAATAGATAAAAATAAAATCAAACATCTGTGGAATGTAGGAAGCAAAAGACAATTCCCACAGAGAGGGGGTGGTGTGTTTGTGTGTGTGTGGCGGGGGGGTGTATAAAGAAGAAGTGATAATGCCATGATTGGAAGATTAATTCAGTGGAATGGTTATGAGAAACACTGGCAGTGCCTCAAGGGTCAATTCTGGCGGCTCTTGGCAGAAGCCCTTTCGATGTGGTTTGAAGGGAGATCGTTTTACATCCTACCTCTGCCCGTAGGGACAGACCATTTCCTCTTTCCCACTGTAACACAAATGTATCTTTTTCCACACATTTTCTATCTTTGATCTAAGATATATTACTGACTAGCAAAGGTAAACATGCAATTTGTTGCATAAAGTTATTGTTTCCTGCTGTTAAGATTTATCAGTATTAGGCTCATTGGAATAACCATAACCTGAGCTCTGGTTTGAGTCTCTACATATCTGCCTCAGACGACAAGTCTATTTTTTCTCGATGTATACTAAAACATAAATTTTGTGCTAAACAAAAACATAGATGAACATACCATTTTGATTTTTGTGCAATTTAATCTTAATAATACATATATTTTATCTTAATAATATTTATACATTACTATTACTATTATAAATGTATCCTCATAATAATAATAATAATTATTACTATTATTATTATCATATCATGGTCTGATAACAATTAAGATGATTGTGTATCAGATCAGACACAAAGATTGGTTTGTCACAATCAATCTCAAGGATGCTATTATATAAAAATGCAAACACAGGAAGTTCCTGAGGTTCGCTTATGGGGGCGAAGCTTATCAATATCGGGTTCTTCTATTTGGCCTTGCCTTGACATCCCACATACACAAAATACATGGATGTAGCTCTAATTTTAAATTACACAGACGTCTGGCTTACTTTGGTCCAGTCTCAAGAGTTATTAGGCTAGCTTCCCATTGTATCTTGCCATTCTTGAAACCGTCTGTCCTCACCGTTCCTCCACCGTCTGTACTCCACCGTACGCTGGAGCAGGAGAAATTCCACTTAATATATCCAGTTCGTGCGCTTCAGATTTACGTTTACTGCACTAGCCAGTAGCATAAGTCAGAGCAGCTGTTCATATGCTTTGGGGGCCGTAATCAGGGGATGGCCATCATAAACCAGACTGTGGCATTGGGTGAGGGATGCCGTCACCCTTATAACCGAGGAAGCATGCAGTCAAGCTCATTCTACCAGGGCTCATTCTACCAGGGGGGTTGCATCCTCCAGGGCTTTGGCAAGAGGCACCCCCTTGCAGCAAGCATGTGATGCAGCAAGCTGGTCCTCTTCAGACACATTTATTAAATTCTATAGTTTGGATATTCATGTTACTCCTGGCACAAACATCCTTGCATCGACATCCCAAACTCATGTCTGAGGCCTTTCTCGTGCTTGCAGGCACACTACAGAACCTTGAGGGGTCCAGACACTACCTGTGTGGTGGTGTTGGTATTCACATTTCCTTAGTGCTACATCAGGACCAATGGACCAACAAAAAAAACAAAAACAAAAAAACATCTAGTCCTGGTCCACTTAGCATTCACAGTGACATTTTAACACTGAACCTAAAGATACCGAACCTAAAGTACACATTGTAACACTTGCAGAACCTGATTAAACCAAATGCAACATGTTTCTGGATCAACATCTTTGTTGGTCAAATCAGATTTGAAGGACAAGTTAGATGTATATAAAGTTTAGGCTCACAACCAAAGTGTGGTGTTTCTAGCGTTATTCACCTATCATTTCAATTAGTTAATTTTTTATTTATAATGTTTCATTGGTGCTATTTAGTTGCATTAAATAGCGTTTGAACAACTAAATTGATATTATTCTTGTGAAATTACAGCACAACAACATATTTTGAATAGACAAATGGCAATAACTATCTACAATAAAAGTAACCATCCATCATATGACCTGAAAATACGAAAAAGTTGTATAGCATTTCATCAAAAAAAAAAGTCTTTTACTATATAAGCTATTTTAAAACAGCTGAACTATGATGCTATCGAAAAATGTAAAATGTGAAGTTGCTAATTCAGCTTGTTACTCTTCAACAACACTGTACCTGTAAACAGCTATTCTTTGTCAAACCATTATAAATGTTCAGATAAAACCAAATTTTGTCATGTTGTACCTTTAAAGAAAGCAATTATGTATATGAATATTCTCTAATAATTCATCGGAACTGACTACACAACACTAAAGTTAAACCTCAAAGTAAGGATCTGACACACTTCCAGCTCTGGAATCTCAATCTCTTCCCTATCCAGCCAGCTGCTGCCAGTCAGGGATGAGAGAAGCGCCTGGGTTTGTTGGTTTAGTGAAGCCCACCGACAGACCCCCCCTAGAGACTACAGGTTCTCCCCAACCCTGTAACAGTCTGATCCACATGGCTGCACAGGCAATCTGTTTTCTATATTACTAGCTGGTATCACTGTACTATGCACTATAAAACAGCAATTGGGCAGGAAATTAAGTTAGGGGATCGGTATTTGGCAGAGGCGAATCAGGCTGTGGTCTCTCCCTCCGCATACAGGGATCATTAAATATCACATAAGTTTGTTGATAAATTTCCACCAGCTCCCCCTCGCTCACGTTTCTTTTTTTCTTTTCTTTTTTGTCAGTGCGCATGGGAAACAAAACATCCTAATGGGTATTTGAACAGCTTGAGATGTGTCGGCCTGGGAACTCACTTTCCTGTGACAGTAAAGGCTGGCTGAGATTTTAAACCTCTCTGTAGCTAAATATTGAAGTGTCTCTCTCTCACACACACACACACACATTCTCCATCTCCCTCTTCCCATGGCTTTCCTTCCTACAAACAAATACAGGACAAACTCTCAGCCTAACTAAGCTTCTTTGGATTAACAGATGTGGAGTGTCTTTCTCTCTCATTCTCTCCCCCTCACTTCCTGTTTCTTCTTCCCATCACCCACTCCCTCTCTACCATTTGTTTTTCCTCCATCTCTCTCACCTCCTTTAGTTCCAGGGGAGAGAGATAGTTTCCGCTGGATAGAGTGAGTGGGAACTCTCTGGTTTGCATGTGGTGTAAGTAGAGTGAGTGGCAGCATGAGGTTCGGAAAAGACTGGGTTTGTTCACTGCGATTCAACATACAGTTCACATCTCAGAGTGCTCATGTCAGATTGAGGCAGCCTCTTTCTCAGCTATAAGCAGCTGACAGTCGCTTTTCAGTGTGCTGCTCATTATTTCTGCTGTATGGAGCAAGTCATATTGTTCAGCTTCATTTGTTACACAAACAAAACGCATGTTTATTAAAAATGAAACTGCTCTTGCTCTATATTTTCTAGGTCCAGTTTCTTGTTCTGTGTTATTATCAATATAAAATTATATTTTATAATTGAGTGATACAGTTTTATATTTCAATATACAGACTGCACAGAATTTTTTTGTTGTACTTCATCCTATAAAATATTAAAATTGGCCACCTTCCAGAAACCAAGCAAGCATGACAAAGAGCTGGTGAAAATTTTAAAGAAGCATTTCTATCTTCATCACAAAATTCTTAACATCACTAATTGTTCGTGCTAATCGTGCTAATTAACACACTATCTAACATGTTCACTTGTATAGAGATAAATTCATGTTAATAGGTGCTGCCAGTCAAACTGACTATGATATTGTATAGTAGTATATCAAGCTGACATAAATATTAGATTACATCCCAGCCTGGAACCAGAGGAGATTGTGCCATTTTGTATTTTTGACCAATCTAACAAGTAAAATATTGTTTCTTTTCTTATCTTCTTAATCATAAAGCTAATTATCATCCTAATAATTAACCGCACATTTGGTTTAATTTTTAGGCAGTTTAAATTTGTCTGACTCTAATTATAAAAGTAATAAAATGGCCTAGATCTTTAGTTGGCACTGAACAGAAGACAGAAAGGAGTTCATTCCTAGCAATGTCACGTGAAATGTAAAAAAAAAACTTTCTTTTTCAGTTAAAAATAGGTAATTGCAGCATTGCTTCTTTTATTTGAGAGTTTATATTTCACAATTGACTTTGTAACAGAAAATTGAAATGTTATATATTTCCACTGTGACATTATTTCTCCTAATTGTGGCTTTATGGGACAACAGTGTTATTTTAGTATTATTGAGATACCATTGTAGTTTTTACAGACCTAACATTTTTCATTTAGTTTTAGTTAACAATAATCCTGTCCCACAACTTGTATTACACTGTGACTATATATTTTCTAAAAAGTTATTTCATAATTACTTTTTTTTTTTGAATCATTACTTTTAGGCAAAAAATGTGCTTCAATTCATAACATAGCTTAACATGCACAACACCATAAACCTAAAAATTACTGATATAATTTAGAAACTTTTATTAAAAGCTTTTATTTTGTTTCAATTGACAATAGTCAAAATACTGTTTTGCACCATATTGCTTTTCATCGTATTTCATCTTCTCATACACATGAAATGACTTGAGAGTGAATACATTATACCTAAAGTTTTCTTTTTGGTGAACTATCCCTTTAAGGCACAAGGTGTTAAAGTATGAGTGCCTAAACAATGTGTTGGAAAGTGAGAAATAGAAGGTGAGGCCACTCTTGTGCCCTAGCTTATTCCCTTTCAGAAGAACCACACACACACAGTTCACAGCAGCCCTGTTCGGCCAGGATAGCGCAACCAGCCAGCTGAGATAAGGAAGCAAACAGGGGATAAATCCCAGTAGAAGCAGGGTCTTGATGGACAGACAGGCCACCATTAACAATGCCCAGGATTGTGAGAACAGTACACTGATGGAGAGATAACCTGGCATTTGGCAGCCGTGAGAAGTGGCCCTTAAAGATTTCACACTTCCAATTTCTGTGAATTATCAGCCATCTTCGTCCTGTCACTCAGGCTGTCTGGTTAGAGATGCCCAAGCCAGGTCAGGCCCGGTCAGCTTATTGACAAAGCAATCCTGAGGTGATGTACCTCAGCCTGATAAAGCATTAGAGCAAAGGGCTGGGACAAGCAACTACAGGGCCAAGTAATGGCCTGCTACGCTACCAGCCATGATGACAGAGTTAATTATGACTGACTGTATGGGGGTAAAGAGGGCTGAATAAATGTGGCAGAGACAAGGTACATTTAAACAGGATCATTACTTGTAATAGAGGACTATTTTAGATCATGTGATTATTGTATTGATGTCTATAATTTTAAATCCAAAGAGAATTGACATTCTTCATATCAAAACACACTACACTACTGATAAAAAAAAACAAAAAAAAAAAACATTTTTTGTTGTTTTTTCCTTGCCTCTCTTCGTCCTATCTTATTGCTGTCACTTCTACCTGTTCGTCAGAATTAGACATATTTGTTTTGTTGTGAAAGGAGGGATCACATTTCTATGTGAGTGTTGCTTCAGCTACTCTCAGTTCTCTTTTTCATTCAGCTCTTTCTCTGCCTCTCTCACTCATTTTATCTTCACTTTTTTGCCACCTTCTACCCTTCTTGTCTGCAGCGGATGATGATTAGCAGAATGCAGCAGAATGCCCTTGTACTGTTCTTTCCGTGAACCGATGACGACTGCTTAAGAAGCTGTATATATGATCAGTGTGCATCTGTGTGTACAGACACACTTGTAATGGGACAATCACAATATGAGATCAGACTTGTTAGGTTCTGTGATGAAATTGAATGGTTGGTCACATTTTACTGATTGCAGTATATTTACACATGCATAATATTGTGCTCTAGTGACTCAAGTAAATGTATTTCCAGTATAATTTATAGGATGGAATAACCTTAACACTTAACATGAACATCTGTAATAATACTCTTACTCCAGACATGCATAATTCAGTTGTCTCTGAGGTACATTTTCAGCATCATCAACATAGATAGTTTAAAAAAAAAACATTGTAATTAAAATGTCCATCATTTATAACTGATGTATTAATCATTTTAAAACGTTCTCACAAATCAAGAGAGAGTGTTATTTTTGTAGCTCACTTCTAGTTTAAAAGTATCCAACTTGATTGAGTTATACATTAAATAGAAATGGGCAATGACTGCTAATATGACAAAGATATTTGGGCAAAATTTCAAAGGTTTGGCCAAATTGTGCACATTTCCAGAATAATTTAGACAAAGTTACAATTATTCATCTCTCATTATTTTGGCACTGAAAGGTCCCTATCATAAATTCATACTCTGTTTGACTAGAATCACTACACCAAACAATCCACTTTTATTGGTCTACTTAATACAACATTACACTTTTAATAAGGATAGTAATAGCCAGCATTAGTTACACAGCCTGAGCGACTTCACTGGAGCATTGTATTAAAAGGATTGATGGGCCAGCCTACCAAATTAGAGCTGGGTCTCCCAGATGCAGGCTAACGCTAAGTGCTAACAAATGGCCACACTCAGAGGAGGTTGTGGAAAGGTTGAGGCTTTTTTCCACTGTGCAATGGAGCCAGGTTGGGAATGGAGACATACGTCAGACAGGCAGATGGAAGCATTCATCAGAAACCGGTGTGCTGGAGTGACTTTGAAGTCCTTTAGTGAGAGGTGAAAGAGAGAGCATGCCCTAGACCTCAGTGTTTATGTAGCCACACTGTGGGTGTAAGGGTTCGTAATGGAGGATGGTGACATATGGATCTGTCTGATTAAGTTCTGTGTGAATGTGCTTGAGTCTGTGTATTACTTTCAAACAAGTTTTAAATGCACAGGTAGAATTTTTTTTTTTTTTCAAAAAATACTATCTAAATGTATTTAAACACCATCAATGGTTCGATGTTTAATGATAATAAAATGGAAATCTAATTATTTTGTATTTTTTTATGGTTCTATTGATGGTATTTGTATTGTGTTAATACTAAGGAATTTTCTGTATTAACTTTACTTTTCCCTAATTTTGAATGATGGATGAGTGAAATATTTAACTGAAAATTTTTTGAGAATTTCAACATTTCAAATTCTCAGTATTTGGTATGTCTACCTTTTCTTTCAAGGACAATTTTGCTTTGTAATTTTTTATTGTTTATTTATTGATTTATTTTTTTGCATCATTGAAAAATACTTTCACTGTCAATATTTGGTACTCACATGGTATCTCAGCTACTGTCCTTAAAATAACCCTGTTGGCAATTCTCTACTCACAGTGTCGTGGACATGTAACAGTTGCATGGTTAGCAATAAAGAGGAGGGTTATCCACACACTTGGTGTAACTTGAAAATGACAGGAGATGTGCAGTTCACTTCCATATAGCCAGGTATATGTTGTACACTACTGAATTCAAAAGACTCCTAACTGTATCAAATAAACTAACACTAATAAAAAATAAAACTAAAAGCATTAACTTACACTTTGTTAGTTTTGTGAGTTACATTGACACATGCAAGGTTGGATTTATACACTAAGCATCAAGCTCCTCATCTCTCAATTCAAATCCTTCATACAAGTTGTGGAGAAAAGTGTCTCGTCCTCCGTCCAGCAGTTCCCGTCTTTCTCCGGCAACCCGTCAAACTTCCGTCTCATTCTATTTCCGAACTGTTGTCCTTGTTGTGTGGTATCCCGCTTCCGATAAATTATGAATGCAAGGCGGAAAGCTATAAAATTTGTTGTATCTTCTATTATCTCCATGTTAAAGGCCACAAAAGCTCTTCAGTGAAGTCAGCCATTAAGCAATGACAGGTATTGCTATCAGGCTTCTTTATAGCCTATTACCTGCGATGACAGCAGCTGCTGCACAGCCACTGTACGGCCTATCACATTATTTGCAGCTAAAGTCAGCTACTGTGTCATTCTGGCTCATTTTCTTGACAGTGCTATCATAAATCCATTGGGCTGCGGGGGGGAAACTGTCGGCCGGCTCGATTATCTCCAGAGCCTGAATGGATCTTGAAATGTATGTAACAGCCAATGACTGTTATGGATCAGCCAAGCCAGGGCCATTGTACCCCTCTGTCTACACATCTATTTTTCAGTCTATCTCTCTCACTCACTTTCCCTTCATGGATATTCAGGTTGGAGGTATTAAAGGTGTGATATGGCAAGAATGGGACTTAAATATTAGTCTAGTTATTCACTTTAAAGCAATATCCTAAATGTCAGTTCTGGGTTTGTTGCAGAATCCTGACTACCACAAAAATGTATCTCAATTTGTCCATCTTTTTCTTAATCGTTTTTCTTAATAAATATATAATAATAATAAGATAATAATACAAACTTTAAACAATTACATATTCACTTACATAGCACTAGGATTTGCATTAACAATGTTTGGAAAGATCACTTAATAAAATGTGATATTTGTAAAATTATGTAATATTTATTTATTTTGGTAATCAACATAAAGCCACAAATAGTGTCTACTGAGCAGAACTTAAGTAAGACAAGTAATGTTCGCTTGAGAAAAATGTACACCAATTTTATTCCAATATTTATCCAAATTTAGACCAATTCATCTATGCATACATTTAATGGATGTTTGTACCTCTTTATCCAATTTATAATGATCATTTATTGAGTGCTCATTATATGCAAGTAACCTCTATAAACGTTATACTTTTTATATTCATACTGAATCATCACACTAAACTTGCCATACGGTACTGCCTTTTCAGTCTTTCCGAATAAAGCAATGGCGTATATCTGAATTAACTTGGCAATTTGCCTGGCAAGGTTGCATCTGCCACCTTTATTGCATCTGTTCATCCTTCTATTCAACTATTTGTCCATGCTTTGTGGCCTAGTGTTGGGCTCAGGCTATTTAAACTCACCTCCCACCTCCACTCCTCTATTTCCCTCCACTCTATGGGCTATAATGAGCCAGCCTGCACAAAACCAGGAAAACTTAATGAGTCATTACAAATCAAGGCCTGCAACCGCTCTCACCCATCCTCTTTTATGCTCTTAATACCTCATTCTCCCTCCCTTCTCCTCCCTCTCACCCTCTTTCTCTCTTTGCAGGCTGGCAGAATAAGCTTCGACACCTCCCTGTCTATTAGAAACAATTAGGAGCCCACAGCTCCTGGTGCGGACTCAAAAGAACTTCACATCTCAAGGGCTCACGGCTCCCTAAGTAGTCGTGCTCAATGAGGAATGTAGAGTTGGCCCTTTCACACCCGTTACGCACCTCTCTCACTCTCTCTTTTTTCACAGGAACAAGCATCAGATAAAAACCAAAGTTGTCAAAAAAGGGACAGAATGGCCTGACTGAATGAGTGTAGGGTGTTTTATTTTCTCTTACATCTTGTTCCAGAGCTGCAAAGTCATATTACACCATCAGTGTCATTCGCTAGCTGAATAAGCCATGGCGAAGTGCTATGACATGACCTAAAGCGACAGAAGGTTAGGCCTGATGCCCCTCTACAGGAGAGAGACGTGTTAACAAACAGAACAAGAATACAGATTGTACCATCTGTAGTCCGTAGAAATAAAAAGAATTGAGGATCCGTGAAGCATTTGCTTTCCCCGTCTCAGCAAAATGATGCCCATCTCTGTAAAACAAATCTACGCACTGACAGGGCATGAAAACGATTTGGTGTAGTTAACGATTTCTAAGTGAAACAAGGATACTTTGTTTCAAAAATGCTTGCGAGATGTCCCAAGGCAAGCTAGGCTCCGCTTTTTTTTCAATAACAAAATACAAAATGATATTCCGCCTACCCAGCGTTTTAGCATTTGTGAAGATATTCATTGTTCCTCTGATGGGAACAGGGCTTTTCTTTCAATTTTCTTCATTGGCTTTTGAAACCGCATTCCACACTGATACATCAGAGGGCAAATAGGGGAGATCACATGGGTTTGGAGAGGTTTAAAATGGCAAATCCTGTTCAAGGTGTCGTTTCCCCAACTACACATCAATCTCATGTCTGAAACCAGCTTCCCAAGAGAGAAAGAGAAGATTGTAAGAGATTCCCCAACTAGAGAAAAGGGGCTTTGGGATCTACACACATACTCAAACATATATAAAAGGAGAACAGACACAGTGGAAAGACAGAACAAAAGATAGAAGGATAGATAGAGTGACATAATTGACACACACTATGCCTCCTTGCACTCATTCGGTTAATTCATTCTGGTTGAATAGTGCTTGTATGCGAGCTTTTTAAACGGCCAAATATGTAAAAAATGATGTCAACATGCCTGTCTTGCTGAGCATTCACGTTAACACAGTCATTTTTGAAACGTCTATTTGAGAGAAAATGCATGTTGCATAACAGTATATTGGATAAGTGCCTAAACTATTAAAGTGACAGAAACCTAATAAACCTTCTGCTATCTCTCACTGCTTTTGATAAAATATGTTTTGCAACTTTAATTTAATATTTACAATGCAAACTGTCTAGTGTTATTTTACATTTGATAACCTTAATTTCTGTAGTATTTCTTACTGCCAAACCTAATTATTTTTTTCTTTTTTTCCTATTATTTTATCTTATTTATAAGATAAATAAGACTGTTTACTTATGTTTTTCTTTCTTTAAAAAAAAATGTAGTTCAACAAATTAAATCAAGACCTCCTGTGCAGTGTATAAACTATTACAACAAAATTACTCAAATCATAAAAAAACATTTATGAGATAAAAACTAATAATCTCTATATATAGTAGGTGTCCCTGTGGTATTGAATATTGATATTTCTCAAGGTATCATTTATTCAAGGCAAGACTGAACAAAAATCTGAACAATAGATATATTTTTTATCTATCTTTTTTTTTCTTCCCCATTTTAATTCTTTATATGTAAGCAATGTTGTCCAATGACATTATTAGGTAATTATTTAGGTATTACTTTATTTATTTGCAAGGCAATAGATTTTCCTTTTTTATTGATTAAAGAAATGTGGCCATTGGAGTCTAAAATTACTCTTAAAACGAACACTTTTATTTTTGTAATCAGGCTCTACAAAGTTATATAAATGTAGATGTATCTGGCAATGTATATCGGTTATCGGCTTTTTATAAAAAATAATTATAAACACTGACCAAAATTTCCAAAATTGGTGCATCTCTAAGGGATGGATGGACGGATGTATGGATAAATAGATTTGATAAATTGGATAAAATGGATAAAATGACTGATCAGCAATTTTGTAGAGACACACTGACAAACCAGCACAAACTGTGCTGTAAACGTATTAATACTGTGCTTTCATTAATTAAGTACAGACAGAATGACTGATAATTACTATACTGGCTCATTAAGACTGTCGACAGGAAAACCCACACAAGCACACACACACACACAGGCATACAGCTGTTATAGTTTGTTTGAGTAATAATGAGCCTAGCAGGTTTTGTTGCACAATTTACTTAGTTGATGAGCAGAAATAAAGCATTAAAGCAGCGCACAATAGCCCATTCCTGAAGTCAAGCAAAACAATGAGGATCAATAAAACACTACAAATCAGTTTTATATTAATGATATTTAGATGTCAATATGATTTGAACACAATTTACATTGAAACCTCTAATATCAATATAAAATGCCAACAAAGCAGCTGTTAAAATAAAAACAAGCATCGTTTAACATATTTTACAAACTGGATTAAATAAATAAATTACATTTTAGAAACAACCTTGACATCCTGTAAACAAGCATAGCACCAAATGTTCTCTACTATGTTAACTTGTTTTAATTTAAGTGATTTACCCTAATACGGCTTACACAATTTATAATGATAACAGTTAAACTGCTTTGTCTACTTAAAGGTATATATAAAAAATAAGTGAGTAATAAACGCTTCAGCTTCAATGCAATAATATTCAATGTCTCATAAAATATTAATGTGTGCGGTAAAACTCTGTTAGTTCCAATATATTAAATTGCTAGTGTCTATAAACTTGGCGTATGGGTATATTTACAAGCAAAGAAGCTTTCAAACCTGATAGCAGGTGCTGACTTCTTTTGAAGCTGTGTTTATAAATATCGAGTCAAGCACCTTCATAAGTGCCTGTAAATTTGAGCAGGAGCACAGTAGTTCTCTTATAGATTATAAAGTCTAAACGACCTTCTGTTCTTCTCAAAGTTTTCATTGTCGAGGCAAGATGTGTTGGCGAAGGAGATTTGAGTCTGGTTCTATTTTGTGACCGTAGTTAATCAGACTTTGATGTTTACCTTCAGAACACATGTGCCTCTAAGCATGTTCCCTTTCAAGGGAACTCGCGCTGCGTCTTTCGATCGCTTTGGGGAATACTTGGACGATGCCTCGCGAAGCACAATATGTAAACTTCCGTCGACCGAGTGTGAGTGACGGTCGCAGGTCGGTGACGTCACGAACCAGGTCATAAAGGGGCGACAGAACCCAGAGGCAGTAGCTTGTTTTGTCTTCGCAAGCACAAGTGTGAGAGTGTGTTGTGTTGTCGCGCTGGTTGTTTGAGTTCCCTAGACTAGTTTAAAAGAAAAGGGCTCTCCAAATTCCAAATGGCGAATCAAACATCTGTGTAGTGCGCGTATTCCTGCCTTCACTACATTTCGGGTGGGAACGCGCACTTACTATGTGTGTGCGTGGGAGCAGAGCATGCATACAGATGCTCCGCTCCCGCCTGGCGGTCTTTGACACTGAGTCCGTCCAGGCTCGGCTCGCGCTGCCCAGGGCTCAAGTCCCGCTGTAGTCAAGGATATGCGGTGATATGGGTCCTGGGATTCGCGAATGGATCAGACGGCGGGGTGTGAGACGAGCCCTGCTCTATCTCAGCCCTTTCCCGGCAGATCCAGTGCCCGTGCAGCCCGAGGGCTGTTACATATAGCACAGACACTGCAATGATCTATCTCTGAGGAGTTTTGACATTGTCAGCATTTAATGATGAGAGAATATTCGCCACTTTTCTCTCCAGTATGAGGAGTTTTTCGAGGAAGTGACTCGCGCCATGTTGACTATTTATTGCCGGCAAAGAAGCGTTCCTCCTAAGAAAATAAATAATTAGATGAACGCGTCCTGTTAGCGCGAGTCACCCCCCGTGATATATAAAATGATCGATCCTGAGACTGAGGAGGCGCTTGCGAGCTACCTCTCTCAATCAGTATTGATGCAAAAAAAAACAAAAAAACCCTACACTGCTCTATAAACCCGTGAGAATTATTTCTACTCTCCTGGGCAGTCGAGCATATAAGATTCAAGAATTTTATTTTCACATACAGTTACATACAATATACAGCTGTCAGTGAAATGTAAACCGGGTTATTGGGGGACCTCGATGAGAGCATACATATATATATTTCATTATATAAATCTATCCTTATATGTGTGTATATAAATATATATATATATATATATACATATATATATATATATTATATTTATAAATGAGGCATCTGCGGCTCAAACCTTTAAAGATAAGGAAATAAGTTCCTACTGGACGCCTCTCTCTCGTCTTCTGGGCTTTTTCGGCGACACAGTTGAGACGGTCGTCGATAAGTTCTAGGAGGCTGCTAGCAGCAGGTGGCGTTCAGTGTGCTGCTGCCTCGTTGCTCTGAAATTAGGGGCTGTGAGCCAGCCACAGCCCCAGAGCTCCTCACAATGGGCCGCTCTGAGGCACAGCGTCGCAACCCGCTAACCCCTCCAGAAACCCGGGGGGTCGGGCCGGCACTCCCAGCCTCAACCCTCTGGCAAGAGGACGGATCTGAGGACCGTCATCCTTGCCAAGAACATCAAAAGAGGCTACATCAAAGAGGTCCTGGCGCTACGGTGCCAGACCTCGCACAGGCGTCCCTCCTCAGCTGCCACCCGTGAGTCTGGTTGCTCTGAGGAGATCGCCCCCTCCAAGGAGGGTCCTAGAGCATTCACTCCAGGCGTACCCCTGAAAACCGGGCCCTGGAGCGTCTGCCACTCAAGCACCAGAGGCCAGCCTTGAGAGGCTGGTTCCCTCATTAGAATTTCTGGTCGCATCTCATGCCTACCAGAAGTTTCTCATTGGGTCCTGCAATATATATATATACATATTATTTTCTTTTAGCAGGGTTCTACCCACCGTGGTGGACCCTGAGCAGGCTCTGGTCACGGAACAGGAAGTAGACACTCTGTTGAGGCAAGGGGCCATAAAATATGTACCCCCCTCGGACAGAAAGTCAGGCTTACAGTCATTACTTCATCGTTCCCAAGAGGGATGGAGGATTGCGGCCCATCCTAAATTTGCGCCTTCTAAATCACGTCATCAATTTTGACTTTGAACTAGATCGTGACAGATCAGGTCCGAGGACTGGTCTGTCAAATCGACCTGAAGGGCGCATATTTTCATTCCATCCTTCCACAACACAGGAAGTACGTCAGGTTCGCCTTTGGGGGGAAGGCTTACCAATATCGAGTGCTTCCATTTGGCCTAGCTCTTTCACCTCGCACGTTCATCATATGCATGGTTGCAGCGCTAACCCCGCTGCACCTCTAATGAATCAGAGTTCTCGATTATACTGACGACTAGTTTTTCTACCCAGTCGCTACAGCTAGAGGTTCAACATTGAGATGTTGTTCCCGCGCTCTTTAATGTGTTGGGGTTGAGGCTAAACGCAAAGACGAGTGTGCTCTCTCCTCTCCAGAGGACCACCTTCCTCGGCGTTGTTGGGTTTCGGTTATGATGTCTGCACGGTTTTTCCCCGTGCGCATCGTTTCCGTCCTGTTAGCCGTCAAAGAGTTTAACTAGGCCAGCCACTCACTGTAAAGCACTTCCAACGAGTGCTGGTTCTCAGACAGCAGCTTCCTGCGTTACCCCGCTCGGGCTGCTGTACGAGGTCGTTACAGTGGTGGCTCAGAACCAGAGGGTTTTCCCCGAGGGGCAACCCTTTCCGCACCATCAAGGTCACGCGGCGAGGCTTACGTGCCTTAGATGTGTGGAAGGAATCCTGGTTTCTGTCTCATGGACCCGTATTGAGAGCTCCTTGTCGACGCGTATTGCTATCGACGGATGTATCTCTTACGGGCTGGGGAGCAGTCTTGAGAGACTGCGCCGCCCAAGGTCATGAGTACCTGTATTGGGAGCTCCTTGTCGACGCGTAATGCTATCGTCGGATGCGTCCCTTACGGGCTGGGGAGCGGCCTTGAGAGACCGCTCCACCGAAGGTCATGAGCACCAGTTATCCTGGCACATAATCCTGCTAGAGATGATGGTTGCTTGGAGGGCGCTTTAGGCGATCCTCCCAGACCTTAGGGGCCATCATGTGGTTGCTCAGACCGACGGCACCACTGTGGTCTCCTATATAAATCATCAGGGAGGTTTATGCTCGCGACCATTATAAAACTGGCGCGGCAGATCCTCCTTTGGTCCTAAGGGAGACTGCTCCATCTACGGGCAGTTCACATCCCTAGGACCTAGAATGTGGGAGCAGACGTCCTGTCGAGGCAGGGGCCGAGGCCCGGGGTTTGGAGGCTCCACCCCTAGGTGGTGGAGCAGATTTGGTTGAGATTCGGCCGAGCACAATTAGACCTGTTCGCGTCCGAGGAATCGACTCATTGCCCTCTGTGGTTTTCACTCTTGCACCCAGCCCTGCTCGGGCCGGGTGCCATGGTTCAGACATGGCCGAGGCTATGTCTGTACGCCTTTTCCCCGATTGCTCTGCTCCTGGGAGTTCTGGAGAGAGTTCGTCGAGACAAGGTCCGTCTCACACTATTTGCTCCATGTTGTCCGGGCAGAGTGTGTTTTGCGGATCTTGTGTCCCTTCTGGACTGAGCCCCCCGGGAGATCCCAGGGAGGATTTTCTGTCCCAGGCAGCGGGCTTGATGCGTCTCCCCTGCCCAGAACTGTGGAAACTGTGGGCTTGGCCTCTGAGGAGGCCCAGCTCATAGAGTCTGGTCTGTCAACTGAGGTTGTTTAGACCATCCTCCACTCCAGAGCTCCCTCCACGAGGAAGCTGTATGCCCTGAAGTGGAGACTCTTCACTTCTTGGTGTAGCGAAAAGCAGGTGAACCCAGTTACCTGTCACGTTGGCAAAGTGCTGGAGTTCCTGCAGGATAAATTCACTGCAGGGCTGTCCCCGTCCACCCTGAAGGTCTACGTGGCTGCTTACCACGTACCTCTGGGTGGCATGTCCATTGGCAGGGACCCCCTCGTCACACGCTTCCTCCGTGGTACTATTAGGCTGAGGCTTGCAGTACAGACCAAGGTTCCTACCTGGGACTTATCCCTGGTACTCCAGGGGTTGTCCCAGGCACCTTTGAACCTTTGGATGAGGTTCCCCTAAAGTTCCTCACTTTAAAGACATTATTCTTATTAGCTATAACATCGCTAAAAAGAGTTGGGGATCTACAGGTGCTCTCTGTAGCTCCCTCTTGCCTTGAGTTTGCGCCTGGGATGGTGAAAGCCTTCCTTCATCCCAGACCAGGCTACATGCTCAAAGTGCCCACTCATGTGGTCAGGTCTATTGTACTGCAGGCCTTCTGCCTTCCCCCCTTTTGGTGACCAGGACCAGGAATTTAAAAACAAGGTCTGTCCAGTGTGAGCACTGGACACTTATGTCCACAGGTCTGCCCTTGGCGTAAGTCAGACCAGGTGTTTGTTTGCTTTGGGACCCCTAGTGGGGCCCCAGCATCCAAACCTACTTTAAGCAGGTGGATAGTTGAGGCTATCACCCTGGCTTACGAGTCGGCCAGATCCCCTTCGCCTCTAAGGGTCCGTGCCCACTCCTCTAGGAGCGAGGCTGCCTCTAAGGCCCTTATATCAAGTGTGTCTTTTATCTGATGTTTGTGATGCGGCGGGGTGGTCTTCCCCCGCATACCTTTCTGAGGTTTTACCAGCTTGACCTCAACTCCGCTCCGGGAACACGGGTCCTCTCGTAGTGAGCTACGAGACACTCGTCGGCCTTCGTCACTTAGGTGGCGTTGGTATATCGTTCCCCAAAGCGATCGAAAGACGCAGCGCGAGTTCCCTTGAAAGGGAACGTCTCAGGTTACGTATGTAACCATAGTTCCCTGAGAGGGAACGAGACGCTGCGTCTTTGGCCTCAGCTCCTTGCGCCTTCCGGGCTTGCTCAGACACCTCTAAGCTACTGCCTCTGGGTTCTGTCGCCCCTTTATGACCTGGTTTGTGACGTCACCGACCTGCGACCGTCACTCACACTCGGTCGACGGAAGTTTACATATTGTGCTTCGCGAGGCATTGTCCAAGTATTCCCCAAAGCGATCGAAAGACGCAGCGTCTCGTTCCCTCTCAGGGAACTATGGTTACATACGTAACCTGAGACGTTCCACAGGTCAACTCAACTTACCAACTGAAAAGTTTTCCCTATTTGAGTAAAATAGAAAGAAAGAAAGAAAACATTAAATCATTGAAAAAAGGTATAAAAATGTACAGACTCTATGTACTGTATATTTAAGCATAGCAGAGTGGTCATCATAGTTATTTACGCGTCTGGCATTCTTCTCATGATCTTTAATTTATTTATTTAAAATTCTTTATACGTTTTGTACTTTGAAGATGTTCTTTGAAGTCTTTATGGAGCACGTATTATTTTTCCGCCCAAAGAAAGTTATTTTATTTTACAGTTACATGCAACACAATTTAGAACACTGGTTTTTAGTGAAACTGATGATTGACAGGTGAGTGGGCGGTCCTTTGCTGTCATCATCAGGTTGGATAGGCATGTACGTGATTAATTAGACTCAGGCTTGTTTCACACTGGACACGTAAGGACAGTGTAGGCAGTGTATATTTTTTTTGGCACCCATGTTAACAGATTAGAGCATCCACGCTGCAAGACGACACATTTTGCACATTCTGTTGACTATAAGTAACATTACACCTACACATATACTAACTCTCATTGCTGTTAGTAAAGTATTAGCAGACTGTTAGGATTAGGGTTATACTAAGTTGCCACCTAGTTTCAAAGTTACTTCTTATCAGTAAAATGTATTTTGGAGGACAATCACAATAAATAGTTGACACAATAATATATTAAGCAGAAAATTAAGCAGAAAGGAGAGTTATTTGACATGTAGTGCAAAACTACTTGTAGTGAACAGAATGTTCAAAAGGGACCATTCAAATAAAGTGTTTTTTTTTTGTGTGTGTGTGTTATATTTAGTATCCAAATTTCACCATAAAATCATACAAGTGAAGTATTCCTTGTTTCACAATCATCATATTACATTTCATGCATTGTGAAAAGCAATAAATAAAATACACAAAAACATTGCCAGGAGTTTTTCGCAAACTTTAAAGGTCTGTTTTTTTTTTTAAATTACAACTGGCTTATATTTTAACTTCAAGTTGCTTTAATCATGAACACTATATGTACAGCATGCTATATACGTGTGTGTGAGATAGCAGGAGAGTTACACGGTCGCATCGCAGCAGAGTATACTGCCCATCATAAATCAAAGCATGTGACATTCAGTGGCCAGAGGAGAACACCTAAAAACCATATCAGAATGTACCATAATTGTCTGTATTTGCAATACCAAGTCACGACTCAGCTGTGAGCAGCAAACGTTGCCGATGTGAAAGTACAATGGGTGCGTGCTGCTCCCGCTCTGCATTTGAACAGCTTCAGAGCTGCCTCCGCTCTTCTTGCGCAGTGTGAAAAAGACATTAGTGTCAATGTGATTTGTGTGATCAGATAACAAAACGTTATGAATGTTACATCTATATTTAATGCTGTCCTCTTATAAATCAAACCGCACAAAATGAAAGTTAAATGTAGTTCACACAAAAATTTAAATTCTGCCAACATTTACACATCCTCATGTTGTTTCAAACCTGCATGGCTTCCTTTCTTGAGCAGAACACAAAATAATATTTTGTAATCAAACTTTGTTTGAATTCTATTTTAAAGAGATTACAAAATATGAAACAATATGTAAAAACAAAGTCAAACAGGTTTGGAATGATATGAGGGTGTGTAAATGACAACAGAATTTCCAGTTTTAGGTGAACTATCCTTTTAATACCAGGTTTAATATGTGCAATCGACAGCAATCAACACTCTTCTATCCTCTCAGTACTTTCAGACTCCAAATCATATACATATAAAACAAAACTACACCACACACTGATATAGGCCATCGTTTATACTGTGGCAACACCATTTCTCACTTTGCTAAAGCCATATGTAACATTTTGCACAAGCAAATGACGGCATGGAAAGGTTACTGTGGATGGACAGTACCCAATGTACGCGCACGTCTGTCTGTGCAGTTTAAACCTCCAAAAGAAAGGATCTATTCACACCTGTAGCCTTGAGACAGAGGTGCTAAAGCATGATCTCAACATGTGTCACAACATAATCCACAGGGTTTACTGGAACACAGATGATCACACCACAAAGGGAGAGAAAAAAAGTTGTCTCTTCACCAGCACAGACATATCTTTGTGGTGTCTCTCCATATACATAATGTTTCTTTAATAATGTACAAACTTAATGTTGTATCATCTAACCTAAACCTTACCCCTAAACCTACTCATTATAGAAAAATTTCTGCATAAAAAAAAGAGACTCACTTAATTTGATTTATAAGCTCATTTTCCTCTTGGGGAATATAAAATGAATATTGAATATTGCCATTTTTGTGGGGACATAAAGGGTATATTTGAAACACACACACACACACACACACACACACACACACACACACACACACACACACACACACACACACACAAATAAACACAGGGGCCATGAATTGAGAAATACATTTTTCCTTGAGCTTTTGACATATAAGAGGTCATCATACTATAAGAATATTCTGTAAGTTTCATAACTGAAAAGTTCCTTGTTAGTCCAAAAACAACTTGTATTGCAATCAAGCCCAGTAAACGACTTGTTGCGGAACCTGCAAATGTTTCATAAACTTTAATCTCATAACTTGCACTATACAATTAAAATAAACAAAATACAACGTAATTAGTCCAGGCATGGTCCTTTCTCATCCTTCACTGTCATCGCTGTTCCTTCTCACAGCTCCTCTGTGAGAACTCAAGACCAGTGTAGTGCCACCGGCCTCGCTCCATTCCCACGCTCTCGTCAAAACTCCTGTTGTAATCAATAAATCTCTTATTTACATCATGTTTACACTGTTAGTTATGATGAAAGCATTTGTAAGAATACAGAAACCAAACTGCAATGACAGGATCACTGCATTCATGCACTCAACATGTCGGTGATCGACTGCAATGCTCCTCGCTGCAAACTTCCATGCCACAATCTAAATATAATGCTTTAATCAACACTTTTTCTTCTGATTAGATAACATTATCTGACTTTTCTCTACTTTGAGAGTTGTGATAGTAAAACATGCAAAATATTTTTAAGACAGTTCCACCTGTAATACTCAACTATTTCATATGTAGATCTTTATTTTAATTTCATGAAGATTTTAACCAATCAGAGCAGTGGGCATTTACTCGGATGTCTCCTAGCAGACACGGTCCTTCAAACAGAGCGCTCAAACCAGGGTAGGAAAATACCTTTTATTTATAATTTTTTACCATTTTTGATGTACAAATCATAAAAAGCATCATATACATTAATAATATAATGCAGTTCATAACCCCTTTAAGTTTAGTACATAAATACAATGTTATAGATAAAAAAAGGAAAATTAAATTAAATTATTTACGAGACAAAAAAAAAATCTGCTTTGATTTGTTTCTAATTTATAAATTAAAGAGATTTGCGTCTTTGGCATTAGCTTCTATTTCTAACCCCTTTAATCTTTGGAGGCATAAAACCAGTGTTTTCCCTTAAAGCTCTTCTATATTGGAAGTCATGGTGGATAAATTATACTTCCTAACCAAATGTAATTAGTGTGTTGAACTGCTAATCAGACATGATTACCTGTTGGCAACGAGGAGAAACTCTCATGCTCTTTTGGAGAGAGATAGGATAGAGAAATTGAGCTGATTATACCTGAATGAAAAATTAGGGCAAAATACTAATTTCAGAACTGATAATTATGCAATTCTGATGCAATGTAGTGCAATTCCTTCTGCCATGTTTACAGGTGTTTCATGGGAGCAGAGCAATTTGACTTTTCTTTAGGATCTGCAAATGTTTGTCACTTTTATCAAGCATTATTATCAATCCTCCACATCATCATTTGCAATGTGAGATGCCTTTACCTGAGAGGTACACATATATTTAATAAACACATTTTTTCCATTCCCTTTTACTCTTTTGTTAATATTGCAATATGAGACTTAGACGTACAAACTCAAAGCAAGGACAATCATTTTGCTGTGCCTATTTAATTCATTTAGCTGGGAGGCAAGCGCTGATAAGACGGCAAACCAAGACTTTCTTCAAAACTAAGAATATGCCAGGTCTGACATAATCCAATCGGGCCTGTTTTCATCAGCTTTTGTCTTGTATTTTTTGCTCTTCTTTTGGACTTTCCTTTGGTTCCAGAACGAAGTAGAAAACCAGAAATGACACAATTCGGTCGCACTTGTATGGCGTAGCAGCCCCAATCCAAACAGCTTTTCTGCAGTAAAACCCTTGAAGACCCACACACATCTAAATCTGGCCCTGAGGGCAACAGGCTCTACACCACTGAGATAAAGCAATCGAGGCCAAAAGCAGAAGAAAAAAAAATCACACATAATATATAAATATATATTCTAAGATTTGCCATGGCAACACACATATGCATCTGACTTTCCAGAAAAAAGCAGAGCTGGTATTCTGCAGAGGAAGAGAGAGAGAAAAAAAATGTAATCGCCCTCACAGAAGAAAAGCCCACGGAAAAAGTGCCGCACATGTGCAAGAGGAGCTCCATGGTGGGAAGAGGAACAATGCGGTAATAACAGCCGAGGCGTCAAGGAGCTAAACTGACAGTAAAAGATGGTTAAACGGTCAATTGTCTGGCAAAAATGCATAACAGGACCGTCAGAGGCTAAGCCTGGAGCTAGAGCCTTTCACAATGAAACGTAAGGCCTGCCCACCTCTAAAACTGTTAGTTGCCATTGGTGGAGTCTTCCCTCCACATCCTCGCTCTCCATGCTGGATGAGAGATTCTACCTCCTCGTTTGGCTGGACCATTTTAACTTTGAGAAACTTCTTTGGAGCATTGACAGTCTAGCAAATAGAGGAAGCCTGACATATGGAGGCCTATATTATAAAACTAGAGACCCTCCAACGCAAATGTTGCTCTTGGGCAGACCCTGATATGGTGAGTTTAGGTGAGAATCTTTCACGGATGCGTACTCACACAAATACTCTTTAGTAAATCTCCTTTTGATCAAATTATAGAGCGGGTGGAAATCCACAGTGCAGCTTTCGAAGACTCCATGCTGTGCCACCTTGATTCTTTAGCAGCGATGCATCAGGAAGATATTTCTGCTTCTCAATAACAACTGACAGCAGCACAAACTCAGAAGGAGGAAAGAAATTTGGGGGGGTAAAGCAGTGGGATGTTCCAAAATATAATCACTGGCACATTATCCTTTCAGCGCACATTCATTCCACTAAAGACAAGAGGTGCTCTGCGCAAGTGCAATCCTGTCCGTGGAGGGATGTTGAAAAGCTCTAACAGTTATTATGAAGCAAAATAACAAGCTCTTGTGAGAGGATTGATTGTTTAGCAAATCGTCAATCTTTATAAGAGATGTGTAAATCAGAGCTAAGTCACCATTATGGGCTGCTGCCACTGTGGTGCTTTTGATTTTCTGTCAACATCCATTGACAAAAACCCAGTGCAATCTGTTGACAAAACATGAAGCGAGGCCAACAAATGGATTGGAGCTATCACTCTGTCTTGCGGCACTCAAAGTCTATCTGTCGGTTTAAGGCATCCCACTCCTTTATTTTACACATTTCTATAGTTTATTGCTTTAAGTAGTGAAGATCAAGGGAAAAATGCCCAACGTAGATACAGCTGGTGGTGAAAAAGAGGTTTAGCCACTGTTGTACATATACGTGTGAGATTACTTATAAATAGCCCTTCCAGTCATAATTTGTAAAGCAGGATCTAAAAACAAATGTCATTAATTGAGAGGAATTCTAAACCTTTGAAAACACACAAAAGGGACATGCTTTTCCAATGTTGCAGCTTGCTTTATCATAAATAAGATTTCCCAGTTTTTATGTAATGTCTGTTATGTTCATTGTCCCTTTTAATTTTATCCCTACGAGGCAAAAGATGTCTTCATTACATATATTTAAATTTAATTCTCACTTCTGCTGCAAGCTTTATATATATTTAAAAAAAAATATGTAAAACTGTTTTTAATATACAGCATGCCAAGAGTTTGCAAGTTTACATTTACATTTTACAGTATTTGCATTTGATTCTGTGTGAATGTTTAATTTATGATGCTGTTATGATCCTCCAGCAAGCACTAAATCTTGTTTTGTGTTGTGAAAAGTCCTACCAGTTTGGAATGATATGAGAGTAACTGATAAGAGAATTATCATTTTGAGTGAACTATCCTTTTAACTACACATAAACAGCACATTGACATCATAATGACATCATCGTTGTTCGCCCCAGCAGTCATACATGCTGAGATGTTGTTGAAATGCACATGTGAGGACAAGTGTACACTGGCAATAAGAGAGGGCTGGCACTAGGGTTCGGCCTCATGGGAACCCAACAGCAGATGGTTATGGAACATTTCTCTATGATAATGAAGTGAAGGCTAAGACACCAACCGCTACCATAACTCTTGCTCGCTCTCAGTCTGTCTCGCTCTCATTTGCATGTCTCTAAACCACCACCCTAGAGTCACGACCCTTTCCATCCCCTCTAAGTACCCCAATAAATTCAAATGTAATGCTCTTAAATGAGATCACTTACATGTGTCATTTTTCTTCTGTTATATTTATAATCTGCCACTTTGGCCTTGATTAACAAATGGCACTCAAGACACCCAGGCATGATTCCTCATGGCTGATGAGGGCCAAGCAGACAGAGCGAGATGTCCTCAAATCATGTCAGGAGACTAATACAAACACGTGTTGCGTGCATGATAGAGGACACACAAGATTTGTGTTCAAAAGCTTGGATGTTTAGAATAACCCACCCTGTAAGAAACAAATTAAAAGCAGAAGTGGTTAATTATTTTGTAACTTAATTGCAATGATAAAGCAGAAACAAACAATAATTGCAATATAGCATTTTGAAAATGTCACATGCATAAATAAGAATGATTTATATTTCCTGTTATCTTCTGTTTTGAATCGTCCCCTAACTGTTGCTGTTTTCCAAAGAGACATACGAAAGAAACACCACCCACATCATATGCTCAGCTCAAAATTGCACGTTTTAATTTCAAATTTAATTGTGAGTCCACTGCATTATTGTGTCATAAAATGGAGTGCACTTGTTTATCACTGGAAGTTAATATTACCTATTGTTTTATTTACAATGTACACTTTTACATGGCCTGTACTCATTCCTAAACTGTTTGCCAAGAAAGCCTGTTTAGCCATTAATTATCTCACCAACGGAACCATCACAGCTAGCCAGTCTAACACGTTTTTAGTGCATTTTAAAACAGCTTCATTATTATAATGTATTTTGATAAACGATGTTTATGGTGCAGCTTCGGTCATGTAAATTGCTTATCCATAAATTAAACTAATAAAAGTAACTTGATGAAATATCACCTAAATGTTAAGCACCACAGTCTAATTTATTTTGGGCAATTCTTTTCTTCTAAAAATCATAAATATGATTATGATATTATCCAATAAGAATAAGTAGAAGAAGAAGAAGTGTACATGAATACCTGTAATGAATACCTGTTTTACATTTCCTTTTTATATAATTTCTTTTAGATTATTCATTGTGGTTAGAAAAAGCCAGACCAACGAAGAAAGTGTCAGTGATACTTCTAACACTAGAAATACGTTTATTTTATTTTTTTTTTTGTGACCTAGTAGATCACATTTTAAAATCCATGCAAAGCTATATATGATAAAACAAAAGTATGTTCATATTTATGTCCTGTTGGTAAACAATTCAGACTTAAACAAAGCTTGACTTAAACTATGCAAATCACAGTGAAACATATATAGTTAGAATAGTATTGAATAAACAGCATGTTTTTCTATGGCAAAAAATATAAAAAGGAAGCAGCATAAAACCAGATCATCATCATATTAGGCAAATTAACCACTAAAATAAAAACAATATAAACCATAGATCAGATTAGCCAACTGTTGTATTCTGACTTATTATACAACTGCTTAAGCACTGTGATTTCTATAACTGGGCTGTTTAGTTTGTATGTTTAAGAAAAGAAAAGAAAATCTACTATGTGGAACATTCAAGGTATGATGAAAGGTTTAATAAAATAGTTGATTTCTCCTCCAGGTTTCCATAACACACGGTGAATGAGTCTGCTGCATTCGCTGAGGCTCGTTTTGCTCTCTGTAATTCATCCAACAGCCTAAGTACATCTTTTATTTGTGTTAAAGCGGTGGGGAAAACATATCTTTGCTATAGGTAGACTTATAAACCTAAATATATGGTACATAAACTTTGCTCCATAACTGCTGCTTAACTGCTATTAGTTACGCCTGCACACGGCCAGAGGATTTTAGCTAAGCGGTACGGTTGAATATCTGTATGTTACTTCTGCATGAATATCTTTAGGACTTCACACAGCACTGGCAATTTATCATTTCAGAAACCTTTATATCAAATCACATGATAAAACATATTATTCCTCTGAGATTAATATTCCTGCCAGTATCACTATACTGTATGCTGAAGAGCTTATTAAAACTAGAAATGTACAATAGTAACATATTCATGTTATTTTGTTTAATTTAATTCAATCTTGAATATATATAAATAAATGCAAGAGCCAAAAAAAAGAAAGAAAGAAAGAAAAAATATAGAAAGAAAGAAAGAAGTAGCTAAAGCTTTGTTAAAAAGGTTTTTTGTAACAAAAATGGAAGATGTTTTCTCCATCTTCATACGTTATCTAAAATCAGTGACAACAAAATTGCCTCAAGAATGCTTTCTCTCCCCCTTTACAAACTTAAATATGACATCTGGTATAAGACACACACTCCTGCAGCTCAAATCTGTATCGTGAAATGTAAAGCGGGAGAAAGAGCTGGAGACCGAGAGGAAGAGAGACAAAATCATTTTCCCTGGAAGGATGTAAAAGGTTCAGTAATTACAGTTATTTAACTAGCATTAAATAGCAAGTGGTTTATTCCATTCCAGAGACAATTGTGAAGCAAAAGTGTTTCTTAAATGTCACTGATGTAGCAGACATGTTTCAGTCCTCAAATGCATAATGCTGAAGGAAGGTGACTTTATTAGCAGGTGAGTATTTCTAATAAGCATCAAATCCACATATGCCACTCATATTTAAAATATTTATTTCATTATTACTTTAATGTCAGTGGCCAAATTGTTATTTTTATTTTTCTATTTGAATGTCACAACAGTACATTAATAATACTATTTCAACTGAAAGTACACATTTTAAGTAAAAAGAAATTACAATATTAATATTTTTTTAAATGTATTTTCTATGGTAAGTTAACAAAATACGCCCAACCCTAATAGTAATACCATGTAAATTTATTTTAAAAATATTGGAAGAACAATAAAAACGTCAAAGACTATTATAGTACTTAATGAATTATATGGATATCAGTGATTTCATAAACGTTTGTGGAACAGCAAATATTAACCCCTGTAAGCATGAAAATGGTTAACATTTGAACAGCTGTCTTCAACATTTGGTTAAAGTTTTCAAGTCTAAATTCCACATACATGTGTCTCTATGAGTCGAGCAGATTGCTGTGCATTAAGGTGCGGATGGGGATTTTCATCAAGCACACACATGTGAATGGATTGACTAGCAGCTCCCTCTTGTGAGCTTAGTAGGAAGTGTGAGTTGCCTTGCACTGTGCGGCTGCCTCTTGACTCGTCTTCTTTTTTTTCCGTTATTACCCTATTCCTGTCAGAAACACAGAGTCAGTTAGTCCCTATCCTTTCCCTTGTCCCATCTGCATTTACATGCTGTTTCTCCAGCTCTCACCGCTGACCTCTTACTCAAATATTTAGACGTTCGATTGCAGGCCCCTTTAAGGAACTGTGCCGTAACCCTGACCATAAACAAATCGATGGGCCAAGTTCAAATGCCAGTGGAAATGTACGAACGTAAACAGGTTCATTCAAAGGCTACAGGGAGGGATCTTGAAGCCGGCGTGCTGCAGAAAGGACAGAATGGGATGCAAATGTATGCACAGCCATAAAGTATGCATATGCACAAAAAAGAGGGAGGGATTACACCCTAGGCTGACTTCAGCTAGTGAGAGGGGTTGCAAAGCAGGCCAAACATTTGGACAATGTTCTGACAATGCACGGAAAACATTGCAGGTTTGTTTACAGATAGACTGGTACAGACATGAACCTTTTTAACTAAATATTGCTTGTTACCCGGAAGCATCTTGTTTTCATGTACTGCATATGAGATACAGCGAGGCTTTGAAATGAAAGAGTATGTTGGATATCGTGTGGTTCCAGATACACAATATACTTGTTCATATAAGCTACTGCAACTGGTGGTGAGAAGAGGGAGACCTGAAACAAATGTGCAGTTCGATAACTGTACCATGTCACATCAATGCAGGGCTTGGGGTCGAGTGATAAATTCCAGGTGACCCCTTCATCAGAACCAGGGAAAGGACGTCCTGCCCTTGCTGTTCCTATCCCCACAGTTACTGCATTAATATCTTGACACACCGCCCAACAATAGCCCATAATCTATGGGCGGCAAGAGACAAAAATTGTACACCTTGAACCAGAAAACAATTGTTGGAAAATATATATTTCCTTTTTTATAGGCAGAAGCTTCATGTCCTCCCGATAAACACGTATTATTTCCCTTTGTTATCCTATTCAGTCGTATTGTGACACCACACTCTTCTATGTTTCTTTCTATCAAAGCCTGCACAAAAATGGATACTGGGTGTAATTACAATACACAACAAAAGCACTAAACTGTACCTTAAGTCACAATGATAAAAAAAAATATTTAAAATGATTTAGGAGATAAAGAGAACGAAATGTAGACTGCAAAGGACTCGAGCGTCTGAGTCTGGATGGTATTATGATGTCTTTGAGTGGGTGAATATATCTGGTGACACTGGGCTTCTGCTGATATCGATTGCTCCTGCGGTTACAACACTAACAGTAGTGGAGAGCCATTGAACTTTAAAGCAAATAGTCCTTCTTCCTGCCCAGAGTCCTCACGGTGGATCAATACATCACAGTGTAAGCTGTGTGTCGTGTCTGGTAATGTTTCTGTCTGTCTGGGCTAATGACCTGAGTAGCACTTATAACAGTGGGAATGTGGCCTTCTGCCAGCCGACTTTGAAATGAGAACTTTCTTGTGATTTAAACTCCACATAAATTACAGAATTGAATTTGTAAATTTAGGCCGTATATTTATACAAAATATCTGATGGAGTTAGTTCATCCAAGTATGAAACTTCAGTCTACATTTACTCCCAAAAACTTTAACCCATTGCTTATCTTCAACATAGAAATTAAGTTAAATTTTTTTCTCTCATCATTTTTGTTCATCAATTGAAATCAGTGCAAGCAAAAGCTTTCCCACATTTGTTATATAAAGAACCAAAAAGAAATGCAAAAGTAATCCATGTGAATCAAGCATTTTAATTCAAGTCAAACGTGATCGATTTATATGATGAACAGATTTTTTCACATATTAACAGTGATCAATACATACATACACAGAGCTCATCAAATACGGAAAATGGAAGCTCAGGTTTGCTTGCGTGACACGTAACAACAAACCCCATTGGTTCTCATGAGTTTCTCTTTACCATATTTGATATGTTCTATGTATGGGTGTTGATCAATGTGTATATGTGAATAAAAGCTTGAATTAGATCTGGTCATCATATACAGCAATCACGTCTCTTTTAAATATTTGGTTTACTTTTGCTGTCTTAATGAAAATTTCAAGAAAGTTTTAGTTACATGGACATTTATTTACATTTAATTTAGAATAAAATTTGTGTCGCAAAGATAAACAAAAGTCTTATGGGCTTAGGACAACTAGGTGAACAAGTGATGACAAAAGTCTGGTGCAAGAGCTCACAAATTATGCTTGAAGCATTGTAATAATCACTGTGGATCCACGTGCCCAATCCAATCTTCTAATCTATGAAAGTGTTTTTGTCTCTCAGCACAGCCCGTAAAGTCTTAAACAGCATTTTGAAACATTTTAAAATGGTTTAAAGACCCACAGTTTCTGGTACTGTAAATGAAACCTGAATTCCTCATTTGACAAGCTCTGTGGGTCTTACCGTTTCACTGGCCAGGGATATATTTGGAATTACGAGGCAGTCAGATTCCTGATTCCCCCTCTGAGGTTCTGTTAAAGGGAATTACTGTAAAAAAAGAAGAAAAAAAGAAGACAGCTTTGAAAGAAAGCTTCTATTCAAGAGACGATGATGAGAGAAGAAAAAGGGGAGAAAAATACCTACTCGGCTCTTTCCAACTGGAAGCATCCGATCCGTGCGCCTGGATCAGTGTCCGAAATAAGCCAGATCGTGAAGAGTTGAAGTGGGTGGAGGCGTGTGTGCAATCCCCATGAGTATGTGGGATCTGTTCCAGGGAAAGTGAACAGAACTAAATGGCCTACACCAAATGAGTGAGACAAGGCTTGAGAAAGGTTTGGGGAGAATTGTGATGGGGTGCGATCCAAAGCACTGAGCCCCAGGGTCTGAGAGTCTTTTTCCCCCAGCTGATCCCCACAAGAGCTGGGCTCTTCGGTGCTGACCGAAAGGCTCCAACTGCCAGTTTTGCTCAGCTGACACAGCTCAGTGCAGAGTAACACAGAGTTAAAGTGCTGAGGAAGAGATGTTGATGCACACTTCACACGTTAATGCTCTAACAAACACAGAGGGTAGGCATGAGTGCAGAAAGCAAAGCAAAACATTAAGTGTAATGGATTTGAGCATTATGAAAGGTTAAAAACAACAGGAGCTAACTCCACTCTGTTTTTTGGCCTTATAGTCTCATTTAATGATAGGAATTGTCGAGAGAGGAGATGAAACGATAGGGAGAAGAGGAGAGCACGGAATCAGATTTGAACTTGTATTGCCCATAAGTACTGTAGCTTAATGATTCAGAACGTGTGGGTTAACCATTCCCCCCAATGAAGTTAAAGGAATAGTTCAACCAAAAATACAAACTGTCACTATTTACTCACTTCATAGTGGACTAAAACTGAAAAATATATTTTCCTTGCATTTTCAATGAATAGGTAACGCAAATTTAAAGCTTAAAAAAAGATGCACAAACAGTATTAACATATTATAAGTACTTCACACTTACAGAATGCTATAGCCCAAAGAACAAACTTAAATTTAAGTGACTATTCCCTTCTATGATACTTTGAGATCTTGCAATCTCAAAATGTTGCAAAATCTTGCTTACTCTAAATGTCCAGTTCTTATTAATTGTAGTTTCATGGTAAAGAGAAACTAGCAGATGATTAAAACATGTTTGTTTGTAAATAAATGTGAACCCTTTAATCCCTTTAAATGATTTGCGGTAGTAATATGCATGTTTATAAAATTATTTTTTTTCTCAGCAGTGAGACTTAGAATGGTTAGATCACTCAAAAATGTAAATTATGTCATCTTTTCTTTCCCCTCATGTCATTTCAAACTTGCATGACTTTCTTTCTTCTGTGGTCCATAAAAAGGACACTTTGTGCACCTGTTTTTGTCCATAAAATGAAAATCATTGGTAGTTAAAATATTTTTTATTTGTTTTCCATAGAAGATTGCATCTGAAATTGAATTCTTCCCTACTATATAGTACGCAAAAAACAGTGCGCCAACAGAATAGAATGTCAGTATACATAGTATTCGAAATGAATGACCTACTAATTCCGGTGAGATTTTGAAGTGTGCATTCCATAGACATTTTACTCTCCCATGTGGACACGTGACAGGATGTATGAATGGAAGTGAAGCAATGAAACTGATGCTGGTATGTCACATGACAATGACAACATGGCAGATGTAGTATGTCCAGATTACATTCATACTACCCATATTCATACTACAGTAGAACCCCGACTAACAAAATTAATCCGTTCCGAGGTTGGTTTCATATGTCGAACTTTTCGTATGTCGGTCAGGCTTTTACATGTTAATTGCCTAATCCGTTCCATGCCCTACAAAAACACCATATTCAGCATGGGATGATGCGCATCCTAGCTTCATACTTATCAATAATCTCCCTTTTCGACTCAATGAAAAGCACCCTCTTCTTCCCTTTGAGTTCAGCAACAATCTTCACATCCATGGTTACTGATTAGAAAAAAGTTTATGCTAACAGCAGAGGCTGATGGGAGCGATGCTGACCAATAGGAGAGCAGGATTGTAAAAAGTGTTCCCCTTCTTACATGGACTATTCCAGCCATCCCTGTCATTCAGTGCGAAATTGACTATTCCAAACTTTCCCTCGGAGTTCAGGAAGTGTCGTGGCAGGGGAGAGTTGATAGATGATTAAGGTAAAAGAGATCGGCTGAAGATTGTATATAGTTTATTGAGTGAAATACAGGGAATTAGTGCCAATCGTTGAGGTTTTATTGATCTATGCACCTTTAATAAATACCAGTTTTGGATCATTCCCTGAGTGAGACATCATTGTTCTGACCGGACAAACTGTAATCTTCATCTAACCCGAACCAAAATCAGCGCGAATATCAAAACAAAACTTGGAAATCGTCGCCTCGCCGAGATTTCATTTTTCGCATCTCGATCATTTTGTCTTAACTCGGGCGGAAAAAAACCCCGAAATCTTTTATCGTATGTCGAACTTTTCGTACATAGAGAGTTTCGTAAGTCGGGGTTCTACTGTGTATAGAACATACTTATTTAATGGTTACAATGGTCAAATTCAAATGTAGTACCTAATCAGAAAGTACATGATTTCGGATGGACTGTATCCAATAAAAATAATTTTGGGGGGCACTTATCGCTTTAAGTTGTATTTTGATATTTTTATGGTGGTGAATTTCCATGCTTTTTCAATATGTTGGTTATAACCTGTACTAAAACATATTAATCTCAGCACACCTAAAGTCAAATCATTTATCATACAGATAGCCACATCTGAGAAACACGCTAGAATAGAAATGACCTAAATGAGTAATTCAATCACACAGAGAATGAGAGGTCTGTTCTCAATTCAATTTGAGTGTCTGAGAGACCCAGCCTTCTCATTTCTTAATGTCACTTTAACATCTTACATGTTAATGAGCAGACGGGAGGTTAGGCCTAACACAGAGCCATTATCCACTTATTAGAGCCCTGACCTTGATGATCCCTACTCCATTAAACTGTGGATGTACAGTAAAGGCATGTGTGGAGATGAGAGGCTACATTCAGCCTGACTGAGCTTGAAGTCAAGTGCAAATGCAACACTGCCTTTGTCCGTTCTGTCAGTCCTGGGGTGGAACACTCTGAAGTCAACGCTCCTCTCTGCACACACATATGCGTATACCTGTATGGCAGAGAAAGAACCACTGACACGGGTCACTAGACTCTCTCATTCTCCCACTTATCTCGTGACAGAACATATCCTTCACATGGAGAGCATGGCCAGGAGACAACAGAAGACAATTTCACAAGTTTGACAGGTGTTGCTGTGTTAGGCTTTTATGAGTGTTTTGCAAAAAGATTTCAGATTCTGTTCCAAGACAGTAGATGTGATACTGCAGGATACTATCTCCCAATTTGTCACGGTTTCGAGTAATACAGTTTAGTTTACTCTATGGGACCTATTCAGTAAATATAATGAACTGAATTATAAGATAGTAAGTAAAAATTACATTTTATAAGTAGCATTATTTTTAGTAGTATTTTTAGTAGTATTAATATTTTCCTTTATTAATCTATGTTAACAATATATGCATTTTACTGCAGTCAGTGCATCATGAACAGAACGGTATCTAGAAGTAGTTCTGGCAAATTCCTTTGTTTCGTCCACATAGTTGTCATCAGCAGAAACATCCCTCTCTACGAATGCATTAGTTGGTTGCTTTAGGAAAAATCATAGTGACCGCATATAGATATAGGCCTCAAAATAGGTCTTTCTAAAGTCCAATTTTGAGTTCATTCTTTTAAATGCTCTATATGTTATATGTCCTTACTCTCTGGGGCTTTTTGTTATGTTTGAAGTGTTTTTCTTGCAATTTCCACCTCCATTAGCGTCTTTGAGGGAAAAAACTGCTCTGTCTATTGCTGATTCAAGCACTGCCTTTGACAACTGGTAATGTTCCAGACCTGCAAAGTCAAACAGCAGTGCCACTGTCCCACATTTGAACCCAAACCTTGCGCTAAAACATCACTCTCCTTTGCCTCTGACCCCATTACTTCAATCCCCATCGACTGCCCCAGTCAAAACCTTTCTGATTGCTATAATACTATGCTCTTGCGCTTTCATAATGTTATCTTAAGAAACATGGAAACGATTGAACTTCAATTTTAGTTCGAGTGTGAGAACTGAAAATGACTACCACATTGGACCAGTTGTGTGTGGACAGCCTCAAAGTGAATGCTGAAGGCATTTCTGGGTGTTCTGAGGTGGTTATGGACACCAGAAGAAGGATTCATTCAATCATTCAGTGATGCAATGCATTTATACTCTAACTAAAAAAGTTGCATGGATTTAAAACATATATATGGAATATTCAGGGTTAAAAAAAAAGTAATCTCAATTGACAGGATTTAATATATAATGCGGCTAATATAAAAATGATTTGAACCCATCCATCATTTAAAAATGCACAAATGGATGTTAGACCAATGGAAGTTAGTGGGACAATTGTTGAGGTACTTAAAAGCAGAAATGTGAAGATTATCATTTTATAAAAAGCACTTCTTCATTCTAATATGAAAACATATTATTTTTGCTGTTCACATCAGTTCTATAACTTATTTTATGGTTTTCTATTCTCTGTTGCTATAGCTGTGTGTGCATAACTTGCTTATTGTTTGCTTTTTGTGTCTATATTATTGAAATAATGAGTATTTTAACATTTCTGGAATTACCCCATTCACAAAAAAGTTAAAGTGGATTAAAATTTTGTGTTAAATGAACATAAAAATGTATATAAATGCTGTTGGCTGCGGTCTTGTGATGAACCCAGAATGTAAATATATATACAACCTTATATACATGATTAAATCGTTAATTCAAATTAAGTTAAATCGATTTAGAAAAATTAATCAGATTTATTTATAGAAAATTATGTTTTATTTATTTTACAAATTGTGTGTAAAAATCACAACCATAAAGTATAATGTGTATGGTCAAAGGTAATCAACCACAGCATTTTTGTTTTGGATGTAACCTTGTGCCCTGTATAGTTGAAAATGGCTTTTAAAGGTATGACCACTGTGAATGTCATGCAAAGGGATACAATATAAATATTTAATTAATATGTATGTGCATATAACTATATATGCACAAATTTCTGTCTATTGAGTCTGGAATGACAATCCTCCTAATACAAAATCTAACACCATCCTTAAAGCAGAGAGAGAGCTGAAGTTAAAAGCACCTCTGGCAGATAAGGATTTAAATGTAAGGTGATGGGGCACCGATTGGTCAAGATTAGAGCAAAAGCCAATGTAAGAAGGGCAGATAGAGACATTCACAGGGTCTCACACTTTTGTCAGCTCTGAATAATAACTGGAGAGGCAGGTTCTATTCAATGTCTCTAACGAGGATAACAGTGGCCACTTGTTTAACAGGGCCCACTTCTCATTACACCAGCCTCCACTGTGCCAGTGAAATCTGTCACCAAAGTCCAGAACGAATGGCAATCCAAATTGAAAAACTCTGCCATGAGTAGCGGGGAATAGGGGGTGGCGGAGGAGGAGGGCGAGGAATGAAGAGGAAGGGGAAAAAAATCTGGTCATCAATTGCTGGCAACCTATAGCAGACAAAGATTATTGGAAGGCAACATTGCAGCAGATGTCTGATGACAGTATATTAACCTGCTTCCTACACACACAGAATATCCAGAACAAGTCCAGATCTTCCAAATGTCAGACCGTGCGGCCTTGTCCGGCGCAATAGGAGGAACTCATAATCCATGAGGAAAAAAATAAATAAAAATGAAGCTACGGTTTGTGCAGCAGCACTGCTGATTTGTTGGACTAACTGCACTGGCAGCGGTGGAGTCGTTCCAAAACATAACACACATAAACCAGTGGGCTGCCAGCAAATGTCCCACTGTTTAGTGTTGTAATTGGACAAGGAGCAGTACTGTAGCGTCAGCCATCTTGAGAAGCTACAAAAGTATATAGTTTATAATCTTCATCATCACAAACAAAAGTCATGTTAATAATTTAAATTTGCTAATAATGATACAATCCTAAAACGAGGAAGGGTGACTGTAAAGTTTGGGCTGAGGGGCACAAATGCTTACGGTAATAAACAAATTGTTGATGATAGTGCTAGATCAAGCATTGATATACCAAGATACAAATTTTTGAGTCGTAGCATCAATTTTATTCAGAGGCATATGTGGTGGGGATCCACTAAATAGGTTCTGGATTCAATTCCGGAGGTGTCAGATCTGAATCCCCCTTATTTCCGGCACAAATTAAGCCCTGAGCAAAACATTTACCGTATGGGAGCATCCGTAGTCCAAATGTATCCCAGTGTTCCTTTGTAAATATCCCTCAGGACAAATTTAGCAATGAAATTAATAAAACAGATTGCAGACCCCCGAATCTCCCTTAAACAGTTCTGGCATGGCCAATGAGGTTTTAGAGGATTCTACATAGATGAAATGCAGGTTACTGAATTATAGGGATTCTTTGCCTATTTTTTCATATTTTAGTAATCTCTTGACAAAATTTAAACCACCAATTATGAAATATTTCAATTTACTTCATGATTCCTTCATCTTGTCTGCAAACATCCTTCACTGTCCATTCACCATTCACACCCACACACACAGGCCCTGGACTGAAGCCATCTGAAACACAAATCATCCCTTTTTAATCATCAGAGCAACATATTATTTGACCCATTGAAAATGTGTGTCTTTGCTAGTGGGCAATAAACATGTCCCGGGATGATACAGCTAGCAATGAGAGGGGAAGGGGTTGTAGGAAGCAGATGAGATGGGAGGAGAAGAGATGGGAGCCGTAAGCCACTCCACATCTGGTGCTGTATTAAAGGCATATGGGCCGCCTCAATCAGGCCTGATGGGAGTGATGTCATGGCCCCTGCCACAACCTCTGGTTTTCCAGAACTGCGTCATGACAGAAAAGCCAGTGAGCTGTCAACAGTTTGGTCCAGAGCGATGGAGGAAGATGGCAGGCTATGAAACTATCAGGAAGAGTAAAAATGTGAGTTATAAAAGCTATGTTTGTGCATATCCAGGAAGTACTACAACCTTGTCATTGAAAATTGACCCTTTTCACATTTCCGGAGTTCTCAGAAGCAGAAATTGTTATAGTTGGATTAACTTCTATAGTGGTGAATGGACACTACACATAGAAAACATATTCAGTGCAGTGTTTCAATGACTTGCCGAAAGAGAAAACAAATAACGAGAGTATGATTATGGTGGTCAGAAAAGAGAAAGATATCAAATTTGCCATTCCCTCAGCAGCTGTGTTAGAAACACCCAAAAAGCATTGGTAACTAGTTATATATATATATATATTTATTTATTTATTTATTTATTTATTTATTTTTTTTGATGGCCAAAATTGTTGGTACCCCTCAAAGTTTTCCATAAAATCAAGTATTGCTCACAGAAAAGTATTGTATTAACACGTTTTGCCATACACATGTTTATTCCCTTCATGTTTATTGGAACAAAACACAAAAAAGAGGGAATAAAGCTAATTTTACATAATTTCACACAAAACTCCAAAAAAGGGCTGGACAAAATTATTGGCAAATTATTTGTGTAAAATTGTAACATTTAAAATATATATAAATAAAATGAACATTTATATTTTAGTTTATTCTACAGTCTGACATATTCATATTACAAACATAAAAAGAACACTAAAAACTCAAATGTATTTATATTTTAATTTAGACATCACAATATTATAATGTACAGCATGAGTATATTATTATATAAAGTGAGTTTCAGGGTAAATTAACAAATTATAAAATGGTCAATAATATTATTATTAATAATAGTAATAATAATAATAATAATAGTAATAATAATTATGCCTCCTCATAATCTATTGTACTGCCCATACTATATATTATATTAGTAAACATATTCATAGACATTCTCAGATGACATTCCAAAAACTCTTAGATCAGTTGAAAATCTTTAACTTCATGAATTTGTGATGTATAGGCACTGATTCTGGCTTAGATTTGCCAAGCTTAGTTAAACCTTATTATATTCAAAGAATGTCCACACAAAACAGGCCATTAAATAAGATCCCCAATAGAAGTCAATCACTAAGAAGAACGGCAATGTTCCATTCATATCCTTAAATGCCAATGCAGGTCATAGGGCCAGATCTGGGAACAGTTTGACCTTTATCATTCATAATCTAAAAGATCCAACAATGCCTATAGGCTGATTCCAGAGAAGCAGTGGCCTTTACTCTGGAAATGGCCAAAATCCCCCTCATGCCCCAGTGGTTTTAATTGTATGGCTTTAGAAGGAAAGAGAATTTTACTTTCGTGTTCAGGTAAAGAGAGCAGGGCTGTACTGCTTGGGAGGTCTGAAATTCACTTTTCATGTGAATGGGGCTTAGACATTGAGGGGGTGACCCTGTTGAGCATGTCATGAGGGTGTAATGAGGTCAGTTTACAGGTTGGGCAGCAGGTAATCCTTCGTTCATTACAGGCCCACTCGGTGGCTGTTGGAGAGGAAAAAATATAATGGCAGCGAGCTATAGAATAGAAGTATATTGTATGTGTGTACAGGGCCAGGAACTCAATAACACTTGATTCAGTATGAAAAGAAACCCAGAGCCACCCGTGAAGAAGTAACCCGGATGTGAGGGAGCACTGTTAGTGGCAGGAGTTTGGTGTCAGAGAACAAGACAAGCTTTGTACCAGCTTTAAGAAGCAAATTAAGAGAGAGCAATGCAAGCTTACTGACTCTGAAAGAATGAGAGTAAGAGAGTGGACACTCATGTCCTGCTGCTTGTGATGTTGCATGATTAACACACTTCCAACAAGAACATCTGAATCAAGTGACTGAGAATTGTTATAAGTTTATGGTCATACAGTTAAAATATATAATTAACTCTTTCTCCACCAAATTTTCACTGGTAGGGGGCGCTGTGACAGAAAGAGTACAGAATCTCCTGTTCAAAACGCATGCGAAGAAGATGCAGAAACAGGAGATAGCATGTACAAAGAGATGCATATGTAAAATAACATGAACGTCAACATTAAACAGCAAACAAGTCAAAACTGTTGACCCAGTATGAGAGATAGGACTGTGAATCTTTGAGGGTGTTGACGGGCTCTATGTTTTGATCAACGGTTTGAATACAATTTGAATGTAGTCTTTGACAAAATGTGTTTTTCTCAGCTTTTCGCTCAAAATGTTTTTTTTTTTTTTTAAAGAAACTTACACACATTTAAAAAAAAGCATGATGCATGAATGTTCATGGTGGTGGCTGAAAAAAACGCTGACGGGGAAAGAGTTAATATATACATGCTATTGGGACATTCCAGTCATGTTGGAAAGATCATTTTTATCGCCATGGGGACCATTATAAGTGGGAAAGTTCTGGACTTTCTTTAAGCCCTGAGGTAGGATAAGTAAATGCATTTTGTGTTGACGGTAATGTTTTAACATTCATTTATTAATGTTTTCAATTTACCATGAAACAAGTTAAGTTGTTTTTGAATATATAACAGTTAAATTGACAGCACCTCATGAATTGAACACGAACGTAAAAGTGCAAAACACACATGAGGA
Source organism: Rhodeus uyekii (assembly GCA_037043235.1). Lineage (NCBI taxonomy): Eukaryota > Metazoa > Chordata > Actinopteri > Cypriniformes > Acheilognathidae > Rhodeus > Rhodeus uyekii. The sequence continues at coordinate 151,101 of JAWRVZ010000192.1, read as the reverse complement.
TTTTTAGGGGAAGGAGATTGACAAGACATTGGTATTGCAAAGTGAAAGTATTTTGGGAACACTAGGAACATGAAGAACCACATCGAACACTCTAAAGGGGATTATTACAATCTTTGTGTTGCTTGTTTGGGAACTGAACATGCAAGACCAGTGATTGAGGGCGCTGGCTATGTGCATTGTACTTTTATAAAGATGCTCCATTCCCGCCTGATGCTCTTTGAGGAGAGCACCCAGGCTGTCGGTCCTCTTGGCTTGGGATCCCGCTGTGGCTGAGGCTTGCAAATTAATCTATCAGAGTTTTGAGATGGAAGCTGCCCTTTATCTGCCCTCACTTGGTGGATCCAGTACCTTCTCTCGGGTTTCAAAAGCACTTTATGTGGTTCCTTCTGCCCAGGGAAGGGCACCAGTGTTGCAACTATTCAGTTCTGAGAGTCTGGATGTTGGCAGGGGTCTGGACCCACTGTGGCCAAGGCTCAGCGACGATCTAGATCTGTAGACCGAATGGAGGGGTTAGAGATGGGCGCTGTCTTTTCTTTTGCTGTGGCTTAAGCTCAGCAGTGATTTAGATCCAGGGATCACAAACAGACCTGACTGAGGGGTTTGAAACTGTTGCTACCCTATCTGCCCTCACTCACTGGGTCCAGTGCCTTCTGACAGAGTCCGAAAGCACGTACACTTCCGCTCACGGAGAGGAGATGATGCTACAAATATCCAGTTCTGACGTCTAGATGTTGTGAGCATCAAGGCTGGAGACAAAGTCCACCCAAATGAGGAGCTGGTTGAGGTTTTATTTCAAGCTACAGCCGGTTTTTATTTCTTCTGGTCAGCAGAGAGGCAAGGACATATGTACAAACAGCACAGTCATAGCTCAGCATCTTAGCTCAGTCATATCAGTTTGCATTTTGACAATGAGTTGTTGTTCTCGCCTACATGGAAGTGTTGGGGGTTAAGACTGAACACAGTCTTTCAACACAGGTGTGCTTTCTCCAGTTCTGAGGATAACTTTTCTCTGAGTGATTGGGATTTGGTTCTGATGCAAGCATTGAATCAGTCTTATCAGATATTACAGATATTGCCAGCCCAGTCAGTTCCAGAGACTATTTGGTCTGATTGCAGAACTGTCCAATGGTTTTCTTTTTCTTTACCCCCTTTAGTTTCCCAGAGGGGAAACCCTTTCCGCATGATCAAGCAGTGACGCTTACATGCCTTGGCTATGTGGAAGAAACCATGGTTCCTATCCCAGGGTGCCGTGTTAGGAGCTCTTTGTCGTTGCATAATATTTACAATGGATGCTTCCCTCACGAGTCGGAGACAGGTCCTAGAAGGATGTTCAACGCAGGTTCCACCATGTGCTCTTTCAGTAAGGCAACAAATCGTTGGTCGCCTATATAAATAACCAGAGGGAATTGCGCACCAAATTTTCTTTTCGTCCCAATGCTAGCCACTTTCACTGAGAGCAGCTTAAAATTCTGCGTACCAAAATCAAGGAGCAGACTGGAGACTCCACCCTGAGGTGGTAGAGCAAATATGCAATGTTTGGCCAGGCAGGTGGATCTGTTTGCGTCTTGAGAGATGTCCCACTGTCCACTCTGTTTATCTCTCATATCCAGCTCCTTTGGACCGGATGTTATGGTTCAGACTTGGCTGAGGCTTCATCTGTACATATTTTACGCAGAGCAATCAGGAGTTCTGAAGAGAGTTTGATTGCCCCGCTGTGGTGGTTTCCGGACCTAGTTTCCCTCCTCAACTGCTCTCCTCTGGAACTTTCGATCAGGAGGGACATGTTGTCCCAGGCAAGTGGCGCAATATTGCACCTCTGCCCAGAACTGTGGAGACGCTTGGCGCTTGGTGTCTGAGGGGGCCCAGCTCATAACTCAGATCTCTTAACCGAGGTTGTTGAGACCATTCTTCACTGCAGAACTCCCACCATGAGGAGATTATATGCCTTGATGTAGAGAGTATTATCCTCATAGTGCAGTGATTGGCTGCTGAACCAAGTCAACTGGCTAGTAGGTACAGTGCTAGAGTTCCTGCAAGAATGCTTCACTGCTGGCTTATCTCAGCCTTAGTTGCTTACCACACACCTTTGGGTGGAATATCTCTGAGGAGAGACCCACTGGTAACTCGTTTACTCCACTGCACACCGAGGCAGAGGAATGTTTAATTCTACTTTGTCCTGTTCGGGCATTGGACACTTACGCCATGACAAAGCAGAGAATGAGTAATCTCACTTGCTTATGAGGAGTCGGCTGTCAGAGCCCAATCTACTAGTTAAATGGATGCATTTAGACCCTTCTGGCTGGAGTCTCTATGCATGTGACATGCTTTTCCTCATTGCACATTCTGTCAGCAATTACTGACACTTTGAATCAAACACTTTGTTTTGGCATGCCTTTTATAGCTCCTGCATCTCTCGTCTATTCACTTGATTGATTCGATTTCAATTTGTGTTTCATGACGCATTTCACATAGAGTGTCCCTATAATGTTTTGATGCAATGTCTCGTTCCCCCTTCAGGGAACCAAGGTTACATACTTAACCAATATGCTCTATTAGATGCCCAGTATCCTGCATTTCTTTTGTGATGGATGGATGGAAGGATCACTTCAAGTATGATAACTATATTGATGATAATATCAATAAAGTTTTAATAATCATTCCATGTCTATGAAAATCTGAAAGTCCACGATACACACTAAGTAAATAATATTGTTGGATGCAGTTTCAGCACTTTCTTTTATTCCCCCAGTTGATGAAAAGTAAAATCACTGACAGCCAATCAGAAACCCCCAATTACAGCCAAGAACATTTAAAGCAACAGACAACATAAATGCAGTATGCACATACAATAAACCAAATCTTATAAAGTGTTGTTGTGGACGTTAATATAGTTTTATTTATAGTTATTGTTCATAATGAAAATGTAAAAATCCTTTGTGCGGAGTACATTAAAAAAGTGATATATATATATATTGTATACTGCTTTTTGAAGAACCAAAAAAATTCTGTTCCCCAGTTACCTGATAAAGGAATAAACCCAGGCTAATGATGAGAATCCAGATCTCTCCCTAAGTCCCCAACCTTGCTTCTCCTCGTTATTAGAGAAATTGAACTGAGAGGGCCAAGCACGATCAACACTGACCTTTGCAGCTGTTGAAAGTGACCCTGAGGTTAAGGTATGGTCGGGTTTAGCTGACCCGGTCAGGCGCAGTTGGTTGATAAGGTTGGCAGTAATAACAAGCATAGCATGCTGACCCGGCCTGGGAGAGCACTGTCTGAGGCAATTATAGTCAGGCTGTTTGAAACATGGAGCTTGTTTGGGATAGTGTATAACTGAATTATTGTCTCTTCCACCTGCTTTTAGTGAATTGATGAGTGAGAGAGCTAGAAATCCTGGTTTTGTAGTTGAGATGTTCACGCTGACAGTTTAAACCTAAATTGCAGATGTAGTTTTAACAGAGCATAGAGGAACAATATAGAAACATTATTTATCCTTGAACTTTTAATACTGACAATATAGAAAAATAAAGAAAATGAATATTCCATGGCAATACCTTGAAAATAAAAAACACATCAGGTTATTTCTGTAACTTATTTCCTGAAGAAGGAATGACACGCTGCGTCGAGAGGCTGTGGGAATACCTCTGCGTAATTATGTAATGATGCACAACTGAAATCGGAACACTGGAAGAAATAGCACTAGCATCTGTTAGGCTGAAGGACGGTCGCTTGCAGGCATGCAGGAAGTATGATAGGAGTTAATGCTTTGGTAACTCTATACCCATGCTGCCTACTAGCCAGTGCCTGCCCATGTGGAGTCATTGTGCACACTGGGGCCAATATCCTGGACTCAGGAGTGGAGCTCAAGTTCAAGTTGTAAGACCTGACAAATGTGTGCATAGAGAACCAGCCCGCTGCATCTCATTCCCGAAGAGAGACTCCTGAAAGAAGAGCTTTAGAGTCAACCATACAGCTGGTGTAGTGGGCCTGGAAAGTCATAGCTGAAGGTTGCCTGGTCAACTCGTACACAAGCAAGATCACTACCTCAACTACCCACTTGCTCATTCTCTGTTCATTCCTTCCAAACATCTGGTCAGTTATGCATCCAGGGAAGCATCCACACATTTTGTAAAGTGTGGGGTGATAAAGTCATACCAAACGGAAGAAGTTAATATTGGTAAGCGTCACTCCCGAAAGTGAACCTCAGGTACTGCCTGTGATGTTGGAGGATAGATACATGAGAGTATGAGATCTTGAGATCAATTGTGACCAATCAGTCTTCTGACCTGATCTGTGGCACGATGTGCTTCACAGTGAACATTCTGAACTTGAGCTTCTTTACGGAGTTGTTCAGTAGGTGCAGATCTAGAATCGGACACAACCCCCCATTCTTTTTTGGAACAAAATTCCAGCTGTAAAACCCAGGCTCTCTACTAGGAAGAGGAACATGTTTTATGGCCAGAAGAGTTTCAACTTCTTGCTCCATAACCAGAACCTGCTTGGTGTCTACCACTGTAAGCAGGACCAATTGCCAAAAGTCTACTAAAGACTGACCTCTGGTGTTACTTGAACAGCCATATTGGTTCCCTTAAACAATGAACCTGACTGCTCTGAGACCCTCCCTAGGGGCCCAGGAGGTGGCGCTAATTATTTTTTATTTTTTTATTTTTTGTGTGTCTGGTGTGAGTAGCATGTGGATGGCTTAGGTTGCTCCCAATCAGCAGCTTCAGAGACTTGAGGATAGTGAGGAAGAAATAGTCTTTTTGCCTGTGTGCTTTTTACCTGCCACATTTTGTGCTCAAGACAATAGAGAGATGGTAACACCTATGCATAAGGAGAGCTTTCAGAAATCCAGTTAGTGCACTATTACTAGAAAAAATCTTTCTTTAGGACAATTGCTTAGCGAATACTCCATGAAACCACCAGTATGAAAATGCGACAAAGTTTTAGGAATTCCCAGGAGGTAATTTTTTATTTTATTTTATTTTTTATGGAAAAACAAAAGTGTTTCACAATAAAAAAGTCCCAAATTAAAGTATTTCCCAAATTCCATGATTTCTATTTTGAATGTTATGTATTCTATTTTAATGGTCTAATTAAAAGTCAATACTACTGTCTAAATAATAGAATTTTATGTTATCAAGTCAAGTCAAGTCACCTTTATTTATATAGCGCTTTTTACAATGTAGATTGTTTCAAAGCAGCTTTACAGGAAAAACAATATAAACAAAGTTTGTTTGGCTGAACAGAAGCCCCAAAAGAGCAGGCGAATCAATACAATTGATGAATTTTAAGTGTTAAGTTTCCCCAACTGAGCAAGCCATAGGCGACAGCGGCAAGGAAAAAACTCCAGCAGGTGACGTAACGAATGAAGAATAGAATGGAGAAAACCTTGGGAGAAACCAGGCTCAGTCGGGGGACCAGTTCTCCTCTGGCCAAAGCCAAACAGTACATGATTATTATATTGACAACAATTCAAGTCCAATATGAAGTCCAATTTGGTCCGGTTGGAGATGGGTTCATGATCGTCACAGGGGAGGGTCTAGTAGAGTCACGGTCTCCGCAGACACTTCAGGGTAGTGCTGTGCTCGTGTCCAGGTCCTTCATCTGATCTGGATACGGCCCGGATCCGGCTGACCACGGTAACCTCGGAATAAACAGAGAACAATATCAGCGTAGATGCCATTCTTCTTCTGATGTATCCAGTACATCAGGTGTTATGGGAATGTTCTCGGTTCCGGCTTATCTAAATTAGGCAGCCTAACAATCATTTTACATGATTTGGATTAAAATGTATGTATAATGTGTTATGTGTATGCCAGGTTGAAAAGATGTGTTTTTAGTCTAGATTTAAACTGACAGAGTGTGTCTGCTTCCCGAACTGTATTAGGAAGACTGTTCCAGAGTTTAGGAGCTAAATAGGAAAAGGATCGACCGCCAGCAGTTGACTTTGATATTCTAGGTATTATAAGCTGGTCAGTATTTTGGGATCGCAATAGACGTGAAGGACTATAATGTGTTAGGAGATCGCTCAAGTACTGGGGAGCTAAACCATTTAATGCTTTGTAAGTAATTAGCAAGATTTTAAAATGTATTCGGTGATTAATAGGAAGCCAGTGCAGGTTTGACAGAACTGGGCTAATATGCTCATATTTCCTGGTTCTAGTAAGAACTCGAGCTGCTGCATTTTGGACCAGCTGGAATTTGTTTATTAAGCGTGCAGGGCAACCACCTAGTAGAGCATTACAATAATCTAGCCTTGAACTCATGAACGCATGAACTAACTTTTCCGCATTTGTCTTAGAGAGCATATGTCGTAATTTAGATATATTTTTAAGATGGAAGAATGCCGTTTTACAGATGCTAGAAACATGGCTTTCAAATGAAAGATTGGTATCAAAGAGCACACCCAGGTTTCTAACTGACGACGAAGACTTGACAGAACAGCCATTGAGTGTTAGGCGGTAGTCTAGATTATTACGCGCTGAACTTTTTGGTCTAATAATTAGAATCTCTGTTTTTTCAGAATTAAGCAGTAGAAAGTTATTAGTCATCCAATTTTTTATATCGGTTATGCATTCTGTTAATTTAGTGAATTTGTTTGTTTCATCCGGATGAGAAGAAATATAGAGCTGAGTATCATCAGCGTAACAATGAAAGCTAATGCCATGCTTCCTAATAACTGCACCCAAAGGAAGCATGTACAGGGTGAAAAGCAATGGTCCTAACACTGAACCTTGAGGAACTCCATACTGAACTTGTGACCGATATGACATCTCCTCATTTACTGCTACAAACTGATAACGGTCAGATAAGTATGATTTGAACCAGGCTAATGCAACTCCACTAATGCCAACATAATTTTCAAGTCTATTCAGAAGGATTTTGTGGTCAATTGTATCAAATGCAGCACTAAGGTCCAGTAACACTAACAGAGAGATACAACCACGATCGGATGATAAGAGCAAATCATTAGTAACTCTAATAAGAGCAGTCTCAGTACTATGATATGGTCTAAATCCTGACTGGAAATCCTCGTAGATGCTGTTTCTTTCTAGAAAGGAACATAGTTGTGAAGATATTGCCTTTTCTAGAATCTTTGACAAAAAAGGTAGATTCGATATCGGCCTGTAATTAACTAATTCTGTAGGATCAAGTTGTGGTTTTTTAATAAGCGGTTTAATTACGGCCAGCTTAAAGGTTTTTGGTACGTATCCTAATGACAAAGATGAATTAATAATATTAAGGAGAGGATCTATGATCTCTGGAAGCAACTCTTTCAGTAGCTTAGTTGGTATTGGGTCTAGCATACATGTTGTTGATTTTGATGATTTAACGAGTTTAGACAATTCTTCCTCCCCAATAGCAATGAAGGAGTGGAATTTTTCTTCGGGGACACTAAAATTTTCTGTATTTTGTGATATTGTAGTAGACGGTTGCATGGTTATAATTTTCTCTCTAATATTATGAATTTTGCAAGTAAAGAAGTCCATGAAGTCATTACTGCTGTGCTGTTTTAAAGCATCTGGGGTTGAGGCTTTATTTCTTGTTAATTTAGTCACTGTCTCAAATAAATACCTAGGGTTGTATTTGTTTTCTTCTAAGAGGGTGGAAAAGTAAGCAGATCTAGCTGATTTTAAGGCTTTTCTGAATGCAATAGAGCTGTCTTTCCATGAAATGCGAAAAACCTCTAGCTTAGTTTTTTTCCAGCTCCGCTCCATTTTTCTGGCTGCTATGATTGTTTATTATTAAATGTAATAAAAATAATGCATAAAACTTTAACTATTAATGAACGACATGTTCCACTTCTTTAGTTTAATTACTAAAAGCTATCATTAAAATAAAAATGTCAGTAAAAAAAAAGAAAGAAAAAATGTCACTATTTAATATCAAATGTATACTATACATTATGTTTCAATCCAATAAACAAATAATCCCAAATACAATTAAGTGCCATGCCAAATATTCTGCATTTGTCAGTGGTTTACTTTTAATTCAGTTTGTTTTCTACTCGTGCTGCAAATATCTGCAATATCATGCAACATCTACCATCTATGTGGCAATACTACAGAATTTCTGTATTTATTTCTGTGTACATCAATGGTCTAATATTCTCTTTAATAACCAGATTCACGAGTTCACACTTACGAATGATTCAGGAGCAATGGATGGTAAGCGTATTTGGCGAGCTGTCCGAGGAGAGGGCTCCGAGCTCGGTATTAGCCCGAACCTGGAGCACTCCCCCCGTATCCTGACTTTTGATAGGAACAATTAAGTGTGAGGAGTTGGGGTGGTGGAGGGATGCCGAAAAATGTCAAAGAGCTGTAGGTGAGTCAAACGTGTCTATATATACGTACTTCCTCTCCTGCTGATAGGATGAGGAGTAATTGCTGATGACGTGTTGATTGTATTAATCATTTGAACGTGCTCCTCCCGAACTTTGTTAATAAAACATCATTTCACGAGTTCACACTTACGAATGATTCAGGAGCAATGGATGGTAAGCGTATTTGGCGAGCTGTCCGAGGAGAGGGCTCCGAGCTCGGTATTAGCCCGAACCTGAAGCACTCCCCCAAAAATTGCAACCTAGTCGGACAGCCGCTAAAGATTTTGATGACCCCCCAAAGAATTGCGAAGTTATGGCTGAGGGGGGGAAAAATGTGAGTTCGGGAGGGCAGTTAAATGAATTTAGAAGCTTGCTCCTGCGGGAGCATCACTGCTGCGGCAGTGGAAGTTAGAGAGAGCTGGAAGATAGAGAGAGCTTGCTTCTGCGGGAGCGTCACTGCTGCGGCAGTGGAAGTTAGAGAGAGCTGGAAGATAGAGAGAGCTTACTCCTGCGGGAGCGTCACTGCTGCGGCAGTGGGAGTTAGAGAGAGCTGGAAGATAGAGAGAGCTTGCTCCTGCGGGAGCGTCACTGCTGCGGCAGTGGAAGTTAGAGAGAGCTGGAAGATAGAGAGAGCTTGCTCCTGCGGGAGCGTCACTGCTGCGGCAGTGGAAGTTAGAGAGAGCTGGAAGATAGAGAGAGCTTACTCCTGCGGGAGCGTCACTGCTGCGGCAGTGGGAGTTAGAGAGAGCTGGAAGATAGAGAGAGCTTGCTCCTGCGGGAGCGTCACTGCTGCGGCAGTGGAAGTTAGAGAGAGCTGGAAGATAGAGAGAGCTTGCTCCTGCGGGAGCGTCACTGCTGCGGCAGTGGAAGTTAGAGAGAGCTGGAAGATAGAGAGAGCTTACTCCTGCGGGAGCGTCACTGCTGCGGCAGTGGAAGTTAGAGAGAGCTGGAAGATAGAGAGAGCTTACTCCTGCGGGAGCGTCACTGCTGCGGCAGTGGGAGTTAGAGAGAGCTGGAAGATAGAGAGAGCTTGCTCCTGCGGGAGCGTCACTGCTGCGGCAGTGGAAGTTAGAGAGAGCTGGAAGATAGAGAGAGCTTGCTCCTGCGGGAGCGTCACTGCTGCGGCAGTGGGAGTTAGAGAGAGCTGGAAGATAGAGAGAGCTTGCTCCTGCGGGAGCGTCACTGCTGCGGCAGTGGAAATTAGAGAGAGCTGGAAGATAGAGAGAGCTTGCTCCTGCGGGAGCGTCACTGCTGCGGCAGTGGAAGTTAGAGAGAGCTGGAAGATAGAGAGAGCTTGCTCCTGCGGGAGCGTCACTGCTGCGGCAGTGGGAGTTAGAGAGAGCTGGAAGATAGAGAGAGCTTGCTCCTGCGGGAGCGTCACTGCTGCGGCAGTGGGAGTTCTGTTCAGAGTTTTAGTCTCTTGAAATTATTTTGGTTACGGACGTCTAAATACACTCAAGAAATAACAAAATCAATATGGTTTGTAAAAAGTATGAGTAAAACCTTTCAATTATAAATTGACAGTTGAATTTATATCAGATGCATGTTGCATATTTAATTTCAAAACGAACTTACCTGTCGAAACAAACTTACCTGTTGGAGATCGGAATATCAAAGTTTATGAAAGATCACAAACTTATTGGCTTTGAATAAACCCTGAGCAGGGGTTCATCCAAATATCATAGACTTATAGAGCTTATCATAGACTTAAAGGGAGTCTTGGAATTACTTTGGTTACAGACGTCTAATTACACTCAAGAAATAACAAAATCAGTATGGTTTGTAAAAGCATAAGTAAAACCTTTCAATTATAAATTGACAGTTGAATTTATATCAGATGCAATTAGAAGCTGGCTCCTGTGGGAGCGACACTGCTGCGGCAGTGGAAGTTAGAGAGAGCTTGCTCCTGCGGGAGCGTCACTGCTGCGGCAGTGGGAGTTCTGTGCAGTGTTTCAGTTTCAGTTTTCAGTTTCAATTTCAGGAGTCTTGAAATCTCTCTGGTTACAGACGTCTAAATACACTCAAGAAATCACAAAATCAGTATGGTTTGTAAAAGCATAAGTAAGACCTTTCAATTATAAATTGACAGTTGAATTTATATCAGATGCATGTTGCATATTTAATTTCAAAACAAACTTACCTGTTGGAGATCGGAATGTCGAAGTTTATGAAAGTTCACAAACTTATTGGCTTTGAATAAACCCTGAGCAGGGGTTCATCCAAATATCATAGACTTATAAAGCTTATCATAGACTTAAAGGGAGTCTTGAAATTACTTTGGTTACAGACGTCTAAATACACTCAAGAAATAACAAAATCCGTATGGTTTGTAAAAAGCATGAGTAAACCTTTCAATTATAAATTGACAGTTGAATTTATATCGGATGCAATTAGAAGCAGGCTCCTGGGGGAGCGTCACTGCTGCGGCAGTGGAAGTTAGAGATAGCTTGCTCCTGCGGGAGCGTCAGTGCTGCGGCAATGGAAGCAATGGCCATGAAGTTGTAAGTGGGGAGGAGCTGATGCTTAACAGAAGACCTTGTTTGAATGTGCGATCTGTTTGGTCTGATGTGGCTCTTGAAAGCTTCTGGAGACCAGCGGCGCAATGCTTGTATTACTGTTGGGAAAAGGCCTTGCACAGCCGTGGTTGCTGCACCTGTGCGAAATGAATGGCTGGATGAATGGTCTGTTGGGAATCCGGTTTGGGGTAGCGTAGCTTTAATAAGTTTGGAACCGGAACTTGTAATGGGGTGGAATCGTCTATAGAGAGTGGGACGGATGGGAGTTTAGCCTGCTCTCTTAAATGAAGGTTGGCAACGAAGGATTGTTGCTGTCGGAGTAAGAAAGCCTTACAGTTTGGTCTCTCTTACTTTCGTTGTGCAGCGCTGACGAGTCAGAATTTGGATGTATTTGGCTTGAGGTTGGATGATGGAATCAGAGGAACTGGAATCTATATGGCTCGACCATGGCGTTGAGTGGTCGGACAACATTTGGGTAGAATCCTTGGCGGAAGAGTAGGGATACGGATTTCCAACATGATTGGTTGTCTGGTGTCTGAGCTGGTGGGTTGCGTTCTTGATATGCCTTTGATGAGCAGAGGATTAGGTTTCGGCAGTGAGAAGTAGATTTCACCTAGGTAACCCATGGTGAAGCTGGCTTGGAAGTTCTTGGTGTTAATGGAATGCACTACGAGGCGGTGGTAGTGGGTAGATACCATGTGGAGCAGACCACATGTGGAGTGGAAAGTCTTGAACTTTTCCACTCCACATGTAATCCTCCGAGGGAGTGGTTTGAAGCGAAAGCTTGAAGAATGAACATTTAGCGTCGATAAATATCAACTCTGAATATTGATGTACTGGTTGGGAATAGGTCCACCTCTGGTGGCAGCAGCCTTAAGTTCAGTTGGGATTTGCGTTCAACTGTTGTTGGCGACAGAGGTGGTTCTAAGCAGCAGTGTTTGTGGAATGGCATAGCAGAGAACGGGATGAAAGGAGAATTAGCATGGTGGAGAGAATTAGGTGGGAAAGGCCAGGGGCGAAGCCACTTGCGGAGGCAGCCTCACGCTAGGATCGGAAGGCCGGGCTGCAGGCCTAACATAGGGGAAAAGTTAGGTACGTGCTGCCGTTGCTAACCCTGCACCGCTGGCGGAGGCAAGCTCGCACTTAAAGGGCGGCGTTTGTCGCTAGATGCTGGCATGTGAGGTGCAGTGCTGGAAAACTGCAGTGTGCTGCTGCGTCTTCACGCTAGGAAATCTGGTTTGCAAGGGAGAGATATGAAGATTTAAGGAACGTACGTTTGAGGCATTTTGAAGGTAGAGTTGATTTGGAGATGGTACGGCTGACTGAAGCGAGACCTATCCTAGTTGATTTGCTTTGGTCGTCCTCCTTTACTATTGATACGAGTGCTGAGGTGTCGTAGGAAGTTGGGCAAGAAGGTGGATGTCTTGATGGTGGAGGTGAAGGCAAGCCTCGGCGTCATAGGGTGCGACAACGGAGCGGAAGAGCTGGCGACCGCGTGGTGTTGTTGGAGGCTCGGTTGCAGTGTTTGTTGAGTGCAAGAGCTCCTTTCGACAGTGGGATACAATAAGGAACTTGGGAGGAAGAGTTTATCGTGAAACTGGTACATCTCAATCTTGGACAGGGGTGGCCAACCTGTTCAGCATAATGAGCCTCAAACTAAAGCTCGTGGCTGCGGAGCCGCATGAAAGACTGTTAGATTCGCATTTGTTGATGGGGTTTTGACATTAGAAAGGTCTCGCACATATATCACACATTTAATGTTTATAAATAAGTTCTTTAATACTTTTTACGCGCATTCTGCGCGCCTCTATTTGAATTCGGTAAAAACATCATGTCCACGTGAGCGGCGGCTGATCTTGGCAGGATACATGTAAATGTATGTTTTTGTAGACAAAAAGGTCTCAGCGGGCCGGATGAGAGCTGCGAAAGCAGTCAAAAGAGCCGCATGCTGGTTGGCCGCCCCTGTTCTTGGACAATGTGGCGAAAGGCGGGGCATCACATGATCGCCTGCTAGATTTGCACACATTGGCTGGCGCTGAGCCAGAGAAAGCGCTCAAAGCTTGTTGCTGTTCAGTGTTTCAATCTCTTGAATTATTTTGGTTACAGACGTCTATCGACTTATAAAGCTTATCATGGACTTAAAGGATTGAAACAGTGAAGGCAAAGAATTACTTTGAAAATAGAAGTGCATATGGTTTCTTTCCGGCGAGTCCACTTAATAGCCGATTAAGTTGAAACAACAAGGCAGCGTTAGCAATAAGTACTTGATTCTTGTGTGGGCGGCTGAGCGCGCGATCGACTGTAATGAGCGCGATCTGAAGTGGCGCGTGCGATCGGACTGTACTGCGCGCGATCTGGCTTCGGTGCGCGCTACTGCTTGAGATGCGAGGAAGCAGCGCGTTACTTTAGAACAATCACATCTCAGACGTGGGTTCCCCGGAACAGTAGTATTGAGAGGCACAGCTGCTCGTGATTTAGCGATGCAAAAATAAAAGCGCCGGGAAGGATTACAGCTGCTCTTGTTTGTGTGAGCTGACGGACTGAGAGAGTGTGAGCTGAAGCTGCAGCGCGGTCTGCTGAGGCTCGCGGCAGCGGCGGCGGCCTGGCTAGCACGGAAGAAAGCGGCATTGCCTGAGAGTCGAGCTTGTAGCTCGACCAGCTTTATCGTCCTTTCTCAATGGCAGGAGCGATTAAAGCCGATGTAGAGCTGCTGGATACGGATGTTTACTTGGTGGCGAGAACAGGCCTCAAGTCTTACTGTGCGTTGCTTGTTGTTGCTTAGGACCCGTTTGTTTGGTCTGGCACCCGTGATGTATTGCTGAGGGTGATATAATATAGTTAGCATAGTGTTGAGCGGATGGGGATCGCTACTGGGTCCGGAGGTTTTCGTGGAGAATCCATCTGACGAGTGGAGCTCGATTTCGGGTGTATAGCGACCAGAAGGCGGAGCCACAATGCCGTAAACTGTCGAGCTGCCGAAAAATGTCAAAGAGCTGTAGGTGAGTCAAACGTGTCTATATATACGTACTTCCTCTCCTGCTGATAGGATGAGGAGTAATTGCTGATGACGTGTTGATTGTATTAATCATTTGAACGTGCTCCTCCCGAACTTTGTTAATAAAACATCATTTTGTGTCTCATGTAACCTTTATGACTCTGCCTGGTAAGGTCGTTCTGTTTGGGAGCTCATAAGCTGTGCTCGTATCAGTCATTTAATGTACTGACAGCAACCTTCCCATGTGGCTTCATATGCCATCCTCCCTCCAGCCTATTGACCAAAGCAATAAGCCATTCTATATGGTGTATTAAAGTAATTTTCCACATCCTTCCTCAGCATCTCCCATTGTTCATGCAAGTTCCTGCTGACCACAGGGAAAAAAAAAATAACACAAGTGAAAGAAATGGAAAATAAATAAATAAAAACATGCTCTCACCTAAATTGCAACACTTTAAACCGTTACTCCAGTTAAGAAATAGAATTGTCACTTTCTTGTAATTTGGTTGCACTGCTTTCAGCTGAGAAAAGCACTGCGATTATTGTGGTTGCTCTGTGGGCAATTTTACCATTGTCAAAGGAACACTATGGAATATATGCTGATGACACCGCTGATGCTTTCTTCTCTGCAATTGCATTCAAGAATGGGGTTCAAATGCTACCTGGCCAGCACTACCATCTGCAAGGTCCGTAGGCTCCTAATGTCAGATGTGTTAACAGAAATGGGTGCAACATGGCTCAGCCGCTGTGCTGATATCAGCTCTGCTGCTTCACCATGTGACAAATGATTCCAATCTAGGCTGTGTGCCCTTGACTTGACCCTGACAACAGGGCAAGTGCAGCCAATGGAAAAGATGTGCTCTAATAAAGCCTAGACTGGGCGAAGGACAGCAAAAGAGGGGGATGGATGGAAGCGTGAACGAAAGAGGGCTGGGAAGGAGGCGGGGGAGCTTGGACATCTCAGGTGCAGGAGGATAATGAGATCGCTTGTTTGTTCAGTGAAAATTACCCTGCAAGACCTTGCTCTGCAAAGCAGCCATCTTGTCTGGCTTGTGAATTGGGCTAATTCCTGAGGGTGCGTGTCGTGTCAAGGATTGCAATCTCTTTTTACACAGCACCTCTGGCACAGCGCAAACATGTAAATGGGGTCTGATCTCACCCTCTTGCCCCACATACTCCCTCCACGAAGCGTACATACGCCACCCCCTCCACCCATCTTCATAAACTCAGCCCTGTAAAATGAGCATATACTTGCCAAGCTCGGCGGTGGATACACACAGTTCTCCGGAAAGGTCCGGGTGGCATGCTGGGTATGTAAATTAAATTCTCCTTCCCTTATTTTCACCTCACACCACCCTGCTGGTGAAGCAGTCCCTTGATTCTAATCCCACTCTAGAGTTGTTCTTCCTCTCCCTCAGTCTATCTAGTTCATCCTCTTTCACAATCACACTAAAAGCAGGTTCTGACAAAAGACAAGCTTAATCAGGGAAGAAGCTACCATTTGAACCTATTTAGGCTCTGGAGATAATAACATGCATTATCGGGAGAGGAGAAAAACTGCACTGGACATATCAAACAAATTATTTCACAAAACATACTTACTGTAGATTTGGTGTATATAAGTACCAGTACCTGTGCAGATGCACATTTTGTGCAGTCAACAATGTCCATGATTTTTTTTTAATCTTAAAAAAAAAAAACTTGTTTAAACATAGGCCAAGAATTTTTCTTAGAAATGTACTTTTATTAAAACAAATTAAAGCATTTATTCCGTTTTCAAGAAAACAAAAACAAAATGTATTTAACTTTCATTACACCATGAATAAGCGATTCATGTCCACATTATTTATTAAAAGATGAGTTTTTGGAACTGTTGTTTTTGTCTGTTTCTGTTGTTGCATTATGACTTTCATTTAGCAGACAACATTTTTTAACTACATAACACAAATATTAAAAAGCACACTCACCACAGAAGAAGTGTATTCAATTTATCATATTGATGAGCTGAAATGTGCATGTATATTTCAACAAATTAGGACAAAAAAATTAACATGACATCATTAACAAAAACTTTAGACTAATTATCAGTACTTAAAGACACAAACAACATTCCATGTATTAACCTGACTTCCTCAACATTTCAAACCTGCAAGAGGTGTAGAGAGTCGCAGAAAGACTGTTGGCGACACTCTCAGTTTGGCACGATTCGTCAAAGCCACTTGTGAGGGCAATGTATCGAATCAGACCTGACACTGAGAAAAACAGCATTTGGAAGCAACACAAACCTTTCCAGTGTGTTGAATGTGATATGACAGCCCAAGCTAAAATCCCATTGCCAGGATTCTATCTGGTCAACAGCTTTTTAAGCCACTTGAAGCTCAATGCATTAGCATGGTGGAAACGTGTTGACATGCCATGGATCTGCTCCGAAGCTAGAATGAAACAACACAGTTTAACAGTGACGGACGTCCATAGCAGCTGCATGGCTACAATGCATGATTGAAAAACATGTCACACACTACACAGAAGGTAAACCGTGCATTTTGACGGCGTAAGTGGATGGGGACATGCTGTGATCTGAAAGCTGCTCTCGAGAGCATATACAAAGACAGGCATACAAATTCACAACTGACATGCAGAGGTCAGAATCTAAAATACACTTATTTTTTATCAGCACAGGCTAGAGAAAGGACAGCCATAGATATACAAGGACAGCTTATGTTGTATAACATTCAAAAAAATGTGGCATTTATTTTAAATATTATGTGTTTTTTGTTTTATTTTCAACATTCTTCAATATGTGATGTTGCTGTTTGAGCATTAAAAATATCTACAAAATTACAAAGCTAGAAGTTCACTCATAGGGAGTTATTCTGTTGAACAGCATTTTGTAACTTTGTGCGTGGCTCCACTGCCGAAACCACATGTCTTTGAGACAACACTTGAACATCAGGTACGTCTGTACCATTACAGGCACCCAGTTTACAAAATTAGCCTACTATAGCAGGAATAAGTCCATGTGTAATAATGTTCATGAAATTAAATACAAATAGAAAATATTTAGGAAATTTTCTTTTATTTAGTTTTACACATATGTTCTCAAAATTAAGGGAACGTTTAAATCATAGTATAAGACCACGTTGAGAGCTGACACATCAGAGTTAAGCGTTTCGAAAGGAAGGGCTTTACAGAATTAAACAGAACATTACTGGCATACTGGGAAGAGAGGTGCTGCAACAAAAATATGTGACAAATAATGTGTTCTGGGAAGTTTTAAGCATATAATCATAATATAGCACATACACACTGCTTCACAAAAATAAATTTGACAGATTGCTGAAAAAAAACTGCAGATACAGGTTGCATCTTAAAGTTAAATAAATAATTTTAACAAACTAAAAAAAAAAAAAATAGACTACTGTTGACTACAAGTATACAGAGGTACAAAAACTAATATGAACATTATAGCCATAGTTATATATATATATATTAAGTATGATTTTTATTTTATACTTATACACCATCAGGAGTAGTTCACAGCATATTTTTTGTAGAGATCTTGTAAACACACAGCCATAACACTCCATCTTTTCGCCCAGTTTCCTGCATGGCCGTGGTATGAAAATGCCTGTCATTGTCTGACCATGCCTGAATACACCGAGTGACCTCGAGGTGAGAACACCACTATACCACCTATCGCTGGCCCACTGAGACGTTCTTCTATAAAGGCCATTATCCATACCATTTTACAGCAACTGGACTCTTACTGCCATAAGGGAGAGAGCAGTGGAAGTGTAGATGGGTTGAATGTCACCCTATCAATTGGGAGGATGTTTCATTGGGTTATTATAGAAATTACTGTCTCAGACAAAACTGGAGAAGAGCGATTCTCCAAATGAGACTAAGACTAAGAGTTGTCATCTCTGCAACATAAAAGTATACATCCACAGGACGACAACACTGATAGAGGATGTGACACATGCTGTGTGATCTGTGCTCTCTTACAACACTAAATGCCACATTGACACACTTAATCAATGGAGGATTCCATAGGTCAAGTCAAGTCAAGTCACCTTTATTTATATAGCGCTTTTTACAACGTAGATTGTTTCAAAGCAGCTTTACAGGAAAAAACAATATAAACAAAGTTTGTTTGGCTGAACAGAAGCCCCAAAAGAGCAGGCGAATCAATACAATTGATGAATTTTAAGTGTTAAGTTTCCCCAACTGAGCAAGCCATAGGCGACAGCGGCAAGGAACCAAAACTCCGGCAGGTGACGTAACGAATGAAGAATAGAATGGAGAAAAAACCTTGGGAGAAACCAGGCTCAGTTGGGGGACCAGTTCTCCTCTGGCCAACAGCCAAACCGTGCATGATTATTATACAACAATTCAAGTCAAATATGAAGTCCAATTTGGTCCGGTTAGAGATGGGTTCATGATCGTCACAGGGGAGGGTCCAGTAGAGTCACGGTCTCCGCAGACACCCCAGGGCAGTGCTGTGCTCGTGTCCAGGTCCTTCATCTGATCTGGATACGGCCCGGATCCAGCTGCCCACGGTAACCTCGGAATAAACAGAGACCAATATCAGCGTAGATGCCATTCTTCTTCTGATGTATCGAGTACATCAGGTGTTATGGGAATGTTCCCGGTTCCGGCTTATCTAAATTATGCAGCCTAACAATCATTTTACATGATTTGGATTAAAAATGTATGTATAATGTGTTATGTGTATGCCAGGTTGAAAAGATGTGTTTTTAGTCTACATTTAAACTGACAGAGTGTGTCTGCTTCCCGAACTGTAATAGGAAGACTGTTCCAGAGTTTAGGAGCTAAATAGGAAAAGGATCGACCGCCAGCAGTTGACTTTGATATTCTAGGTATTATAAGCTGGTCAGTATTTTGGGATCGCAATAGACGTGAAGGAATATAATGTGTTAAGAGATCGCTCAAGTACTGTGGAGCTAAACCATTTAATGCTTTGTAAGTAATTAGCAAGATTTTAAAATGTATTCGGTGTTTAATAGGAAGCCAGTGCAGGTTTGACAGAACTGGGCTAATATGCTCATACTTCCTGGTTCTAGTAAGAACTCGAGCTGCTGCATTCTGGACCAGCTGGAATTTGTTTATTAAGCGTGCTGAGCAACCACCTAGTAAAGCATAGGTGATACCAAACCACGACTCCGGCCACCAACTGCAGTCCAGTGAAATTGCTAACTAAAATACAACCATAAAATGTAATGAAAGATACTATTCGGAAATCCATTGCCGCTTGAATATATATTATTTTATTTTTCCTATTTATACCTATATCCTTTTCTTTTTCTTATTTTTCATATGCTTCTTTGTCTTATTTTTCATATGTTATTTTCCTTTCTGATTTGGATGATTTGTAAAGAGTGATTTATAATCAAGTTAGGGATTTTTATTTAGTTAAAAACTTTCTTTACTTTTCTGTAGTTTTCCATTGAGTAAGGATGAATATTGTCAGCACTTCTCAACAGACAGAACATGTTATCAGAATGTTTTGGTTGAGAGTTGAAGCCTGAGCCGAGTTCAGCCTTGGAGAAGCTGTATATGTGTGTGTGTGTTAATATGGTCTGTATTGGTGAGGTGATTAGCTGGCACCATAAAACGTGTTGTTCTCGACAAGCCACGTCACGAACCCGTCAACCATGTGATCAACGAAGATATGCTTCAGACTGTCTGCGCTTGTGTGGAAAATTACTAGTTTTGTTTTTCTTGCTTTATTTCTTTCTTAGCCAATCAGAATCATTTAAACGTCATCATTGACGTAGTTAGCACTCTCTGTTAGACTATAATTGCTGTAACAATGTTATTGTAATTGGGGCGGCCTACGAACTCCTTGTGAGACCTGAAGCTGGCTTCTGCTGATGAAACTGCAAACTAAACTTCACTAAAATGTCTTCTATTGACTGCACTTCTGACTCCTGGTCTTCATTCAACAAATCTGGTCCTCGGGTCTTAACTGTAAATTCCCCTACAGTAACCATATGATACAATATAATATTATCTGTATAAATAGCAAAATATTTATTAATCTGATCAATTTGGTCCTTAAAACAATTTACAATTTAATAAATTTAATATTTTGTATATATATTTTTTACCTATTGCTAAATAATAATTTAATTTTACTGTAATTTAATTAATTATATAAAATATAATTATTATTATTATTGTAAACAACTAAAATATTAATAGCTTTTTTTATTCTAGCATATATATATATATATATATATATATATATAAAACTAAATTTTGTTAGATTTCATGTTTTATTCAAATAATCATTTGAATCATAAGAATCAACTATATAAGCAGATCATGTGAATAGTGAGGTACCATTCAATATGACCAAAGGGGATCTGTCACATATTTAAAGACAATGGATCAGATGGGCAACAGCTGTTAGACCACTTAAATTGGTCTTAGGCTAAAACGTAGGACACAGCATTTACAAATACAGGAAATATAACAAAAGGCCCAGCCTCACTCTATCACTGTCAGAGCAGAATGCTAGAGAGGCACTTTTAGATGCCCTGCAAGAGTGTGTGTATGTGTGAGGCTGAGCGAATGTGTGCTCCACCACTGCAGACCACTGCATCAATGAGCTTTTCTGTGCCCTCTTAAGATAATGAAAATAATACAGGGCAGAAATAAAATTAATAAATATATCTGACCATCCTGAAACAGGGTCCCACATTGCAGGTGGAAAGATTAATGCCTAAGTACAGTCCATGCGCAAATGTCTGTGTATCAATGGTTTTTCAATTCACTTACGGTTTATAACGGGCAAGGTCAAAAAGCAATTTGTGCAACACAAGAAATAAATAAAATAAAACAGCAGCAAATTAAATAAAAAGAACAAAGCTGGCCCTGCAGATAAATTCTGGAGGTTACAGACATGGGAGACATAAAAAAAAGTGAAAACTAACATAACTGATTAAGTTGTTTTGCTCTTTGACTATTTTGGTTATTTGGTAGACCTGGTTATTATAAATAATTATGAAATTATCATCAACTCTGTTCTGTGAAAGTCTTGTTTGTTGAATAAATGCCAAATTCGTTTTTAATTATAACAAATTGTATTACTGTTAATTTACTTGTGCCCTTGAATGACGAATATAATTTAAAATATTTGAAATAAGGTTAATTTATCTTCTGAAACAACCTAAAAAAATGCTGATATTCTGTCTCTTTTTTTAAATCAAATTTTTACAGTCTAAACAACAACTTGAACAATACAATTTGATTTATTCCAAAACCTGCACTGAATTCTGTCAGATATAATTCTGTACAACTTTATTTTTGAAAGGATTTATGTTATCCTCAATAAATCAATTAATAAATAATATTTTGACAACATAATACAATTTTAAATAACTGTTTTCTATTTTAATATACTTTAAAATGCAATTGCAATGTCAAAAGTTTTCAGCACCATTACTTCAGTCTTTAGTGTCACACAATCCTTTAAATATAATCCTAATATGTTGATTTAGTGCTTAAGAAACATTTGTGTAGTTTGATAATTTTTTGTGGAAATTAGATCATGTTGTTTTTTCAGGATTGTTTAAATGGAAAGTTCATAGTTCGGGAAGAAAGAGGCGGGAACCGGCAAATATTTTGACTATTTTAAATTCGAAAATAAAGCAAATACAAAACAAAAACAACTACCGTCCACACACAAAACACCAACACAAAACACAACATAAACTCCAGGCCTGGTCCTCTCTCATCCTTCAGTGATATCACTCCTCCTTTTATGCTTTTGCTCTTCCTTAAGATACGAGGCTGGTGCAGCGCACATGTGACGCTCTCACGTACCTCAGACCCGCCCTGCTTGCCACATACCCCCATTGCCCCTTGCAGGCCGGGGTGGGTACCCTCTAATGGGGACGATTCGGAAATCCTTCTGACTCCTGGCCTTCATTTAACATATCTGGTCCTCAGGTCTTAACTGTTAATACCCTACACCTCGCATCTGTGCTCTACTAGGGTGGTAATGGGGTGGGTTGTGGGGTGGGGATGGGGGGGGGGGGGGGGTGCTGAGGCAGTCACAGCACCTAGGGGGAAGTACATGTGAGACGAGGAAAAAGGAGACGGCCCCATGCTCCTCCGCCTCCTGGTGGCTGGCGATGGCTAGTCCTTTCGTGTCTCCCATTCCCTGCTCCTCCACCTTATGGAAGACGGCAGCAAGCTCCGGCACTTTGGCAAATGAGGTGACTCCTCTGCTCCCTCACGGACGGCAACCACCCCACCTCGTCCAAGGAGCATGACAGCAAGCTTTTTGTCCTAGCCGATTCTTCTTCGCTCCAGCACTATCGGCAGCCGCTGGTGGTCCTCTGTGCTCCCATACTGCCTGACCTCCTCAGCACTACCATACCTCCTAGCAGCGAGGGCTCTCCCTCCTTCCTCCCCGGTTTTAGGACCAATGTAACAGTTCTTAGTTCTGGAAGAAGGATTTGAGAACCAACGAACGTTCAACATTTTTAATAATTAAAATAAACAAACAATAAAATGGAAGTAATGGCAGTAGTCCCTCACAGACGACTGCCTCCCACACAAACACAAAACGAAACTTAAACTCCAGGCCTGGTCCTCTCTTGTCCTTCAGTGGCGTTCATTCATGACGCTCATTCTCAATCATGCCATTGGCTATCGTAATGATTCACATTCCTCGGCCCTGCCCTGCTGACCACAAACAGCATATGGTTTTAAATATAATATTTTATGAGTGTGAATGTCTTAATCACATTGATAAATGTATATCCCTGCTAAAATCTGCATTGTGTACTGTGCATTACTACCACAATATTATAACATTCAGTGTCATAGTACCTTGAGTCCCCTTTCCCTTCTTTCCTCCACAACATGCTAAGTACATCATGGCAAGTGAATTCGCAAGACATAAAACTGCCTGAAGTAAAATTGCGTGATGTGTTATACAATTCTAGGAGAGGAAGTTAAGGATTATCCCATTTCCTCCTCAAGTCCAAGTAGGCTCAGTAGGGGGCAAAGGAGGAAGCAGCCAGAAACATTTGAACCAAAACCTTTCTTTCTCCAAAACTGACTCTCAGTCCTTTCCTGTTTGTGGCCCTTTCAAAATAAAAGAGGGAAAAACTATAGTGTGCAGCATTATTGGATTAACCGATTAATATGTTTCTTACCTGCAAAATCCTCAATCTGCCATCGGAAATTATAACCTTGGGAGAAAAAATGTATATTAATGTACACTCACCTAAAGGATTATTAGGAACATCATACTAATACTGTGTTTGACCACCTTTCACCTTCAGAACTGCCTTAATTCTACGTGGCATTGATTCAACAAGGTGCTGAAAGCATTCTTTAGAAATTTTGGCTCATATTGATAGGATAGCATCTTGCAGTTGATGGAGATTTGTGGGATGCACATCCAGGGCACGAAGCTCCCGTTCCACCACATCCCAAAGATGCTCTATTGGGTTGAGCTCTGGTGACTGTGGGTGCCATTTTAGTAATGTGTACCAATTTTAGTAATTTCAAACCAATTTGAAATGATTTGAACTTTGTGACATGGTCTTGTCTCGTTGCGCCTGTCACATCCGGGTTCCTTCATGTATCTTCCAGGTCCTGCATGCTCTCGTCTGTGTCTATTCACTGCCCAAATCTCGTCAGCTTTGCATAACCCCATGTCTGTTAATTTATACCCTTCTGTGTATCAATTTCTTTGTCTCTTGTTAATGTTACCTTATGGATGTTGCTTGTGTGGATGTTGTGCTCCACGTTTCGAGTTTGCAATGTTATGTGGTGTTTTGGTTTGTTTTCAGTCTTTTGTTTTGCGGTTTCTGAATAAAGAGTGCTTCAGTTTATCCCTCTGCTTTCGAGTCCTTCTCCGGATCGCACACGCTCCATTTTGTATGACAGAACAAGAGACCTGGTTCGTCGCCAAGAAGGACGTGTAATTCGCCATGCACCATTTCAGGCAAGCCGAGTATGACTTCGTCACTCTCCGGCAAAATGGGCGTGCCTTGGTGGATTATGTTAAGGACTTTATAGAACGGTCCCATCGGGTGAGTTGGGCCAACTCTGCCCACAACTTTTGTTTTGAGTGGGGACTGGATGAAGAGGTTGTTCGGACACAAGGGTGCCAGGAAGCCTCCCTCGCCGATAACATCAACCTGAACCTGTGGCTGAATGGCTCGGATTGGGAGGTAGAGGAGGCTCCCGGTGTACACCAACAACTACCAGCCTCTCCACCGGCAGCCATGTCAGCCCTCCCGAGCCCTGCGCCCGAGTCGTGGGGGATGCAAGATGAGGAAGAGGATTTCCTCCACGCCTAAAGTGCTCCTCGCCCTGCCAGCGCCTCCCGATCTGTTGCCCCACACGCTCTGTGGAATGTTAGCCTGCACGCTCGGTGGACTGTTGCGCCCGAGCTCTGGTCTGAACCCCTTGAAATCTACCCTGAGCCACTCGCCCTTGTACCACCTAGGCCTCCCGACGGTTTTCCATCTTTTTGATAATTTTGCTATTGTTCATCTAGTCTTATTACAATCTCTAATCCAGAAGAGTTGGAACAATGTAAAACATAATATAATAAAAAAATATGCGATTTGTTAATTCTCTTTCAACTTTATTTAACTTACAAAAATGCAAAGAAAAGATTTCCAATGTGTTCACAGAACAACTTAATTGTATTTAATTTGTAAATATAAACAAATTGTGATTTTGATATCTGTAACACACTCCAACAAAGTTGGGGCAGGGAAATGTTTACCACTGTTTTACATCACCTTTCCTTTTAATTAATTTGTTTTTAGTAGTTTGGGAATGGGATAATAATTGTTGCAGTTCTGCAAATGTATTCTTTGCCTACTCTTACTTGATATAAGACAGCTGCTCAACAGTCCATTGTTGTCCCTATCTGATTCTCCTTTTCAGGACGGGCCATACATTTTCAGTCGAAGACAAATCTGGACCAGTGAAGCAAATCCACTCTTATGTTGTAGAGTGTACACAAAACCAGTCTGTTGTAGCACGTGCTGAATGAGGCCTGGCATTGTCTTGCTTCCCAGGAAAGATGTCATTTTTATGCCATTAAATGTCTCTGTACAGTCCTTATATTTGTCTCCATGTCGATGGTTCCTTCACACACATGCAGCCCCATACTATGACAGACGTTTGCTTTTGTACCTAACGCAGATAAAAGTCTGCAGGGTCCCTTTCGTATTTGTAACTGTGAACTCAATGTCAGGTTTTCCCCAAAAACAAGATGAGCTTGGGCCCAGAGAACTCAGCAACATATCAGCATATAACTGATGTATATCTTTCTCTTTCCAAAGCAGATTCAAGTGGCATTTCTTGATGCAGCAGCAGACTGTGCTAAGAGACAACAAAATACTCAGTGAAAACATTGGAAACATTTTCTTTTTACTTGTGTCAGTTAAATAAATTTGAAAGCAAATTAACAATTCACAGATTCTTGATTTTTGTTTTCCATTAAAAAAAAAACTTTTCTGAATTTGTTGTTGAATTATTATTAAAATGTTATTATAGTCTTAATATTATTAAATAAAAGATTACTCAATCAAAATGATCTACCAATTACTGATTACCAGTACAGTAGAACCCCGACTTACGAAACGCTCTACGTACGAAAAGTTCGACATACGATAAAAGATTTCGGGGTTTTTCCCGCCCGAGTTACGACAAAATGATCGAGATGCTAAAAAAAACCGAAATCTCGGCGAGGCGACGATTTCCGGGTTTTGTTTTGATATTTGCGCTGATTTTGGTTCGGGTTGGACGAAGACTACAGTTTGTCCGGTCAGAACAATGATGTCTCACTCAGGGAATGATCCAAAACTGGCATTTATTAAAGGTGCATAGATTGATAAAACCTCAACGATTGGCACTAAGTCCCTGTATTTCACTCAATAAACTATATACAATCTTCAGCCGATCTCTTTTACCTTAATCATCCATCAACTCCTTCTGTCACGACACTTCCTGAACTCCGAGGGAAAGATGGGAATAGTCCATTTCGCACTGAATGACAGGGATGGCTGGAATAGTCCATGTAAGAAGGGGAACACTTTTTACAATCCTGCTCTCCTATTGGTCAGCATCGCTCCCACCAGTCTCTTCTGTTAGCATAAACTTTTTTCTAATCAGTAACCATGGATGTGAAGATTGTTGCTGAAGTCAAAGGGAAGAAGAGGGTGCTTTTCATTGAGTTGAAAGGGGAGATTTTTGATAAGTATGAAGCTGGGACGCGCTTCATCCCATGCTGAATATGGTGTTGTTGTAGGGTTTGGAACGGATTTGGAATTTAACATGTAAAAGCCTGACCGACATAGGAAAAGTTCAACATACGAAACCAATCTCGGAACGGATTAATTTAGTAAGTCGGTGTTCTACTGTATAATAATTAATGACACCACTGAGTAGGTAAAACATTGAAAAATACATCATTTTGCATTTCAGTCACATATTTTGTCTTTGAAGATGTCTTAAAAATAGTTCAAATATTATCTAATCTCAATGAGAAACCCAAAATAGTTTTATCTCATCTCAAAGTTACCAAAAATTTGCGTGATGCTTCTGTTAGTGACCTCATATAGACCACTCCATGAATGTTGAGGATTGTTGAATCAAACTGCATAAAAGGTAACCTCACAAGCTCTTGACCAACTGTTCAACTCTTCTCCTGCATAGCTATGAAAAGATTAATTCCTGGAAGAACACACACCAAACGTATTTTACATTTGCAAACTAGCTGCATTAATAGGGTGGTGAACTTCATCCTTTCAAGGTTACAGCCTACCAGGCTTCCCTGTACTCAATGTGGCCATGGGTTGCTCATTTTTCAACGTTAGCTGTCAGAACGGAAGACTCCTTAGCTCAGTCTGGCACCTGACATATTTATTAAGCGACACAAACCTCCATGTCACCCGCACCTCCAAACAAGACAGTTGTTTTTGTGGGTGGATTTGACATCCCATTTTCTCCCCACTATAGTATTTTCAATCATAAAAATGGGGAGAAACAGTTTATTACTGTTTAGCTGCATCCGTCTACTGTGCTGAGAGTAATGAAAAGCTGCAGGCTCAATATTTTACACAATGATGCATTTTTTGGAGCACACTTCTGCAGGGCATCTATGAAACAATGGGTGTCATAACCAAAAGGTGCATGTTATTAATCTCCCAACCCTCCCCAATCAATCTGCTTCTTCCTCCACAAACAGCGTAATGCATTATACTGCTAAACGAAAGACCACATTTCACAGACTCACAAAGGCGAACCTCAGAAAGAGATGTCTTCCTCAGACAAAGCAGTCATGCATTACCACTAAAGAGCTTCTTCAGATTGTTATGAACATTACTGAACAATTTGACTCTGAGGGATAAGTAGATGCACTGTAATTCATACCAATTTATTATTTTCTCCCTCCTGCCAAATGGAGTAGGAAGAGCTGTGGCGGTAATGGTGCACTCATTTTATTACACTGTTACAGTGTAAAGTAGTGGGTCTTGTTGTGCAGCTCCTGTTTGCAAGAGCGAAGTGAGACAAATGTGGTGTGAAGGTGTAAAATAAAGATGTGTTAAGCAGAAACAAAACCTGACCACATGAAGAAGTACAGAAATGTGCACACTGTACCAAACTCAACATGCCTTGCAGGCTAAGAAAAGCATCAATGGTCATTTAGGAGCTAATCAGAAGAAAATAGAGCATCATAGACTCAACTGGGAATCATTTGAAAGGTATGTTGTGAGGTCATCCTAGCAAATGTTTCTGGCAAATGCCGGTATGCTCTACTCTGCAAATTCATGTTGGAAGATCATACCGGAGCAATTATTCAAAACCTTTGATTAGCCTCAATGTACGCAATCACAGCCTAAAATCAATTTTCAGGGACATCCGGAAATCAAAAGCAAGTACCGTGCCAACAGGCCATACGCATGTTTGAGTTGAAGGTTTCTCTCTTTTTCTGACATTTTCAAAATCAGGCAGCTTTTTTCCCCATTTGGTGCTAATCAAGTGAAACAGCAGTGAGCTCGCTGTTGAGACACTGCCAAAAACGGAAAACAGTCAGTGAAGTGGAGCCAGGTACTCTCCAATTAGTGTTTGTGTAACTTAATGCGAACGGCTGGTAACCAGCGCTCGGCGTCCAGGCAGTTGTCACTGCAGTTACACACATCCTCCATCAAATGTGCTAACGCATCCTGATTTGTTTTCCCTTTCAAAACTAGCGTGAAAGTTGAAATGAGACATTTCCATGCATGCATTGGTGCTAACGGGCAAAACAGTTTGGCTTCAGCGTTGATGAGAATGAACAAATGTTATGGTGGCTGGCTGACACTTGACGGGTATGTGGCCTAAAACACCAAAATAATCTTATTTGTGAGGTATATCGAATTACCAGAGCCATGTGTGGTATGGTGTGGGATTTGTATATTGCTGAAAGGAAAAAAAGGCAAGTTATGAGAAGCTCAGACAGTAGGTGTTATATTGATGTGATGAGCCAAATGTCAATTTGAACACTATTTTGGTGTAGAGTTACAGTCTTTTTTAAGTGTATCAAGCAGTTTTGGCAACAAAGTCAGACAAAACTGAGAGGCAGAATTATTTTGCCAAAAGTGTGCATGTTTGTATGTGCAAGGTTTATATGTTGGTAAAGATATGTCAGCACTTACAAAAAGGCTGAGAACAAAAAACAAAAACAAATTCACAGAGCAAATGTGGAACGACTGAGCAACAGAAAATGTGTTATAATGAGGAGTCCAAACAGAGTCCTAGTCAGTCTGGGAATTTCATTGCTCATTTCAGGATTATTAGTAAAACTATTTTTTTTTTTTAATGAATGTACAGACCAAGTTTCAGCTGTAGAACTGTGAAATTTGGATTGAAAGTCTGAAATCATACTCCCCCCCCAAAAAAAGACGATTTGGTGAGAGACTATTTAAGGTGGTATTGAAAAAATTTATTATATCATAGAGTTTTATATTCACAGGTCATATTGATTATAGTATTATTTCACAAACTCCCATCACCAGCCCTGTCATCTTAGCATACTATATTTTCCCCAGCATCCATCCTGTTACTCACCTGTACTCACTCAGCCATCACCTGCACCTCATCAGCACACTCATCACCTCTGGCATAAAACCAAAAACACACTCATTTTATGGTCTTGACTATGGACTATTTACCTTCAGTGATTTCCTACCAGCTCCTTATGTTTGCTGTCTCCAGTGATTTCTCCAAAGTGATTCACCAGCAATCTCCTACCTGGTCCTTGTGCTTGCAGTCTCCAGTTATCCTCTCCTTCACCTGTAAGCCTCATCCATTATATTTATACTAATCTGTACGGTCTATCCTGGTAAGTGTGTCCTCTCCACGGTCTTCATTTCTAAATCCAAAATCTCAACCATCACATGCAACACAGTAAAAATTATTAATCTAATTCTAATTGAACACTATTCACCTGTTTGCTCAACACTGTTAAATAAACCTGTTGCACTTACGACATCTTTGCTTCAGAGTATGGTATTTCCTGATAGAAGAGCACAGTCCACTGTCGTCTCCAGCACTTGAGCACAGTGTAGAATACGCTCAAGAATTCACTTTGGCTTCGACTCTTTGCCCAGAATCAAGACCAGTATTCCACAAAGTCTCAAATCTGAAAACCATATTAGCCCCTGCTATGAAGAGGATGGTAAGGTGGGCAAATGGTCCCCCTTGAACATCCTGAGGGGATATTTAATCCAGAAGTTTTAACAGCCTCAAGTCCAATGATTTCAGTGCTACCAAGTCTCCAGGCTGCCCAGTTTGATAGTTACAGAGATATTAAGCCCCATAGATTCAGCACATCGGTTTTAGGTTGATCCAGAGGTAGTGCTACTGTTATCTGCTGTGATGGCTGGTATCTGCTTGTGTGTTTGGGCCGCAAAAAAAAATCTGCAGGTGTGCATGAGGTGGCTGTATCCATTACAGATCTTTCCTAGGCAGTGGATAACTTCCTGTTTTACTTGTGATATCCAGTATCTCTGTTACGACCAAGGAGCATGCCTGAATTCCTTGCATGTTATATTTTGGCCACAGAAGCCAATCCAGAGTTTCCATGCCTGTTACATATCGGCCATGGAGGCTGCTTCAGGGCTGGCTATCAGTCATGTGTTAGCCAAAGAGCCTATTTCTGGCTCTTCATCCCCTTGAAGCTTTTCTTTTTTTTGTCTTTCTCATCAAGGCTGCTGAACCCTGCCCTGCAGATGTCAGTAAGCCTGTCCTCCATACGCAAGGAGTTCAGCTGGAACACCTCAAACTCTCATGTGAGAGAAATCTTCTCCCTGGTCCTCTCTATCTGTTCTGATGGTTGCATTAGCATTTGCTGGCTGCTCCGTCCTGCTGGCCACCTAATCAATGGGTCTACCCTGGCCCCCCAAATTGTGCTTGTCTTCTGCTCCGTGGAAGTCTTAAACCCTGCCCTGTCATCTGGGACCATTGCCGCCTGGTCCCTACATTCCCTCAAATAGCCCCTAGACAATGCTCCACTTTACCTCTTTAATGGGCCTTCAATTACGAATCCTAACAACATTCTTAAGGACTTTTCTTTTGCCTGTAAGTCTCATCCATTAGCAGTAAATGGCTCTTTACTATCCATCCTGAGAAGTGTGGTCTCCACAATCTTCATAACTTGAGCCACAATCTACAATCCACCATCTACTGCAACAGTAAAAATATTGATTATTTAATATTACATTACTACATTCAATATTACTAACCTGTTTGCTCATTTTATCAATGCTTCTAAATAAACCTGTTGTATTCATAAAATCTCTGCTTCTGAGTCTGGTATTTCCTGATATATGTATTACACCAATTAAATTAAACTAGATTTGTTTTTGTTTTTAACCCTGAAAACATAATTCTGAGAATTAGTTATAGATACTAAATGCTTGTAATATGGAGTCACATTGTCAAACATGTTGAACTTTGAATTCATTGTGGCTGAAAGATGTTACACAGGTGTTGTTACACAGATTGATGTTACACAGATTTTAAAAAGGTTACTGAATGAATGTCATGATGCTAAAGGGCACTATTTGAGGGAAAAGTCTGAAAAAGAATGGAAAAATAAAACGAGCAAGCAATAGAGCAACCATACAGATGAAAATCCAACCCAAAGCATTCCCTTATAATTGCCTTGGAAGCCGCAATATTCCTAGAAGAGTGAGCTATGGCAGTCAGAGGTGAGAGACCTCATAAGCAAGAGAAATGGCCTCAACTATCCACTTGCTGACTGTCTGCTTAGCTGTTGGAATACATTTGCTGGCAATCCAAAGCAGATGAAAAGCTGTTCAGACTTTCTCCACAGGCCAGCTCTGTGTACATAAGTGTCCATTGCTCTAAATGGGCAGAAGAGGTTCAGGTTTTCCTCGTCAAGGTCTATAAAGGGAGGTGGACAGAAGTCTTGCAGCACAACATGCCGCAATACATTGCTGAGCACCTTAGGGACATAGCCTGGTTTAGGGTAAAGGAATGCCTTGAATGCACCATCCTCGGTGCACATGGGGGATACCGATAGGGCCGATATTATGGTGGATACTACACCAAGAAAGGTTGTCCTCTCAAGTGGAGAAAGCAAACTTTTTTTGGCATTGTCTTGACTTAAGCTTTTGCATATAGCTGAAAATTATATCTCTATGCCAAAACACAATCTGCTTCAATTGTGCTAGGATAAGCCAGTCATCTATGTAGTTGTTATGCAAATCCCTTGCTATTTGAGTGGTCCCAGAGCTGCATTTTGTGTGCAGGGGTGATAGAGCTACACCAAAAGGAAAGACCCGATTCTGGTATGCTTTGCTCCCGTCAGTAAACCTCAGGAACTCCCTGTGTTGTGGAAAGATGGAGACATGGAAAAGTGCCTCTTTTAGATCTATCATGGCAAGCTTGGATCTGATTTGAGTCATGATCTTGAACTTGCATCTTTTTACTGACAAATTCAGATGACTTTTTACTGAATGAATCAGATTATTTGGACCAATGAAGTACTGACTGTAGAACCCAGACTTTTTGTTCCATCAACAGAGCATGCACAGGGTGTACCACAGTGAGTAAAACCCTTTGAATCACTGTGTAAAAGAACCAAACTGGATTCTGTAGCTTTTTTATACTCTGTGCAGAACCATTTGAGATATATTTTGCAGAAGCGTTCATTCTGCCAGATAATCTACTATGGGAACCAACCTCTCAAGACTTGAGTACCAATTCGGTGACCTGAGGCGACTTGACTACCATTTGCCCCTCTTCAGAGGGTGCAAGCCTAACGCAATGTCTTGTGACAGTATTTGAGTCATACGCTCCCTGGAAACCTCTACACCTCGAGGCACCAAGGGTGGTGGGATTGGCAAATTGCCCTCCTGAAGGCAACGAAGTTCCACCTGGGGGTCACTCCATAACCATACTCTTTCGGCCCTGTTATATCTGAATATACTTGCTCTTGAGGGCTGAAAAGATGGGACAAGTATGGCTTATTCAACGACCTTGATATTCCATTGTGGAGGTTGGGTAAGAAGGGAAGACCATGGTGGAGATTGATTTTGATGAAAAAAAGCACTCGTCCAGTTTACTTTTTGTAGTGTAACTACAAGTTCCCTGTTTCTCGACTGGCCAATCAATGCTATATTTCAATTGAATGTATGTTTAATCAATGTCTAAGTTTGACGCAGCATGAGTAACTACCTCAAGCAGCTTCAGAACATACAACAATAAATAAGATTTGATAAGAATTGCTGAGGCACAAAAGCTTACAGTGATCATTTCAGATTTGTGGATTCCAGATTTTACGCTTTTCTGGTTGTGATGTCACCCGCCCGTGACGTTTTGTCTCTCCACTGGACTAGTTGACACACATGCTTTCGAGGCAATCATGCAGAGGTGTTCTAAAAGCGACATCAATGCAGCGTGAGTTCCCTCGAAAGGAAAGTTTTGCAAATTCGATGGCGAAAGAAAACTTGCATTAACATCCCTGCAATGCAATGGCAACACAATCTATAAATATAATTGTATCTACAGATTTTAATCTGTATCTATCGTGGGTCTCATTTATTTATCTATTAAGGGTCTCATTTAATTCTGAGACCCCAAGTGCCATTACAGGTCCTGAATGTAATAGATCATGAATGTTTCAACCTGAGCGCTTGTTTTGGTACTCTCCCTCCTCCAGCGCTCCTCCACCCCAGGCCCAGACATCACATTAAATGCCAATTAGGGTCAGATTGCTCTAACAGAAGCTGTGGTTGAGCCAAGGCTCAGAGCAGGCCTGTGGGAAGGTGCTTATTGGTCCCAGAACTCGGGGCTAAGGATTCATGAGGTCAGGAAGCACACTGCCTGCCCCTCAGTACACTTACAGACACACATAAACACACACACACAACACGTTTCTCTTTCTGCTCTTGACAGAGGCAATGCTAAGATTCGAAATCTGAAGGACTATTTAAAAAGTCTTCAAGAGAATAAGGAAAGAAAACAATGGACTACAACTAAGATAAAATGCTTAGATTCCAGTAAATGAAATTGTTAAGAGGGGTGAGCCTTATATCAGTAGATATGGTAAGCTGATAGAAAACTTTTATTTTCGTCTCTATTGTGGTCATACTTGTGTGACACTGCATTTCTGAGTCGCCACAAAGTTTATTAATTGCTTGGGTTTTCAAGCCTTGCCATTTTAAACATTCAACATTTCTGTATTCACACTCTGAAAGCAAAAAAAGAAAGAAAGCTGCATATCACTGCACTGCATCACTACTAAATTCTGCTTTCACACAGAGTCTGAAGCAATACCTATTATATCTGGTGCTGTCCTTAAACAACAAAATATACATTCAGCTTTAAAGACTATTTAATTAATGCAGTAAAAACTATAACCTATTAACCTTTGTTCTGTTGTAAAAAACAATTGTTTAATTAATAAATAAATTGTCTGAAAGAATGTTTAATCTCTCTTTAGTTTTCAATTTTCATTTTGTTTGCTACACAAAAATATTCTAACAGGACTGATAATTAAAATAGTCCTCAACTGAAAAAGACAAAATGTATAATTTTACTGGAAAAAGCTATTTCATAGAATGACACAGAAGAATTATCCCACAGAGACATATTCTACTAAGGAGGGAGTAATAGAGGCAATGAGACAGAGAGATTACCTCTAGTCTGTCCGCTCTGACCTCAACCTACTCCATCCTCTATTTACTCACTAAACAAACGACATAATAGATGCTGTGTCTGCTCTATTATTTGTTTTTCTTTTCTTTAACTTTGACCTCCACAGAAAGACCAAAGCGTGTTCATGTTCTAATCACCATCCATCCTGTCTCTTCTCAAGAAGCTTTATTTGAGAGACTCCCACAATTTAAAATGAAGAACAGCATGACCAATTCATCCTAAATAGTGTATAATGGTTGGTGTTCTGCACAGTTGAAAATATTCTCTTCATAAGAGCCATGGTTTAAACTGCAAACATCACAGTCTCAGCATTGGTCAGTTGAGAGCATGTTAACAGCCAAGGGCCAAGTCTAAGTCAACACCAGAGTAGTTTGCCTTGCCCTTTCTGTCAAATCAATATCTGCAAATAATAAATGAGATCCCTTAGGGAAGCTCCAAACCCCACTACAAGGCCTGACCAAGTCCACAATTGGCTGGCTACTCAATATTGTAGGTGAGCCAGAGGAGCGCCGAACATCTTTAGAACTCTATAATGGAAAATTAATTGCACTCAAATCAAGACTAAAGACACCCCGAGGGTTATCTAATAGGGGCACTTAAAACTGTCATCTGCCAGTGAAACCCTGAAATATGAAATGCAAAGAAGAACAAAAGTGCTTATTTATATTGTAAAACATTTTTTGTCAAAGAGTAACTGAAATATATTGTAAACAAATTCATTGTAAATGTATAGATGATTATACATAAAGTGACTTCCATAGATTGATTTAATGGAAGAAAGCATGCATCACTAAATGAAAGATGGATGAACACAAGCTTTCCCCCCTAAGCTTTCATGCAGTACACAGACTATTGTTCAAAAGTTTGGGGTCGATACGTTTTAATGTTTAATTTGAATGATTTTGAAAGAAGTCTTTTATGTTCCCCAATGCTGCTTTGATTTCATTTAAAATATGCAGTAAAAACAATATTAATAATATAATATAAAATAACTGTTTTCTATTTTAATAGATTTTCAATATTATTTATCACTTTGATGGCAAATCTCAATTCTCAGCATATTTACCTTTTTTTATATTTATTTTATATTTACCAGAAATCATTCTAATATGGTGATTTAAGAAACATGTATTATTAAAACAGTTGTATTAGTGAAAACCATTAAACATCTTTTTTCACGATCCTTTGATGATTAGAAAGTTCAAAAGAACAGTATTTATTTAAAATCTTTGTTAACCACGCAAAAGTCCTTACTGTTACTTCTGATGAACTTAATGTTTTCTTGCTGGAAATAACTAATAACTTATTTTTTGTTTTAAATGCTATTTTACTGGGATTTTTTTTTTTTTTGGGATGATTCCACTTAACTCTCAGTTCTAGTCTACTTCTTTTAGACTAGAGGGTGTGCTGAGTGTTTGAATTGTCCCTCCCTCTCTGTGCCTCCCTCTCACCATTTGTTAATCATATATGGCATAAGAAGGAGACGAAGAAAATGTTAAGACTCACCCATATGTAAAGGTAAATCCAGAGTGTGTTGATCTCAAAAGGCCACCTCTGAGATGGAAGACTCTGATAAATAAGTCAATGGCTTGAACTGGAACAGAATTCAAATTTAGTCCACAATTTCCGATCCAAGAATACATCCTTTCATTGATTTCCAGGTATTCCACTCATTTTTGGACCCCAAAATATCCTCAATAGCACCCTGACAGTACAGTCTATGTCAAAACTAGGAAGAAAAAGCAGCCTTCAAAAGAATGACAACACACATCCATGGATCAGCTTCCCTTTTGTGTGTGACTGTCCCAAAGACCTCCGAAAACTGAGAGAAAGCAAGAAGAACCAACTGGTTCCTCATCATGCGCTTGTTAGCTTGTCCAATCTTTGGCAATCAGCATCGTCCCTGGGGCTGAAAGACATAAGACGCCCGGGAAGCAGGGGAAGCCAAAGCTGAGGAAAGATCAATACAGCACTGTGAAACAAGAAGTGGAGGCTATTTACTTTTCATTGATCCGATGATGCTGGAGAAACACCTCAGTCTGCTGTTAAATTGAAGGAATAAGTCTTTGGGGCTGGTGGGGTTTCTACTCACAAGAATCAAGCTCCAAGGTCAAGAGGAAAGCTAAACACAAGTAAAACTAAGCAAAATTAGATAGCTTTCGTATGAATTAATTAATCATAATTAATTGAAACATTACAGGAATGTGCACAAAGCTTTTGGATAAACCCAAAGACACAAGCAAAAGTGATTCAAAGCTTCATGAGTTGATAAAAGAGCTTACAGATAATTGAATCATAAACGTTAAATAATAATATTAAAAAAAAAATCAAAATAAAGTAAAACGCTTAATAATAAAAACATTGCATTTGTCTACTTGCATGACAAGTGAACATTAACCATAATCAGAGAACAGTGAATGTA
The DNA here is from genome assembly GCA_037043235.1 of Rhodeus uyekii. Lineage (NCBI taxonomy): Eukaryota > Metazoa > Chordata > Actinopteri > Cypriniformes > Acheilognathidae > Rhodeus > Rhodeus uyekii. Next base: position 114,607 of record JAWRVZ010000192.1, on the reverse strand, counting down.
TTGTTAAATTGTAAATATTAAGTAAGTAAATATTTAAAATCAAGGGGGTCACCTTACCAAAATCCCTAGAATCCCTATTGTGTTTTTGAGTTTAGATTAAGGTTTAAGTGAACTGTAGGCTAGTAGAACCATGTTTCTTTAATTTTTGGATGTAGTGTCAAAGCAGCTAAATAAATAAATGTATCTAATCATAAAATAATGGATCAAGCATGTCTCGCAAAGCATTAAAAAAACGTCCATCAATGCAAGCATTCATCAAAGACATCTATACATAATGTCCTCATGTTTTAGTCCTGCAAACAAATCACTAGCAAAACCACTATGACTAATATTTGATACATACACACATATTCAGTGTATTTATGATGTGTTCCAGCAGGGAACCAGCTAATCCTGAATCCCTTAGGATAAGACATAGAAGACCCACAGGCCTAGGAGTAAAGGAAAAACTCACAAAATAGCTCTGCATTTGTTTCTTTTTTTCAACACACACACACACACACACACACACACACACACTCACACATGTGCGAACCCGCCCACCCATCCACCCACCCACCCACCCACACACACACAATTAGACAAACATCTGATTGCAGGTTGCACAGCAATGATTTTACCATTGCTCATCCATAACCTTATGACGACCACATTAAGTCGAAGCCTGCAGGTGTAACATATATATTAAGCGTTCACATGTAAAGTTTTGCAATTAATGATTAGATAAGGGAAAGTAATCAGTAAGTTATTTCCTGCATGTGTCATTAAAAATATTAATTAAAAAGCATGTAATTATTCAGAACAGCAGGTCAAGAAGGTAACAGGCTTTAAAAGAACAGTTGACCAAAATGAATTGTTTTACTCACCTCTTGTTGTTCCAAACATGCCATATCTCATGTTGATTTTCATGCTTCTGTGGAATACAAAAGGAGAACTTCTGAGGACTATATGGTCAGTCTATTTTCAAGCAATTACAAGTACAAAAAAAAGACAACAGAATTTTTATTTTTTTTACTGAAATTAAATTGTTTCATAGTTTCTCCTTTTGAGTTCCACTAAGAATGTCCAGACTTGGAACAAAATTGGAAAAAAAAAGTTACATTTTTGAATGAACTGTCATTTCAGCTGAAACGGATTTTATAAATTGTATAAAGGCTAGGTATTCGTTTTTCAAATTTTTTCAACAATGTAGGTACAACCATGAGAACAAAAGCACAGAAAATATACTTGATTTACCTGCTACGTCTTCTTTTTAAATTTAGTCGACAGAGACACTGCAGTTGCAGGGTTGCAACTTATTCCGAAAGGTCAGTCACAGTCTCACACACCCTTTTTTCTCCTCCTTTCCAATTAACCCTCTCAAACAGTTTAGATTACATTAGCTTTGAGCTCCCTCGCACCCTCCACTGGACTCAGCTCGAACAATGAACCCTGACTTGCTTCACAAATCTCCCCTTCAGCTAGGCACAATTATGAATTCAAATAAGGCTGATTCAGACTCTCTCATGCAGCACAACACCTCTCCCATGACAAGCCCCTGTAATGAGGACTTTAAGCAGGACCACACAACAAGAGCAACGGCTGAACGGCCCCGGGCCCATTCACCACCAATGGGGTCAATTTAGGTGTTGCATTCATCAACTGCAATGACCGAAGATAAATCCATCGGTTAACATTACCAAAGAACTTTGAAAAATTAAAATTTGTATTACACTGTGTAAGAGAGAGTACCTCTAAAAAGTATAATTTTATCCCCTAATCCGACCATAAACACAACTCTTAGAAACAACTTTCTTAATTTGTACATTTACAAAAAACATAATTCTGTCTGTTTTCTAAGCTGTTTTCCTCAAGGGGAACAAACTAATTTCTAAGTTCTAAGTTCTAAAATGACTGGTATTACTATCTTTGTGGAGATATTTGGAGTGACCCAACATACAAGGAACATGCATACAAATATAATATTAATACACACAAAAACGTATCGGGTTACCACATTTTATGTGAACTTTCCATATACATAATTATTTTTATACTGTACAAACTGTACATTTTATCCCCTAAATTCTGTTTCGCACAGGACAAACAAAACAATCAACAAAACAAATCAACAATGTAAAATTTGTATGTACTAAAAACTAAATTAATAAAACATAATGGAAATTTATAAATGGTATATAATGGTTTTCATGTCAGAAATGGTTACGATAACTGACATTTTGCACATACCAGCCAAATCAACTCAAGCACTCACATGCATCCACGCTCTGTATTTTTTATTTATATCTCTAAATTAGATTTTTGATGAATAATACAACTCTGGGAATTCCATTAGGCCTACATATTTTTAACATTCTGAAACAAACTTAAATGTTCTATTTTTGGTTGTTAATAATGTGTGATTGATAAAAGCTTACGTGGCAGCCATTGCCGTGCAAAAAAAGGATACAAAAAAATTCTTATCTTCGGTGGCAGCTGCCACAAAATGCCATGGTTGTGAAAGCGGCAGGACTTTGGGTGAACTTTGGATGAATGAGCACTGCATGCAAGCACCCAGCGAATCGGCCATTTGTGGCTTTCCAATAGAAAATGACCTACACACGTACGACAAAAATGGTGTGAAATGGCTTTAATCCAAAACCTAACCCTAAACACAGCCTTCACATAAAACTTTGTTAGCATTTTTACATTTTCAGAAAGCATCATTTAGTATGATTTATTAGTTTTCCTCATGGGGACCAAAAACAAAATGTCCCCATAATATCAAAATGTTTAGTATTACTATCATTGTAGGGGCATTCTGACATCATAACAATTATAAGAAGAAACGTTAATTGAGATAAATAAATTATATTTGAAGGATCATGTGACACTGAAGTTCAGCTTTGGAATTACCGGAATTAATTGTATTTTAAAATATATCGAACAATCATTTTTAATTTTAATTATATGTCACACTATCACTGTTTCTACAAAAACATTTTTATCAAATAAACAAAAATATTTAAAAACAAACAAACATCAGAAACATCTTTAAAAAATCATTTATGAAGCAATGTGTTTTTTGTACTATTGCTTACTATAATATTTTATTTAAAATTATGTTACGAGTATATGACTATCTTATGCAATTTTATAAATGTTGCCCTAGTTTTGATAGGATTTAACAACATTTTTACATTTTTAAATTACATGTAAATAAAATATAAATAAAATAAAATAAATAAATGTTATTAATCAAAAAATGAGTATGTAACCTATTGTACAGACAATCAAATGTGTCTGCTTCTACCAAAGTACAAGATGCTTGTTGTATCTTCTTAAATTAAACTGAAGAATATGATCAGCAGGTTTTAAGTTACTTAAATTAGCATAGCTCCAGTGTTAATGTCATTAAAACAAAAACATATTTCTAAAGTACTAAGAAATTACAAAATACATACACAATTTTCGATAACCGTTAAGTAAAAATGTTAAATCTGTGACAAACAGTTACTGAAAAATAACAAACTTTAGGGTTTAATAACGATACATGTAAATTCAGACATCTCGCTATAGACACTGTATTTAACATGAGAGATCACAATCACAAATTTTCAAGAGGGCTAAGATGAAAGACAGGACTCTGCTGTTTATATAAAATATACCTAACACCAGCATTTAAACCACACAACACCATAAAAAGTCCATAAAACCTAAGCACTGTTAGTTCAGCCAAGTAGCCATCCAACTACAAACCCTGTGAGGATTTTGCAAGCATGCAGAGGACACAAAAGAAGAAAAAAAATCAATTGAACAAATATTCTTTTCTAGACGTTTTTTTTTTTCTTCTTCTTTTGCACAGGTGAGGAGAGTGAGGTAATCTACAGATGATAATGAGTGCAGATGGAGATGGAGAGGGGAATGAAAAAGGTTGTAATCTATCCAACATGAGTCTAAATTGGTACATTTTTAGTGAAAGGACATTCTCATGTTTCTTTGTCCAAGCAAGTAATTTCTCCTCTCTCTTTCTCCGGTGTGGCTTGCCGTGGCAGCATTTTCTGCAACACAGAGCTCTCTCCCTTCTATTTCAATAGGACAGCTCATTTGCCAGACTGTGAACCGAACTGCTGACTGAGTCTTTTAGAGCGGGTGGGGTGGGTGTGTGTGTGTGTGTGGGGGGGGGGGGGGGGGGGGGATGGAGAGAAGGAGGGAGCAGGGAAAAAGGAAAGAATATGAGGAAGCATTGTATCATTACTACTCAGAGAGATCACTGGACATTAAGGAACACTGCATTGCAAGGTCATGAACATTTTTTCTCTCTTGTCTGCAGGATTGCTTCACACTCTAACCTCAGTTCTTTTTATCAGATATTGTTACATCTTTCTAGCTACTCTCATATCCAATATAACGACAACACTTTCTAATAAGGTCTCATTTGTTAATATTAGTTAATGTATTAATTAACATTAGCTAACAATAAGCAATTATTAGAGCATTGGTATTTACAATACCATGGGTTCGATTCCCAGGGAAAGCAAGAGCAGATTTGAATGTCAATGTGTTCCTTGAATGTAATCTAAGTCGCTTTGGATAAAAGCGTCTGCCAAACGCAAAAATTTAAAATGCAAATGTTAATAAAATGTTACCAAGACGCCTTCTAAATTAAGAAATTACCACAGGAAATAATTTTAGGATGGATTGTGGGTGAAGAAAACTCCAGTATTCGACTAGTTGGTTAAAGAGCAAACTTGTATAACCAGGTGCAGCTGTGTGTGAATCAAGGCTGATTAAATGTAGCCTTTTAAAATAGGTCTTCCAGTTGGCAAAATGCCCATTGAGAAGTCCTTGTATAGAGAGAAACAATGCTCAAAAACACACACAGACACACACACACAATAAACCCACTTCATGTTGTGCGTAATCCCGCCAAAAACCCTTCATACATCCACTCAAGGACGTTTCCCGGCCCCCGCTAACAAGCAGGCTGTGCAATTAGCCTGCTCATCAAAATAATGATGGATAGCCAGTAAACATGCCCACCAACACTCTACAGAGACAAACACAGACACGGAGTCTGCATTCCAGCATTCAACACTTGAACCAAAAACGTTTCAACCTAATTAAAGAATCAATTTAGTCATAAAACTCTTTCATTTGAAAGTATTATAAAAGTGATCCACATGACCCATGTCAAACTCAATAGTTTTGCATGACGGACAGACCAAACTTTAACCCTTAACTGCTTTAAGCAGTTAACAATTGTGACCAGACCTTTGAATCACTGAGTTAAGGACAATATATAAAATAATTTTAAATTAAGAATAGCTAATAAAGGCCTAATAAAAAATAGCTACAGCACAACAATAGCAACAAAGGCACAGATGAACGAATGGAATTGGAATCTCATTCAAAATTATCCTTTTTTTCCAACTGGTGAACAAGAAAAACATTGAAAGCCAATCAGAATTAAACCAACTTTAAAATGCACTTATAATAAGGAGAATGCTACTATGTGCTATTGTGGATGCTAATATAGTTATCGTACATGTGTAAACAGAATATTAAAACTCTGAAACAGTTTGATTCAAGAAAAAAATGATTCAGACCAACTGCAAGTGCCCTGCAAAGTGGATATATGTTGATGCCATTTCCTTCCTCCGTGTTCTTCTGTGCTTTACACATGGTGTGCTGTTTTTGTTTACATTTCAAGTCTTTTGTTTCTCATTTTAAAACAAAGAGAGTTTCAGTGTGAAACCTGCTGTGTTCTTCCTCGCCATCTGTTGGTAAACCACGCGGCAAACGTAACAATATGAACTAATTGCACAATTATTATTTTTTTTTGTCATTACAAATTACTTTGATAACACTGAAAAAAGTTGCCAGAATATTCTTCTAAAATTGGATTCTGGTCCACAGAAGAAACAGGTTCTACACAGGTTTGAAATCCTCTAGGTTACCCAGCTCTGCACTGGTAAATAGAGATGTTGCTACAAACAATTGTGCAGTCACCTCTTCAACCCAACTAATTAGCCTAATGCTATTTTACTAGGCACTTGAAATGTCAGCGCATTTGTAGATTTAGTGTAAACTTAAATTCCATTACCTAGCAGGCATTATTGCTCAGTGAGTTGAGCTGATCTCTCCCACGGGCCCGATATGTTTCCCCTGTTATGTCATCTTACTAACTGTTCTGTCTCGACCAACTTAGAGCCCCATAATCCACCACGGGGATCAATAAACTGCACATAATTCAAGGCTAATAATGAGCCTTCAGTACCACGCAAATGGTCAGCTACTCTAAAGGCATGGAAGGCATAAAATGATAATGTAATTATTAAAAGGACAGATAAAATGAGCAGGCGCTTGCTCTCTCAAATTGGAAAGGCTAAAGTCAATTAGCAGCACTTGGAATTATTGTTATTCCTGAGCCGGCTGATTGGGGAGGAAGTTAATGTATCTGGCGCCCAAGGTAAATGTAGGACATGACTTGTATTGCCAAGAACAGCTCTGTTATGTTGTGGGCAATTGGAGAGCAATTATATACATACTGTGCTACTGTTTTTTGTTATTTACTATAGATTACTAGGTGTAAAGCTAAAATGCACTCGTTTCCAGACAAGTTGATACTGAGAAGAAAATGACTTGCTGAAGCACTCAATAAACTACTTATAACTTAAATCTGCTAAATCATTGTTTGGGTTTGCATTCATAATACCAGCATATATATATGTAAATATATATATATATATATATATATATATATATATATATATATATATATATATATATATATATATATATAAATATATATAAAATAGTTTTTGTTACTGTGTGTTTGTTTCGTCACTTATACACGTTTTCGCCCTTCAAAGAAATACTGTTTTTAAACACTTTTTAAACTATCAATAGTTTACCTATTGTCTACTAACAATATCTATCAGTGTCATTCAGGAAGGATACATTAAATCAATCAAAAGTAAACATGTAGAGGCATTTATAATGTTACAAAATACTTTTTTTTACAAGTTCAATGCTTAAAAAAAAACTGCATGACCACTTCAGCCTGGGATAGTCAGAAATTAATATTATTAATACATTCATATTTTATTTTAAATTACTATTTTAATATTTTGAAAGCATGACAAAAATGTGCAGAATTAAGAAATCATGATAGACTTATCCGGAATGTTAAGGAGATACATGAAAGTGATAAATAAAGCAAACACATAATGAATAAACCAATGACTAATAATAATTGCCTTGTTAGGGAAAGTCAATGACGGATTCAAATGCAAGTGAAGGATTTATTGAAACACAACAAGGACAGTCCGGGAGTTGGCTGGCTGTGACGCAGGGACTCAATGGGCTCGACAGTGAAGACAGCGTGCGGTGAATAATGTCAGAGTGGTGGTGAACGGGAACACAGGAACGCGGAAACACTGGAGACACTGGAGACACTAACCACGGGAATGACAGGCATGGGACCAGAGGCAGAGACAACGACTCAACAAGCAGGTGGTGGTGAGATGGGAACTAAATAAGTTGGTTCCCCGTCTATGAGACGCGGCGGTGGGGGAACTGGGGTGGGCGGAGTAATGGGAGAACGAATAATTGGCTTTATTTTGGAAACATGAAAGGCGGCATAGATCCTTCCGTAGCCAGGAGGCAGTTTGAGGCGGACTGTCACTGGGCTAATGATTTTGGTGACAGGGAATGGGCCGATGAATTTAGTAGCAAGCTTGTTACATACGGAGCAGAGAGGAATATCTTTGGAAGAAAGCCACACTTTTTGACCCACGATGTATACGGGAGGCTTCAACCGGTGGCAATCAGCCTGAGCCTTGGTGCGCGCTCCCATCTGCAGTAGTCACTCGGGCTCTACTGCACGTGCGTTGGCACCTCTGGACAAATGCGTGAGCGGAGGGGACCGCGACTTCGGATTACAGACTGGGAAAGATGGGAGGCTGGTACCCTAAGCTACATTCAAAAGGCGACAGGCCCGTGGATGATACTGGTAACGATTTATGTGCGTACTCAACCCACGGAAGTTGCTGGCTCCAGGAAGCAGGATTCTGAGACGCAGTACACCGTAAACACCTCTCGAGATCTTGGTTGGCTCACTCGGTTTGACCGTTGCTCTGGGGATGGAAACCCGAAGACAGACTTAGATTCGCACCCAGTAGCCTACAAAACTCTCTCCAAAATTTGGAAATAAATTAGGGGCCTCTGTCAGAGACCACGTCTGTCGGGAGGCCATGAATGCAAAAGACGTGTTCAATGACAGATGCCGCTGTCTCCTTAGCTGAGGGTAATTTGTGTAAGGGTATAAAATGTGCGGCCTTCGAGAACCGGTCCACTACGGTCAAAACAACCGTATTCCCTTGGGAGGGTGGGAGGGTGGTGACGAAATCTAGCGCTATATGGGACCTGGGTCTCGAAGGCACTGACAGCGGCTGAAGCAACCCATCTGGTGCACGATTGGAAGTCTTACCTTGGGCACAAACTGAGCAAGCCAACACAAAATCTCGGATGTCACGGGCCATCTTCGGCCACCAGAATCGTTGTTTAACCAAGAAACTAGTGCGACTGATTCCGGATGACAAGCTACCTTAGAACAGTGGCTCCACTGGAGGACCTCGGATCTGACTCTCTCCGGTACGAACAACCGGCTAGGTGGGCCCCCGGGCGGAAGCGTTACCCCTTCTAAGGCCGATTTGACCTTCGCTTTGACCTCCCATACGAGTGTGGAAACAATGAGTTCCTCAGGAAAAATGCACTCGGGAGTTGACGGGCGTTTGGAGTGATAAAAAATGCGAGCTAAAGCACCGGGTTTGATGTTTTTGGAATCCGGGCGGTACGATAGAAAAAAGTCAAAACATCCGAAAAAAAGAGCCCACTGAGTCTGCCTGGAGTTAAGTCTTTTGACCGCTCTGATGTATTCTAAGTTCTTGTGATCCATCCAAACTAGAAAAGGCACCCCTGACCCCTCTAACCAGCTTGACTGCCAACAATTCTCGGTTACCAATATCATAATTACGCTCTGCTGGGGACAAACGATGAGAAAAAAAAAACGCGCATGGGTGCATCTTATCGTCCGAGGGAGAGCGCTGGGAGAGAACCGCCCCTATCCCCACCTCTGAAGCGTCGACCTCCAACACAAACTGCCGTGTGGGATCAGGAGAGATCAGGATGGGAGCCGAAAAAACGCGGCTCTTGAGTTTGGAGAACGCCGCTCCGGCGACGTTGCACCACCTGAATGTAGTTTTGGGGGAGGTCAAGGCTGTCAGAGGAGCGGCTAGTTGGCTGAAGTTACGAATGAAACGTCGGTAGAAATTGGTAAACCCCAGGAACCTCAGCAGGGCCTTATGAGAGTCCGGGGTTGACCATTCTACTTCAGCCTTAACTTTGTCGGGATCCATGCGCACTCCCTCCGATGGTGGTATACCCTAGAAATGGAACAGACTGTGCATGAAAAACGCATTTCTCTGCCTTGACAAAAAGCCCATTCTGTAGTAACCGTTGGAGCACTCACCGGACGTGTTGCACATGTTCCTGGAGAAACGAAGAAAATATCAGTATGTCATCCAGGTAAACATATGAGAACTGATCTATCATGTCTCTCAACACGTCATTGACGAGTGCTTGGAAGACAGCTGAGGAGTTGGACAGCCCAAAAGGCATGACCAATTATTCAAAGTGTCCCCTAGGGGTATTAAATGCTGTCTTCCATTCATCCCCCTCTCTTATGCGGACCAAATGATATGCATTACGTAAATCCAGTTTCGTGAAAATAGATGCTCCCTGCAACCTCTCGAACGCTGAAGACATCAACGGCAACGGATAGGTGTTATTTAATGTGATGTTGTCCAGCCCTCGGTAGTCAATGTAAGGTCGCAGAGAGCCATCCTTTTTCCCCACAAAAAAGAATCCCGCCCCCGCTGGAGAAGAAGAGGGGCAGATGAACCCGGTAGCTAAAAAAAAAAAATCAGAAATGTATTTCTCCATGGCCTCCCTTTCAGGAGTAGAAAGCGAGTATAATTTGCCCTTAGGCGGAGACATACCTGGTAAGATATCTATAGCACAGTCGTAGAGACGGTGCAGAGGAAGAGAAGCAGCCCGAGACTTACTGAACACTTCCTTCAGGTCGAGGTACTCCGGTGGCACGTTAGACAAATTTGTTGGCTTCTCCTGCAACCCAGAACTAGACACAGACGAACATGCAGACACAAGACAAGAGGCATGGCACTGATCGCTCCAATTCGTGTTGGTGTTGTGTCCCCAGTCAACCCTGGGATTGTGTTTGGATAACCAGGGATGGCCGAGGACGACGGGTACTGAGGGAGAGTCAGTGAAGGCCTGGAACCTCCGGAACCTCCGAAAAGGCCTGGAACGAGGAGCAGCATGGATCTTGGTTCTCCCACACCGCCGTTCTCCATTTGGCTGCTCGTCCTGAGAGCAGCGTTATGACCAGGGCTACCTTAGCTTGTTCGGATGAGTATGTGTTGGGTTGGAGAGAGAAGAATACAGAGCACTTCGTGAGGAAGGCTCTGCAAGCATCGGGTCCACCGGCATATCGTTCTGGGGGTGGAAGATGTGGTTCCTGCTGCCCTGCGGGACGACTGGTGGTGGGGGAAACTGGCGGTGGGTCTTGCACAGCGGGGACAGGCAGCTGTTGAATCCTATTGGTCAGCTCGGACACCTGCGCCACTAATGCTTGTGCAGCGCGCCCAGTGGCAAGCATTTGCTCTTCTTGCCGTTCTAGGCGCGCCATATTGCTGGTTACAAAGTCCTGCCAGCCGGGGGTGCTTGCTGAATCCATGGTTTGTGGTTGAGTCGTTCTGTTAGGGAAAGTCAGAGACGGATTCAAATGTAAGTGAAGGATTTTTTGAAACACAATAAGGACAGTCCGGGAGTTGGCTGGCTGTGACACAGGGACTCAATGGGCTCGACGGTGAAGACAGCTTGCGGTGAATAATCCCAGAGTGGTGGTGAACAGGAACACTGGAGACACTGGAGACACTGGAGACACTAACCACGGGAATGACAGGCATGGGATCACAGGCAGAGACAATAACTCGACAAGCAGGTGGTGGTGAGATGGGAACTAAATAGGCAGAGTAGATGGATATCAGGTGCGATGCATGATGATGAGTGATTGATCAGTGACCACGTCTCCCACACTCACCTCACATGCACACACAGGCAGTAGCTAGGAGACAACAAATTCATGAACCGTGACAGGCCTGCAAGTAGTAAATAAAGAAACTACCAGTGAATGATTTAAAAGACTATGGGATGGGACAGATAAAAAGAAAAGAACAATGTGTATTGAGTTTATTGATATAGTATATTATATTATTATCACATTATTATTGAGTTTGGTCTTTTAATATTACATCAAGCCACGTTAAGCGTTTTCTTTTAGGCTTATAATGGTTTTCTATGGGAGGAAAACACTTAATATGTAATTAAACACATTGCGTTCATATTCTGGGCTTGTCTGCTTTGTTGTGCATATAGTAAGCTTCATTAGTATAGTGTTTTCTGAGTTTGGTCTTTTATTTAACCCTCCTGATATCTTTGGGGTCAATTTGACCCCATTCAATTTTTAACATCTGTAAAAACATGATTAATTTTATTTTTTTTGCTTCAAATTTACTGACTTTTCCTAATTTAATGAGGACAACTCTGTAAACATAAAATTATCATGCTGATATTTTTTCAATGTCCTGTACACATTTTGTAGCATCGGTGTTCCTTGTGGTCAATTTGACCCCAGGCTCTTTTAGCTGTATACAAAATAAGAAATATAAACATTTCACACACATTTGTTTTGGTTGTTTTATTGAGGTCACTATAACATGTTATAATTTTATAATGTTCATTATAATTTTATATATTCAATATTATATTCAAAAATCTCTCTAGGGCTCTAACCTAACATAACCATATCTGTTGTATTACGAGAGCAACTAGTAGTTCACATTTTTACGCATTTGGCAGATGCTTTTATCCAAAGCGACTTACATTGCATTCAAGGAACACATTGAATCAGTTTTTGCTTTCCCTGGGATCAAACCAATGACCTTGGCATTGTAAGCACCAATACTCTGCTGATTGAGCTACAGGAAAGTTCACATGACATGGGACATTCCAAGCAAACCAGCCAAATATGGCATAAAAATATGGGCCGTATGTGATGCAGAGTCCAGCTATGCCTGGAATATGCAGGTGTACACGGGTTAAATCCTCTGGAGAAGCACCTGAAAAAAATCGGGGCATGAGGGTGGTACTAGACATGGCCGAGGGACTGAATGGCCATAACATTACATGTGATCATTTTTTCACATCGTACGCCCTGGGTGAAGAACTGCTAAAAAGGACGACTACCGTGTTGAGGACAGTGAGAAAAAATAAGCCAGAACTTTCCTCTGAGCTTCTTGCGATAAAGAACAGGAAGGTAACATCTTCAATGTTTACCTTCACAGAAAGAGCCACTGTCATCTCCTATTGGCCCAAGAAAGAGGAAAATGTCCTGCTAATGAGCAAAGATGCTGTTCTGAGCACCAGAGAAGGCCGAAAACCACAAATGGTACTGGATTACAATAAGACAAAGGGAAGGGTAGATAATTTGGACAAGGTTACAGCCACCTACAGCTGCCGATGCATGACTGCCCGTTGGCCCTTTCTTTTTTTTCTTTCTTTCTTTAACTGTTATGTGTTCCTTACTGTGTTCCTTCTGTTTTTAGAAATACAATCCTTCTGAATGTTTGAAATTGTTTTGTTTTTTTCGGGGTCAAATTGACCCAAACATAACTTGTGTTACTATCCTTGATAAAATAAATAGTTTTTCTTTCCAAATGTTATAGATTACAAAAATCTATACTTACAAATATTATAAAACAGCATTAATATATATACTTTCCAATTTTAGGTCAATCAGTACGATTTTATGATGATTTGTAAATGTGTCCATAGTCTTACAATGGGTATTCTGGATGTATAAGGGGTGGGGGAGGGGGGTGCTGGGTGGATGTCAACTTAAAATGTTATTTAAGTAGTCAACAAAGACATAAATTACCTGGAACAAACCTTCGTAAAAAAAAAAAAATCATATTCTGGAGGTTTAAATTACTGGGGTCAAATTGACCCCAGTGGGTAAAAAGTGTTAGCATATTTGAGGGTAACAGGAGGGTTAACACTGTCTTAGTATCATAAGTGTATCCCCCGTGGCTGTGTGTAGAACACAGATGCACAGAACACACGGAGATAACTCCAATAAACTCAAAATGGAACTTTAATCAAACAATAAACAAAAAGGCACGCGAGGGTGCAGACAGACAACTCGGAAGGGGAAACAAGGAGCGTACATCCACAACTGACATAAATACATTCAAAGACTGACAATCACCATGGAGCACATGAGGGTTTAAATACACTAGGAAAATTACAAACAGCTGGCGAAACTAAACGGGTAATCAAAACAAGACAGCTACGGGAACACATGAGGGACAAAACAGGCGGATCAGGACCAGACTGTGACAATAAGCCACAATACATGTTTTAGAATGTCTGTCACTACTCAATATGTACCAGAAACACGATTTGTACATAATTCTATATTGTATATACATTGTATATACATTGTATCTACGGCACTATGTATATACTGAAGTTACTGCATATAAATATGCCATACTGTAACCTGTACATTTCTCCCTCCCTCTGTACAATCTCTCCATCGCTCTCCCTTCCCCTCCCTTAAAACAAACTTTTGGTCAGGTGTCAAAGCATATCACTACATGTTGTACTGTGTATGATTTGTATGTGACAAATAAAACTTGAACCTGAACTTTCGATTTATGCGAAAACTCAACTTGTGACTCTTTATCCCACATATTAACTTTCATATATTTTACCAAAAAAAAGTGAATTTATATAAAGAGAATCACTAGTAAAGAACTATTTCCGCAATGGATCAGGTAGTGTCGAACAAAAACTGCCATAAATAGTTTTGACATGCTACAGACATGTTTTTGGATAAAGTAGTAACAATATCCCTTAATTACTAACCTTCAAATCACTCTTCCGTTCATCTTTTGGAACACAAATTAGGATCTTTTTGATAAAATTTGAGAGATTTATAGTCCTCTCTAAAAGTCATCATTCTTTAAAAAAAAAGTAAACTACTTTTATAGCTTTATATTACAAAACAATCATATATATTTTTTTATATAATACTATACTTTCAAAAGGGAAGTTTTGTCAAAGATACTGGACATGCTGAACATCTGTACTCCAGGCCGCTTGCGAGGAGACTCGGAGAAAGGCATGCCCCAGCCACAGCTCAGGGGAGCGAAGGGTATAGTGGGTACCGGACAGGGGAATATTTTTTTTTGCTCACCTCACTTAGACCTAGCAAGTTGAGTTTAGGAGTGAGGGCCTCGGCCCAATACACTCCTCTTTACACCACAGGCTTAGGCGAGGGGGCCCGACTGGGGCCACTGACCTAGCTCTCACTCATGTAGACCGGGCAGAGCTCAGGGGAATGGAAGCCTCGCCAAAAGAAGGCAGACTCTACTATTAAGAGGAGGCCTGACCATGCTCTCTGCTCTTGCGAAGCTCTGAGAGTGAAGTCCAAGCGCAACGGCCTTGCCATGCTTGGGGTCCATAAAGGAGGAGCCAGCCTTCATTAGGGGAAGTACACTTGGGAAGCAGCCCGAGTGGAGCTAACGGCACCTACACAGACAAGCAGGGAAGGCCTATTAAGGCCTATTAAGCCTAATACGCTGGAGAAAGCATGCTGAGCATGGCTTTTCCCCTGATCTCCGCGTTTTCCCGCAAAAGCTCGCTCACGTCAGCGTCCAACAGATGAGAGCAAAAAAAAAACACTCTCACTAGTTCGCAGATGGATGCCCCAATTCACTTGTGAAAAGGGGACAAACGCGAGTGCCTCCTCCTCAGAGAGAAGCAGTCGCTACGCACACAAACAACTCCCTTGAGGGTTGGTGTGCATGCTCCTCACCTAAGCATTTTAATTTGATCATAACTCACACCTGTGTGTATCACCAGGTATCCGAAACGATGACAAGGATGAATACAATGAATGTGGTTTTCCTTGCTGACTAACGTGGCAGACTACATGTAGACAAAGCTGTCACCTGAAGAAATGAAAAGGATGATGTACTGTTCAGGTCATAGGCGGCTGGTGGCCAATGTCAAGTTCATTGTCGTGGTTAGATTAATTCTTCAGACAATTGTTATGTCGGAGGTATTCCCCAAAGTGACCCCTAGGGGACACAGCGTAGAGTTCCCTTTCGAAAGGGAATCACGATTCCCGCAAAGTACATTCCAAACTTTATACTACAGAAGCAGTTGATCTAAAGAACAGGTCTGTCATTTAATGCATTAGTTGTGAGTGTGTAATCTTCCAATGGGCTCCTCTGGCAAATGACTTCTTTTTGATTATGTCCATCTTCTAACTATTAATATAGGCTAAAAAATCAGGACATGCAAAATTAATTGTTTAATCTTGTGTAAAACTGGCACAGGCAGATCTAAATTAGCACGATTCACTGAAAATACAGCAAACACATTCTGCGGTTTCACCTGCCAAATGAGAACGTGAACATAGTTGTCTTTTTCCACCAGGCTGCTTCTTCTTAATGCGCTAAATGTTTTGGCTTGCTCAAAATGTCACCCTTCCCAGAGAGGACTGGCATTTGAAGTAGGTTTTGTAGACCCTCCGGCCAGATCGCTGAAGGCAGAACAGCCGCTACATATCCAACGAGCATGAAAGAGGCGAATCTGTCTGAGAGGAGAATTAGATGATAACACTAGAGAACGAATGCCACAGACCCACATCACTCAAAAGCAGCGAGGACAGCTTGTTTCAGGGTCTGCTAAGTATGTCCATGCCAGTGGGGGATTCAAAGTAAAGCACAGTGCTCCCAGGCCTTTCAGTGTCTGATTCTGAGGCTGACAAAGGCCTTGATTGAAGCTAGAAGTCTCTGAGCTAAGCAGGCTGACAGGATAATAGGACATCTGGAACAGATGTTTACTCCCCCATTTGTAAAATGGTGTCGGCCATGGGTGAATTGTTATGCTAATGCACATGCAGACACACCCTCTCTTTTGCATAGACTCAGCTGTCAATTAAAAGTTTGATAATTTTTTTGTAACTTGTATACTGATTAAAGATACTAGGAAGTGTTTGGGTGGTTTGAGTTAAAATACAAATCAAATAAATTGAATCAAGTAAAGAGATTTGCCCTTTGTTATTCTTCCAAAATGAGCTGCCTTTTAAACGTTATTTAAATAGCGCCTGCTGTCATCACTGCAATATTTCTAGCATTTTAATGACAAATAATCAAATGACTGTCAATGGAAGTCAGCACATGATAGCAATCTTTTGATTTCCCCCAGCTTACCCAGTGTTTATGCGGTAATCAACACTCAGCCATCTGCGAATGTGCAATTAGTATAATTGGTTTACGTTACACGCTTAATGTAAAGCACATTTTTTACTGCCATTCTACTCTCAGTACATCTAATTGCAATTGAGTTAGGGAGGAAAAACATTTGGAGTCTGGGAATGTTAAAAAGAATATTAACGGGCTGCACTGAGTCCAGGTGCGAAAGGGTCAAAGGTCAAGTGGCCTTGCTTTTATCTGACAAATACTTTGGTAACACCTGGACGAAAGGCAAGAGTTTAAACGCATGAGTGAATGGGCATGACACTGCAGTCTCTTCCAGCTGCTCGAATCCAGCATAAATTGGACTCCATTAGAATTAACAGACTTTACTAGATCTTAATTTACATATAAAGGCAAGAAGACATCTGTCATAAGATGTCCTGGAGAAAACATTTCTAAACTGTTTCTAACAATGCCTAAAATACAGACTTATTGTTAGGTATTTAGACATGAACCTGTAAAGAAATAATTTATCTAAAATAAACTGAATTTAAATAAACTGTACTTCTAGTACTTTTCACACATAGAATAAAATAAATAAAACAGATTTAATTTTCAATATAATAATAAGATATGTTTTTTTGAGCACAGAATCAGCATATTATAATTATTTAGGATCATGTGACACTGAAGACTGCAGTATAATGCTAAACATTCAGCTTTGCCATCATAGGAATAAATTAAATCGTAAAATAGATTGAAATAGAGTATGACAACATTAATGTTTTAACTATATTTTTATCAAGTAAATTCACCCTTGTTGAGCACAAAATACTTCTTTCAGAAATGTAAAAAAATAAAAATAATATTAGTGTAGCTCTAAAGTAGTCCCACAAATACAAAAATGCATATCATTAAAAATGCATTTTTGCATCACAATTTTCTACAGACCCCCTAGAAACTTTTTGTGGCTCCCCTGGAGGTCCTGGTCCTAGTTTTAAAACTCCTGTGATGTACCAAATTCTCTTTCCAGTTCAGATGTTCTTGTTTTAGACAAAACACATCAATCTATTAAATTAAAGATTAGTTAAGTTAGGCTCACATGCAAGCATTTAAAACAATTTAAACTATTTCAAGGTTAAACAGAGGGAAATCGAGGACTGGACATAGTCTGCAATATAAGACCCTTTCTGCAAAAAAATAATACCACAAAAATAGCACCACAACATGACAGCTGCATTTTTTCCCTTTCACCGTAGGATAAAATATGCAAAACATAAGCTTACAAACTCATGTTTAATTGTATCATGTCATGGATGCAGGCTGGGGCATTGTTGCTTGAAGTATAAATTGGGTAATTCAATTAAAGTGCCCAGCGTAGACACATGATAACGGATGGAGGACGACCCTAACCCGAACCTGAACCTCACGTCACCTCCATATCACTCTGCGTTCCTGACAAATGGAGGCTGGTTAATAACTGAAACACATGGCTGCTGCCGTAGGTCAATAACGTCCTTTCCTTCATCGGCATGACTGAATTAACCGCCTCACCCTGTAGTCCAGCCATCTTTCTTCACGTGTAAATAGAGCTAGCATTCAGCTGCTGATTAGCTATAAAAACCCTTCTTATCTTTGAAAAAAAAAACAGCTGGAGCTAATTACGGTTTTGCTCTGTTTGTACTGTTGAGGGTTACGCAGTCGAAAGCAAAGAGGCTAACATGTTCTGTTTGTAGTGTCCATCAAAGATTTAGATGACGTGACAGTTTGACAACAACAGAGAATGACTTGAAGTAAAGGAGTGCGAACCAACACTTGAAGGTCAGGAGAGTTTCATGAGGAGGAGCCTCCTACGAACTTCAAAGTTAAAAAAGCAGTTACATGATTAATTTTCTTCAAACGTGTACTAAACAAAAAGGAATTGCTGAGAAAACTTCATCACAATCTGATTTTTTTACATTTTAGGCTCTCTGAAAGCACTGTTTTTTTTTTTTGTCAATTTGAATTTGTTTGCTCACAAAATGCAAAATCCTTACTTCAACCAATAAACTCACCAAAGCAGCTACAGATTACTTAATTCAAGAAATGTTCAATTAGTAACACAATAAATCGTTCTATACAGCTGTACAGGAATCTTAATATGATATCATTGTTTTGTGAAGGTGCAAACATCTATATCTGGGATATAATTTTAGAGGTTGAACATAGAACTCAACACTTGACACACAAACCTCAAGAACAATGAAAATAAACAAATGTAAAAAGATGAGTATTTAAATCACAACACAACAAATACCCAACAATAAAGAAAAACAAAAGCTGTTGTTGCATCCTGGGAACTCACAAACCCTTAAAATGTTAGGAATGCTGTTGAAATTGTAATTATTTGCCCAGAAACTGGGCAAACATGGGATATGGTGCAACATTTAGGGAATTATTTTGGACTAATGCGTTCTTTGTGTATGTGTGTAGCTTTTAGTTATGCACATTTCAGCATTTATTTGAGATTTTAAAGAGATTTTATTTATTTTCTGTACACTGGAAAATATGTAGTTTATTTCAGTGTGTAATTTAGAAGTCAACACAAGAGTTACGGTACATAAACACTGATTAAATCCGCTAAGCATCTGTGTAATGAGAAATAACCACCCTTGATAATTTGTACTTCCCCCTTAATTTCCTTTCCGTTATTTTTGTAAAAACTGAGAAGAAATGGGGCATAGACCAAAACACATCCCCCACCCCAAATGGCTTGTCTAGCCTTTTAATATTGTGAAAATATTTACAAGGTTAAGTGAAACCAATTGAAAACCACCTACGTTAAAAAGGCTTTCTTCAAGCCCAAACTTGGGATTAGGGTTAAATGCTGTTTAAATTCCATATCAAAAGAATTACAACCCTTTACAATAGCACATAAAAGACTTCCCTCCAAAAGGTGTGCAAACATGCCTTTTGCATGCTAATATCGCATAGAGAAAAATATGCTATATATCCACAATTTATTTATCCGTGGATATTTAATAGAATCTTTTGTGGAGATGTGCACGGCAGGAGGTGTTCATTCTGAGACTGTTTAAAAAACGCTGTAATCCGCTGCAAACTAAAGGTGGCAGTGCCATTGTGTGACTGACAAATTTGTTTACAGGCATGCACTAACCCAACAGATTAAAACACTATTGCCGGGAAGATAAGCACGCAGGCGTCTGACTGTCACAAACCTCCGCAACCCTGTCTTTAATGCAGGAGAAAAGAGTCAGATTGAACAATGGCTTTAAATCCATTCCACCCCTCCACAAGGCCTATTTGACATTGTTCTAGTGCTGCCCACACAATTTTCACATTTCAAAGTCAGTTTAATCAAGAGCTCAGGCAAAAGAGGACGGATCAGAGGGAAGAGAAGGTTTTTGCCATTCAAACGAACTCATGCAAATGATCACTCCAGTATGGAGTTTGTGTCAGGCTGGCTTTGGGTGAACCTTTATCAAATGAAGGATTTGATTTTGTTCTCTCTCTCACCTCTTTCTTCTGTTTGGCACAAAGCCCATTCAGTTAGAGGAGAGAAAAAAGCTCGCACTGGGGGGCATTCACTTTTAGACTTGCGCTACTGTCTTTAGGCAAAGCACTGACATTATAAACTATTAGTGGAGGATCAGAACAGCCAGTTAAGGACAAGACACTTCAGGCCTGAAGGTTAAAATTTAGTCTGGAGCCATTGGAAATACCAAGCTACATCATGGATGTAGCATTTTTTTTAACCAAAACTCGAGGTCAAATTAAGTCAGACATGTGCATTTTGTCCATCATTAGAAAGGCATCATCTGAGGCAATAAGTGCATCGCAATAAGTTTATTTAATCAACTTACAGGTTTTAAATGTTATTGTAGCTATGTGGTCACTCAGTTTTTGTCATATGGCCAAAATCTCATGTCAAAAAAAATAAAGTGCTATGCACAGGCTATTTGCAACAAATTCTAGGCTAAGACATTCTTTTCTGCTCTTCAAATGCATACATCATTAGCCTTTATATAAAGTGTTTATTGAGTAAAGAAAATGCAGTACATATTCAAACAACCTCTAATTTTTTCTTCTTTTAAAAAAAATAATACTAATAGTTAAAAAAATATTAAGAACATCTCTGCCCAACAGCAATGTTACGCATTCCGAGCACAACTTCAAAGCACACATACTGCCCAGTTAACCTCATGATAATGTCACCAGAGCAACCATGAGTTTTTTCCCCCCTTAATAACATCTAGAAGAAAGCTGACATACATGTCAGAAGTTCTTTTGTAGCAAATATTTGTACACATTTATTTTCCTCCATTTACCAGTTTTTAAGAAGTAAGACATCATTAAATAATTATGCTCATCTGTGAGATTTAGAACATTTATAAACAATCACGGCACTGAACATGCACAGGATATTTTCAAACATCAGATTTAAGAATCTACTGCACATGATTAATTTTTTTTCTTCGATTTTTAGATCTACACCATTTCAACCCAATTGAAATTCCACTCAAATCGATTACGATGTTTACATCAAAGCATGTCAGTCAACTTGAGCTATCAATCCAATTATGAATACATTATTTGTTTGCTTGTAAACGTAGCTATAGAGGTGGACAAGTCCCCCAATCAAATTAATGAAGTCACAGAAGTTCACAGAAGCCAATGAATTCCAGCATGTTGCTTCAGTTTAGAGTACAAAGGTAAGAATGTAAGTAGCTAAATATTTAATATTTGGCAATTGTATATTTTAGAAATGCTTTCCCATAGAATGTATAAAGTGTGTATAAAAAAATAAATAAAAAAAGTTTCAAATACATTATGTAATACTGTTACCATTTGTCCTGTCTGACGTGTATCTGTGCACTTCCTGTGAGGTCAATGTTACACTTCCTGTCGGTGAGGTCTTTCTGTGTGTCGGGTCAAGTGTTGTTTCACTTCTGGGTCCATTCTGTGTTTCCTCTCGTGCCCTTCCTGCACCTGTATTTTTCATCACGTTCATCGTTAGTCTCCTCAGGTGTTCATCATTCCCTTGTGTATTTAATCCTCTTGCATTTCCCTTGTATTTGTCAGCTGTTGACAGTGTCTTTGTGATCCCGGCTTGGTTAAGCTTAGTGTGTGGATGGCTTTCTGAGTTTATGTTTAGTTTAGTTTAGTTTAGTTCAGTTCAGTTTATGCACAGATGTGCTATTTGATTTTGTATTTAAAGTGTTTTGTTTTCGTTTATATTAAAGTGAGTTTTCAGTTTGAATCCTGCCTTGCCTCCATCTCCTCTTTCCTCATCGTACCCCGTTCGTGACAAATACATTAATTAAATAAAAAAAATAAATAAAATTTTACATACCTCTTTCACATACTTGTTTTTGCCCACTATTTAGTAGAGAAGAGTGCATATTCAGATGCAGCCAATGACACGGCCTGCACTCTTAGGCTCCATTCCATTTAAACTCTATAAGAACACATGCTACATGTACTCTGTAATCTTCTTAAAGAGAAAACGCAAGGAGCAAACCTTACAGCAGTTTATTCAAAACATCTGGTTCTTCCAGTAAAACTATTTACCTCATATCGGCAAGGTAAAAAAAAAAAAAAAAAAAATTGCCAATTAAATGCCCATTAATTTTGCAAGCAAAGAATCCTGCCAGATGTTTTGCATTAAAGAGAAAAATAGCCACTCCCATTTGCTATTTTCATAATTGTCACTGGCATGATGGATCTATTCCATACACATAAGCACAATTAATTGGTGAGGACTTCGGCAATGTACCTGCATTTAAAGGGGCTAAACTGACAGTTGAGTATTGAGCACAGTTTGGGCTGCAGTAACTAAGTTCAAGAGTTTCTTACAGGACAGAAATATCATATGATTTATAAAAGGGATCCTCAGACTTGATTAATTCGATGCCACTATGCTGCCCGATGTCTGAAAATAAACTGAAGGCCTTTTGAAAATCGTTGCCCTATTTCTTCTTATTGATATATCTGTGGCACAATTGGAAAAATAGAATCTAGGTCTTACAAATTAAGAACTCCTTGCTAGGCCACATGGAAACCGAAAACACTCCAAAGACAACGGCTGACTCCTCAACCTAACATAATAAATGACTATCGGCCGCTATAACAATCTGCTCCCTGCTTGCTCTGACCTCGACACAATGGCCCAGGTTGCCCAGCTGTGGCCCTGCTGGAGTGCAGCAGCTGAAGTTAGTGTTGCTGTGCTCTCCACCCTGACCTGACTGGCTCTGGCTCTTCCTCAGGCCAGCACTTTTTAATTCCCATAAGAAGCAGAGAAGCGCTGAGAGGCTGGGGCAAGCAGGAGTAAGCATCTATTGCACGTGTCAGGGCTAGAGCCCATACACTCCCTCACTGACCTCAATTAAAGCAGACTAAAGACCAAAAACTAACTGCCCATTATATGCACAGGATACAAAATAGAAAGTGACTTATTAAATGGCATTATTAAAGGCCTATTTTAAAAATTCCAATGTTACTTGAAGAAAATATATCTAATGAAGTTTTTACTGGCATGAGGGCGGAACAACCTGCCACTCACATGAGATCACAGCAACTGAAAACCACAATGATCTAACGATCCAATCAATTCCCCATGGACAAAATAACATTTTCTCTTTTTCGAGAAGCTGTTTCACTTTGATGCATGTCAACTTTAATTATCAAAGGAGTGTGATGTTGTGCTGAAAATATTGATTGCACAAGGCTATTATTTTATAGAGAGGCTAAACAGATGCTGTATGCCTGACATTTTTCTAAAAATATTGATAACAATCAACAAAAATGTTGATTTCTCTTGATTTCCCTTGCCAAGCCACTGGGGACTTTCAATTATCTTTAAGCTTTAAAGATCACGACAGTCCTGCTTGCAAACAGGTAAAACTGGAATGACATTAAACATCTAAATCACTTCTTCACTGTTATTTTGGGAAACCCAGCAGACCAGGACACCAATTGAAACCTCATCAGCAGCCCTATCAACTCAGTTAAAGTGGTGGGTGGCCGGAGCAGATTTGTGAGGGTCATATGCCTAACTGCGACCTCCATAAGCAACCAACCCACCAGGCTTCTTTTAGCTAAGGCAATTAACCTTGCAGAGCGCAATAAGGAAGGACAGGCAGAGATACAGAAAAAAAAGAGTAACAAAGAGAAAACAGATAGTGTAATGTGTAAAAGCTGCAGTATGCTAAAGAAAGAGAGAGAGAGGGAAACTCCCAGAAAGAAAGGTAGAGGTGAGAAGCTTAACTCATAATGATAGGGGGAAGCGTGCCTGGGCTGAAGGGGCTCTCTTCTCTCAGCTCTGTCTCTTCTCAGGGGAAGCAAAGGTTGGGAGCACTCGTCTCGTGGAGGAGGTAAGATGAAGGGCCAGTGTCAGGCTGGCTTTTAATGGTCAGAACCGTGGTTAGTTCTTCTGACTATGTCCTGTCCCCTGTGGCTCAGAGTCCACTCCATGTAACTGGCCATAATTCACCTCGTTTGGCAGTTTGGGGTCTCGGAGGTGCAAGATAAAAAGTGCAGGGAGCAGTAATGGCACCAAGAACAGCTGAGGGCACATCTAGTGAGAGAAGAACAGAAAACCGCATTCTGACTGGAACCTTTAAACCAGTACCTACAAATCAAATATAAAAGTGTTTAATTGAATAATGGTGTAAAAACACATAAAGCACATTAAATGCTTTCTCACTGAATAATCCCCAAAATAAACGAATTACTTGTGTACTTAGATTTAAAAATATTGCACATTGATTACATTCGTTATATAACTATGGAACCTGTTCACACTGGAGTTGGCAGAGTACTTCTTTATTGTCAGATACTTTACTGCTGTAATTTCTTGAAAGCATTGTACACGTCAATGTGGCATCTTTCCTCTTTATTTCGTATTTACATTTCTACATTGCATACTTTTTATTTCTTTCATATATTTTATAAATATATAGTAAATTAAATGTATTATATTTATTCATTTTTATATTGTATTCAGTTGATGAATGTTCAGTCTTTCTGCTTGTTGCTAATACCAAATGTAGGTCATCTTAGACCTGCGAAGAAACACCCAAGAAAGATTTTCAGAAAACTTGACATTGTCTACTCTGAAAATAAATCAATGAAGATGGCAACAATACAAACTAAAATAACCTTATTAAAGTCCAGTACTGTATTTCTGCTTAAAAAGTATCAAGTTAAAGCTATCAGGTTCATGTTTTTAAACAGGCAAATCTTTATTTCTCAAGAAATCTAGTAGTTTATATTGATATTTTTACATTACGTCCTCTTTAACAGGGATGTATTTACAAATAATGGCCTGATGCGCACATGCAGTATATAATTGCAATATAGACACACATATGGTGTTCTGCTCTTATCTTCCAGCACTGATAAGTATAAAGTGATTGAAAAAACTAAATGCTTAAAGAGTTAGTTCACCCAAAAATTAAAATTCTGTCATCATTTACTCACCCTCATGTCATTCCAAGACTTTTGTTCAACTTTGAAACGATGATATTTTAATAAAATGTGACTTCGATTTCTGTCCATCCATTCACAGTCCACACAACTATCACTTTGACTCTTTAAAGATTTAATAGAGAGATCGCAAAATTAATCCAAATGAATAGAGCGATTTAGTCCAAGAGACATGATCACTTATTATGATGAATAGATTAAATTTAGGCTTTTATTCACATTTGGGTGTTTGATGAGACTGCGTTTTTTATTTTATTTTATTTTTTTTTACTTTTATTATGAGTGCATCCTTTTGATTCACTCAAAACTTTGAATGAGTTTTTTTTATTTTTATTTTTATTATGAGTAAATCTTTGGATGTTAATACCTGACTAACTGCTGTGATATGCTGATGGCATTGAGAGAGAGAAGATAAAAAGGATGTGATGAAACGAAGGTGAAGGGGTTTGACATTTTTTGTTAGCTTTAATTGGGGAACAGAAGACGTACTGCCATCAGGTGCTGGGAACCAGTTCTAGTCTGGGCATGTGAAATCTGGATCACTCACGAAAAAGACAGACCCTTCCTACCCCCTGTCCTAGGGCAAGTATGGACAAACCAGAATACTGCTGAGCTCTACTGCAAACTAATTAAAGGCTGCAAATCAAAATCCTGCTCTCCCCTAGAACCATCCTTTAAACCAGAGGTCCTCAACCCTGTCCTGCAAAGTTTATATCCAACCTGCTTCAGCACAACTGAATTTCACACCAGTATGATTTTCAAGTGATCCTGAAGAGCTTGATTAGCAGGTTCAGATGTTTTTTTATCAGGGATGGAATTAAATTGGCCAGGAAAATGGGACACCAGGAACAGAGCTGAGGAACTCTGCTTTAAATGGTTAAATGATTATCCATATCAGTCTACAAAAGTTATAAAAGAGTGCCACACCAACTGTTACATGTGGCTGCTAGACACACAAGATGAAGAAAATCTTCATTCTGAGAAATTCAAAACATAGGATATTGCTGGTGGCTACTCATTCCTAGGAAAGACGATCTTGAAACCAATGTATACATGAACTTGCAATTCCAAAAACTGGCTTTTCCAAAAACAATTTCACTTCTCAGTACTCACTATAACTTCTTGAAAATTATGTTGGAAATTGTGGCATTTTCTCTTGGGAATGTTTGTTTCAGTCTTCAGCCGGTTCATGGTTAATCTCCACTTGCTCTCCTGCGCATTCGCATATCAACGATTTTCTTTGGTATACACGGTTATCCTGCATGTACAGTTTTTCAGATGTAGAACTTGTTCAGCCAACACTGATTTTTTACTTCAGAGACTGACTGAGCACAATTAAATATGTTCAGTGAATATACATTTTTTACGAGACCTTACGCTATGAAATACTTAGTACATGAGGATAATTATATGGAAGTAATTTATAGAGCCAAAATGTAAATGTCAGTTTCCAAATTTTTTTTTATAATTTTTTTTTTTTATGGTACTGTATATCCCTTCATTATATGAAATAAAAATGATGAAACCAATGTCCTCCAAAACTTCATATAAGCTTATGTTTGTTAATGAATAGTTTTAATAAATGCCATTTTCTATTATTTGTTTCAATAACCATACCGACCCAAATATGTTGCGACTCGTGTTTTTACCTAACCCTCCAAAAAAGGTGGTCGGTACTCATTCCATTAAGCTGCACTTTTAGCTTCATGCAGCTAAAACAGAAGACATGTTAGCACTGTGGCGGTCTCAAGGGAGCGAGCGGTGAGGATAGTGTGGACTCTCTCAGATACCAATCACTGCACCCAGGGGCTTTGTCTTCACAGTAAAATCTCATTATCAGCCAGACGGGTACAATTTTTCACGCATATCTGCATATTGATTCCCACTACAGACGCCATTGACTAAAAGAGTATGACGACTGGGCTGCCAGGGTTGAATAAAATGAGTCCGGCTGATGATACGCCAGGGATAGGAAATCTGACAATAACAACCCTGAAAGTTTGATTTGACTGAAAGAGTGATCCACTTTGCCTAGAGTACAGTAATTTTGAGATTATGAGTTGCTCTATGATGGTTGTAGGACATATATGATGTGATGGGTAATTATGGCGTGTCGTGGGTCAGGCTTGTCAGCGGCAGCCAATGCAATCAGCTCAGTGCAGAAATAAATGGGTCAGGAGGAGAGTTGCTGATTAAAATCGCATAGAATAGTGTGGGGTTTCCTTGCTGATTTCCACTGCTGGCCTTACATCTGTTCGCCTACAAGGAGATACAGGAAAACGGAGATGGCAAGCAAACGTCTGTGGGGAAGAAACGCACACACGCTACATGCAAGAGCACGTCGATCCGCATTATCGCACACATCAACAGACCTGCTCCAATCCTGTTAAACAGACGAATATAAAATGTCTATGACACATATCAAAAGACCCTTTTTTGAATCTGTACGCATTTCTGCTTCACTATACTTACCGAAACATAACTAAGTGTGCTGAGCCACACGAGTCAATAAGCCTGTGTATGTGTGTGTTTGAGGCCATGTGTGTGATTGTTTTAACCTGTGCTGGATTGAATGGCAGGTGGGCTCAAAGGTCACAGTGTGCCTGCTGAGTGGGCAAGGAGAATGGAGCAGCTGCAGATGGGCCCACATGGCCCTTAACGGCCCCTGGCTGTCAGAGTAAGAAGCCATAGTGAGGGTCAGCTCTTCCAGCACATCGACATCTAGATAGAGTGGGGGGGGAAAGGAGGAATCATGTATAAAACATGTCTGGCATACTGTATTTGTCTATGCAAACAAAACTGTAATTCAGTTTTATGTATAAGCAGTGCTGGTGTGGTCACTGGCTGTTTTGAAGACATATGTAAGAGACTAAGAGGGAAGCCTTAGGTAAAGCAGTTTTTTTTTATCATTTGGCATTGACGAATGAGAAAAAAATAAAACAATTTCCATTACTATATAGAGAAGATTATATAGTATTTATATATATTATATTTATATATATATATAGTACAGTACTATATAGAGAAGTATATATAGTATATATATGAACATTGTCCAATAGAGAAGTGAACTGATATTGCAAAAGCTGTGTCAAGTTATCCATTGCACATAAATATAATTTCTTATCTCACTGTAAACTATAAACAAACAGGGATAATGGCTGTCAATAAAGTGATTATATTCCCCCCTTGTCCACAATCCAACACAAGACACTAAGAGTCACAGAAAAACAAGTCCCACTCTAGAGAAATGGTACCGGTGCCATTTAACAGATATGTGAAATCAATATACAGCTAGAAATGGCAGGAAAGAAACATCATAGTAAACCAGTTATTGACGTGCTGCAGTAATTTACACTTGCCATTACAAGATGGATTGAGGCGATATTTATTTAGCCAGAAAACTGGCAGTGGGGATATGGTACAGCAGCTGCCGCGGTTGCCAGATGCTTGAAATACACCCTCCGTCCATCAAAACCCCTCCCTTGATGATTTCCTCCTTGTTGCAACCTGACAACCTTAAAACAACTGTATAATTAGAGCGACATCTGCCGTGCTGCGTCTCTCTCTGGATCAATCAGGAAACTTTGGACGAAGTGAGACGACGCAAAATGACACACAGACACAATGAGAGTAACAACTGATCACAGCTCAGAAAATGAAGCTGCAGGTACAATAAAAAGAGAAGGCTGTGATTATTGTCTTGAAATAACCACAATGATATCTGTTTGTTGTCAGAAAATATACTTGTGAAAGAGTTTGTTGAAACGAATACACACTACTCCCATCTGCTCCTTTAAATATCGAAATGATCAACATCAGAACATCACAAGGCTGCAGCATGAAGTGAACTACCCTAAAAACTAACTCAACTCATCCTGAGAGGAATGAAAGGCCTGTTCAATATAATGAATTACAAAACTTTAAAACCATGCACTCACCTGCCATTAATATTACTTTCTATATGGTTTTCCTGTAACCTCAGTGACCCCAGAGTGCATCTCCAGAGATACTGACTCTTAATTAAACACTGAATGTAAAATGTCATGACAGATGACCCTCTCCAGACTGAATTTAAGATGAAAGGAAAGGTTGAAGCGGTAGTTTAAGGTCTGTAGCACACTTTATTTCAATATATCAAATAAATGGATTGCGATGAAGAGATTTCACTGAAAATAGAATGCATCAACACAACATTAGCTTATGCACAACATTAATTACAACAATCTCATAGCACAAATAGATATAGAAAAATGGGTGCCTTTTGAACAGAAAATAATTACATTGATTTAATGTACTGTAAATACTCACAATGAAATGCTATTTCACTGAACTGATATTGTTGGCGTTTAGTAAATTATTCAGGGTTTGTGCTGAAAAGTGTGCAAAAGTGAAGCAAATGTTAAGTGAAAGAGTTTTCCTATGCAATGAACAAATCTAGTTCATTTGACACTACAATTTGTGTGTATATGCATGTGTGTGAACTTAAAATGAAAAAAGGTTCTCTGTTATTGAGAACGAGTCTGTGCTTGTTCATTGTGATTAACACTACACCGCTACATCTCATCTAAGCAGAATTATCACCTCCACAGTCAGTCCATATCCGAGTTATACTCATGCTCCCCGCTGGTGGCACTATGATGAGAATTATATATATATATATATATATATATATATATATATATATATATATATATATATATATTTTTTTTTTTTTTTTAACTAATTTATGAAAGAATATGCAGAATGGATGTGGCCAAAAAATCTGCATGACTCTATAAGACTACAAATGAACACCAGTAAGCCATTCCAAGTCAACAGAACACACACAATACATTTGTGGTGTTTGGTGAAAAAGTGTTCAATTATACACTCTAGGATTCAATTTGTCATTATTTATATTGGTATGACTGGTGATGAAGTGATTGTGTACTTGTTTCCTTTTGTAAAATATGCAATAAAATGATTTTGTGAGCATTTGAGGACAATAGATGTTCTGTAAATTGCACACTCCCTCTGCTGGACAGAGATTAAAATCTACAAGCATAATCAGCACACTGACAGGAAAATGAACAGATACATAAATCACAAATTACTCAATTAATTCACATTTGATGGACATTTATTAATACACTACTGATCCACACGACCATATGAAAGAATTGTGTATCTGTGTACATTATATATCTATACACATATACACAATTCTTTCATATAGGCAAGGCAAGGCAAGTTTATTTGTATAGCACATTTCATACACAATGGTAATTCAAAGTGCTTTACATAAAGAAGAATGATAAAAATAAAACATTAAAAATGATTAAAAGAATAAAAAGATAATACGTGTAAAATAAAATTCAAACAGTTCGGACATAGCACAGTGCTCAATCTGCAAATGCATAGGTAAAAAGATGTGTTTTGAGTCTTGATTTGAATGTGGCTACTGTTGGAGCACAGCTGATCTCTTCTGGAAGCTGGTTCCAGCTGCGGCTGGCCTAACAGCTAAAAGCAGACTCTCCTTGCTTTGAGTGAACCCTGGATATTACTAAATGACTTGATCCTGATTTTCTTAGTGATCTGTTAGGTAGTATATAGTCATATTAGATAATGGGGTATAAATTGTGGGTGTAAAAAGTGCAAATATAGCCCAGAAGATGCTGGAGTGTCAACACTTTTGAAAGTTTTGATGCAAATCGAGATCAAATCCAGCTTTTGGCGAACTCGCTCTCCTCCCAATTAAATTTAAGAAAATATTTGAAAACTGGAAATAAAATGTCTAACATATGTTTAATACTAAAGTGTTTATCGTTTAACTGTATGTGTAGGGATACAGTTAATCCAAGTTATTATTGCATACTGGATAATGTATAACTACACTTCACATGATGTAAATAGTATCTAGGTGTTATTTGCACAAACAGTCACTGCTTAATTTTATTAAGGTTGCATTTGCGCGGTTTTCTAGTTGTATGCATTGTATTATCATTGCTTTTGTTGTTAGGCTTAGTAACTTTGTTATTTACTTATGTTTCAAAAGAATGGTTTAATTTAATGCTACATTGTTTGAGTAAAATGTACTTGAAACAGAGTATTGCAAAATAAACTTCAAATAAGCAAGATCTACCTGATAGATGCTTTAAACATATTACAGATTATACCTCAATACTCTTCAACAACATTAAAAAAGGATTCCTCACACAAGTCTTCCTCACATTTACATGATTATTCTCCAGATTATCATACTGTACAGATTAGAATGAGGTCTGCACGGCTACAAGCTGATCTCTTAGACTCATACCCTGAGGTGCCAGCAGAGGTCTAAAACACCCACATGTCTCAGCGAAACACCATGATCTATGTTAACCAAAAAAAATTTAATAATTAACAAGTAAGCAATAGATCGAAAGTGCACAAGAGAGAGGGAAAAAAAACACCCCGCAGTGAAGCACACGACTTAAATTAAAAGAGGGGTGGGGGCAGGCTTCAAGGTTAATTACATGAAGAACTTCCCTGTTTGAATTAAAATCATTCACTCCATGCAGCACTAACATAAGGGGCATTCAAACCCACACGGTGTTCGGGATAATTCTTACAGTGTAGCACATTTTAACTCTTGACCCCCTGATAAGAGCAGCACAGGGATTTGCTGAATGCTCCATCTACAGACAAGAGAAGATGACAAGTTTAGGGTGAATCGAAGTGCAAGTGCTCATAAAAGATCATTTGCTCGACTGTGAAGTTATATTTTTAATTGATTTTGAGACATATTACATTCTGTCTTTATATAGCAAGATGATAGCAATTTGTACAAAAAAAAAATCACACAAAGTTGTATTAACTTTAAGTAATAGTAATACTTCAGGAACGGCGTTTCTAATGCGAGGATGATACAGTGTTCCTTCAGCATTAGTAAAAGAGCAGCACTGGTAATCGGAGGCAAGGTAGGCTGGAATTAGATGGAACAGAATGCAGGAATAGATCGCTGGGGAGAGTTCAGCGAGGAGGCACCATGGGTTCACAAGCAGTATCACAGAACACCCTTTCCACTCATCCTCCTCATCTTCCTCCTCCCTTTCTTTCTCCCTCCGGCTGGGACTGCCACAGAAGAGCAGAGATGCCCAGAGAGACGGAGAGTGAGGGAGTGAGGGGGCGAAAGGCAAGACGAAACTTTGGTTTGATAAAGAGAAAGGGAGAGAGGTAGAGGAAAAACATTACACATCAGCAGAAAGGAGGAGGAGGAGAGGAAGGCACTCTTCAACTTTCCCTGCTGTTCCCAGCTGTGTTACAGCAGAGTGCTAGCCTTTGAAGAGCTGGTGGCAAAATACACACACATGCATATTTTTCCCTCCAGATAACCAACCAACTGTTCCCTCACTGGCCTTTCCCTGACTCCCCGCACCCCCACCCAGAAAAGATCACATCATTTTTTTTTGGCTTGTTTGGTTTTAAATAATAAATGATACCATGCCTTATCCTGCCTATCTACATATTATTAAATATGGAGAAAAAACAGAACGGCGCAGCACTTTCAAACACAGTATAATGTTGTGCTTTCAGTCGCCCACACATGCTGTCTGGTGCACGGCTAGGTCAGAAAACAGCATTTGTAATTGGAAACTAAACTCTTAACAATATCAAGCTGTGATTTAAAGAAAGGCCTACGGTGAAAGGGGTTTTACGCATTTTAATGTTTTTGTCGTCGATTTTCAGCTTGCAGCTGGACGCTATGTTTGTAAAAAAGTTTCTTAGATTTCTAAAAATCTTCTTTTTTCAAAAAAAAAAAAAAATGTCATAGGCTCATTGAATAAATATTTCTCTACATACATTACCTACAACTCCAAAAACATGGGAGTTGAAATGAACACTAATGGCAATACACTGACTTTTCATGGCCTAATGGTTAAAGAGTCCAACTGGTAAATCAAAGGTCACTGGTTTGATTCTCAATACCAGCAGAAAATAACTGAGGTGCCCTTGAGCAAGGCACTTAACCCTCAATTGCTCCATGAGTGCCACAGCAAAAGTGGCTGCCTGCTGCTCCAGGGGGTATGCCACAGTTTCCAGTCTGTGTTCACTACGCGCTACTCCTAATGTGTGTGAACTTGCTTCAATGGGTTAAATGCAGAGGACTGTGGCGAGCAGGGTGGGGTCGAGGGACCGTGAGAGCGGCACGAGAGTCGGTGGCATGATTGGTAATGAGCGTCACCTGTGAGCCACCGGTCTCGTACCTCATGGAGGAGTGGGGGCATAAAAGGAGGAGCAATGACAGTGAAGGACGAGAGAGGACCAGGCCTGGACTTTATGGTGTGTTTTGTGTGGCCGTATTTTGTATTTATGTTTTATTTTACTCATTAAAGTTTGTTAAATGTTCGCTGGCTCCCGCCTCCTTCCTCCCTGAAAAGTGAATATTGTTACATTGGTGCCGAAACCCGGGAGGTTGGAGGAACACGCTGTCAGATAGCCCTCGCTGCCGGGCGGGATCGCGGTGCTGCGGAGGTCGGGCAGTTCGAAGAAGATGGAAGGATCGTCAGGGGCTGCCCGCAGTGGTGGTGCTTGAGCGACCAAAGTTTGTGTGGGACAGAGGGCCCTGCCATGCTCCAGGGACGAGGTGGGAGGCTACCGTGAAGGAGCGGAAGTGTTGCCCTGTTCACCAAGAACGGGGAGCTGCAGGGAATAGGGAACTCTCTGCCGGGTGCCCTTGCCAAGAGTTGTCGTCGCCGGCTGCCAGGGGCCGGAGGACCATCAGCCTGTCCACCGAAAGGCATCCAGTGCCATCGCACGGCACCGCGAAGAAGAACCTTTCGGTTGGTCGAGGCCCGAGAACCAGCAGGTTAGGGAACTGGACCAAGATTTGTATTTTATTTTACATAGAAGGACGAGAGAGTACCAGGTCTGGACTTTATGTTGTGTTTTGTGTGGCCATTATGTTTATTTTGTATTTATGTTTTATTTTAATCATTAAAGTTTGTTAAATGTTCGCCGGTTCCCGCCTCCTTCCTCCCTGAGCATTGAACATTAATACAAGGACAAATTCCAAGTATGGATTATAATACTTGGCCTTCAAATTATTTAAACTTAAAAATCATTTTTAATAATTAATTTTATTATTATTGATAAATAAAGTTTTTGTACCGTTCCTTAAACAATACTATATCTATAGTGCATGTTTTCTAAACTAACACATCTTGACATTTGCATCACATAACCAGCTGTATATCTGACTTTTCTGACATAGTAAACTTACTTGTTCATCTAGTACACCATTCCACTTGCAATGCGGTGCACATGGATACGAGTCCTGTGAAACATGAGTAATCTTCGATTAAAATATTTAATAGTTTAATTACTAATAGTAATGTGTAATAAGAGCTCAAAACTTGTACAAGCCAGCAATGGTTGCTACTGTAAATGTATTTTACAGCCCTTTATTTTTGTTTAAGTTTATTGCAGGTAGTATGTTATTCTCAAATGCCATACAGTAGTGACCTTTTAGTGGCACTCAAGAGACATTGGAACTGTCATGATGCATAACAACCAGCGTAATAAAATTCATGTTAATCTGTTTTGAACAAAATGTAACACTTTTAGCACAACTAGAAATTTCAAGTTGAATCTGAAATGACGCGAAACGTGCAGATACAATATAATTACGCAGAAACGTTAAGACGGGATCATTTTACAGTGAACTTGGGTTGAATTTTTTTGTTTCAAACAGGTAAAAAGTTATCCAGATCTCGAACTCCATCGCTTCATGCAAAATAGTGACTGAACGAAGAATGGAGAGATAGAATAACAGAACGAGAGAGAGAGAGAAAGAGGTGTCAATTGCTAGCCGTCAACTCATCTGATGTCCTCCCTGCACATCCAGAAGCACTCACGTGTGAAAAGCCGCCGTAACTTTCACCGGGGACATTTTTGACGAGCGGTGAGGAAAGAGTTTGACAGATCCGGGCGACGTCAGGCCGTCTCTGGGCCATTTGGCATGCGGTGGGCGTCTGGCATGCTGAAGACTGCCTGTCAAACGCCTATGACTCCATAGAGTGGTGCGGGGACCCTACGGAGCGGCAGATGGGCCATTAAGGTAGTATTAATGTAGATGCCATGACTTTTCCCGCGCTGACTGGGACATGCTCTTTAGAACTGCGAGCAGCTGCTGCCATTTACTCCGACAGCTCCCCGCTAACTTTGAGCCAACTGGCAGAGCTGGAGTTTTTGTACCCAAGTAAAGCTAGTTAGAAAACGCTTTCAGAGTTACGCTTCTGAACATAAATGTGCTGTCAATAAGATGTAAGGATACAATATTGTCTTCTCACATACATTAATGCTTCAATAGTTAGGCTAGCTTGTCTGAAATATCGTATGGATTAGCATACACCTGCAATAGCTAGTTAAGAAATAGGAGAGTATACACACTAACAATTATCGTTCTAATCACATGCAGCTAGTTAAGAAATAGGAGAGTACACACACTAACAATTATCGTTCTAATCACATGCAGCAAATATTGAGCTGTAATGTAATGTTTTCATATTCATTTAGCCTCTAAGCACTAATATCATGCTTTAATTGGGAGAAAATTGGCTGTTGCTGAAAAATACAGAATAATCAGGAAAAACAAGCATAGATAAGCACTCCAATAAGACACATTCTACTCCTCTAAATGAACTGAAATGGGATATTTTCAGACCATTAACAAAATCACATAGACAAAATCCTATTAGCACAATTATTTCTTTCCTCGTTGCAATTTGCAAAAGCAGAGACGTCTAAGCAGCACACTTTCATGGCTAGTTAGCACAGGAACCCATTCCAGATAAAGGAGAATATCAACCATTAGACACTTAAAAGAAATATATCCTCATCAAATATCATAAACAAATATCAAAGCACCTTCTATTTTTATGAAAGAAAGTAAATGTGGTCCAGAGAGGTGGCCATATTCAGATTTTGTTTGGTGATTTGTATTTGGGTCACAATATAACTGAGCATCAGGAGAGTTAGCGAAACATGCTAATTCTGCTGCTAACACTTTGACAGAGTTTCATGTGTGCATCTCATTCCCTCTCAGCCAAATGACTTGCAACTTTATTGCTGAAAATGCAGTGGAACTAATCCAGCTAATCGGCACAGCATCTGCTGTCTTTCTCTAGCTTAGCCTCCCAGGTTTCTTTCTTTCTCTCTATCTCTCTCTCTCTCTCTCTCTCTCTCTCTCTGAGTTCAAACAGCACAGTTTGATGTAAAAGTTAAATGGATTTATGGCAAAGGTGGATGTTCACATAGTTATTTGTGGAAAGCTGTGACGATATTGTGATATTGCTGCTGACAATTTCATGTTTCTTGATATAAAATTTCAGTAGTTATTTGACTTATGAGTTGAATATTATTGATAGATTTTAATACTTTAGTAGATTTTTTTTTATAATTATTTTTTTTTTTATCAAGTATTTCTCATCATTCAAGTAAACAGTTTTTGTTTTTCCTATGTATTGTTGTTTTATTATTATTACACCTTAAAGACAGCAGAAGTCCCTATTTGCACCAATACTGTTTACATATATAAATATATATTAATTCTAGTACAGAATTCTGGTATAAATACACCGATACTTTTGACATCCTTATTGGCCATCATGTTGTACGTGGAGACCCATGCAAATGAAGAGTTAACTAAACAGGCCTTGTGATTGAAGGGTGGTCACGATGGGACTCTGTAAGGACACCATGACAGACTGTCTTTGACTCATACACACTGCTACTCAATCAAGACCTCATATCCTGTTTGTGATCACTGAAACACCAGAATGCTACTCGTTCTGCCGTCCCTAAAGACAAATCTGATTGAGATCCCCTTGACGTGAGCCGTGAGGACACTCAAAGACAACAAGACATCATCAATGGAAATTATTCTAGAAAATATATGGGGGAAAATGCTTCTGATGAGGAATATTGATAGAAATAAGTGTGCATCCAGCAGCACAAATCAATAAACTCCGGATATAAGAAAGATTTCTAGCAAATCACTTCTGCATATTCAACATGACAATGAAAAGGTTTACAAAGAAAGGTTTTATTCCACAATTGAAGAGTGGAATAAAAACAGTTTGAACTGGGGCAAAAAGCATCCAAAGGGATCTCCAACCTTCAAAAAAGGGGATCCCAGTGTGTTTTTTTACAAGGTGAGCATGACTGCTTTGCCATGCAAATACATTCAAAGTCACCCTAATACCGTACAGTTATTGTAGAGCAAATGAGCAAAGGCTTTACATTTGAGAGAACAGCACCTCCAATCGCATGATGCAATATCCGCGTGTGGGTGTGTTACAAATAGGTTATTTTGGCTTTTCTATATTTATTTATATACATTTTGCTACACAGCTGGAAGAATAGCGGCATTAGCTCGGCACTAGAAGCGGTCCGTTATTTGCTAACAAGATGATTAACATAAAAAGGGAATGGTAAATGTTATTTTCCAGCACCGCATGACAACAGAGATCCTGTAATCATATTATTATTTGTATTTATGCTGTGATTAACCAGACATAATGCTCGTACAGGCTGCGTGTCTTACAATGCCTCGGTTTTGCCACACTTCAAAAATGTTTCATGCACAGGAACAACATCGTTTAGGGAAATAAAGTATCGCTGTGGGATGCAATCAGGAGAGGATAGCGGCTTAAAGAGTGGAACGGCATGGAGAAAAATACATGAACATACAAGTCGATGAGCGATGCACACACTTCTCACACAGGAGGAAAAAGTGTTGCTCCCTCTGCATGCATCCACACATATATTTATACACACACACACACACACACACACACACACACACATTGAGCTGTATAAATGTGACTCGGAGCGTTTTGCTAATAACATGTAGAAACTAGAATCTTCTCAGCCGAACTGATGAAGAAAAAAAAGTCTCCTTCCTCAGAGGCCAGGCTAGACACGCACATACAAATCATTATCACACAAGAGACAAAGACTGAAAGAAGAGCTGCAACACAAGTACACATTACAGACTACATACAGTAAACTCCAAACAGTTATCAGTGTCATATGAGCAACAAACCGCACACACCGCTGTGTGATTGGCTTCCCGCTTAGATAAAAAAAACCTCATAGACAAAAAAAAAATTCCGTCATCCAAGCATGACATGTCGGAGACAATTCCGACTTAATGAGCATTTTGGCAGCTTCTGTCGAATGCAGACAGTGATTAACCAAACACTTCTGAGTACAAGGCACAGTGGTGCTCAAAGAAAACAGTGATGATCTCCACTTAATCGCCGCCAAGCCCAGAGCATCTGCCCGGCCAGCGCCGCACGCCTGCTCCGATAGGCTGTCATATCTCCCCAGAGTCTGACGGCCATATGCTCGGGCTCCGCCGCTCACGCCCGAGGAAGTTCGCTTTCTGACAAAGCGTCGGTGTAAATATGACATTCAAACAAGTGTGCCTATTCAGCCAGAACCAAGTAAGCCAGTGAGAGACAGGAGAGATGCAGGGAGAGTGTGCATACGTGCTATGGGTTTATGTGGGACTCTGACTGCTTGTAGAGTGAATGATTTCCCTACATTTTGGAACAATTTTCACAATAATGTTTTTGGCTTTTTTGTGATTTTATAATAGGGAGATGCAGAAGCAGGGGAAACAGGAATGGGATCAGGATTTGGAAATCATACAAGACAGGCACGAATTCATGTTGTCCTCATGAGCACAATTGCGCAGAGTGTTGAGCATATGTACTATTCACCAGACCATGTTTCTGACATTTTTTCTTGTTGGAAAATGCAGAAGGTGTGTGTGTTTCCAGCTCTCTCATTCTTAGTAAACATACAGAAGCATTCATTCACAAGTGTTAAGGAAGCTACTTAAACTTCCAATACTAGGCCTAGTTCTTTAAAAAAAAAACAATTGTAGTTTGCATGATGTAAAGTAGTTCAACAAATTCACAATCAAACTACTCAGCTACTCTAACAGCTAAAGACAATTAAGATATTTAAGAGCAAATGATAAATCCGGAGCAATTTGGATCAATCAATCAAACAAGGATAATTCAAGTATTTATTTATTTATTCAGAAATGTATTCATTTTTTAATAGCTATGTTTTCATAATATGTGTTATGTATTATAATTTTTTATAGAACAAAAACAAATAATATTTATATTTTTTGCATTCAAAATGAGGATCTCTCAGTTTGGGTGACAGTATTAAATTTACAAAGATCCATTTACAATCAATGCACTAATTAATAAAGATACAAAAAAAAACTGACTCGACTATAAACTAGAAGATATCTCACATGGATTAATAAATAATTTTTAAAACCATGAACTTTCTCAACTTTTTGATTGTGCCATCATTACACCCAGCTGCAAAGCTACAGTATATGCTACAATGTTAACATAATTGCACAATTTTTAAAGCAGCTGAGTTATAACCCTGAAGAATTTTAATAACATAAATATATTGCGTTACTCTGCTAATATACAAACACACACTGACATCCATACTTAATGTCCCACTTTTGCATATCCTTCTGCACCTACACGTTCTCTATAACAAAGCCTCTCTACATAAACGTCCCTATCAAATACCGTCTGGTGGCCAAACGTGAGAAGTGGCCTTTTGTCGCACCCTTTACTTATTCAGCTCCACATCAGACTGCAGAGAATAGTTCTAGAGAGCCATTGTTCTGGCCACTAGATTAACTTTCATGTTCATTCACAAACCAATGTGACTCTTGAGTATGACATCAAAATAATGTCGATCAATCTATTTAATAGTAAGACTTATAATGGGCTACTGTTGTAGCT
The DNA here is from genome assembly GCA_037043235.1 of Rhodeus uyekii. Taxonomy (NCBI): domain Eukaryota; kingdom Metazoa; phylum Chordata; class Actinopteri; order Cypriniformes; family Acheilognathidae; genus Rhodeus; species Rhodeus uyekii. The sequence continues at coordinate 74,907 of JAWRVZ010000192.1, read as the reverse complement.
GAAACACTAGCGGCGACGTCAAACAATGGGCAAACAGGTGTGAGAGGAAACTGAAGCGCAGGGTTACACCTTATCAGGCTTTAGATAAAGAGGATACAGTTATAGAAGATAGAATTACTACAGTCTCACTGACCAGTTACTGTAGTACAGAAAGCCAGTACTCTGGTCTGGACTAACAAGCATTCTCACAACAAGGAACAGTATCATGTATTAAGCCTGAGGGACAGCCTAAGGCAATTGAGTGAAGACCAAAGAAACAAAGAGTGCAGTGGAAAGGAGTTTGATGCTTGTCAGAGTCAGAGCAGGACGAAAGGCCTTGGGTAATGCTAGATTGACAAGAGAGGGGTGAGCTAGGATCAACAAGACACCCAAACCCACCCAAACACACTCACAGTCACACACATATCTGGGCAAACGGCCAGATGTGTGAGAGTGTGTGACAGGATGGTGTACGGGGGAGTGAGGGTGTAAGGAAATCCATACAAACGCACTCTGTGGATCAAGCAGGGAAGCTTGTCAGCGTCAGTGAAGATGAAAGAAGCCCACAGTTAAAATGTAGACACACACATGCAGACAGATGCAAGAGTCCATTCCCAGGCTGCAGTCAGGTGTTTTTGACTGGAGCGTTTTTCCAGGTGGTCATAAAGAGAAAGATTCAAAACAAAGAGAAACAGAGAGGATAATTCCCTAAACTTAAAACTGTAATTCTATTCAGTGCAAACATGACTCCTTCATTATTAAATCCAATCACAGATTGTGAGTTTTTTACAAAACTTTGAAATTTGAACTCAGTTTTGTTCAAAAGAGATGCCTGAGTGCATCTCTTTTGATTATGGGAGAAGTCAGTCAAATGATGATGCTTGAAATCAATGTGTGGCAACCACGGCAGTTCTGAGACCCGGAGCAAGGCCGGTGGCATGATTGATAATGAGCCCTCCATCCATAAGGGGCTGCCGTTTTACTTTAGTTTTGTTCCTTTATTTTGTCATTAAAGTTGTGTTAATCGGTCCCTGGTTCTTACCTACTCCTTTCCCTGGGCCTTTAACTTTGTTAGAAAATGAATTTGAATTTAATCAAGAAACAAGATGCAGAATTCCTATTTAAATTTAAAATGTAAACAAAATTAAAATGAACACACATATAAAGTTTAATAACTTTTCTAGCCAGAGAGTCTATGAAGACAAAATCAAGTATTGAGGGAGACAATTTAGCCACTTCTAATTATTGGGGGTGGGACTTGTCCCCTCAATGCCTATGGTGGTTAAAGCCCTAATTCTTAATGAATACCCTTTGGAAAGAGAAGAAGTAATATTCCAAGTTGAACAAGGTTTCTGTCTTTTCAGGCATCACCCTTATGTTCACAAACAAAACATTATAATCTATACTTTCAAAGACACTGAGCTGAGAGAGAACAACTCTGTGATATTGAAAATCACACTATTGAGGTTCTCAAGATCTCTTTATCATGTGTGCAAGAGTCATATGGGTATCATACATGTCTACGGTTCAAGTGCATCCCACATATTGGAAAAACAGTAAATGAAATGAAAAAATGGACTGCCTGGTAAATTGTTGCTCAGAGGGTAGCAGGACAGACACAGAGGAGCAAATCAGTGCTATTCTCTCTCTATCTCTCTCTCTCTGTGTGTGTGTGTGTGTGTTTGTGCGTAATATGCAGTTCAGAAGTACAGAGTAGTCAAGAGGTCCTTACATACAGTAGAGTCATTTTGGCGGCAACGTCTGTACACGTTAAGAGGCACTTTTAAATGGCCACTTCAGCCAGGTGTGTGTGAGCATAAAGGGTAGCCAATAAAATGAGTGGGTAATACTGAGCTCAAGCAAGTGGAACACTCCACAGGAGGGTATCCTCAACTTATCCAACACTTCATTTTTGTTTTGTTTTTTTGCCATTTGACAGCCAGGGCCATTTGAAGTAACAATATCCACACAAACACACACACAGTCTCTGAGATTAACCCATCACTCTAACTGTCCCCAATAATTTCAACATTGAAAAATGAATAATGAAAGTGTTTTTTTTTTTTTAAAGCTGCATTATGTAACTCTGGCCTCTCGGTCACCATCTATGGTTGAAATATAGAATAGAATAGTTTTTTAATAATGGTAGAATAACTTCTCTACCACTTCTTCGTACCGACCTCATATCTCACAGAGGTGCTACGTAAGCATGAAAGGATGAGCGATGAGGATTTTTTATTTTTATTTTTTATTTTTTTTATTAAAATTTGTTTTGGCCTGTTTTTGTTTTGCCTGTTGGTATTTGACTCAAATATTATATTTTACAGATGCATTTAGTTTCTGTTTTTTTTTTTTTTTGCTGACTCCTTTTCGCCTCTTAACCTTTATTCATTTTCCCCATTGAAAAATCTTGATACATCCTGAAAAACAGAGTCAATATTTCAATAAATATAAACTAAATGTGATTAGTCGACTAATTTCTTAAATGAATGACTACTAGTCAATTAGAACAATCGTTAGTCAGGGGCAGCCTTACTAAAGTTATTCAATAAAGAGCAAAGAGCGATTTTGTATTTTGATTAACATCAATGACACAGACAGCAGCAGCTTTTTGCATTATGCTTTAAGACCAAATGCATGGATCAAATATAATGACATGCATCTGTTTTCTTTCCCAACTGTTTCACTTAAGACATATCTGACTGTCTCTATGCAAATACTCACCAAAACAGACCTTTTGACATATTTTTGTGTTTATTCGTCTATATAAAATAAAGCATGTCCCCCTGCATTTTATGACAGTCACATTACATAATTTCACTAATTTGGATGTTAAGCTTAGGTTTTTAAGGAGGATGAAAAGCACACTGCTTTAAAGGAAAGGAACAGTGTAGGGAGGCCAAACAGTCAGAGTGAAAAAAAAGGAAATGACGTCCTGATCCAAAAAGTTAATGCTCATACAAACAGGGTGTTTATTAGGAAGTGCCACAAATAATTACAACGCTGAACAAAAATAAATAAAAACTGTACAAAAAGGAAACAAAACAGCAACGATGTGCTAGTTTGGCTACACCCAATGGCCCAAGACTTAACACTGCTGTGAGTCCAGCAACAGCCTACTAAATGAATCCAATCGAGCCTATTTATAGGGTGAAGCTCCACCTACAAAGCAATACCAATAGGAACAAACTAAAAAGTTGGTAAATCAAATTAAATAAACACTCAACACATCATAACTTAAACTCCCCAAAAGCTAATACAACAACCATTAACATAGCAAAATAATTTAACAACAAATTGAATAACAAAACAACTGTTCTTAAATTATCCCCCTCTCACATTCTGGGACCCAGCTTTGTACAAAATTTCAAAGTCAAATGGCTGGATGGATAAAAACCATCTGGTGATACGGGCATTTGTGTCCCTCATACGCCCCAACCAGGCCAATGCCCTGTGATCAGTCTCAAGTTTGAATTTGCGTCCGACCAGGTAATATCTTAAAGAGTCCAACGCCCATTTAATTGCCAGGCACTCTTTTTCCACAGTAGAATACCTGGATTCACGGGGAAGGAGCTTCCTGCTGATGTAGGCAATCGGCTGAAGCTGCCCTTGACCTTCCTGCAGTAGTACAGCCCCAATCCCATGCTCAGAAGCATCAGTCTGTACCGTAAAAGTCTTTTCAAAGTCTGGACTCTTTAAAACAGGCTCTGTGCACAAGGAGTCCTTTAAGTCCTGGAAAGCCCCCTCACAGTCCTGAGTCCAGTGAACTTTATTCGGCTTGTCTTTTTTAGTTAAATCTGTTAGGGTAAAGGCTCGTTCAGAAAAGTTGGGAATAAAGCGCCTGTACCACCCCACCAGTCCTAGAAAAGAACGGACCTGTTTCTTGGTTTTCGGCCGTTCTGCATTCCTGATGGCCTCCACTTTGCCCACCTGTGGACGTATGACTCCATGACCCAGCACATACCCTAGGTATTGTGTCTCAGTCTGCGCTAGGGCACATTTGTCTGGGCGGATGGTTAGACCAGCATTCTTAATTCTATATAGCACATCCTTCAAATGATCCAGATGCTCCTGCCATGTTTGACTATAGATGATAATATCATCCAGGTACGCAGCTGCAAACTTTTCAGTCCCACGGAGGATCAGATCCATCATCCTTTGGAAAGTAGCCGGCGCTCCATGAAGCCCAAAAGGAAGGACACTGAATTGGAAATGTCCAAAGGGAAATGTCCTTACTCTCTGGACTTAGTGGGACCTGCCAATATCCCTTGCAGAGATCAAGTGTGGTGAGATACTTTGCTCCCCCCAAACTTTCCACTAACTCATCCACCCTTGGCATGGGATACGGGTCAAATTTGCTCACACTATTGAGTTTGCGGAAATCCAGACAGAATCGAAGACTGCCATCCTTCTTAGGCACTAGGACAATGGGATTGCTCCATTCACTACATCAGGGGTCGGGAACCTTTTTGTCTGAGAGAGCCATATACCCTTTTTTTTTTAAATATGAAGCTGTGAAGAGCCATAGTCCGAAGCGATCGATCTGTCGACCGGGGGGGGGGGGGGGGGGGGGGGGGGGGGGGGGGGAGTTGGGGTGTGCGGCGCGATGTCTCTGTCCTCCGAACGCGGAAGTAACGCGGGTGCGGCGGCGCGATCTGCCTGTCCTCCGAACGCGGAAGTATCTGTCGACGGGCGGCGGCGTCAAAAGAGCCATATGCAGCCATCAAAAGAGCCATATATGGCTCGCGAGCCATAGGTTCCCGACCCCTGCACTACATGAAGGTTCAATCACACCCAGACTCTGCATGGTCTCCAACTCTTCCTTCATAACTGTCAATAGTCTCTCTGGGACCCGGTATACTGGCTGACGAATGGGTTTAGGATCTTTGAGTGAGATGTGATGATGGATTACGTCTGTTCGACCAGGTGTCTCCATAAATAGCTGGGCTGGGAGGCACTGTAAAAGTTCTTGCCTTCGTCCATTTTCCAGGTGATCAAGGCTCAACTGACTATTGCTCTGGAAACTAGGCAGGTACTGATCCTCTAATTCCTCCTCTCCCTGAATGGATCTCACTAACCAGGCTGTTGCAGTTCCAGATACCTCCTCAGAGGTAGGGTCTGATCGTGTGGAACGAGCATACCATTTCTTTAACATGTTAACATGGAAGATCTGCAAAGGTTGGGTCCTGGATGGGATCTCTATCTCATATGTCACAGGGCCCACTTTGCGCTTTATTTGATAGGGGCCCTGCCATTTTGCCAAAAGTTTATGCTCACTCGTTGGTAGCAACAACAACACTTTCTCACCTGGCTCAAACGTACGAGATCTTGCTGTTTGGTCGTACCATTCTTTCTGGCGTGCTTGAGACTGTAGGAGGTTTTCTCGTGCAAGGGCTGTTGTCTTTTGCAGATGCTCTCTCATCTTTAGCACATAGGAGAGAATGTTTTTCTTGCCTGGTTTAGCAGGGTCCTCCCAACTCTCCCTCAATACATCCAGAGGCCCTCTGACTTGATGAGCATACAGAAGTTCGAATGGCGAGAACCCTGTAGAAGCCCGAGGCACCTCTCTATATGCAAACAGGAGAAATGGAAGCCACTTGTCCCAGTCCTTGCCAGTGTCAGAAACATACTTCCTCAGCATGGTTTTCAAGGTCTGATTGAAGCGTTCAACCAGACCATCAGTCTGAGGGTGGTAAGGGGTGGTTCGCACTCTCTTTATGCCCAGCAATTGATAAACTTTATTTAGGGTGTGGCTCATGAAATTTGGCCCCTGATCTGTAAGCACTTCCCGAGGTATGCCAACTTGTGAAAAAAATCGTAGGAGTACAGTGGCTATTTGCTTAGCTGTGACCTCTCGAAGTGGGTATGCTTCCGGGTATCTAGTAGCGTAATCGCAAATAACCAAGATAAATCGGTTACCTCTCTGACTCCTCTCCACAGGGCCAATTATATCAACTCCTATTCGCTCAAATGGAGTGTCAACTACGGGAAGTGGTATAAGAGGTGCACAGACAGGAGTACGGCCAATAGTGAGCTGACATTCTGCGCATGACTTACAGAACTCTTTAACTTCACTGTACATCTTTGGCCAGTAAAATCTTTTAGATATTCGCATTAATGTCTTCATAAAACCTAAGTGACCTGCCCAGGGAATAGAATGCCCAAGTTCTAATACCTCCTTCCTGTATGCCAGTGGTACCATCAGCTGCAGTCCATCTTCCTTACTCTGTCTGTATAAAATACCATTTTGCAACACAAAAACCTCTCCAAGTAAAGAACCAATACCCTCATTCTTCTCAGCCTGCTTAAAACATTCATTTAAGGTTGAATCCTCACGCTGAAGCTGGGCTAGATTGCCAGGGACAATTATGTCGGTTTCAGGAAGTTCTGCGCTTTCCTCAGCTTGCTCTGAAGTCTCCAACAATCCCTCAATCCACTCTCTACGTTTCTGTAGTCTTTCCTGCTCTGTCAGCCTTGCCTCATCCAAGCTAATCTCAGAGCTGAAGGGCATGTCTTTCAGTATATCTGGGTTTGCTCCTTGGGGCTGTGGACACGGAGTAAGCTGCTTTGCTTGAGCTCTTGTGACAATGCCACACCATACTGTCTCTTGCACCAATTCAGCTAAAACAGGGAAGTCTGTTCCTAACAAGACAGGATAGGGCAGCTTAGTAGCAACACCAACTTTCATCAGATATAACTGATTACGGACCTCAATATAAACCTCAGCAGTAGGTAACGGAGTGCGATCACCATGCACACAACAAACAGTTACTGTGCCTCCTTCAATCCAGGCATCTCTGGGTATATGTTGGGCCTGTACCAGTGTATGGGAACAACCCGTGTCCACCAAAGCTAGAAGGGGTTTACCATTCAACTATACAGTGAGAACTGGCTCCCGATCGGACTGTGTTTTTAACTGTTCTGGGCGGGGAACATAACAAAGACCTGTTGTCTTAGGCTTTTTTAGAAGGCAGTTGGGGCTCGTATGTCCTGGCTCTACACAGTTAAAACATATAATACTCTCTCCCTTAACCATCGTTTTGCGCATTGTGGCTGATATTGGGGGATTATCATAAATGGGCTTAAAGATTTTAGGACAAGTTTGAGAGTTTGAAGCCACCCCCAACCCTTCAGACTTACCCTTTGAAGAGTGGAGGATGCCAGCATATCGAGTAGATCCTGGTCCCTTCCGTGCGGAAATGTAGGCCTCAACCAATGTTGCAGCCTCCGCAGCGGTGTTGGGATCTCTTTCTTTTACCCAAGTCCACACCTCAGGGTACAACACTCGCAGATACTGTTCCAGCACAAGGGTCTCCATAATATCCCTCTTATTACTTTCCTCATAGCGTACCCATTTTAAGAACAAGTCCTTCAGTCGGATATAAAGTTCTGTAGGGGTCTCATCGGTAGGGGTATTAATGGACCTGAATCTCAACCGATATGTTTCTGCATTGATTTCATATTTCTTTAGAATTGCAGCCTTCACTTGGTCATAGTCTCTGGTTTGCAAAGGGCTCATAGCTACAAAAGCACTTCGTGCCTTGCCCGTTAACAAGGGAATAAGTCGTACGGCCCAGTCTTCCTTTGGCCACTGATATACCTCTGCAAGTCTTTCAAAAGTAGTAAGATAGTGTTCAATATCATCACCGTCTTCCAGCTTGGCTATTCGAGGTTCATGGTCTATCACCCGCATCGCAGCTCTTTCTGAAGCTCCAAGTCTTGTCCGTTCCATGTCCAGTTGCATTTGGGTGACCTGGTGGCCGAGGACCTTGTAGTTTTGTTCTCGACGAGCAGCCTCTTTCTCTTGCCTTTCATCCCGGTCCTTTTGGTATTGCATAAATGACTGGAACATTTGTGCAAGCGCTGTAATGGCTGCCTCTCCCCCAGGGGCTGGGATTTCCATAGGCAACAATTGCTCTTCTGCAACACCTCCAACAGCACCCTGGTCCACCTCTGCATCTGTACCCTCCATAGGCTGACTCCTGGTTTTGGGTGGCATGTCAGCAGGGCAGTAACTTACACAGGCACGTCACTCACTGATGAGACCATCCCACTTCTGACACCAAATGTAGGGAGGCCAAACAGTCAGAGTGAAAAAAAAGGAAATGACGTCCTGATCCAAAAAGTTAATGCTCATACAAACAGGGTGTTTATTAGGAAGTGCCACAAATAATTACAACGCTGAACAAAAATAAATAAAAACTGTACACAAAGGAAACAAAACAGCAACGATGTGCTAGTTTGGCTACACCCAATGGCCCAAGACTTAACACTGCTGTGAGTCCAGCAACAGCCTACTAAATGAATCCAATCGAGCCTATTTATAGGGTGAAGCTCCACCTACAAAGCAATACCAATAGGAACAAACTAAAAAGTTGGTAAATCAAATTAAATAAACACTCAACACATCATAACTTAAACTCCCCAAAAGCTAATACAACAACCATTAACATAGCAAAAGAATTTAACAACAAATTGAATAACAAAACAACTGTTCTTAAATTATCCCCCTCTCACATTACACCCAAATGGTAGCTTCCACAGGAAGTGAGGTGGCGTTTGCTTTAAAAAGCCATTTTACCTTACTTATTGGTTTGATTGCATAAAGTATGAACTGGGAAGTTTAACTGGAACAATGTTTATGGAAAAATAAAAGGTAACTATCACATAAATTGTGTGTTCTAAACTTTTGTTCTTGAAAAATGGTGATTTAACAAAACAACAACTGTAACGAATTACAAAAATAAAACAAAGCATAGAGAACAAACTTAAACTAAACTAAATTATATAGTGCACAGGTTAACCTGTCACAAACAGCATGCGGCAAATTTATATTTTTTTCTTGATTATGACGTTTTCATAATAGTTGGAAGGCAAGAAAGGGCAAAGTGGCAAAGATAGGTATATTTATGTCATTGTTTTATCTTTGTTTAAAAAAAGAACAACGATTCACATTACATATAAACAACTTAATATAGAAATGAAATAAGCAGTTCTATTTTTTTCAGCTACAGTAGGTATATTTCAAGGTATATCAAGTCAGAAATTGAATGAAGAAATATAAAAATAAAACTACATAAACTTCACTGTACAGTGATGTGAAAAAGAGTTTACCTCCTTCCTGATTTCAGAAAAAGAACATCATATCAACAGAAGACTTCATTGTTCCATTTAAGTCTTCCAGGTCCTGAAGCAACAAGTCCACTTCTGAATGGCTGAAGAAAACCAAAATGAAGACTTTAGAGTGGCCTGAATTCTATTGAGATAGTGTGGCATGACCTTAAAAAGTTAGAAAATCATGCTCGAAATCTCTTCAATGTGGCTGAATTACAACAATTCTGCAAATATGATTGGGACAAAATTCAGACCAGCACTGTATTTGATGCTGCTTTGGCTGGCCTAACCAGTTATTAGGTTTACGGAGGCAAGCCCTTTTTCACACAGGACCATTTAGGTTTGTATTTAGTTTTCACTTAATACTAACAACCTTCATTTAAAAACTGCATTTTGCGTTTACTTGTATTATCTTTGACTAATATTTAAATTAGTTTGATGATCTGAAACATTTAATTGTGACAAACATGTAAATAAATAAGAAATTAGGAAGGGGGCAATGTCTTTTTCACACCACTGCATAAATTATACATTGATTCTAATGTATTCATCTTCTTCAGTCAAGAACAATAGCCCCTAAGTGGTTTTCTCTATGTCTCTCAAGTTGTTTTAAACCTGAATATGTTTCTTTCTTCTGTTAAAAATAAATGTTATTTTGAAGAATGTGGGTAATCAAATAAGCAAGCAAACGAAAATTGACCTACTATAAGTCAATAGGAACCAGCACAAGAAAAGAAGCATGTTTATGATTAGGCTGCTGTCATTTTATGTCCTGCACATAGATTACTTTCACTTTAGACATAAACCAATTGTGTATTTGAAAACCTTGTGTGTATTCGACAGTATTAGTGCAGTAAGACTCTAAAGATAACTTAGTCCTGTTTTAGTCTGAAGCCTCTTCCTCTAACACATGATGTGATTGTATATTACGTTGTATAGTTCTGGGACGGAGGTGCCACAACTGCAGCTGAGAGAATGCATAGCACAATGTTACAATATTTCTTCAAAAGCAGATTGTGGAAACATTTTAATCATCCACAATCAATAATCATGATATCACACACCTATACCAACAGCTGTTGAATTGTTTTTCAAGTCATATAGACACATGATCATTTGGCCAGTTAGCACAGCAATCTAGTAGGCAGTCATTGCTGTATTTTAACATTAATGCAAGAATGTTAAAATATTAATGCAAGAAAATAAATTATCACAATATCTACAATTTGATATTAATATTTTCTTCAAGATTTAAATTAAATAGCCCACCCTTGTGTCTAGGTGAATCTTACCAGCTACACCAAGGCCCATCAAGTAGAAGAAAGTCCTAAAAATGATCTCATCTGAGAATGCTGCATAGTAGCCTGGCGAGACCTACTTTTGTTCCCTTACAGATTTAATGTAAACATTCAAGGAAGAATGACACAAACCAAATAGCGCCTGCTAAATCTGACTAATTAGATACATGTAACATTTTTTTTAAATGATATTAAATACATTAAATTGATCAAAAGTGGTTCTGTTCCAAAAAAAGTATATGTTGAACCTTTTATACATCAAAAACATTTAGTATTTTTGAAGAAAGTGCAGACTTGGTAAGAATAATAGACTTCTTTCAAGAAGATTACAAACTTTCATAAACTCCAAACTTTTGAATGGAGGTGTATATAAAATATATTTAACAAATAACTGATTTTCAAAACAGTATTTTGTCATTGCACCGTTAACAAGCTTATGACACCAAGCTTATGGAGGCCAAAAAACAATGTCTGCATACCACCAAAGGCCTAAAGAGGAAAGTAATGCTAAAGTTGACAGACTAGTTATAAACATGATCACGTTTTGTTTTGCTTTTTGGGGGGGGGGGAATAGAGAGCTTAGTGTAACATTACAATAATGATTTATGAAATACTAATGAACACCATTTGCCCACGCAGCCACCGCCTAAAGCAGACCAGCACTAACTGTACGATATTGTTTATCCCTCATCCGCAGATACATTTCTTTCCTCACTCTGTTTATTTCATATCTCTGAAGTATTCCCAAAATGAGGCACCTGCGTGCACTGCCACCCGTCTGCTTGTTTTCTCCGTGTCTGGAAAATAACAAATCAGCGTCTTGCATTATTTCCGGCGTGGTGGGGAACGAAAGGTCCTTGCCCCGCGCGCTCTCCCCTGAGCGCATATTGATTGCAACAATGCCTCAGCTCCGACAATACAGCCGAGGGGTCAACACCATTTCCATTAGAAAGTTTGCGAGTTTCAATTCACTGCATTTTTTCCCCTCTCGCTGTCTTTTCCTTACGCTAACGCCCCCCTCCGACCCCTTCCCACCCACCCCCATCCGTCCTCGGCTGCTGATAAACACAGAGAATTTTCAATGTCTAAGGGTGTGTTGTGCAACTCAAACCGCTCACCCTTGGCTCTGTAAGTGGGTGTTGCACTGCCTATAGGAAGTAGGGTTCTCACACACCGCTAGAGAACGTTAACCTGCATAACTGGGTCAAAATGGCACCACAGGAGCGAATAACTACTTTTGTACTGTGTGCGCATGTGTAAGTGTGTGTTTGTGTATGTGTTAGAGTGCCTCGGGTCTTGTGAATCACATTTCCTGACACTTTAGGATGGCATTATATACTGTACAGCAAGAGGAAAAAACTTACCAGACAAAAACAACATCTGAGTGTCATCCACTTATTCTCAGGGCATGGATGTCTCACAGGAGGAAGTGAAACTCGGAAAGAGAACATTAAATAATCCAGTGTCTGCTTTGCTATGTTAAGTTACAGAAAACATAGAAGGTTTAGAAAGAGACAGACATATGACAGACTGACAGATAGATAGATAGATAGATAGATAGATAGATAGATAGATAGATAGATAGATAGATAGATAGATAGATAGATAGATAGATAGATACTCCACAGACTATATATATATAAGTAATAAAAAAAAAGAGTTGTATTTGTGCATACATTTTTGTGTCTGCTCTGCTGGCCATATAAGCCCATTTCCATCCTCCAGCCTTTATAAATTTTGATTAATACCAACTGAGTTTGGAGACCAGGGCCTGAGGTCCCTTCTGTACACCCCCAGAAATAATGAGCCTTCAAGAATAAAGAATATGCTTGGGAGGGATAAATGTACATATTTTGACGTTGCCATCCACCATATTCAAATGAAATGAGGAGGTGAGGTGCCTTTTGCTGATTAAATTTGTTCTAGACGACGGTACTCTACTCTCCATTCGAATTTAACTGTCAAGAGCTCTTTCCTGCATTCGGAGGTGCCACCAGCCCCTTTGCATATGTTTTCTATAAATAAAGACACTGAGGTACAGTTTGGCTGTCTCGACACTAGTCCAAAGCCTTCTGGGATTGTTAGAATCTCTGAGGCTCCAGCCAATCATGTTGGACTTGAGAGTGTCCATATAGAAACAGGCTAAGCCCAGTCCCTAGTTCAGAGCAAAGAGTATAATTTACTTAAGCTTGTCAGGGGAGAAAAATCTCAAAGCAAATGCGTAGTAATAAATTGTAACACATGCTGCATATGTTTGACCTGCGACCCCTGGCATTTGGAGGCAGATCTGAGCTCAGAAATTCCTGTGACAAGAAATTGCAAGCAAAAGAAAAAAAACTACAAGACAAAAATAGAAAGAAAGAGCAAATATAAAAGTGAGGAAGAGAAAAAGCAAAGCGAACAAGGATACCAAGAAAATTAGGTCTTAACAGTATCAATCAATTACAAACTGAGAAAACACATGTTTTACACACTCCGTGAATTGTGAAACTGTCACAGTGCATGACACAGCTTTATGCTGTAATATATAACATTACTTAAATGGTTAAATTGTTAAACAGTTGAACAGACAAAACAAAGAAATACACTACCCGGCCAAAAAAAAAAAAAAAGGATTTTGGATTTAAATATGCAAATGCTTAAGAGACTGGCATTGAATACAAGATCTTGACAAACATTTATGAACCTCTTGATGGAAATAACATGACAGCATGTATTTTTATCAAGAGCATCAACATTTGGTCAGGGTCTTGTATTGAGAATGCAAGAGTCCAGCGTACTATAAAGTCTACTCCAGCACATCCCAAAGACTCTCAGAGGTGCCAAATCATGTGTGAAAATGATTCTTCATTCTCCCTCCAAACCATTATTTCACAGTTTGAGCATGATTAATCTCAACATTTTCATCATGGAATATGTGTCAGGGTTTTGTCACTTTGGTCGTGTTTTCATTGACAGAGCTCTGACAATGCCCTATTGTCATGTCTTTGTGAGAGTGCGTGACTTGAGACACTCAAAGCTGTGCGCTCCCAGAAAGACACCACTCTCTTGTCTGTGAAGCGTCTTGTGTGCAGGACGTGATGTTTGATCCCTACACTTTTTTTCTCGTTCAGTTTTGGTTTTATGTCGGGATTTGGACATTCATGGCCCTTGTGTTTGTCCCTGTTGTGAGCCAGCACGGTTTCTTGTCCGCGTGTGTTATTGTGAAGCATGTTTGTGTTCACATTGGCTGAGTGCTTTCATGTTTTTTCTGTGTTGCTCATTCTGTGATTCACTGGTTGCGCGCTGTCTTGTCTTGTTTCGTGTGGACAAGCGGGGCTTATGCACATTCTGCGTGTTCGTGTCCTGTCATGTCATTTCCTTCTTCCCTTGTTTCCTTGTTGTTATTGTTTGATTTTCCCCACCTGTCCTCCCTCATTTACCTGACCTCGTGTTCACTATTTATTCCCCTCATGTTTGCTGCCCTGTGCTGCTTCGTTGTCTAAACGTACTCCATTTACTAGATGTCAAGTTGCTGTTAGTAGATGTCAAGTGAAGCCAATTCAAGTCGGTTAAGTTAGTCAAGTTTGTTTTGTTATGTTTTCCCTCTCAGGGTTGGTTTTGTTTGGATTCTATTTTACTTGTATGTTAAATAAAAAGCTTTCCTCCTGCGATTGGGTCCTCGCTTCATTCCTTCCCCAAACCCTGACAATATGAAGATCTGTGCAACCAATGAGAGACGAACGCGTGTGAATGCGTCACCGCCGGCACGTGCCAGTGACGTCATGAGAGAGCATAAAAGCGCGCCCGAAACCCGGAAGCGCCAGCTCTGAGTGTCTTCAGCGTGCTGTGTCTGTGTGAGAGTGATTTAGAAACGAATCTAGTTTAAAAATCAGGGAATTGTGTGTGTGAAAGTATGGCTGATGAGTAGACATTTAAACCTTGTGTTTTTCTCTGTCCGCGTTTTATAACGGACAGGGATACACATGTATTGTGCGTTGTCTGCCTGGGGGCGGAGCACGTGCAGTCAGCGCTTGAGAACGACTATGAACGACTATGAGAGGTTCTCATTGCGTACGCTCCGCTCCCGCCTGGCGGTCTGTAAGGAGGCCGCTCAGGCTAGTGTTCCCCGCGGTTCGGGACCTGCAGCAGCTGAGACTTTGCGGCGCTCTCAGTCATGGGGATCACAAATGGATCTCGCTGAGGGAGCTGGGATGGGTCCTCCCTTATCTCAGCCCTCGCGAGATGAGGCGGGTCCCAGTCACGAGCGTGCTGTGGGCACGGTTTTACAAGCAAAAGACGATCGTGCTGGGGCTCCGGCACTGACTTTATCCAGTTCTGATGAGATGGATTTAGCTAGTGTCGACCCGGTCGGGGAGGATTCGCCACCCTCCTCGCCGGCGTTTGAGGAGTTAGTTGAGGTTGTGGCTCGAGCGGTCTCGCGTCTGGGTATTGATCTGCCTGCGGAGACCAGGAGCACTCGTCCTAGAAAGAGTATATTGGACGAGCGCTACCTACCCTACCTACCTGCCTGATCATAATTTATGGTTTATGGCTAATTTCATCCCAAGTAGTTCTGAAATAGTTCACCCGCGCCGGGCTATGCCTTTCCTTCCTGATCTCCATGCTGAGGTATCAAGATCATGGAGAAGGCCAGCCTCCAAAAGAGTGCATACACCGCATAGTGCTATGTATACGACTCTCGTTGGGGCTCAGCCCCATGGTTATGGAGGGATGCAGAAAGTGGACGAGGCTCTTCCAGGATATCTTGTTCCCCAGTCTGCATCCTCTATCAAAGCTCCGGCGCTCCCCACCAAACCGATGCGCGTCACGTCGTCTTTGGTGGGGAAAGCTTACTCTGCTTCTAGCCAGGCTGTTGCGTGCCTTCATACTACGGCATTGCTGCAGGCCTATCAAGCAGAGTTGCTAGGGGACCTCAACGAGGTCGATGGTATCGGTCCGGAGGCAGTGGCAGAGCTGCGCCAGACCGTGGATTTGTCTCTTCGGACCACTAGGGAGACGGCCTACTCTGTCGGCCGCTCCATGGCAGCTCTGGTGGCCACGGAGAGACAGTTATGACTCAATATATCGGCCATGAAAGACAAGCATAAATTTGTGCTACTGGATGCCCCTCTGTCCCCTTCGGGCTTGGTCAGCGATGCCGTAAAAAGTGTCGTCGACAAGTTCCAGGAGGCTGCACGACAGCAGGCAGCGTTCAGTAAGGTCCTTCCCCGCCGCCCTCCAGGTGAGACCGCCGGTCAAGCGCGGTCTCAAAGCTCCTCGTACAGGGCCGCTCAAAAGGAGAGTGGAGCTACCTGACTTCCTCCGGTGAACCCTGGAAGGTCGGGCCGACTAGTTCAAGTTCAGCCGTCAGGCAAAAGGGGTGATTTGAGGGTTGTCCTTAACGCTAAGAAGGCTAAGACTAAGCAGTCCTGACGCTAAGCTGCAACAAGGTGATGTCTCCCGTGTGCAGTTTCAGAGGGAGCCCGCAACGGGAGAACCACCCCCTCTAAGGAGGGTCCTAGAGCATTACGCCCGAGTTTCCGGAAGCCCCGGCTCAGTGGTGAATATGTTCACAGTACCAGAGGCCAGAGGCTGGTTCCCTTAGTAGAGTTCCAGGTGCGTGGTCACGTCTACCGGATATCTCTCAGTGGGTCCTGCGCACGGTAACCTGAGGGTACGCCATCCAGTTCGGGGTTTCCAACCCGGTTTTTCGGGGGTCCTACAGTCTCTGGTAGGCCCCCAGCAGAATCTGGTTACGGAGCAAGTAGACGAACACTCTGCTGGCGTAGGGGCCATCGAGTATGTACCCATCGCGAACAGCAGGTCCAGGTTCTACAGCCGGTACTTCTTAGTTCAAAAGGAAGATGGAGGGTTGCGGCCCATTCTGGATTTTTGTCTCTTAAATCGCACAGTTATGCGTCTAAAATGCAAAATGCTGACGCTCAAGCAGATCGTAGTACAGATCAGGTCCTAGGACTGGTCCGGCACGGTCGACCTCAGAGACACATATTCTCACGTCTACATCCTTCAGATGAGGAAGTTCCTGAGGTTCGCCTTCGGGGGGAAGGCGTACCAGTATTGGGTGCTTCCTTTTGGTCTGGCGCTCTCGCCCCGCACGTTCACTAAGGTAGTGGACGCTGCTCTAGCTCCGCTGCATTTGCAAGGCATTCGTGTCCTAAACTATGTTGACGACTGGCTTATCCTGGCCCAGTCGCCGCAGTTAGCAGCACAACATCGAGATGCTGTGCCCGCATATGAAGGAGCTGGGGTTAAGGCTGAACACCAAGAAGAGTTTCTCCCACGCAGAGAACCACTTTCTTGGGAGTCATTTGGGACTCAGTGGCCATGTCTGCTCGGCTCTCCCCTGAGCGCATCCAGGCCGTTCGTTCAGCCGTCAAGAGCATCAAGCTGGGCCAGCCATTCATGGTGAAACACTTTCAGAGAGTGTTAGGGCTCATGGCAGCAGCATCCAGCATTATCCCACTGGGCCTGCTGTACATGAGACCCCTGCAGTGGTGGCTAAAAACCAGGGGTTTTCCCCGAAGTGTAACCCGCTTCGCACAATCAAGGTCACGGGGCGATGCCCACGCACCCTGAGTATGTGGAAGAACTCTTGGTTCTCATCTCACGACGAGTGACACTCTTAAGGCTGAACACCAAGAAGAGTGTACTTTCTCCCACGCAGAGAACCACTTTCATGGGGGTCATTTGGGACTCAGTGGCCATGTCTGCTCGGCTCTTCCCCGAGCGCATCCAGGCCTTTCATTCAGCCGTCAAGAGCATCAAGCTGGGCAGCCACTCACGGTGAAACACTTTAGAGGGTGTTAGGGCTCATGGCAGCGGCATCCAGCATTATCCCACTGGGCCGGCTGTACATGAGACCCAAGCAGTGGTGGCTGAAAACCATGGGGTTCCCCTCGAGGGGAAACCCGCTTTGAACAATCAAGGTCATGGGGCGATGCCTACGCACCCTGAGTATGTGGAAGAACTCTTGGTTCCTTGCTTATTTGGAGCAGATTTGGGACAGATATGGCAGGCACAGGTTGACCTGTTTGCCTCCGTAGAGAACACTCACTGCCCTCTGTGGCTTTCGTTAACACATCCAGCGGCTCTGGGGCGAGATGCCGTGGTACAAGCGTGACCGAGGCTACGCCTGTACGCCTTTCCCCCGATCACTCTGCTCCCGGGAGTTCTGGCCAAGATTCGCTGGGACAAGGTCCATCTAAGCCACTGGCCTACCAGAATATGGTTCCCAGACCTCGTGTCCCTCCTCGATGGAGTCCCCTGGGATTCCGACTAGGAGGGACCTCCTGTCCCAGGCGGAGGGTTGCATACCCCCGCCCAGAGCTAATGAACCTGTGGGCTGGCCCCTTAGGGGGTCCAGCTCATGGAATCCGGTCTCTCAGCTGAGGTTGTAGAGATCATTTTTCAGTCCAGAGCTCCCTCCACGAGGAAACTCTACGCCTTGAAGTGGAAACTCTTCGCGTCTTGGTGTAGCGAAAGGCAGGTGAACCCAGTAACCTGTCAAGTTGGCAAAGTGCTGGAGTTCCTGCAAGAAAGATTTGAGGCAGGGCTGCCCCCCCCCTCTACATTGAAGGTTTATGTGGGGTGCCCTTGGGCATGGACCCCCTAGTCACTTGTTTCCTCCGTGGCACACTAAGGCTGAGACCTGCGGCACAGACTAGGGTGCCTGCCTGGGACTGGTCTGTGGTACTCCAAGGCCTGTCCCAGGCACCCTTTGAACCTTTAGAGGAGCTCCCTATCAAGCTCCTCTCTCTTAAGTCCCTTCCTTTGCTGGCTATCGCCTCGCTTAAGAGGGTCGGGGATCTTCAGACCCTCTCGGTGGCTCCCTCATGCCTCGAGTTCGCGCCCGGGATGGGAAAAACCTTTCTCCACCCGAGGCCAGGCTATATCCCCAAGGTTCCCACTAATGTGGCTCGGTCTATCACGCTGCAGGCCTTCTGCCCTCCCCCCATTTGACGATCATGAGCAGGAGCACAAGAACAAGGTCTGTCCAGTGCGAGCACTGGACGGTTACGTTTTCAAGACTGCCACTTGGCGTAAGTAGGACCAACTGTTCGTTTGCTTTGGGACCCCAAAGGGGGCTCCAGCTTCCAAGCAAACCCTAAGTGGATAGTCGAGGCTATCTGTCTAGCTTATGAGTCCGCCGGACATGCTTCTCCTTTCAGGGTCCAGGCCAACTCCACTCGGAGCGGGGCGGCATCCAAGGCTCTCCTCTCTGGAGTTTCCTTGTCGGATGTCTGTGCTGCAGCTGGCTGGTCCTCGCCGCACACATTCATGAGGTTTTACCAACTGGACCTCGATTACGCCCCAGGAACCGGGGTGCTCTCTCAGTGAGCTGGGACACACCCGGATGCCGGCGTCGCTGAGGTGGCGTTTGTATAGCGTTCCCCTAGCGCTTGACGCAGCACTCGGGTTACAAATGTAACTGGTCCTGAGGGGAACGAGACGCTGCGTCTTTGCCTCAGCTCCATGCGCCTCCGGGCCCGCTTCAGACACTCTTTTGCTGTCGCTTCCGGGTTTCGGGCGCGCTTTTATGCTCTCTCATGACGTTACCGGCACATGCCGGCGGTGATGCATTCACACGCGTTCGTCTCTCATTGGTTGCACAGATCTTCACGTGATTGACGTCAGGCTATTTCCCCTAGCGCTTGACGCAGCGTCTCATTCCCCTCAGGGAACCAGGGTTACATTCGTGACCCGAGACGATATGTTTTACATATCTATATTAGATATGTTTTATTTATTTATATATATTTTTTTATTTTATTATTGTGTTTATTTAACATGTATTTAGTTGCATCCATTTATCAGGGTGATACACTTGTAAGATGTCAAAAAAGTGACTTTCATCTGGCAACACAGATGAACACAGATGAACACATCTGACGACTAAAACAGTGCTCGAAACAGCTTGTATGAACTGCTTGAATGCAACCATGCTTACAGAAAACTTTTGACAGTGAGCAAACGTAAACTATTTGTACATGAATAAATCACCCCAGCTCGAGATGAACGGCAATTAAGCAACTCAGCAGCCATAGCACAAAGTTAAAGTGTTCTTGTAAACAGTGTCTTCATCAAAACCATGGTGTAAAACAGTCATAAGGACACGATTTTGCATGTTTAATGTGCCTTGGTGAGCTTTAAACATTTCAGTTTCTCTTTACTGGATCCCCTACAATAAAGTAGCAAAACAATCACAGTTATCTCATACACCACCGAAAAAGACCAGGCAAGTTTAAAAGGCAAGTGTATGCGCTGCAGTAAGATGGACCACCTCTAATGTGTGCAAGATGAGATTTTAAGTGCTCCTGGAAAATTGTATGTGGTAATAATTCACATAAAATTATATCCCCAAGCCTAACACCAAACATAACTCATTTGACCACACTCATTACAGACTACCGCTAATTGCACTTCACTTCTGAAAGGGTTTGTGACGTACCAAGAATTACAAAAACATTTTGTAATGAGACGTTGCATGAAGTGTTGTAAGAAGTAACAGGACAGTCTCACATTGCTGTTTACAATATCTAGAATTTAACAATTTGGTGAATGCGGAGGCCATTTTAGTACAGTGAACTCATTGTCATGTTCAAGAAACCAATTTGAAATTGTTCAAGAAATTGTGACACAATGCATTATCCTGCTGGACGTAGCCATCAGAGGATGGATACATGGTGGTCATAAAAAGATGGACAATGGTTAGAAACAGCCAGGGGCATTTAAACGATAGGCCGTGGCATTTAAACAATGCCCAATTGCCACTAAGGGGCCTAAAGTGTGCCAAGAAAACATCCCCCACAAGATTACACCACCACAACCAGCCTGCATAGTGGTAAAAAGCCATGATAAATCCATGTTATCATTCTGTTTTTGCCAAATTCTGACTCTACCATCTGAATGTCTTAACAGAAATCGAGACTCATCAGACCAGGCAACATTTTTCCAGTCCAATTTCCAATGTCCAATTTTGGTGAGCTTGTGCAAATTGTAGCCTATTTTTCCTATTTGTTGTGGAGATGAGTGGTACCTGGTGGGCTCTTCTGCTGTTGTATCCCATCCGCCTCAAGGTTGTGCATGTTGTGGCTTCACAAATGCTTTTCTGCATACCTCGGTTGTAGCGAGTGGTTATTTCAGTCAAAGTTGCTCTTCTATCAGCATTCTCCTCTGACCTCTAGTATCAAAAGGCATTTTCACCCACAGGACTGCCGCATACTAGATTTTTTTTTCCCTTTTCACACCATTCTTTGTAAACCATAGAAATGATTGTGCATGAAAATCCCAGTAACTGAGCAGAATGTAGAATACTCAACCATGCCACGCTCAAAATTGTGACATTCTTTCCCAATCTGACATTCAGTTTGGAGTTCAGGAGATTGTCTTGACCAGGACCAAACCCCTAAATATATTGAAGCAACTGCCATGGGATTGGTTGATTAGATAATTGCATCAATGATAAATTGAACAGGTGTTCCTAATAATCCTTTAGGTGAGTGTATTAAAATAGAAAATTATTTTAAATTGTAATAATATTTCACAACATCACTGGGTTTATTGTTTTTAATTAATTTTAAATTTTAATTATTTAATTTTAATTTTTTAATTTGATCAAATGCAGCCTTGGTGAACATAACTTCTTTCAACAACATTTTAAAAGCAAACTTTTGACTAATGTGCATAAAGACTTTAATCGATTTTATGGGACATTTTTATAATTTTAGATTTTGTTGGAATACATTTTTATTTCATTCATGTTTCATTAATTTATTTCAAATATGCTAATTGAGTCAATTAATATAAATAAACAAAATCTAATCGATTTCAGCATGAACATTATGGCATTTACTTATAAATCAAAAGCCACTTCATATTCAACAAAAATAATGTTGGAGACTGTAAATCCAGAACTAATCTGCTACAGCTCACTACAGTGTCTCTACTGGCACTCAGCCATCTCAAGATATATAATGCAATTTTATAAAATACTTTAAATGTTAGATTTACAACAAATTGAAAGTACAACAACAGAAGAATTCACTCCAGATATTTTTTTTTTGCATTTTTACCCAGTATCTTTTATTAAGGTATTTGTAAATTTAAGTGGTAAATTTTCTACTTGGTTGGCCTGCTAAACAACACTGTCTGTCTGTCTGACTGTCTGTCTGTCTGTGTGTGTGTGTGTGTGTGTGTGTGTTTAAACAGTGGCAGATGTTCAAGCGAGGGTGGCAGCAGATGTGTGTATGTCAGTGTGTGTCGCTCTGACACTCTGGACTGATGACTGGGGTAGGGGTTGACAGTCTGGGTGTTTGCCCCGCTGATCCAGCCTGCAGTGTGGCTCCATCGGCCTCTCCAGCCCCCTACTATCCAGATCCCCATAAAAATAGCCCATTCCATTAGTCTTCCACTTCCCCAGAGTCCGCAAGGTCTCCGGCATCATTATAGCGTCTCAGGATCCTACTCCTTCTGTATGCGTGCCCGATCACGCTACCCCAACTCCATTCCACTAATTATAGGTCAAACATGGCTTTTTGTAAATCACAAGTTGTTTAAATCCTGAATGAAAAGACACCAATGCGTGAGCCAGAAGATGAAAAAAAATGGCGGAAAAATTGGGACTCAGGAAAATTTTCAATTATGGAAGCGAGCTAATTTGGTATGACCAGCGAGTGTCATACACGCTGACAGTGCTCCATTATGCAGTCATTTGGGTTCTTTTAAATTAGTTATGTTAATGTCCTGCACGGGAATGTAACACTTGGATGGGACAAGATTCCAGCAATTAATTTCTACAGTCAACCGAGAGACAAGCAAATTTATTTCCCCCCCTCTCGGGGAACGGGAGGCAGAGGGTGCGAGTGTGGGGAGCGTGCGTTCGGGAGCGCCGAACAAGCACAACACCGTGGCCTAAATAAAGCCCAAACAATGGGCGCCAAAGCCTCCTCATTCATTCCATTGACAGTGTTTTGCAGCTTAAACCTGTTTTATTAATTATGTTTGACATTTCCATAATTAGTTTCATTTACACAAAATCAATCCCTGCCGCCACCCGGTCTCATTTATCATTTGAAAAAATTTGCATAGCCAGTGCTGACTTTTTCTACTTAATTATACATTAAAAGTGTCAAGTGTGCTTGCTGCCTGGCATTATCTGCTGCAGAAAGGGTTGTGGCTGGACGGCATTGACATTAATCATAGCTAGCCTGCAAGTAAAGCTGGACGCTCACGGGAAGTCGGGTGGAGGGGTGGATGAGGTGCTGAGGGCCTTGTTTTGGGAGCTCCTGACCTGCTGAAAACCAGAAAAGAAACTATGACCTCCAGTCCCAAACAACCATTGTTTGTTTACACTCAAAGAATTGAGTGAGTAAATGAACAAGATTTTTCTTTTATACGGGGCTGTTAACTTCAGCTCAATATTTTGTCAAATGTTAATTGGTTGTGATGATCCTAGAACATGTTTATGGTGCTTCAGCTACCCTGTTTTTTTAGAGCTGCTAAATACATTTATACCTTTATTTTATCTCTATATTCAGCTGTAGTCGAACCTCATCAAGTCATTATACCACTGGAAATTCAAAAGGGATTGGTCAGAAAAAAGTGAGAAGCTAGTCTCAGACATGTTCAAGTGTACTCTCGAGTCATGTGAAAAACGTCATCAAAATGCAATCTCATATTTATTATTTTTATTATTATTTTACTTATAATCATTATGTAACTTAAATATCAGTAACTGAATAATATTTATCATAATTCTGGGGAACTTTGAAGCAGTGATGACAATGCAGAGTTCTTCACCGCTGTTGCAAACCACTGTCAGAACAGCATTTTCTTAAACCCTTTGATATGGACACACTAAACCGATGCCAAAGAACTAGCACTAATGAAAGCTGATTGCATTGTCACCTCGTGTCACCTGCATCCGGGGAAAAAAATCTGTGCTTGAACACACTGAAAGGACTAGAAGCATCCGTCAAGTAGCACAAGCGTTCTACGCCTGCATGTAAAGGCGATAACTGCCTATTTCTGCTAATATATTTGTCTATATTCATCATTCAAAAAAGGGAATGCGAAACTAAGACTTCTGGTATACAAACCATAAACAAAGCAGTACTTCCTTACCAACATGCTCTTATTCTTGTGCACTGACTCATTTACTAATTAGAACAGCCAATCAGAGTTATTTCTCTCACAGACACCCCTACATGTTGAATCAGCCAAAAAATTAACCCTGATAACATCCGACTAGAGTCAATGATACGGAACACACCAACAAAAACTATGCAGGTTGATGCTCAAAAAAGGGCCCGATGTTGCCCAACAGGTGACTCTCAGCATGGTGTGTTCCAGGCTTTGTAGACTCACACTCTTCAGAGTATGCGCTGAATTATATCCCAGCAAGGCCAATACATTCCAAAATGTGGTTTAGGATACTTTATCCATTGTTTTACTTCAAAAGAAAGATACATTTTCTGAAGTAATGTAATTAGAGATGATGTGCTGCTCATTTTGACATTCACTCTCAGTGAGAACTTGAATGTCTCAACAGACCGCCATCAAGTGTCTGTTTGAAATGAGTGTGCGTCCTACACTGCTGTGATAAATGATAGGTTTGAAGCACTTAGAGGCTGGATTTGCAAAAGCCTGAATGTGGGGATTGACACCCGTTGACATTTTACACAGGACTGAAATGGGGTATGTTCTCGAGCTTTGAACGGACCTTTCCAGTACAAATCATTTCTACAGCTCCCTAACATCCTCAAAGTCATGATACGTTCATAGCGATACTCCCTTAATATACTTGATTGAAAACAGAGACGAAAGTTTTGTGATGAAAGACTTCTGCTCTTTCCCGATTGGGGCAGAGAGAGCATGGGCTGGGAGGAATACATTAAAAGCTGGCTTTGCAAAACCACTGATCCACAGTCAGCCCTGTGAATAATAACATCAAGACACTCTGTCACATTCTGCCTGTCTCTTCAAGGGCAACACAAAAAGCGAGATACCTAACAAAGGGCCTGATGAAGTCAGTAATACGCTGGTGTGTCCCAACCTGAGCGGTGGGTGGTCACGACCGCTGGCACGCCTCAGCACACTACACTGCTAATGCCTCCAGCTAAGCTAGCAGGGTCATTAGCCTAAGCTACGCTATTTAACGCGCAGAGCTAAGAAGACCTTGGTAATTGCACTCAGCTAGATCAATACTTGTTAAAGGAGAGAGAAAGTTAAGAGGGGTAAAGAAGCCCCTACCCTTGCTGTCAGACGCATGGAATGTTAGAATTAATTCCCTCTCAAAGCCGGAGAGTGAGCGAGCATCAAACATCATTATTCCGAGAAAGTTCCTAATCAGCGTGTTAACACTCCACTGAATATACTTTATATCAGGTTTTAAATTAAGCCCTAGCAACTTTCTGCGGCAAAAATATTATAATTTATAGAAGTGATCGAATAAGGAGGACCCCCGCCACTGCCTAGCTGAAGAAAGAATTTTTTTTTCTTCCTTAAAATGCAAAACGTTTTCTGAATCAAGGATTATTCCTCTTTTCATTGGGAAAAAAAAAGATCTGGGATAAAATATGAAGATGAATTCACGTGCCGCAAAAAAAAGTCTAGTGGAAGCGTTAGTCCTACACAGACAGAAAAAAAAGATTAGAAAAGGAGAGAAAATCGTTTATTTAGATGGCATACATTACCATTACTCTTGCATTGTGTCCCCACTCTTCATAATGACTAGGATAAATGGCTTGCCTGGAATGCACACTCTTGACAATAGAGGCGGATATTACTTGGTTAAAAGCTCAAGTCCTATGGGTAAAAGAGCTTGAAAGAATAAGAAGTATCCGTCATTGCTAATGAGCTATAAGGATAGCACATTGCCTTTATAAATCACCATATTCACCCTGTTTATTTAAATTCATTGGTGCCTCATTATACCTGAGCTATGCACCTCTAGGTCTGAGCTGATTAGGAGTGCCATAGCTCAAAATGGCTTTTAATTCAGTGAAACGTGCCTTGACCTTGTGCTGTAACCCTGCGTGAGACATAGCATGGTCGGTGCCATTAATAACATTGCCACCTTTTACCTAGTGCGACGGAGCACCCCCTCACCCACTCCCCCCTCCTCTCTTAAAATATGTATTATTAGTTAGCAATGACGGAACATTTATCAAACCAAATTACCCTTTGGTGTAAAACGGCTTAATTCCGCATCCGTTTAGCCCTCTATGCCATTACCTGCTCTTTAGGAAGGGTGGGTATTAAAGAGGCTCATAGTATAGAGGTATAATGAGGCAGGGATGCCTGTCTGTAGTTGATCATCTCTCCAATGGCATTTAGGCGCACATCCATGTATCCTCTCAGTGGATTTCAGGCTCCCAAAGAGGATTCATGGGTGTCAAGAGTATTTGTCTTACTTAGATTGGGAAATAGTATGGAAAATGTGGAGGGACTGAATCAATGTGAGATTAAAATCTACAGACTAACTAAATCCCAAGATTTTCAGTGTTTTCAAGTTACAGATTTGTATGATCCAGAAGGTTTTACTCTGTATCACTGCCAGTATGCCATCAATTTGGATTCTACTCAAAGAACTAGTTAAAAACACATCCCATTTGAATGAAAGTTCACCAAGAAAACAATGAGATTAGACTCCTGTTTCTTTCTGAGAAAAAGATTCCAGTAATCTAGTGTGTATCTCTTAAAGGGCTTTAGAAGTGTTTTAAGGGTGTTATCACACTTGTCCAGTTTGGTACAATTAAAACAAACCCTGGTCCGATTGTTCTGTTTAGGTGGTTCATTTGAATAAATGTGAACGCTGCCATCTGAAAACCTGGTGCGCACTAAACAAGCAAACAGTGACCACTAAAAAGTTGGGTTGGGTTACTTTAGGTTTGGTATCTTTATATTCAGTGGGTTTTTTTGGGGGGGTCCAGACCAGACCAAACAAACCAAGCAAATTGTACTACAACTTTCTCAAGGTTGCTCAAACTTGCTAAGATAGCAAAGTCTGTAGCCAAACATAGATTTCAATATTAGAATAGAAAAAAATAAGTAAAAGTAAAAATAGATTTGAATGCAAAAAAATTCTGAAAACCAAATTCAACCATTCCTCTTTGAAAAATGCTGTGGTTACCATTTCTATGTGTATTCATTACTGTTCCAAAACAAACTTCATTACTACTCTAAACCAAGTCAACATTGACTTCATTGACAACACTGACATCAAGTTTCTGCAATTTTAGACTCTTAAAAGTCTCAAGGTTAAGAGGCAGAGAGTAGAGCCAGTCCTGCCAAGCCCCTGGGCCACTTTTGTCACAGTAACCCAGAAGGCTGGACTCAGCAACAGAAGACAATGACATCGTCTAGGGGGTTGGCCATGAAAAAGATGTATGGGTCTGACCAATAGAGTGAGTGATTAGATCAATTAAGTCATTTAGAGAGTGCCTCGATGAAGTATGGAGGTGTGTTTCTGAGTGAGTGAGAGAGATCAAGAAAGAGAGATTCTGGACCCTGTGGAACAAAGCCAATCAAAACCACCTCATTAGGCTACTGGACCTGGACCAAGTGCACATCCCAAAGACAAGAGGTATTTTCGACTTCATGTGGCGCAGCGCAGACAGATCGGCATATGTACAGGCAGCAAATGCCTGTTTGAATTTTTATCTGGCTTGAGACCACGCCATGTCATTGTGATATATACCATCAAAATACCCCAAGAGCGATTGCGGCTGCACAAGCTCTGATGACGGCACAGTTGTTTCACGTTTGGCCAGATTCACCAATGACGATGATGATGTGGGTTACGTTTATTCTGACACCTTCAGTTCCACTAACACTCACAAATTTGTGGTTATATAACAGAAACTTGTCTTTTAGGTGTATATTTTGTCAGATTTATCAAAATAACATTGCTAAAAATATAGACCCTATTTATTCGTATTTAAATAGAAAAGTCTTACTGTTTGCTGAACTTTACTCTTGTACATACATAAAATATTGAATGAAAAGTGTTTATGTTGCTATATGGTTGAAGTGGCTGTGTATTTCACAAATATTGTATACAATCTGCTTCTGTGATAAAGTATGCAAAGATAAAGACAGTATCACTACAGGAAGTAGAAAAAGTCTAACATATACCTTGATATGAAAGTAAATCTTACAATAATATCTATGAGTGCCAACTGGATCATGCTAACACCTGTCTGTAATTTTCAAGCACACCCAAAGACCTTCAGTACCTTAGGTGTTTGTTAGAGTCGGAAATAAGAATCAGAGGTCTTGTTGACAATAATAGTTTTATAAGCAGTCTCTGCACAAAAAGCTTCTGTAATCTTTTAATCTGCAGTACACAACAAGGATACAAAACAAGGTTTTGTCATGTGACTTCTGGAGTGGGTGAGATATTTTAAACATTGAGGGGTAAATGCGAGGACAATGAAACAGTTCCCCGAGGCTAAAAATAATGTAGCCTAATCCGATAAATGTTTTGAACTACAATTACACGTGATTACTGGTTGGCTCAGGTTCAGTGAGAGAAGAGAATGTCGATTTTGTGTGGACTATCAGGGATGAACACTGGAGAACATACAGCTCTTGTCAGAAAACACATTCTCAGAGAAGCTGGGTTTTGTAAAACTAAAGGAATTATACTATTTCACAAACAGCTTTCTACGCAGCAGATGTATTTAAATTCATTATTATTATTATTATTATTATCATCATCATTGCCTTCCAAAGGAGCCTAATGCAAGGCATGTGCAATTTGCAACAATGTGAATAATAACATTATTTATTTGTATTTGGTATATTTAACTGTACATTCTTTGGTAAATCAGTCGCAATTTCGGCACAGACTTTGAAAAAAGACTTTAATGATATTGACTCAAGAGTAATGTGACAATGTAGTGAGCAGGGTGAGGTCAAGTGTCGTGAGAACAGCAAGGAAAGAAAACAATTGTTTGATGCTTCTGTCTACTTTTCCCTCAACTCATCTGTCCTTACCCCTACGTGCTAGTGAGCAGAACAGGGCCGAGGTCTGTGAGAACAATGCAATGCCGGTGGCGTGATTGATAATGAGATTTCTTATATGTAATGATTCGTGTACAGTCAGATGTTATTTGTCTATGTGGCAGTAAACTTCACATTGTTTCTCTTTGTAGGATGAAAATAAGTTATTGAAACTCTGATTAAATTATATATAAAAAGCGATCAAAAACCTCTACCTTTCCAATCAATTAAACAGTTCTCAATTAAACAGCGTAATTTATCAATGACTGAATTCTAGACTATCGCTGAAATTAACATGCCCAAACTAGATTTTTTTTCCTTCATAATTTTTTGTGACGGTTCCTTTTTTCACAGTTGATCATGAATAAGAACAGGGAAAACGACTTGTATTTTTAAAAAATGTGGTAATTGTTTTAAATAAAATGTATGCAAAAATACAGCTCCACCACTGATAATAACTTTTTTTTTTTTTGACAATTCACCCATTGTTGGCAGGTTATTTGTAACTTTTTGTCAAAACAATGCTGAATAATTACATTGAAAATATATAGTTTCATCACAAAAAAAATTATATGAAAAGTATACAAATAACATTTACAATTATTGCCACAGTTATGTGAGTGATGAGGCAAGGACTCATGCGCAAGAGGATGGTTTCTTTATTTAATGAAAAAAAATTCAAACAAAACTACCCCGAGGAGGAAACCAAGACTAAGAGACCGACTTGACTAAATAGGACTAGACTAGACTAGACTAGACTAGACTAGACAAAGAGCATGACAAGGGCACCATACATCCGACATTAACCCTTTCGCGCGTACGATCACACCGGTGTGATCAGTCTTGGCTGTGCCCTGGAGGGTACGATCACACCGGTGTGATTAGAACTTTCGTGCTTCACGTCATCAACTGCTAAATTCAAACGTGTTTTCGCGCGTCATTTGGCGCCGATTCAAAGACGGGCGCGCTTAGAGCTTGTCATATATCACAACTACTCAGTGTTTTCAACCACATAAGGTTTATTTTCGGTTTCAGACATTTAAATACTCATAAGTACTTGCAAAACAATACATCTCTAGTATCTAGTATACATCTCTAGTTTGAAAAATACACACTGACGTCCATAAAAGCAGAAACAGCAATCATTCATTTATAAATTGATCAGATACACATTGCATAGGTAACTATAAAGTTTACTGTATTCTTCTCTCACTTCACTGGTCACTTACTGTCACGTTTTTCGGGAGAAGCGACTGAATTTGCGTTATAAATCAGACCGATCAGAGTCTCCGAACTGCGGTAAAAATAAACATGGCGGCGCCCATAGCGCATCGTGGACCAGTTAATATGATCATTATACAAGTTTTTAAACGACAAAACACATTCATTTCCACATATTTGAGAATCGAAATATCAGATAGTTGATAACATAGCCAACAAGTGTGTGAGTATTTTGAATAAATAAGACATACACTAAATAAATGCGATGCACATGTCATAAAGCGCTTCTGAGGCTGCTGTGTGTCAACGTGACAAGCATGACGCGTCGCCATGGGAACAATAAGGTAAACATTCTAAAATAACGGTCGCCTAAAAAAAACTCACGCTGTGGGGCCAGAGAGAATATTTAGAACTTACGTGCGAAAAGGTTAAAGACAACGAAGCAGCACAGGGACCACAAACAACAGGGGAATAAATAGAGAACACAAGGTCAAGTGAATAAGGGAGAACAGGTGGGGCTAATCAAACAATAACGAGGGAACAAGATGGCCGGGGTAACGCAACAAACAGGGCACGAACACGCAGCCAATGCAAATGCACATAGGCTGCATGTACACATGAAACCAGATGACAAAACACAGCTAGTAAAAACACAAACTGCGTGCAAACACAAGACACAACATGAAATGCCGATGTAAACAAGAGCCGCGTGCTACACAACAACACACACGGACAAGAGAGCTACGTAACACTTCTGCGCTAACAACACAGGACAAACACACGGAGCATGACTGTCCAAATCCTGGCATAAAACCAAAACTGAAAAAGGCCAAAGTGCCAGAATCGAACATCACGTCGAACACAAGACAATTCGCAGACAGGAGAACGCTTGACGCCGCATGCTCCCACACAAAGACATGACAATGGGGCAGTATCAGAGCTCTGTCACAGAAACACTAGAAAAAAAGATTGAAGTGACTATAAAAAGTTTTGATTTAGTGTGATCCCTCTGAAATTCAAGCAATAATTAGCTGTAAACCATAATTAAGATTTTTCCCAGTCCAAAAAAAAGAAATGTTTTGAAAGGCTCTTTATATGACTAAACCAAACATCACCTCTGAATACTTTTATTAACACCCTCGCATCGATTGGACAGGTACACAACACTCCTGGAAGGCAGCATTGTCCCATAATAGCTAGTGTGGTTTCCACTAAGTATTATTTGCCTGCCAACACTTGTCTTTGCACATGGTGACTGGAAAAGCTTCTACGATGGTGCAGAGGAAATGAGGCCTCTGGCTTATACTGATCCCACCGCTGCCACCAACGCGGCCGTCTCCAGCAGCTCTGCCACATGCCAAACTACGCCGTTGATTCCCAGTTCTGACGTGAGTACATTAGATTGTGTGTTTGTGCCCGCAGGACTGACTGTGTGCCTGTGTTTAGGCCTCTCTGTCAGATGAGTCAGGCTCTGTGATTTATGGTCTCTGAAAAGGTTGCATTACCAGCGTGCATGGATGGCCCCGCATGGTAAATGGAGAAATTCTGAATTTATTAACATACAATGAATGATGATTAATGGATCAGCGTGGATCTCACAGTCTCTTTCGAATGTCTCAACACGCTTGATGTGTGCTGCAATAAAAAGATATGTGTGAACCTCTGTAAAAGCTTTTCCTTTCAGTCTAACTGCTAGCTAACATATAGAGAGGTGTATCATGACGTTTCGGAGGAGGGTGGGGAGAGCCGTCCAGAGTTAGTCTATGAAGACTCATGGAGTGAACAGGTGAAATCTTGGATGCATTATTTACCATACATTACCAAGAATGTCCTTTGCTTTACCAAGAACCTGCATTGGCAATAAGGAAATGAATAAATTAAGATGGAGAAACAAGCCAAGCAATTTGGGTGAAATCAGGATGAATTTGCCTTTCCATTCATCAAATTTCACCACAATATTTCTGTTCTGTAACATATCTTTGACTGTTTTGTGGTGTACTCAGTATCGCTCAGAAAAATCTTCAGTGTGCTATTTGAAGGCAATAGCGTTCCCCTCAAGCCCATTACTGGTCTGAACCCTTTGGGCAGTGTCGGTTTGCTTTTCGCAAGCACGTTTCAGGATTGTTTCCCATCTAGGCGCCCCACAAAGCCTTCAGAGTTCATGTTGGTCTGATGCTTGACAAAACATGAAAACAAATCCAGATGCAGGATCACGTCAAACATGTGGCTGCCGCTTTCATTGCGGTGGAGTTTATTTGTCAGAGGATACTGCACCTCAATGTACTGCATTTTGAGCACTATGTATGGTAAACTATGAGGGGACGTATATGTGACTAAATAATGTCTTAGTTAATAAGTAAACATGATGATTTGATTATTTGGGGTCAAAGGATTGAAAATTACCTCATGCTAAAAACAACAGAAGTCAAAAATGTCAAAACAAGCATGTTTATGTGTAATTGAATGTCTATGCTAGTTTGTGAATAAACAGTGTATAGTTGTGTGTTCACACAAGCTGACGAATGTGACAAAATTCCTCATCACAAGAAGATGAGGAATGGAAAGAATCAGGAGGACATTGCCGGAAATGAGCAAGAGCTACAGGGTCACTACACACACACATTCACAGATTTCACACAGCAGCCTTTCACTTCATTACCCTCATCCTCCTAATGCGAATCACACTTAGTGAAACAAGCTTGAGCCAAGAGAAAAACTCAGAACAAAACAACAAAAGTCCACTAGAACAAACGCACAAAGTGAGATGTATCCGTTGTCAAAGTTACATATGACAGGCGTGTTTTACTGAATCGGTTACTTCAGATGATAAATGAACTGTGTCAGAAACAATTCGCTGATTAGTTACTACATTATTTTTTATGATTTAAAAAAAATATCTTAAAGTTGCTGTGCAAAAGATCTTGTTTTTTTCTAAACTTATAGCAGGTATTTAATATTAAATAAACTAGGTACATTTATATTTTATTTTTCTTCAGTTGCATAGTGAAAGTGTATAATTTAACAAAAACATCCATTAGGGTGTTAGTATTATATTTGAACAGTTTGTACACAAAGTACATTATTACAAAAATAAATTTTGAAAAGATATAAATATAAATATCATAATCATATAACTGAGTTAAGATTGTACTTAATAGCAACACATTTTGTATAAGTGCTTTAGTAAATCAACATGTTGAACTTCGTCCAGCAGTGGAATGTGTAATAGAAATGACTGTATAAAAAGACCCACAGACCACCTATTTAAAAATAAAACTGCCTTCTAAGGTTTAAAACTCCAGAGGATTGTTGATTTATAATCAAATGAATATGAAATTGTTTGCTTTATCTTAGCACTGAAACCTCTCATCCTTCTGCTTCTCTCTGTCTTCATATCTCTCTCTCTCTCTCTCTCTCTCTCTCTCTCTCTCTGCATCAATTGTTTCTTGAATGGGGGAAACACCAAAACAGGCCAGACAAGAACAGGACAAGAAGGAAAAGCCAAAGAGACATGATGCAGAAGAGTGAAACTGAGAGTGTTAAGCCAAGCATAAAATAACTTCAATCTAACATATTCTCCCAGGACGGCAGGAGGCAAATAGCAATAAGGCATTGGGCCGGAGCCAGAGTGGAGGAATCCGCTGGATCTCAGTGACCCATGGAAGAGAGAGGTGGATGGGAGAGATGATGCTACACAGCAGAGACAAACTGTCTTCAATTAAAGTCCAGGCAAGCAATGCAGGACCACAGATGAGGTGTCAAGAGGTTCAGCTGTAGATACTCAGTACCAAAAGTGAATTTGGGAATTTAAGTGAATGCGTTTATGAGCATGTGTAGATAAAAGCAGGGCTGGAAAAAAAAAACTCTTTCCACAAATGGTCATGGCTAAACTTTGTTAACAAGTTAAGTTTGTTAACAGAGAAAATATGTAAATTAATAATATAAAATTAAATGGAAACAATTTTCAACAAGGTTCCATTAGCTAATATTACTTAATCCAATAACTAACATTAACTAGCAATGAGCAATGCATTTGTTACAATGACTGCTAAATGGATAAAAGTAATGCATTCTTTGTCTTTGCTATGTTAGTTAATAAAAACTAATGTTAACAAATGGAACCTTATTGTAGTGTTACCAATACAATTGAGATAAATTAAAATAGGCTATAAATAATATACAATTACATTTAGATTAATAAAAAATATAAGATAAACTAAAACAAAGATATATCTAAATATATCTAAAATATGCTGTGGCGAGCAGGGCGGGGTCGAGGGACCGTGAGAGCGTCACGAGAGCCGGTGGCGTGATTGAGAATGAGCGACACCTGCGAGCCACCGGTGTCTCTTGATTCTCACGGAGGAGCGGAGACTTAAAAGGAGGAGCGACGACAGTGAAAGCGAGAGAGGACCAGGCCTGGAGTTTTTGTTATGTTTTGTGTGGGCGGCGGTCGACCGCGAGGGGCCGCCGCCATTACTTTCGTTTTGAGTTTATGTTTTATTTATCATTAAAGTCTGTTTAAATGTCTGCCGGTTCCCGCCTCCTTCCTCCCTGAACGTTAAACATTGTTGCACTGGTGCCGAAACCCGGGAGGTCGGAGGGACACGCTGTCAAAGAGCCCTCGCTGCCGGGAGGGCTCGCGGTGCTGCGGAGGTCGGGCAGCACGCGAGAAGACGAGAGGGTCGTCAGGTGCTGCCCGCGGCGGTGGCGCTGGAGCGCCGAAGGATCGCGTGGGACGGAGAGCCCTGCCGTGCTCCTGGGTCGAGGTGGGAGGCTGCCGTCCGTGAGGGAGCGGAGGAGTCGCCCGTTCGCCAGCGCGCCGGAGCCTGCTGCCGTCCGCCGTGAACGGGGAGGAGCGGGGAACGGGGACTCGCTGCCGGCTGCCCTCGCAAGGAGGAGTCGTCGCCGGCCGCCAGGAGGCGGAGGAGCGCCAGCCCGTCCACGGATCTGCGTCCAGTGCCATCGCACAGCACCGCGAGGAAGAAGCTCTCGAGCGGTCGAGGACCGAGAGGCAGCGTGTCGGGGAACCGGATCAAGATTTTTTTTTTTTTTTTTTTTTCCTCTCTCCCCTCTCTCGTCACTGTCGCTCCTCTTGTCTCCGTTTCCTTTTCCCTCGCCTCGTCTGTCCTTACCCCCAGGTACCGCGGCCGCCGTGATCGGCCCCCCCCCGGAGGAGGGGGGGGGGGGGAGTAGAGCGCAGACTCGTGGGTACCCCCCGGCCTGCGAAGGGCGTTGGGGGTATGTGGCGAGCAGGGCGGGGTCGAGGGACCGTGAGAACGTCACGAGAGCCGGTGGCGTGATTGAGAATGAGCGACACCTGCGAGCCACCGGTGTCTCTTGATTCTCACGGAGGAGCGGAGACTTAAAAGGAGGAGCGACGACAGTGAAAGCGAGAGAGGACCAGGCCTGGAGTTTTTGTTATGTTTTGTGTGGGCGGCGGTCGACCGCGAGGGGCCGCCGCCATTACTTTCGTTTTGAGTTTATGTTTTATTTATCATTAAAGTCTGTTTAAATGTCTGCCGGTTCCCGCCTCCTTCCTCCCTGAACGTTAAACATTGTTGCATATGCATAATAAAACAAATCTCAAAGGTGTACACACAGACACACACAGTAATAAAATCCTTTATATTAATATCATATCTAGAGCTTTGAGATTATTTGGCATCTAAATGCTTTTGGACGTTTCCTAGGCATTTTTAGGATTATACAGCATTTATCATAAGATATAATTTGGCCCTTGTACGAAAATTCAGAAGGCTTTTCATTACAGGCACACAAAGGCAGAAGCTGCTTTCTTATACACTCACACTCTCACTCTCTCTCTCTCACACACACACACACACACACACACACACAAATGCGTAGTCACACACACACAAATGCATAGTCACACACACACACATCCTCCTGTTTGCCTTGTAAGATACAAGCTGGATTTGGCTGGTTTTCTAGTTCATATAATGTGCCAGACACTCAATCCTTCCAGCTCAACTGATTCACTCCATGATCAGGAGGAGAACAAGAATAAAACAAATCCACAAATCATTTACAATTACAAATACGTAATTCACAATGTCTGCATGTATATCCAATTCTGTGCCACCTTCTAAATGTGTTTTAACCGCTTCAAGTTTTTTTTTATAACATTTGATGACAAACTATTAAGACTAGTCTTAACATGCTACCAGATATAAGATAGGCTTATATACTTAGCAAAACTTGGAGCCAAACAAATAGAATATTCCTCATCAGTGAGTTACTCAGTTCTTTGTAAATACACCCTCATTAATCGTCCAACTTAAGTTACCACATTTGATTGATTGTTGTTTATTACAAAAGTGATTTTTTTAATCAACATTTAAACCAAAAAAGGTGTTTTCATTTACCATTTTTTATATTATTTTATTTATCTATTTTAATTATGCTTTAACTAAAAACATTCCCTCACATTGTTAAAAATTATTTCTATTTCAAATACTTTGAAAAATGTTCTATTAGATTAATGATGCTGGAAACTACATTTGAAAACATTAAAATAAAATAGATGCTTTAAAATGTAATAATATTTTACAATATTAGTTTTTATTGAATTTGGCATCAAATAAATCCAGCCTAAGTAAGCATAAGAGACTTCTTTCAAAAACTTTTTTTTTATCTTACAGACCCCAACAGCATCATAATAACATCAGGATCATCATGATCATCATGCTCATCATCATCATCATCATCATCATCATTTAGTATTAATAATAATATTGTTGAAGTCACTTTAAGAAAAAACTAACAGTATTATTATATGCTGCTGTGTCATCCACACAAACGTACACACATTACTTTTCTTTTCAAGAAAAACTACATATTTGGCCTTAATTAATAGTTCTATTATATATTTCGATCTATTAACAGTCAGTTTAACCATGTAAGTACCCCTTGGACCAAATATCCATATAGGAATCACAAACCTCTAGAAACTACATGAGTGTATACAAGGTGCATATTTACTATATTTTTTGTTTATAGGAAGTATAGACCGCTGTCATCTCCAACTGTGTAATGCTATTAATCTACACACTCTTTTCTCTCCCTCGCCTTACCTGAATGGATTCCAAGATGCACATGTGAACGACAGGAAGTCAGTAACCTGCACTAGAACTTCAGCAGCGGCTTATCTGGTCCAAACACAGCCACTCATCATCTGAAACTTCCCACTCACCCTGTTCCAGAAATGTTTCATTTCACCTCTCCCTCTCCTTCTCCTTCTCTCCAGAGCTTTGCATTTGAAATTGAACAGACACCAAACCAATTTATCATCGGCTGTCACATGTCATGTCCAAGGCCTTTAGCACAAGCACCTACAGTACACTTTGTATTTATCCCTTTGTTGTAGCTAAGGAGCTAGACAATACAACCTGCTATTAAAAACAGACGAGCGAAGCAATGAGGAAAGGTGAACGAGTTTGACAAAGTGCTCTCACCGAATTTTGTGAATTCGTCGCTCGCCATTAAAGAGGTTGTGAACCCCACCATGGCTAGAGCAGCATATTTCTGGCAGGCAATCAGATGAGGGAAGCTGCCAAGTGCTGGGGCTAAGAGAATGAAAAGAGGTCACAGAGCAGCGCTAGATCTTTCACTACATTAACATGCTAACACACTAGCTCACGCACTGCGTCAAAGTGCTTCATGGTTGTTTTTAGTTCTTGAGCATCTTGACAGTCACCATCCACTGTTATTTAGTGCAAAAGAGTAGTTCAGACATTCTTATAAACATCTCTTTTTTATGTTCCACAGAAGAAAGATAGTTAAACAGGTTTGGAACGACATGAGGGTGAGTAACAGAATCTTCATTTTTGAGTTTCCCTTAAAAAAAAATGTTTTTATTACTTTTCTTGAAGAAGATTTTTTAAGGCTTAAAAAACTCTTCTTCTTAAAAAGATAATAATAATTGTGTATATATATATATATATATATATATATATATACCATTGATTTCATTGTTTAAGAAACTACTGGATTTTTTTAATGTTTTTGAAAGAAGTCTCATATTTTCACAAACATGCAAAAACAAATCTGATTCCTTTTTTTAATTGAAATTATATTATTATTTTAAATAAGCTTGTGATAACTTGCAACGAGTCTATTACAGCACTGTGGACGAATTTTGGCCCCACTCATATTTGAAAAATTGTTGTGATTCAGGGTTTTCGAGCATTAACTGCCTGGTCAGGACATTGACTAGGCCACTCCAAAGTCTTAATTTTGTTTTATAAATAGAGGTCTTTTGTGACCTCTTGGATGAGTCTTTGCTGCGCTCTTGGGGTAATTTTGGTTGGCCAGCCGCTCCTGGGAAGGTTAAACCACTGTTTCATGTTTTCACCATTTGTGGATAATGGCTCTCACTGTGGTGTGCTGGAGTCCCAAAGCTTATAACCTTTTCTAGACTTAGAGATCTAAATTACTTTCTTTATCATTTGTTCCTGAATTTTGTTGGATCTCACCATGATGTCTAGATTCGGAAGAAAATTTGTCTATTTCACTTTGTCAGGCAGGTCCTATTTAAGTGATTTCTTGATTGTGAACAGGTGTGGCAGTAAATCAGGCATGGGTGTGGCTAGAGAAAGTGAACTGAGGTGTGATAAATCACAGTTATGTTTTCACACAGGGCCATGTAGGTTTGTGTTTTTAACCTTGAATAAGATTTGAACAATCTTCATTTTAAAATTGCAATTTATATTTACTTATATTTTCTTTGATTATTTTTTTTTTTTAAATTGAGTGTGAAAAAAAAAAATCAGGGCCCAAACACTTTTTTACTCCACTGTACATCCGATTTTATCTACAAAAAATACATATATCAAATTAACATATTTAATAAGAGTTAGTGAAAAAAAATGTTTTGGTCAGTTTTATGTACAAACCGATTCACTTAAATGAATCAGATTTCCCAACGCTAAAAGAGGACAGTTTAACAGAATATGTTTGATTTCTTACTCAGCTGGCTCATCTGTGAAGCTGTAAATTAGCTTGTTACTGTAAAAGTTATTACACTATTTTAAAGTTCACTGTCTCAGAAAGATAGTAGTAGATTTTAGTCCCTTCCTAGTACTGGTTTTACAGGTCTCATCAAGAACAAAACAAATTAAAATAAAATATACGGCATGACAGAGATCTGAGCTTTATTTATTTAACATTCAGTCCCTCATGATAGTGTAAGAAAACATATGCATTGTCATCTTCACTTTTTTGGTATTGGCTTACAATTATAGAAAAAATGATATGGGACACTTTTTCCATAGACATCTGGAAAGATCTTAACCACTTTCTTATTTTCCAGCACAGGGAAAAAAAAGTGGTAGCCTATAGTGTACTATTTTCTGATTTACCGGAGGAACGTTCCATCTAATTTTACAGTTGAATTAAACACAATCATAGGCATCTATGAGGAGCAAAAAAAAGGTCCAGCCAACTGGCAGCAAGCAAAGTTTGATTCCATGGCATCTCTTTCCTTGAAATAGGAACTCACACTCCACTGGGTTTTCAAACATCCTGCCAAACAATAATATGAATTCAATATTTTCAACATTTCAAATTGACAAAAATAAAATAGAAGTAGAATGTGTAGAAAACATACAATTAAAAAAACTTTGCACAATTTGTATATCAGTCAGATAATCATTAATTCGTCAGTTCATCATCAGTTTTACTACTGAAACAAATACATACTATATCAAGCACAAATAAATACTTTTCATCGGTTTCAATAACTCATCGCTATCATTAGAGTAAAATATGAACATGACGGTAAAAGTGATTTTAAAATGTTTGACATTTCAAAACATCGAAAATCATGACGCATAATGTGTGGTCACATTAGTGAGATTTCACAGCTAAAAAAAGATCCACTGTCTATTATCAATAGTGCAGTGATCTATAAAACACAGATCACACAAATTTCACTTTCAAACCAAGCATCTTTCTTTTGGTTGAATTTGCATGACAAACTTGGGCCCGATGCAAAATTTGCGTTGGGAAATCTTTCACCCACATTCAAAATTCCCAATCACGTGGATTCCTTTTTAAATGACCCTTTTTATCTGTCCCTAACAGTGCGTG
The DNA here is from genome assembly GCA_037043235.1 of Rhodeus uyekii. Lineage (NCBI taxonomy): Eukaryota > Metazoa > Chordata > Actinopteri > Cypriniformes > Acheilognathidae > Rhodeus > Rhodeus uyekii. The sequence goes on along the minus strand of JAWRVZ010000192.1, from coordinate 35,173 downwards.
ATTGCACATTTAGCTTTTATTCAGCCATATAATTTTCTTTTAAACCATGTTATATTTTATAAATGAGTGCATATTTAATACATAGCCTATAAAAAAAACGGTTCAGAAATGGGTTTCAGGTGACACTACTTACTTAAAGGTAATTAGCATAGCTGCCTAGCTTAATAAAAAAAGTCACTAACAGAGTGCTGACAGCGGCCGAGCGCTGACACCCCATCTCTTTAATCAGTGAAACGTAGGCCCATTTTTCCCTCCTGCCTGGTTCGGGGATTGTTCGCTGGTCAAAGCTGCCGGAGGACAAAAATGAATGTCGACTGAGGCACGGACAATAGCAGGCGTAAGGTTACAGCATGTAAATGATTGCGCAGAGGCCTTTTCTAAGAAAGCTGCCATGTCCCGCAGTGCGCGTGTCATATTCGGGGGAAGGGGGGGCGGCAGGCCCTGCTCCTCACAGAACAATGACACTGAGATCTGGTGAGAGGAGAGTGGTTAATAGATCCAGACAAACCGTACGCATCTCCTGACGGACGAATCATCGTCTAGCACCGTTTCAATTCGGTGGGGCTTAATAAGAAGTGACTGACTTTACAATAACGCCATCATTTGCTTTGCCGAGAACTGAGTGAGTGACAGACGACCCAAACTCCACCAGCTGCACGACTGTCACCTGGAATACGTTCTGTCATCTCCAGAATATCCTTGATTCAAAAATATACAACAAAACACTCTTGTGAGAATTCACACCTAGGGTGACACCGATGATATGAGTGAGAACGACAGGGAGAGAGACTAAGCCGAACGATTGCATCTTTACGCGAGAGTTAATATGGACGTGAAAATGAATATTTCACCCAGATTATTAGATGCGGCTTGGCACCGGCTGTACCGCTAACAGACACAGGATATTGGCTTTTGCAGACCAGTATTTTGTTGTTTGACATCCCTGGCGATGTCTGTGGGCTCCGGCAGACCATAGCAAGCTGGGAGGTGTAAGGGTCATCGCAATGAAACAGTGCTGTCGAGCTTTTGATTCACACAACAGCTGACGCGCTCTCACAGAGAGTCAAGCTACGCCAGATGCATTGAAAACAGAGTGGAGAAAAAGTTATAATGATCTGATCTGTATCACAGGAATTCCAATGGAATAAAAGCACATTATATTCAGTTCACTAGTTCTATCATTCAAAATGTAACCCTAATATCATGTTGAAAAAGACTTTTTGCATTTTCTTTCTATTTTATACTAATTCTGTACATATTCATTTAAGTCATTTTGGAAATAAGCTTCCTTTCCTTTTCAATTATTTTAATATGATCCTCTGAACTAATAAAATCCAGTACATTGGTGCTTTAGTATGCATAAAAGATTTACACTTTAGATTAGGGTCGAATTCTCACTATTAACTATGACTTTTGCTTCAATAAACACCTAATTACTGTTTATAATTAATAATTAGTAAGGTAGTTGTTAAATTAAGGTATTGGGTAGGATTAGGAATGTAGAATAATGTCATTCAGAATAAGACATTACTATGTGCTTTATAAATATTAATAAACAGCCAATATTCTAGTAACATGCATGCTAAAAAGGAACTAGTTAATTAAGTGAGAACTGGACCCTAAACTAAAGTGTTACCATTTATGCTTCTATTTCACCGTAGATGCTTCACCGTATGCTTCTATTTCACAGTAGATCAGAAATGTGACTGAAATCCATTCTAGTGACAGTGTTTCTGTTTTTTTGTCAGTTTAAATCGATTATAGAAATTAAACAATGTGAACACATTATAGAAAAATAAATAAAAATACAACACAATAGTAATCTACACTATTTGTACATCAGTCAGATCATTATATTAAGAACATATATGCTTTAATTATATATGCTTTATAATCATATATGCTTTTTAATATGCTCAAGTCAAAATGTAGTTATTAAATCATTAGAGAAAAGTCTCAAGATGAGGGTTAAAGTGCACTCAGTTTTAAATAAATGTTTTGTAGATAAATGTCCCACCCCCCAACTTTGTACACCATTAAACTGGCCTGAAACAACCAAAAGTTCACATCAAAATGCAAACCCAACAAAACTCCTCTGACCATGTACTGTCTGTGACCTTCCAATCCTTGGAATGTGCTTCGCCACAAAGAATCCAAAATAACGGCTCTCTTTTTGTTTTAACCCAGACCAGATTGTCATTGTGCCGTTAAGCGTTCATCTTTGGAGCCTAACGGCTTTACACTACAAGACCCTTGAGAGACAGAAGAACCTCATCTTAAGGCCACCCCTCATCCTGAGACTCATAGACCAAAACCTGCTTATTCAGACGACTAATATTGTCTCCCCAACTTCCTCTGACCTCCAAGAGACTCCATTTGACAAAACAAAAAAGAATTATAGTGAAATATTTGTTTTGTTGTTACAGTATTTCTAAAGGAAGATGAGTGAAGTGGACATAAAAGGACTTCAAAGATAGCCTGGTCTAGCATTGCAAAGATCTGAACGTTCCTAATGGGACCCAGGTGACAATATGCTGACCAGCACCATAGTCCAGCCATATAAGTCAGGGTTAGAGGTGTGAGAGGGAAGGAAATAAATAAAGGGGAACAGGTTGAGGGGCTGGGGGTAGTGAGATGATGTGTGTATATGTGTTGAGAAGTACACAGACTATGGAAAGATAGAACTTGGGCCATTAAGTGATACATAATCCTTAAGTCCTTACATACACACAGAGAGATTTTGACACAAAAGCCTTTAGTCTTCTTCTGTCTGCTTTATGTCACGGCTCATGCCTTGACTCAATGTCACAAAATACATGATGGATACAGCACCTTCAGCATTCACTAGAGATATTATAATAACAACAAATACTGTACATTCAGACATATTTAATTACAAGATAGATAAAAACGTAGTATCACTATTATTGACAAACATTGTCATTTAACTCTGCATTGCATTAGTTAACAAATATTAGTATACTGGCATGTATTTAATGACTTTTTCAACAACAAAAAGCGTTTAGCTGGTATAAAATATTTTGATTATTTTATGATTCTCAATGTTGACATTAAATTGTGGTACTAATGTAACACATGGAAATAACAGTTTAAAAGTGGTCACATACAGTCTTTGTTTATTTTTATTTTTTACATATCTTTTTTAAAACTCAATTAAGAATGTCTGGCTATAAATATTACGGATATTAAGGGTTCTTATAATGTTGTTTATTAACTTTCTTCGAAGGAAGACGGAATGATCCTGCTAATAAATTTCAGTTTGGAAGGACAACGCTGCCCCCTTCTGCTCAAATACGAAAAGTTCTTAGCTTTTGCTTGAGTGGTAAAATAATGTTAAATGTAGAGGTACAAGTGTTTCTGAAAATATATATATCCTGGTTTACACTTTCTTAATAGACTTCCCTAGTTCTCACTATTAACTAGGTGCTTATTAAAATGCAATTTACTAGGATATTGGCTGTTAATTAGTACCTAAGCACATTCATATTTATGCCTTATTGTTCAAGAAACTTTTCTACATCCCTTCATCCTACCCAATTCCTAAACTTAACAACTACCTTACTGGCTATGAAAAAGTAATAATTATGAGTTTATTGAGGCAAAGATTGACCCTAAACTAAAGTGTGACCATATCCTTTTTATTCAATATATATATATATTACCAAAACGCTTAAATTGATGATTCAATGATAAAACAATGAATAAATTATATGTATATATGTATGAGTATATATGTCAGAATAGATAAGGACCCTTTTTCATTTTAAATCACATGGCAGAACACATCTCACATGGCTGAAAAGTCCCAGAATAACTCAATCTCTATGTGCACATCAGTCACTGGCTGCTCAGTGTGTCTGACTGTCACACTGACATTTAGATGAGTTTTAATCAACCAATCAAATCAATACATCAAGTCTAAGAGCAACAAAGCAGATGAGCACCAAACACCAAAGCAAACACACTCACACAGAGATTGGAAATAAAGTTTGTCTCTGTCAAGACAGCACGATCACAGAGAATGCTGTGAAGCCACAGCCATTCGTCCCTCTAAACACACCACACCGTTAAACACGGCAGTGTTTCACATGCAAATGACAGAGGAGCATTTTCAAGAGCCACTTTAAAGTATCCAATCCCCCCACTACACCTTCTTTCAAAGCTCCTAAGCAGAATAACTCTAACTTGCTAATTTCTATGGGTCAGCTGGAGAGGGAAAGACATGCCAATCACTCTCACATGTAGAGCTTGTCTTTCTAAAAACAGGGATGGCTGGGTGTTTCCATGGCCACTAATCTCCCCCCAGCACAGTAACATGCAGACTCACACCCGGACCAGCACATTAGGTCAACTAAAAGTACCTAATCACAAGCACATAAAAATGCTCCTGGTGAGTTGGACATATTGTTTAAAAATTATTTATTTATTTATTTTCCCTCTAATGTGCCTTAGCGGAATTTAATGCATTGCTGAAATTGTTGAATTTTACTTTTTATTCTTCGCTGTCTTGCTTTCTCTCAAAACTCTTGCTGTCTTGACTGAGACATTTAGATTGTTTCGAGTTCAAAGACGATTTCCAACAGCTTTTTAGTTTTTTAAGAATAACTGAGAATTAGTTATCTTTCAATTGAAGAATCCTTGAAGCAAAAATTCTGAAAACCTAAACCATCTCATTTAAAATCAAACACCATATTTGAAATTTAAGAGGAGAATGTAAACTGTTAGTAATACTACTATAATACAAATAATTGTCAAGCGTTAAAACACCCACTAGCTTTGCAAGAAAGAATTAACACACCACAGAAATACAGAAAAAAAAGAAATGATATAAAATCAATAAACAGTCAAATCTCCTTCTTGGTTCTGTCAGACGTGACTGTTTTAGATGCAGCACATGAGCGTATTCTATACCTTCTGCTTGGAAATTAAATATTCATGGATTACCTAGCTGTCTATTGTCTTCAGGCTAGTGGGAGAGCTGTACACATCAAGAAATGGTGCCTCATAAATCATATATACACTATAGACATATACATTAATGTACAGCGTGTCTGCATCTGTGTAAATATGCACAATAAAACAACTGCTTGGGTGTTTAACTCTATTTACGGCCCACCATCTTATGTTGCAGATATTGCTAAGTTGTCATGCACCTTTATTAATAACAGGCTACTGAGAGAGAGAGAGAGAGAGAGAGAAATAGGGAGGGAGAGGGTAAAATAAAATAAAAAAAATGGGAAGGTGTCTATTTTGCCCTGTTCTGTCATGTGAATCCTTTAACTGTGCCAGACGTGCACTGCGGCCCCCTTCAATTAAACAGGAAAATTGATGTGTTTCATTAATTATGTCAGTAATATCATAAATCATGAGTGGACTGAGTAATTAATTATTTTCTCCTGATGTAAGGAACATGACAGGGCAGAGAGATAAGTATGAGGAGGGGGTGGGACGACAGAACAGGGACTCTCTCATACACTATTTCTCTGGCCTCTGGGACGGGACACAAAGAGCTTTTACAATTTAACGTGAAGCTAGGAAACATTGAAGACTTTCCCAAACCTCTCGTAGATTAACATTCACACTTTTGACAAAAGTATACCTCATATTATATCGGTAGTACTATTAGAGGAAATTAAAGACAAGTAGTGATATTAGTAAGTTACACTACTAGTTATATTGTTGGCTATATTCATTTAATTTTAGATCAATTTACAATTCTGTTAATAATAATAGTATATTATTATTAATAAAACAATTATCTCAAAGAAATGATATATTCTCAGTTCATCTTTTATCTTGTCTGGTTGTATTACTTAAGTAAAAAAAAATCTAATATTCTAATTCTTAATAATACATATGAAACTCATAAACCAAAGAAATAGTAAAATATATGGAATCATAAGACAAAATGATTGTTCCATACTTGGAAAAATATCTTAATATTGAAATGTGAATATGAAGTCATTTACGTGTGTGTAGGTGTGTGTGAGAGAGAGAGAGTGAGTGTGTGTATTCTTATTTATTTTTTGGGGAAATAAAGAATCACATTCTCAAAATGTTTATGTGATGTATGCAGCATAAACCTGAGCAGCCACACAAGCGTTCCTCAAGAGTTCAGGCCTCTCAGAGTGCATCTCAGCTCTGCCTATCGATCCAAACCACAGAGACAGAGATCTATGAGTGTGTGTTAGGGGAAGTGAAAGTAAACATTGCTTGGGACAACAAAACACTGTTCCCACTGGGACTTTGGCCTGTCTGCCTCCTCCCCAGCACGTATACACACACACACATACACACACACACACACACACACACACACACACAGTCTTAGTGGGGACATGGGCAACTAAGCCAGGCTTTAATATCAAGTGAGGACTCTTGTGTTTAATCAGGAGTGTTCCTCTTCTGTTCTCAGGCTCAGAGAGAGACCTGTGGACCAGTGGAGGAAAGGTTAATGCTGAAGGGTCAAGTGATTTCACACCCGAGACACCAACCGCCTCGATACTGAGCTCCGCCACATCCCACAATGATGACATAGTCACTCTGATTTATGGCCTGGAGGAGGTGGAGGTGCTGGGAGGGAATCACACTATCTTATGATAATAATGTCACAAAAACACAACAAAAGAATAGCAAATACCAAAAGACAAGAACTAGACACCTCCCACGCACATTTAATCTATGTGGTAATGCATTAAATGAATAGTTTAATAAATAAAAAAGACAATTCTGTCATCATTTACCCTCATGTGAGACTTTTGTATAACACAAAAGTAGATGTTTGTCTCATCCAAGCTGCTCTTTTCCATGTATTGAAAGTGAATGGTGACCACTACTGTCCGTCATCCGTCCGTTTAGTTTTATTTTTTTACAGACAATAATACTTTTACTAAATAAATATTCTTTTGAACTTTCTATTCTTTCAAGAAAAACTGTCTTTGTTTTAACAAAAATATTAAGCATCACACCTCTTTTAAACATGAATAATAATAAGAAATTTTCCTCAGCACTAAATAAGAGATGCTGAAAATGCTGCTTTTCCATCATAGGAATACATTACATTTTAAAATATATTAGAAAACCTACTGACCCCAAACTTTTAAATGGTAGTGTATATGTCCAATTTATTTTTGATGACAATGTGATCAAGAAGTGCCCTGAAAAAATAAATCTTGTAAACGGCGTGAAATGAATGTAGGGATTTTTTTCTAGCTCATCTTTAAATATTTAAAATAAAGATAAAATGTGTTCTTCATGAGCATAACCTCAAAAATGTTTTTTGAAATCCTGAGCCAGTAATCACAAATAACTGGAAAAGTCATGGAAAGGTGTGGTAACCGTGGACCACAGTCAGTGCAGGAAGTGGGACAGATTTTAATGTAGAAGAAAATGGGAGAAAAAGCTAATGATATTTTTTTCTTCTATGGATGCTGAATTGTGAGATTTGTTATAGGCCTTTAAAACTAAGAAGCTGCAGAGAAGACTACTGATCAGATGCAAAGTTAGTATTTCAATTCCACATGGGGGGAGGGAGGTTTGGGGGGGCTCTAATGAAAAACAAGATGGATGCTGTCTGAAAGGCTGATTGTGGGATTATTAATTGTTTTCACTTCCCACCCTGTGATAATGATAGGGAGATTTCCAGTGGAAGTTCAGAGAACGTATTCTATTGGACTGATTATTTATTGTTTGAGGTATTGACGTGCATGTGTGTTCAGAATAGTGAGGCTGAATGTAATGCCTCATCTCTGATAAGAGCACACATTAATTCCATTGTCTCCGGTTCACCCACACTCACTTTTTTATTTGTTATCTTTCACGGGAAGTGCTTGTTATTTGGTTTGTGTCACATTAATACCAAATTAAGCTTCAATTCAATTTTTTTTATTTATTTCATGGCCATTTGGTGAATGAATGAATATATATATATATATATTCATACAGTATCCAGGTTTGCCATGACTGTCAGAACCCTGGAGGAATTTTTCTCATAAAAACATCTTTGTTTATGTATTATTGCATATGTTCTTTATTCATAGATGTATTTTTAACATATTGCATGAGAATAAGTATAATAATATAATTTCATGATTCAAGTGAAAAAAATTAGTAGTCTTTTTGAAATATATTTGAAATGATCTATACTAACATGAGATTAGAACTACATGAATATTTTATTTTACATGGTGTGGGTTGCCTAATGGCTCAGTCATGTTGGGATCACATGAACAGCCAAAAACTATCAGGCACTTTCAATCACAGAGTAATTCATAGTTGACTGTGAATTGTACATATGTACAATGGCATTAGTAAACAAAAAATACAGTATTGAATGCATGATGCTATGATCCATGCCACTAAGTATCAGTAGAAATCCCAAGTATAAGTACCAATCAATAATTGATAAATGAAAGTGCACCATTTGCACACCCTCATCTCATAAATATGACTACTTCTTTTGCGGAACATAAAGTACATATTTTTCAATGAAAGTCAAAAGGGTCAGATGTTGTTTTTGACTATGTATTTGACAAAAACAGCTAACACATTCTTCAAAATATCTTTTTTTGTGATTTCAAGAAAGAAAGTCAAAACGACACGTGGGTGAGTTCCTTTTTTGGGTGAACACTCCCTTTAAGACTATTTTGATATCTTTCTAGACAAGAAAGAGGCCCATTTTGCATATTGACCAAAAGAGATTTCCAAAACACCAAATAAACACAACCTTTATGAGAAACAAGCACAAAACTGTCTGACCACAGAGGTTCAAATCCACAAAACCAAATTTAATGAGAACACATACATTAAACTAGCATAGCACTTAATGGATCAATTTGTTTTGTTTACATAGAGCCGAGTGGAAGGAGGAGCAGGAGACGTGGAGCAGGAATGAAAGTGAGAGAGGACATTCTTCAATTATGAGCTGTAAAGCGAATATGCGTGGCTGTTCGTGTCTATCATGTTCAAAAATACACATTCTCATGTGTTCGTCAACGTACAAGGTAACACTGCACTTCCTGAAATCCGCCCCCACCCCCTTCTGATCTCTGCCTTTAGAATCGTCTCATTCAGACCTGGCACAGGCTTCTCACTCGCCCCGGCTCCTGCACTATTAAATTAAAGCACCGGAGCCCATTTAATAAGCGCTGTAGCGGATCATTTGAATAAGGACAGTATTAGTATTCCAGCGGAGCAGCAGCTAAAAGCTGCTGACCTTTTCCTCCGCACAGGAGATCCTTGAACACATCCCGTCAAATCACAGCGCCTGGTAATAAGCCATCAACGCCAAAGAGTGTTAGCGCATAGGGGATTTTCTTTTTTTCCCCACCAAACAGAACAGCAAGGCCGGCGTATTGCGATCTATCAGCGGGCCAGGATCTAAGAGGTGGAGGAGGGGGCAGAAAATGGCGAGTACGGGATTTATCACGTCGCCCTGCTCTCGTCTTGTACAGTGGGAGGGCTTTTCTTGATACAGCATTGATTTATGTGCATGTCAAGGGGTGTGGGATTGATCAGTGCGCATAAGAAATCCCCACGAGTGCTCTCATAACAAATCATAGTCTGACCTTTGCTAAGACATATTTAGCCCTTGTTGCACACTCCAGAAAATGCTGTTAGGTGCCACAAGAGCAAGTGCATGTATTTGTTTATTTTGTTGTCATGCTTGACTAACCTAGAAATATTCAAATTACAGAGGACATCATGTGGATGTTATACTGCACAGCATGAGAAAACCATTTTACAAAACAAATACGCTTTCAATTTTAGCTTTATGTAGCGATTTTACAATTGCCAGATTAATCTAGAAATTTACCATGAGAAATAAAGATGAGGGAATGGCTTCATCTGTTCTGCCCCACATTGTTAATTTTTTTTTTCATGACACAATTTGCTGTTATTGACCGGTTGGTTAGCAAGAATCAGTGATGCTTGAAGTCCACACTTCTAAAAAACAGAGAGAGTTCAAGCCCAGATACTGCAAAATCGTATTAAACAATGATGAAAATGTTGTGAGAAGCTCCAAAGATGTTACTGTTAGATAAGCATTAAATAATAGATATGTTGCAGTGTTCAACGGAGTAAATAAAGGTCTATTTACATCTAGTGTAATTGTTTGGTGCAAAAAAAAAAACTGTTTGACTAAGTCCATTTAAACAATGCATTTCTGCATTTCAGTATTTCTTTTAACTTATAATAACTTAAACAAAATTAATAATCAATAATATTGAACTGGAAACACTTTATTTAAAACCGAGAAAGATATTTTAATTACTTGAATGCCAAACAAATTATTCAGTTATTTATTTAAAGTTTTTTTTCAGAGAATTAAAAATCAGCATTGGACTTGATATGTAATTTGGTTTCAGACTTGTTGGGAAAAGTTAATAGATAACTTCCCAATAAATAAATGAAATTGAAAATACAATGGTAAAATCAATTGCATGAAAATTGACATTAGTTTTAGAGTTTAAACTAGTTTTTTTTTTAGTTTAAACTCTAACAAACTAAGAAATAAACAAACATAAAACATATATGATATGATATGATAAAAAGAATGAAAATAACTTTTTTTTGTGAGTTTGGAACCCCAAAAGGTGCAGTCGATGATGCTACCAAACAGTTACTTTAAATTATTTCCTAGGGATTCCTTTTATTTTTTATAATTTAGACTGCAAACAACAAATTAATCCTGAAACAGTATAAATTGCTCCATGAAACACAACTGCAACATTCAAGCCCACAAATCCAGTTTACCATGATCCTGTATCCATTAAAACTGTGCATTTGTGAAACTATGCAATGAAACAAATAGTTAAAAAGAGCCAAACAGATGTTCTACCTCACAATAACAGGGTTCAAGTGGAGCAGGGTGCCCCTAACCGGCTAATAAACGGCCCCAAATGAGCCTGCAATTAAATTTATACACTTGATTGCACTGCTGTCATGTCCACTACAGGCTTATCGAACACCTGGGATCCATTTCCTAATAAAACCTCAGGAAAAAAAGGAGAGGGAGAGGAGGTGCTTTTCTAGTGTCTGTACTCTTGATTGGTTCATCTTATGAATCAGATGAGGAATGAATAAATGTTTAACAAAAACAGATGGTATAGTAGGAGATTTGTAATAAGAGATTATGAAAAAGAAAATGGAAGACATGGAAGAAAACAAAACATAATCCTATACTCGTTATGGTATGCAGCAAATTCATTAAAACAAATATCATTTTAATAAATATGCTGTTCAGTACTGGTTAAAAGGATGTTAGCCTACTTTATCTGATGCAAGAATGAATATATATATATATATATATATATATATATATATATATATATATATATATATATATATATATATATATGTGTGTGTATATATATATATATATATATATATATATATATATATATATGTGTGTGTATATATATATATATATATATATATATATATATGTGTGTGTATATATATATATATATATATATATATATATATATATATATATATATATATATATGATATTGAGGGAAAAAATTACAAAATTACAACAGCTAAAGACATGGCAGATACAGTACAAACTATTTTTCAAACAGTAATAAGCACTTTTTAACAGTATGAAGATGCATATGCAATCACAGAGGGAAAAGCATGCACTGACATTACAAAGATGATATTTGAACATATTTTTATCTCCCTCTTTCTCTCTGTTCTCAGCTTCTTCTCTCTTTCCTTCCCTAATGAGGACTTCAGCTAAGGGGACAGTCACTCTGTGGCTCAAAAATAACCACTTATAGATAGCGCTCTTTGAAAATCTGTCAAAATGATCCACTGTAAATATAGCTTTCTCTTATCAAGTCCTCTTAAGTTATAAAAACACTCTTAACCTCCCAAAAGCTTCGGACTCCATTACAGCTAAGCTGATGTGTGTTGTGATGAGCCATGCTAACTTGAGTGTTTACTTGTGGAAGCAATTAGCAGAGTTAGCTGCTCAAAGGCAACAAGATGAAGTTTATTTCACTATGTCTGTAAAGTAAACACTGAATTAGTGCAAATCCTTGTCCATGTTTGGTAATTATGGAGCTGGATTTTATTTTATCAGATAAAATCAACCTAGCATGAAGATGTGGCTAATTATACACAGCCAAATCAACTGACTACTAAGTGGAATCCTGTGCATTCATAAGAAATCTTTCTTCTTCCACCAGTTTTACACCAGATGAGGAACCTGGTCATGGGCCAGCACTAATTCAGCACAACTTTAAAATAAATAAAGTTAGAAGAGTATATATATTGTACATAAAGCTGAACTGACTGGGGCAGATTTTACACAAAATATATACTTTCAAATTAAAAAAAGTTTGGTCTTTCTTAACATTATCTTACATATAAAGATCTAAGAATATATCTTTGCATATCTCGCAATATGAATTAACATAAAAATGGCTTAAAACAGCAGTAAGTAAACACCGGAGTCTGAAGGCATAAATTACAAATGTCACTTCCCTTATTTGATTATGTTTGCGAATTTTGTGACCGTGTCCAACAATTACCCGGCAATATTACCTTTTTCTTGAGTTACCTGGTTCACTGAGTAAGTAATGGCAATTTAACTTGGTTAAATTAAGTATTTTTCTCAAGTAGCTGACAACCAATTGATTCAATATGTGGTAGAGTAGAAACAGTTAAACAGAATAAAACAAACAGTATTAGAAAAATTAGTAGATCACAGAATAAAAGAAAAAAAAATGGGAACAGGCCTTTTATTTGGTCTATGTTCATCTGCTTCAATGGCTTTTCTTCTTCAAAACTTTTTATCGTTTTTCCTCAAATGACTAACAGTCACCATTACTGCCAAATAGGTTACCTGTGAGTGTGGCCATAAATCTTATTAACATAAACTAAAAATGTCTCATTGCTTTTTTTCCTCTCTGAAGCAACCTGTCTCGAGTGCGGGCCATCTGTACATAGTTATCGCTGTGCTCACACAGATGGCCGCCAAACGCTTTCAAAGTTGCTCCGTCCGCACATCTAACCTTACAAAGCAAACTAATTAGCAGTAAACGCATTGCGAGGAAGAAGTCGTTTGAACGTTTTTAGTTTTTTTTTGACTGGGGTCTAATGAGGAAAGAGAGCACGCAAGCTCTGGGTGCCGGAGGTTGCTTCTGGAGCTAAAGGTTTATGGTTTTCTTTAAGACTCAAATAAAAAGTAGAGTCTACCTTGAGCCACAGCTTCTGTCACTGCATATAAGATTTTTATATGCAGCTTTGGAGGGCACAAGGTGGAGCAGGTAAGATCCTAAAGCTAGAGTGTTAAGAGTGTGCAAGTAGGCAGGGTTGAAGTCCTGAACCCTGTTTTAGTAACTGCAAGGTCAATGAAAAGCTCAAAAAAATAGAAGATGGTCAGGATTGGCTTCTACAGTTCTCTTATAATATACATCCGCATCGCATCTAACAGGGAACAATCTCAGAACTTCTTCCAGTAACTTTAATAGAATGTCATCAAGTCAAAAACAATGTTCTTAAAACATTAATACAAAAGATGTTATTTTTTTTAAAAAAATACATTTTTGTAAATTTTACTTCTTATTTCAGAACATTCAAATGTATGCTCCCATAATGTTTGCAAAAAGATAAAATTACATTTTCTCTTTAACGTTTGCATAACCAAGAAATTGTTTTTGAAAAAGCTGGTTTTGAACATTCAAAAAATAAAAATGTAGTTTTCACAATTTAATGTTTAACAAAACACTCTGAGAAGTTCTGTGATGAGCTATGATTAATAAAAAAAATCTTATCAATAATTTAATTTATTATTAATTAATACTATTTTTTTTTTTTAAATCAGCAGCCTTTATGACCTTTACATGTATTTGACTATTTGTTTGCCTTTTGTGATGTCTTTGTCTTTCATCAGAATACAGCTTTCAGAGAGCCTTTTTTGCTCTGGAACTCAATTTACAGAAAGGAGGACAACTCCTTAGAAAGCTAATTAGTTAGTGAGGTACGTGGGCTAAGAGGAAATGTGAAACAAGCCTGCTGCCAAACATAATATTATTTTCATTATTTCCTTCATTATTTATTTATGGATGTGTTCAGACTTAAATTAATGCTAGAAATCCTGGTGCGAGACGCTGGAAGCTCTGGCGGGTCCGGTGGTGCAGTTAGTTAGCATGCACGCACACATAGTTCTCCGACACCACATAAAATTACAATGTGTGTTTCCTGTCCAATTCAATTCAGCTCCATCTTTATAGTTTCAGGGGTAAACAAACCTGTCTACAGCTATTGTGGTTTAAAGAAGTACAGTCACCACTGTTTGTATTGTGACGTATACAACACAAAAAAACTTGATGTTAACGCTAATACTGGATCCCAAATGATGTAGCATCACATTACAGTTCACTGCAGACAAGATTATCTTGTCTAACCCAACATGTGGCCATTTTAGCAGCTAGACAAAGATCACCCCAGGCTTTCAGTGGAGGCACATTACAAAAACATATTTCTTTCCCCGTTTTCAGCCAGCCATTTCTGATAAAAGTATCTCAGAGGCTACAGGGAGTGCTGGTTATTCTCTTGACATATTATTTTTCAGTTATTATATGAATTTCCCCCCCTTCACCACATTGAGAAAATTGAGAACGTATGGTGTGCAACTTTGTTCCTTGTTCTTTGAGGATCCATTTTGTGGGAGGGGGTGAAGGGTTGGGTGCTGTAGCAGGATAGATAAACACAGAAAAATAGTCTCAGCATGTCAATTTGGTGTTTTTACATTGACCATAAGTGAGGCGTTCCTTCCTGCTCACATCTCAAAGAGCAAGCCCCGCAGCCATGTGTAGGCAATCATGACAGATATGTTCTCTCGCCGCATTTCCCTTGTCGCGCTGCGCAGGGCTTTGGCGAGGGGCACGGTAAATGCTAACACGTTGCGGAGTTGGAAATCCTCATGAGCTTGTCTCATTAGCGGCTAATTGGAACGACTTTCCTCTGTCTTTTGTTCAACGTCACATTTGTCTTTCTTCTTTTTTCCTCCACTGAACAGGGGGCAGATGGGGGTGGAGGATGCATATTTCTGAGCCTACAAGATTTAGCAGGGGAGTTGGGCCCGTATTACTGCAACATAAACACTGCTGTCCCGCGATTAACCTTAGAAGTGCAAAATTAAGCACTCAAAACTGCACAACCAAATTAGCTCTAGAGATGGAGAGAGGACCTTACCACTCTGCCATTGACTTTTCCCAACTGGGTAATACTAAAGAAAACAATAACATAGCCAAATGGCGAACCACTATTACAGTTTCCATTTGAGCTTGACTGCAGGCTGCAATGGCCCATTGAATCTGTTGCATAAATTGGCTTGGTTACCACTCAAAGCAGCCTTAAGAGACATTTCAAGTTATATAAACTTGAATAAAGTCTCAACATGGGATCGGAATCGAAAATAAGAAAGTTCACATGTTATGGATAGTTTAGTATGTTCATCTTAATTTTAAACTTACATTTTGGATTTCAAACAAATTTGATTACTCCTAATGTCTCATGGTTACATTTAATCTTTTCAATTTTTTTCCATTTTTACTGACACAAATTGATGGATCAAAATTGATTTATGACGGGCAATTTGGTGATAAAATAACACAAGGTACATTTGTATTCCAAACTAACTCAACAACTAGATCCAAGTACATATTTTACAGTAATTGTACTTACAGTGTGCGTGTTATTGTTAGCACACATGAAAGTACTGGTACCATAAGGTAACTTTATGAGTTAAGATTCAGTTTAGGGATAGGTTATTGGTTAGTACCTAGTTATAACCCAGTTAATGTATTTGCTATAAGAAGTAAATAGTATGTACATGCAATATAGAACTGTAAAATAACCAAAAGGTTCTACTAAAGGTTCTTTATTGGTATGGATCTCTGAAACCAAAACTTTGAAATCCATGGGACCTTAACTTATTGTAGGAAAGGGTTGGTTAGGTTAATTTACACTATGAAAAATGGTTCTCTTCACTGAAAGGTTCTTAAGACCGAGAATAAAGAATAAATGTTGAAACATTCAGCACAACTTGGGTTGTTTCTGCCTCTTTCAGCTCTGCATATAAGAGGATATTTACATGAAGGTCATAAAGACACCGAAAAAACAATTATAACACTATAATTGAATGACACTAGTCATGAGAAAAAAATTAATCTGACTGTTTTTGGTGTTACAAAATTAGACCTCAAAAAGTGGACCTCAGAGGAAGAAAAAAACAAAATCATCTAATTCATTTTACTCAATAGGATTAAAAAGTTGACTCAAATCATGTTTAGCAAGGGTGCTATACAAATGAATTGAGCAGATTTTAACGATGCCAGCAGGGCAATTATTTTTTAGCTGAAACCTGAAAACAAGGAACCATGGTTATAATTACCTGCATACCGTGAAAAGTGAGGTCAGAAACTTTGACCTTGTGGTCTTTACTGCTTTCCAACAACGGGAAAAAGAGAAAACTTCAGTTCAAGAGCCTCAGGCTAAAGAAAAAAAAAAAGAAAAACCAAAGAAAAAAGAAAACCAAAGGACAAGAAATAAACCCTATTGCCCCTTCCTATTAAGAAGGACAAGATGTGACCAGGAACATATTTATGTATCCAAAGCCTTTTTAAGCTGAGACTGGAAGGACTCTTGGGGTTGATGGGAATGTGGAGGTTGCACATGTCTAAAACTCTGGCATGCTGCATCACAGGTTTTTCTCTAAAGTGGTACTGACATTGACCTCTCTGAGACCCAGCCATCGCAAGAGTCCTAACAAGGTATTAACATGGTCATGGATCTCTCAAAGAATGGTGCAGCTGCAAAAGGCATTCCTCAACGTCAAAAACCCGTCCACAGCTACTACAGGGCCACAAACCATGAACATATTTACACATGTAGTGTTTACTAGAGAATCTAGCTCAAGGTGTTACTGATTGTAAAATGCTTTACTGCTTATGTGGGCCATATGGAAACATACAATGTTCATAATGTGAAGTTTATTAATAAAGCTTGCCTCAGGCCCATTCGTGTTGTGCATCTTTACTAACTAAATAACAAATCATACAGTACCTAGAGGCACCTCAAGCTTTCTTCACACAGTTCATCTGTGGCTACATCAATGAAGAATAGTATAAATCATCACAGGTTGCACTGATAGTATCGTTTTGCACAAATACGATCTATCCGTCTAGAAAAAACAATAAATATGTCAATATTATCATTACATCATCATTTCATATATCCTCTACTCTGTAATAATACATCTACACTGAGAAAAATAAGTGTGTAGACCAGTGTTTCTCAACTTTTTTCTTTATCTTCTATACCCCCATACGTATGGCTCAAGGATCCCTTCACTGACACAGAACCAGAAATGTGTTCTTAGATAAACCAAATAGTTTATTTGTGAATATAAAATCATTCACAATTTTTACATAGAATAGAACTTAATTACCAAAGATCAACAAATATAATATCACAGTGATCCAAGTAACACAAACAAACAAAAGGAGCAAAAAAGTTAAAAAGTAGCCGAATCCACAAAGGCCTTAATAAGAAACGGGGGAAAAGGAAGAAACAATTTAAAATAAGATATAAAACAAATAAAAATAAGATATATTATTTCATAATAAAAGTTTTTACCTAATAATAACCCTATAATATTTAAAAAAGTCATCATTCAAAGCAACATTTAAATCTTTCCAAGTACACCAGAATTTAACTAACTCTGTTTGGGAATCACTGGTTTAGACTAGTGTTTTCCACTGTGGCATGGTACATTAGTGTGCCGTGAGAGATCATCAGGTTTCACATCGAAAGTTAATCTCACCTAATTGTTCTATAAAACGTTTTTTTTTTTTTTTTTTTTTTTTTTATATAATTAATCATAAAATACTTTTTTTTTTCAAGACACTTTGATAAGAATTACTGTATATTGTTAATATAGGCTACAAAGTTTAATTTTCTTTAACATGTTCGGTTGGTGGTGTGTATTTTTTCAATGAAAAAATGTACCTTGGCTCAAAAAAGGTTGAAAAACACTGGCTTAGGCAACTGTGTTGAAGTCAGTTTCATTGATGAAATCAGAATATTATTTTTTGCCAGCAGTGTAGATACAGGAGAAACTCCTAAGAGTTTTAAGAGTAGTGTGTGTGTGTCAGTGTGTGAGAGTCTTGTGTGTGTGTGTGAGAGAGAGAGAGAGAGAGAGAGAGAGAGAGAGAGTGTGTGTGTGTGTGTGTGTGTGTGTGTGTGTGTGTGTGTGTGTGTGTGTGTGTGTGTGTGTGTGTGTGTGTGTGTGTGTGTGTGTGTGTGTGTGTGTGTGTGTGTGTGTGTGTGTGTGTGTGTGTGTGTGTGTGTGTGTGTGTGTGTGTGTGTGTGTGTGTGTGTGTGTGTGTGTGTGTGGGGTGGGAGTGTTTGTGCTGATTGTGTTGAGGGTGCACGGTGCCCATGAGGAAGCTCATCTGTTACGACGCGTCTGCATGGCTTGTGCCACTGAGGGCGGATGACAGTGTGTCACAGCAGCAGACAATGATGGATGCACCACATTCAGTAGGCAACTTGGGCAATTGGACACATTAACAAGAGGCACCTGCTTTTCTCTCCGTACAAATCTATTAAAAGATAACAGCAATGGAAGATCCCACTCAACTAGTAAATGATAACTCTGTCTGCGCTGTGAGGAGAGGAGATCCTCGAAAAACACTGACCAAAACTATAGCATTGCTGGTCAAACAGTGCCATCTAGCGTTCAGGGTGATACATGCTGCTGCAATGCATAAAAGGCTAATAATCTCCACTGGGCTTTATTCGATCACCATTGCCTAGTGTTACTAGTTTTCACACTTTTAAATTGAATATGTTTTATATTTTTTATAAATACATTTTTACAGTATACTTATGTACAGATATATACATATTATATTAAAGGTGCAATAAAATAGATTAAATTACTAACTACACATTTTTTCATGTCTTTTATTCAGAAATAGACTAAAAATTGTATCTACTCAGCACGGTTAAATTGCATGATAAAAATTTTAGCTAGTAATGTAATCTATTATATTACACCTTTAATATAAAGTAATATAATCTGAATACTTTTTTGATTACTTTTAGATTACTTTGTAATCTTTTTATATCGATAAAATACCACATTTTAATAAATTCCTAATATATATTTTTTGTGTTGTTGTTAACAACATGAATTGCATTAGGGATGCATCATGTTAACAAAGACAAACTAACTAAAATATGAAATATCGTTTTTGTTGTAATTATAGTCACCTTTGAGTCAGTGACTGCAATCCACAAAATTGGAAGACTTTCTGAACATATAAGCAGTTTACTTTTTTTTTGTAAAGGAAATTTAAAAGGTAAAATAAGTCGTTAGGGAGAATCAATGAATTCTGAATAATTTACTGCCGTTTTGTGAATATTAAGTAATCATGTAATCGATATAAAAGTGACTGTAATCTGATTATGAGTGTTTTCAAATTTAATACAATCTACTTACAAGTATCTAATTGTTTTTAAATCTGATTACATAATCCAGATTACATTTAATGTGTTACTACTCAGCACTGCAAATATAAATGGCATATATTATTTGCTTTATTTCTTGTATTGTTGCAAAATGTAAACCATATTATCACAGCTTACTAAATGTGACTATGCGGCATTAAATTATTAAGATGTCATAAATTTTAACATTATGGTTTTCTCTGCTTTGAAACAATATGTATTGTGAAAGTAAAGTTTTTGATTTTATGATTGAACATTTCCACTATTATTAGAACAAAAATATGGTTAACATTATGACAAATTAAATTTTACTTTTAAGGGCATGTTAAACTATTTACAATACTTTAACATTTAACCACTGTTAGCAAAAATTGTGTGACTACTAGCCCCAGTCTCCTCTATACACTTAAATATATTTCTATGTGATTGTGATCCATTTAGCAAGTTTTTAAAAAGTCAGACATCAATCAAAATGGCTGATTATACAGATTCAGAACTATAAACACACACACACACACACATACACACAGACTTTTGTGTGGTTTAGTGGGTAAACAATAATGTGTCAAGCAAGACTCAACCTGCCTCCAGAGACAAGTGTGAGACTGATGCGACAAAAGCCCCCAGGCAAATTTTAATGATGGATTGAGAATCATTATCCTTCTGATGGTGATGTGAGTGGCAAAAGACATTTCTCGTGGACATGTGTGGTCTGTGCTTGATGATTGGCTTGATATTTTTTTCTACAATATAAGTCTGAGAAACTAGGCTAATGGGTTTCTGTAAGTGTACTCAATCCTCTGTGCTCCTCTGAATATGGGGATTCGTTTGATAGACAATCAGACGCAGTTCTTGCTCACGTTCAATGAAATGAATGAATTAGAATCGAAGAATAATGACAAAAGCTGTGCTACAATATGGTTGTTTCATCTGTTAAATCTTTAGTAATTTCATAAATAAATTAATTAATATAACAATGTACATAACAAATAAAATAAAGATTATCGTGCTGCAGTGTTACAGTAATGAACAGCTGAACAGATTATATTTTAATTATTTAATTATCCATTAACAAAATGGATATGCACAAAATGTACTGCATATGCTTGTTAGCAAAGGCAGCTGACTTTGTCTTTTCTTGTTAACACAAATAGTTGTATATTCAAATTGTGTGCTCAGAGGTGCAATGATAAATGTTAACAACAGCAATAATAATAATCGTTATCATCATACTACTACTAGTGTAGAGTGTAAAATAATAATTGCATTATGTATGTAAAGATTCAATTTCCCTTTTCCTTACATGACCTGAAGTATTTTACTATTCTTGATCAATAGATGATTTGATTTGTTTACTGCTTGTACATAATTCTTTATTTTGGTGGTAATACACAGAGGAGTAGGCAATGTATACAAATACAAATACAAAGGCAAAGTCTTTAGTGCATATTTTAACTGCGCAGAGCATAAACATTTAAGAGACTGTGTCAGGCATGAGAGCCAGAGCTAACTAGCATGGTACATACCTTTACGACTGGCAGTTTGTCAAGCCGCTTAAGTGTTCCCTTAACAGAATTTACGGTCATTTGAAAAGTGACAATGCTCAAAAACGGCTACTTTCCTCTCGCTACACCTTCGCAGCTCACTAAAACCCTGTCATAAATCTAGCCTCATATCCAGGCAGATGGCTTGTGTTGTCAGATATCACATGCCAACAACGCTTTTTACCATCATTGTCTTGACAGAAATATGATGTGGAAACTGCAGTGTCACATCACTTAGCGTGGTTTAGCCGAAGTCGCCCGGCTCCATTTTAATCAATCAAATTTGTCATTTTTTTACTGTAATGATCTTATGGTAGGGACCCAGCATTAAGTGGATGTGGAGAGACTTATCTATTGCTTGATTTACGTCTATCCTCACAGATTTTGTACCGGGGACTCAGTCTTCCAGAGAAACAGCATTTTTATCAAATGGACCAGTAAGTTATGAAGTAATTCCTCTAGGCCAAATGGAAATGCCACTCCATACCTCCAACTCAGACTCAGTTCTGTAATGAAAAACTCAATGCTGCAACAAGCACACACACATACAAATGTCAAACCGGCCACAGTTAAAACTGTATATTACTGCCATCTGGACATTGATTTGACACACTCATCTCTGACATTTGAAAACATGTTTACTGATTGTACCATGCTACATTTTCTATAAAGCTGCTTTGAAACAATATGCACTGTATTATGTATTATGAGCGATACAAACAAACTTGATTTGCAAACTGAATTTTCTAGATTTTTGTTTTTTTCTCATTTGGAAAATCCTCCTGAAAAAACAAATGATCAGGTAGACAATGATTCATAAAAGTGCACTAATTATCACTGGTTACACATTTTGAGTCACTATGTTGGTTTACTTTAAAACAAAAGTGGGTTATTTTTAGTAATAACCTAGCTGTTGGGTTAAATATGGTTCCAGCATGTCTACATGAAAATAAGAAACAAGCTTTCATAAAACATTGACATCTAAAACGTGCAAGGCATGATCTCTTTTTATTGTTCTTCTTTTAATCTATGCATGTTGATCTTAAAAAAAAAAAAAAAACCCAAACAAATTCATGTAACACTAAAAATTAAAAGCATGCATAGGTATGCAAGAATTGTATTTTAATGTGTTAACAGAAAAATTAACAGATCTGTACAAGTCAAGTGACTCAACTGTGATGACAACCATAAGTAAAAATGAATAGATTTTGTATTGTTTTGTTTATTTGTAGTGAATTTCTCCAGTTAAATGTCACAATCTATGAATTCATAATTAATCCTCATTACAGTACCTAAAAATGTTGATGTCAGGTTAGGTTTTAAAAGAGAGAATCTAATGTAGATCACATTCATGGAAAAGCCGATACAGAAGCACCATCCCCACACCGCTCTTAATGAACTTTGCTTCTGATGCCAAGTTCATCATTATTTTTTATCACTATGTTTATTTCCAATTTGACCTTTATACTGATTAGAGTTTGACCCTGAAAAGCCGACTCATTTCTGCCTTCACACTCTCAGTGAAGGCTAAACAAAGTTATTATGCCTTTATTCCCAGAGAGAGGAATATTGGAATTTTCTAAAAGAGCAACCCATTGGTAACCTATTACAAAACTATACACAATCAATAGCTAATTTCTCTGCATTGATTACAGCTTGGACATTTAACTCGCACCCTCTGGCAAGTAAGTGTGTGTGTGTGTGTGTGTGTGTGTCCATTCCCCATTGGCTCAGTGAGTATTACATTCATCGATTCCATGAAGAACACTAAAAATGCCAAAATGTTCATTTATCTTTATAAAGACTGTTCAAGACCGGATCTGTCTCTCTTTGCTCTGGGCAAGGATACAATTCTTGTACAAGAACAAATATTACACACAACGGTTTCCTGGGATCTAGAAGCAAAGCTACAGATTTTGACTTAGTGTAGTTTGGTCATAACCTAAACTTGTTTACAATATCACAAACTTCAAAGTTTTGAGATCAGTAAGATTTTTGAATGAATATTTTTGGAAGCAAACCATGGCTGTATTTATTGATCAAAAAGCAAGTAAAAACAGTACAGTTGTGAAATATTATTAGGCCTACAAATTAAAACAACTGTTTTATATTTGAATATATTTTTAAATGTAATGTATTGGACGATGGTAAATCAAGTATGTTGATCCAGTAACATGTCTTACATGTTTTACTCATGTCTTTGCATGACTTGAACTGTCATTGAAAGCTGATGACGTAACATCCAGGTAGGCCCGCCTTCACGTGATTATGATTTGTGGATTGACAATCTTACATCTGAATGGTTAAAAAGTACGACTTTGGTTGAAATACACTACCAGGAAAGTCTCAAAAGCACACAAACACACACACACACACATCCAAATTTATCTTCAGCTATGTCTCTCATATTCTCTGTTTTACATAGTGGTTTTGCAAATTGATGAAAGCATTATAGCTACGTACCACATGAAATGAACCAGAGCTTGTCAAGCTGTTTCATCAGCAGTGAGCTTGTATAATTGTGGAAGGAGACCTGTGGTGAGAGAAATCAAACATTAGACTTAAATACAATCAGTAACAACCCAACAAGGCTTGAGTAAAGGAATATGGGAATAAAATAAAAAAAATAAATTCTAATGGTTAGTAAAACCATTGCCATGAACAATAATACATGACTAAATAAGAACAACAAAACTGTCAAAAAAGGAAGACTCAGGCACAAACGGCTCCATCTAGTGGCTGAGAATTCAAACTCATCCAATCTTTTTTTAGAGCCAGACTGTAAAACTACAGAATAAGAGCATAAGAGCGTGAAGGGGCACAAGAGCGCAAATGTATTTATACATCACATTTCATTCACAACAGCAATTCAAATACCTTTATATAACTTTTTTAATGAAAAAAAAATCATGGCATATGGATAAGTTAAATAAATGAATAATAAGAAAAATTAAAAACATTAAAACTGTATTTATAATGATTAAAAACAAACAAGAAAAATACTCTAAGACTTTAATCAGAAATGAGCTAAGAGTGAAATCATGGAAATCAGAGTCTATCATGATCTGTTCAACATCCTCCTGCATTTAAAGTAGAAGTTTGTAAAATTAGTAGACACTTCTATAAACTATTTCGAGAACATTATTTTGAAAACATTTAATTTAATTCAGTGTAAACAATTGTCCAATTGTTGCTGATAGTAGATTTAAAGAAATTGCATTATTATTATTATTATTATTATTATTATTATTATTATTATTATTATTATTATTATGATTGTTATTTATTGCTATTATTGTTATTTATTTCATTATATGATGGTGATGATGATAATATATCATATGAACAATTCGCATACGTAATTACAGTGTAGAGAAAATATGTAATTTGTTAACGGTACATTAGTTGGATTTTTTTTTAAACCCGGAAATGATGTCGACACAAAGCAAACTAAACGTAACACAATCCCATGTGTACAGTGTGATATAGATGTTGTGCAAAGCAGCGCCTCGCCCTCAGTCGTTCACCTCGATACTGTACAAGAGCGATACTGTACATGCATGATAAAATGTCAGGATCAATCAAAGAGCTTAGTCTCCATTACGACCCCATAAATGAAAGCAATACTTTTACAAGTGGGGACGTTGTGGAGGGTCGAGTTGTTTTGGAAGTTACCAAAGAAATAAAGGTGGATAATTGTTTTGTGAAGCTGACGGGAGATGCGAACGTGAGCTGGACTGAAAAATCAGGAGATGACGAAACAACCTACAGCGACCATGAGAGATACTTCAAACTAAAGCAATACTTCATTCAAGAGCACTCAAAGAAAGGTGAAGTTGCACGAAATATTACATTCTTATAGTGAACCTACAAATCAAAATAGAGACAAATCATATCTTGATCTGCCAGGATATCTTGAAAAATAGAAATTGTTTAGTGTGTGTAATATAACTGGAAAATAATAACTGACTAATATTTCTCACTGTGATGTTTAAAGGGCAAAGCGAAAAGAATACCACTCTTGTAAGTGGAGAGACTTGTAAGTGAAAGATTATCTAAAGATTGTTTGCTGACAGTTGATAAATTTTGCTTGCTGAAAGTGGAACGCAAATCTCTTTTAACCCCTTGTTTCTCAGATGGACCAGTGATCAGACCAGGAAGTCATGTTTTTCCTTTCAGATTTCAGCTGCCTCAACAGTGAGTGATAAAATGCACTTTCAATGGGAGTTGGTCTTTATTGTGTAAATATGTACATAGTGAAATAATAATATCCTGCATGTGACCTTGGGTTCACCACGGTGGGTAGAACATAAAGTAACATAAACATGAAGCAAGAGTGTAAAACTGTTCTGTATAATACTTCCTTCTAATTCGCTATGACATCAGTGAGTCGTGGTATAACAAGCAAAACTTCCTCCTGCATGACAAAGCTAGAATATTTGATTTAATAATATTCTGCATATGTTAAGTAAAGTAAAATAATAAAAGCTGTAAAATATATTGTACATGCATGTGTTATCGGTTATTTGGAATAAATTAAATTAAAAACCTATTATTATACATACATGAACATATTATGCACTACATTGTCAGTCTTTTGTGAGAAATTAAAGATTTTTTATTTTGCCTTAATTTCAGAAATATGCCTCCGTCCTTTAAAGGACATCATGGCTCAATTAAGTACGTCTTGACGTTAAAGCTGAAGAGGCCTTGGAAGGCAACATCTACTACTTGTTCGGAATTAACCTTTTTGTCCAGAAATGACGGGACCAATGATCATTTACTGGTATGAATTATAATAGCATGGTAACTGATAAATAGAGAGATTACGTAACTGCTTATACTGGCATCAGAACTCATGTAATGTGATTTAAGCTATTTTCTTGTGATTTAGAGCTACTTTATTTTATGTATGTGTGTGTGTGTGTACAGCAACCACAAGCTGGAACAGAAGACAAGAAGATGAAACTTTTTGGCTCAGGAAAAATGTCAATGACAGTAACAACAGACAAAACTGGCTATATGCAAGGTGATCCCTGTGTAGTTCAAGTGCTTGAGTCACGCAAACTGAATACACTAGCTTGTAATGCCAATAGTCGGGTTTCCATCAACATATTTTTATGCACATTTTGAGATATTGCATAAAACTCCTGAATGTAACATGCAAATAAATGGACAGCAACATGCAAATAAAATGTCCAAAATGTGCATAATAACATAACATATACAGTCACGCAAGGTGGATAAATATTTTATTAGGTACGAAGACATGGGAATACAATACAATGGAAACACATTTATTGAATACATTCTTGGATCTGCATCAAAAAAATAAAAAAGTAATGTAACTAAATATTTCTGGCAACATTAGAACAATATCTTTGCATAGCCCCTGAAAACCTCTAAAAATGTTAGCTTTGTGGTGCTGGTGTGTGATGCGGAGAAACGAGGAGAGGAAGCTCTGCATAATACTCAGGCTTTAATGATCCAAAAACGAAGGAAAACAAAAACACTTTAAATACCAACAGAAATGGCACACTATGGTGCAAAAACTCAGAACTAGAAGAGACACGGGAGGATCATCCACATACACGTACATCTAACAATGACGATAACCAACAAGGACAAGGGAAACACGAGAGGACTTCATACCAAACATGAAATGACAAACAGCTGACGAGACTAACGATCAGTGATTAGACACAGACAGGTGCAGGAAGGACAATGGAGATACACAGAAGGGACCAGGGGCCTCATGTACTAAGACTTGCGTTGAATTCATACTGACACATTACGTACGGACAAAGTTGTGAATGTGCAAACGCACAAAAAAATCCAGATGTATCAATCTCTGCGTTCGAAGGATCCCGCGCATATTCTCTTTGTACATCCCGATTAACGTAAAATTGAGCGCACATGCACGAGCACAACACTCCACCCAGTCTCCTCCCTTAATTAAACTGATTTAAATATGGTAATGAGTCCACTTGGGCAAAAGCAAGCGGCACAAAAACGAAAGTGAAAGTACAGAAAGTGAATTGGAGGTGCTACTATCGGAGGTAGAAATTAGAAAAAAAAAATTATTTGTAACTTTGTTCTCCGGAATTAATAACAAAAGGAAAAAAATATGAAAATATTGGGGAGTTTAGCTGATGCCGTCAATGCGGTTGGATCTGAAAGTCGCACTGTAAATGATCTTAAAAAGAAATGGTCTTATAATTGTCTTTAGTGGACCCACCAGGGTTGTTGTATAATTAAATACAATTATAACATATAATTGTTATATAATTAAATGTATAATTTAATTAAATGCAAATAAATAAAAATAAAAAGTACTATTAGATAAAACCATAACTTTAAATGCATCACTCATCAAGAAGCCACCCATCGCGCACTCTGTCAGCTACCAGCTGTCACCCAACCATGCTTTTTGTAAGGATGTATGAATCATGGGTTGACCCAGGCCACCTTGCCACAATATTTGTTAGGCGTATTTGCGCATCACATATAATCTGCACTTTTATTGAATGGAAATGTTTCCGATTCATATATGCAAATTCATCTTCAGATGGTGCCTTATATGTGTGTGCACTAGATCGCTCCGTTTACATTAGGGAAAACGGCTATCGCTGCAAATTGCATTTTAATGTTTGGCTCGTCAACTGCATCATATGGGAACAATCATATGGGCATTGCGCGGCTAAAAAAACGACTGAGCGGTCTGCCAGTTCCCTTTGGAAAGAATCAGTTGCCAGGAAACCAAGCGTTGTCAGCACCTGTAACAGAACGGGTATTGCGTGTTTCCTCACTGTCTCTCTCTCTAGATTCGGACCCAACTAGATTCTGAGGATAGCCCTTGGAAATCTGAAACGGCTGATAAGCCAGTCATCATCCTGGGCCAGAAAATCATTGTGGTCCCTAAAAACTCGTTCTCTTCGGATTCTGCCATTAGCAATGTCCTCTAATAAGGCAAAGCTGCCAGCCATAGACTAAGGGTTGTGTCAATTTGCACGTGCTTTTATATGTTCTTACTTAATTGTTTACTTAATAATAATTACTTTATAATTTATAGAATATTCCCAAAAGGCTTGTATGACAATATATATCAATTATTTTATACAGTGCAAATTAATAGCAATGTTTCCCACAGACTTGTAGAACAATTTGTTGTGTCATGTTTGCAGCTTCACTTCATTGCCTGTAGGAGTCACCAACGGACAAAACAATGAGAAACATACTTACGCCTGACATGAACTTGCCGTGGAGAAACGCACATTGTCACGTTAGTTTCACTTTTAGTACATCCGACCATGAGCGTGAAAGCTGGCGAACGCAAAGTTTTTGTGCGTAAGCAGTGTTGATACATGAGGCCCCAGGATGTGAAAGACTTGACAAGACTGTGACAAAAAGTAAAAGTAAAAGCTGACAACAAATTTATTCGGTTTCCATTTTCATTGATGTTTAACGTCTCAGGTTACGGATGTAACCATAGTTCCCTGAAGAGGGAACGAAACGCTGCGTGGAATGCTATTGGGAATACTTGGACAATATCTCGTGAAGCACTATGTAAACGATCGACCGAGTGTGAGTGACGGTCGCAAGTCGGTAACGTCACGAACTAGGGTGATTAAAAAAAAAAAAACAACAGAAACCGGAGATGGCAGCTTAGAGGAGTGTCTGAAGCAAGCCCGGAAGGCGCAAGGAGCTGAGGCCGACACAGCGTCTCGTTCCCTCTTCAGTCCCCTAACCTGGAATGTCCCCTTTCAAGGGAACTCGCGCTGCGTCAAATGCTTTGGGGAAAGATTTACCAACTCCACCACAGTGACGAAGGTGTTGGTTGGAGTGGAGGTCAAGCTGGTAAAACCTCAAGAATGTGTGCAGGGAGGACCAGCCTGCCACATCAAAGACATCAGACAGTGACACACCTGATATAAGGGCCTTAGAGGCAGCTACGCTCCAATGAAGTGGGCACGGACCCTTAGAGGCGAGGGGGATCTGGCCGACTCATAAGCTAGGGTGATAGCCTCGACAATCCACCTGCTTAAAGTGGGTATGTTGCTGGGGCCCACTTAGGCGTCCCAAAGAAAACAAATAACTGGTCCGACTCACGCCAAGGGGCAGACCTGTGTACGTATGTGTGCAGTGCTCGAACTGGACAGACCTTGTTTCCACAGTTCTGGGCAGGGGTGATGTATCAAGCCTGCTGCCTGGGACAGAAGGTAATCCCTGACTGGAATGTCTAACTCCGTCCAGAAGGGACACAAGATCCGCAAATACACACTCTGCCCGGCCAACGTGGAGCAATTAGTGTGAGACGGACCTTGTCCCGGCAAACTCTCAGAGTTTGAGCAATCAGGGGAAAAGTCCGAGCGGGGGCTGAGTGTGAAAAGGAAAACTGCAGAGGATAATGAGTCGATTCCTTGGACGCGAACAGGTCTACTTGTGCTCGGCCGAATCTTAACCAAATCTGCACCACCACCCCGGGGTGGAGCCTCCATTCCCCGGGCCTTGGCCCTTGCCTTGATAGGAAGTCTGCTCCCACATTCTGGGTCCCAAGGATGTGAACTGCCCTTAGACAGAGCAGTCTCCTTTGGAACCAAAGGAGGATCTGCCGCACCAGTTGTTGTGGTGCTGTCGGTCTAAACAACCACATGGTGGCTCCTGAGGTCTGGGAGGAACGCCTGAAGCGCCCTCCAAGCAGCCATCATCTCTAGCAGTTTTATGTGCCAGGATAACTGGTGCTCATGACCTTGGGCGGAGCGGTCTTTCAAGACATACATCCGTCGATAGCCTTACACATCGACAAGGTGCTCCCAATACGGATCCACGAGAGCGAAAACGGCTTTTCTTCCACATATCCAAGGCACGTAGGCTTCGCCGCGTGACCTTGATAGTGTGGAAAGGGTTGCCCCTTGTCGAAAACCCTCTGGTTCTGAGCCACCACTGTAGTGACCTCGTGTAGCAACCCAAGCTGGGTAACGCAGGAAGCTGCTGCCTGAGACCTGGCACTCGCTGGAAGTGCTTTACAGTGAGTGGCTGGCCTAGTTAATCTCTTTTGACCGCTAACAGGACAGAATCGATATGCACGGGGGAAAACCGTGCAGACATCATAACCGAAACCCAACAACATCGAGGAAGGTGATCCTCGGGAGAGGAGAGAGCACACTCTTCTCTGCGTTTAGCCTCAACCCCAACACTTTAAATTGCGCAAGAACAACATCTCAATGTTGAACCGCTAGCTGTAGTGACTGGGTAGAAAAGTTGTCGATATAATTGAGAACTCTGATGCATTGGAGGCGCAGCGGGGTTAGCGCTGCGACCATACATATGATGAATATGCGAGGTGAAAGAGCTAGGCAGAACGGAAGCACTCGATGTTGGTAAGCCTTCTCCCCAGAGGTGAACCTGATGTACTTCCTGTGAGGACGAAGGATGGAATGAAAATATGCTACCTTCAGGTCGATGTGACGGACCGGTCCTTGGACCTGATCTGT
Organism: Rhodeus uyekii; assembly: GCA_037043235.1. NCBI lineage: Eukaryota > Metazoa > Chordata > Actinopteri > Cypriniformes > Acheilognathidae > Rhodeus > Rhodeus uyekii. The sequence goes on along the minus strand of JAWRVZ010000192.1, from coordinate 4,581 downwards.
CACGATCTGGTTCAAAGTCAACATTGATGACGAGTGATTTAGAAGGTGCAAATTTTGGATAGGCCGCAATCATCCATCCCTCTTGGGAATGATGAAAGATGACTGTAATGGCTGTAAGCCTGACTTTCTGTCCGAGGGGGGTACATATTCTATGGCCCCTTGCCTCAACAGAGTATCTACTTCCTGTTCCGTGACCAGAGCCTGCTCAGGGTTCACCACGGTGGGTAGAACATAAAGTAACAAAGTACATAAAGTACAATAATACTGTGGTGAGCAGGGCGGGGTCGAGGGACCGTGAGAGCATCACGAGAGGCAGTGGCGTGATTGATAATGAGCGCCACCTGCGAGCCGCCGGTGAGAAAGGACCAGGCCTGGGATTTATGTTGTGTTTTGTGTGTGTGGGCAACAGTCGTCCATGAGGGAGTGCCGCCATTACTTTCATTTTGTATTTATGTTTTATTTTGATCAAAAGTCTGTTGAAACGTCTGCCGGTTCCCGCCTCCTTCCTCCCGGGTTTCGGCACCAGTGTAACGGAGTTCGTTGTTCAGGGTCACTCTCACGGTCCCTCGACCCTGCTTGCTACAAGTACATATATATATATATATATATATATATATATATATATATATATATATATATTTATTTTTTTTTTTTTTTTTTTTTTTTTTTTTTTTTGCAGGACCCAATAAGAAACTTCTAGACCCACCAGAAATTCTAATGAGGGAACCAGCCTCTCAATGCTGGCCTCTGGTGCTTGAGTGGCAGGCACTCCAGGGCCCGGTTTTCAGGGGTACGCCTGGAGTGAATGCTCTTGGACCCTCCTCGGAGGGGGCGATCTCCTCTGAGAAATCCGACTCACGGGCGGCAGCTGAGGAGGGACTGCTGTGCGAGGCCTGGCACCTCAGCACCAAGATCTCTTTGATGTAGCCTTCTTGGCGAGGATTACGGTCCTCAGATCCATCCTCCTGCCAGAGGATTGAGGTTGGGAATTCCGACCCCCCGGGTTTTTGGAGGGGTTAGCGGATTGCGACACTCTGCCTCAGAGCGGCCTGTTGTGAAGAGCTCTGGGGCTGTGGCTGGCTCACAGCCCCTAATTTGAGAGCAACAAGGCAGTAGTACACTGAACGCCACCTGCTGCTGGTAGCCTCCTAGAACTTATCGATGACTGTCTTAACAGCATCGCCGAAAAGCCTAGAAGACGAGAGAGGGGCGTCCAGTAGGAACTTATTTTCCTTATCTTTAAAAGATTTTTGAGCCACAGATGCCTCTTATATATATTTATTTTTATATAGCCTATATATATATATATATAGCGTCAGGTTTTTTTTTTTTTTGCGCCAATACTGATTGAGAGAGGTAGCACGCAAGCGCCTCCTCAGTCTCAGGATCGAGCCCTTTTATGTACACAACGCGGGGGGATTGACTCGCGCTGGTAGGACACGTTCGTCTTATTATTTATTTTCTTAGGACGAATGCTCCTTTGTTCCACCAGTAATAAATAGTCAACATGGCACGCAAGTCACTTCCTCGATTAACTCCTCATATAATGGAGAGAAGAGTGGCGAATCTTCTCTCAGCATTTAATGCTGACAACGCCCAACTCCTCAGAGGTAGATTGTTGCAGCGCCTGTGCCTCTGCTAGATCCAATGTAACCGCCCTCAGGCGTGCACTGGCACTGGATCTACCGGGTAAGGGCTGAGATAAGGCAGCACCCATTTCACACCCCGCTGTCAGATCCATTTGCGAACCCCAGGACCTAGATTGCCGCAGAGCCTTGACTACAGCGGGATCAGAGCCCTGGGGAGCGCAAGCCTGAGCAGACTCAGTATCAAAGACCGCCAGGCGGGAGTGGAGCACCTGCAGCGGAGGCTGGCTGCAGTGATTACAGTCAGCACGCTCAAGCGCATGCTCTGCTCCCAACAAACACACACACCCGAAATGTAGCGAGGGCAGGGAGACGCGTACTGCACAAATGTTTAATTCGCCATTTTGAAAATTGGAAAGCCCTTTTCTTTTAAACTTGTCAAGGGAATAGTTCAGTAGAAGGAAACTCAAACAACCAGCGCGACAACAACATACACTCTTACACAATGCGTCTCCGATTTCCGGCCGTCACTCACACTCGATAGTTTGATCGTTTACATAGTGCTTCACAAGATATCCATGTATTGATGTCCAAGTATTCCCCAAAGCGTTCAACGCAGCGCGAGTTCCCTTGAAAGGGAACTCCAGTTTCTCTGAATTTAACTTCTTTGTTCCCCTGAACACACCAGATGGAAGCGCTGTTTTATCTACAAGTAGGTTTACATAAATTTGTAACTTGGATGGGAAACCCGGCTATAGTCATTTTGTCTTTTTTTCCCCCATTATTGATAAATGTTGTCTCTAATTCCTTGCATTGCTGCAGGTGAAACAATCAGAGTTTCTGTTGATATTGACAACTCTTCATCTCGTGATGTCAAGCTAAAGTACAGCCTCGGGCAGCAACAGACGTTCATCGCTGGCAGGAGTACTAATAAAGGATTTAAGAATATAGTGAAAGAATCTAAAGATCGCATCCCATCTGGAGGAAAGACAAAATGCATAGTGGACATAAACATTCCACATGACCTGGATGTCACCTTTGAAAACTGCAGAATTATAAAAGTGCAGTATGAACTTAAGGTGAAATTTCATTGTTACTAGTATTGCCATATTTAAAGTTACAGCTCACCCCAAAATTGAAATTTACTCAACCTTTCAAACCTGTATGACTTTTGTTTCTTTGGAAAACTAAAGATATTTTGAAACAATCAAATTTCATATCTTTTTTGTGTTATACAGAAGAAAGAAAATCATATAGGTTTGAAACTACAATGGTGGTGAGCAAATTCAATTATTTAAATTTTTGAGGTCCTTTAATTTTCACAAAGTAATAATTCATAATCACAAAATAATTAGGTTTCTTTCCTTTGTAAATTTAATACGTAGTTTCACAGTTCTTTTGAACTCTTCTGTACATTGTTGTCTTTCAGGTCTATTTGGATGTGTCTTTCGCCTCAGATCCAGAAGTCAGATTACCTGTGGTTATTCTTCCAGCTTATCAACAATGTCCTCCCTGGCAAGGCCCACCTGGGGGATTCCAGCCATATCTACCACCTCAGCCTAACTTTGTCCCCTATCCTGGTGGACAACCACCTCCATATGCAGAGCTTTACCCCAAACTCAATGATCCAACAGCACTGCCCCATCCAGGAGTTGCTGCAGAGCTTTATCCAAATCCAAATGCCATACTGCCTGATTTCATTCCGACTCCATCTGCACCAGTTTATGATCCAAATCAAAGTACTAAAGAATCCTCTCCTAATGTGCCTTATTATAATCCTTAACCAGAAAAACTTCTGACTAGCACATGATATGTCAGTAGTGGATTGCTGTTGATGCTGCACACTGGTGGTGGTTGAGGAGAGACCCTCACAATATGATTGTAAAGTACTTTGGGTGTATAGCAGGAGATCAAAAAAATGCTACATAAATGTCTCATTCATTCATTCATTCTTTCATTCAACAATAACTTAATGATTTTATCTGTATGAATTTTATCTGTCCTATTATTTTGTCATTTATAACTTGCCACTTCTCTTAATTTTTCAGGGAATGTATAGTATAAGCTGCAGTTTTTGAGATGCCAGTTTTTTTGTTTGTTTTTTGTCCTTTGTAGTTCCCCTTTTCCTAAAAACTTCTCTATCCTTTATTGCAGTAAAAAAAAACATTTAAAAAAATATCTATGACCACTCCTACTAAAACCTATTTTGCTGATAGTACTGCGGTTGTATTGATAATGTGTTCATTTTAGAGTATAGTGCAGCTTTTTCTTGTACTTTTGTACTAGAGTTGCACTTTTGACCTCTGTCAGTGATAAAATGATTTATGGATTGTAATTTCTGCAAAAATGTTACATGCTTTTTGTTTGAGTTTCATAAGAAAAGTAAGATTGTTGCATAAAATGTTTTACTGTAATTAATCTGGTTGGTTACTCAACAACCAAGTGCAAAGTATTTATTAAAGCTTTCAACGGACACTATGCAATTTTGATTAAATAATCTTTTTAATTCATGTCACTACGTCTCATTCTTGATTTCAGCCTTTATTATTTTCAGATGGAACTGTTTGGCTAAAATTACAAAATATATTTATTCAAAAGCAGTGATTTTTTCTTTTGTATTTTGATTAACATTAATGACACAGCAACAGGTATATCAGGCTACTAATATTACTATCACTTCAACTAATGCACAGATCCAGTATACTGACATATTTATTTATTATTATGAATGACATATTTACTTATTTCCCAACTGATATAACCGACTGTTACGTGAATAATCTGCAAGACAGGCATTTTGACACAACTTTGTGTGTATTTAAGTCCAATAAGTCGTGACAGAATCTCTTTAGTTACACATTTAACCAGGTTCCCAGAGAATGAAATCACTGGGTCATGGTGTTGATAGTATGGGAACGCTCATCAGTAACAGGTGTCTGATGCACGTGTGGATACAGGCCAATCTTGATTGTCTACTGTAGTTAAGTTACATCAC